>OZ020185.1:8968137-10170231 GCA_963971135.1 Stenus bimaculatus | reverse complement strand
CCCTTATTCGCGCTATGTTCATCGTAAAACAGCGTGAGCAAATGGGAAAAAAAATGAGCGGCAAACAATCGTGTAAAAGAGAAAAATAAAAGTTGTGGTAAGACGGGCATAAAGTTTTAATCCGGCCGTGGCTGAAGCGTAGAGTATTTATGTGGAAAGATGTAAAAACGCCGATAAAAGCCATAATGCGGCGGAGTAGCATCACGCGTCTGAGTATTTATACGATCCGGCGCTATTCTGCATGTAATTTGATCGAGAATAAATAACGTTAGAAATTACCAAGTGCTTATTACCTGTCAAAACTATTAATATCAGCAAGGATGCAGGTTTATAAATATGGACAATGCTGGAGGGTGGCTGCCATGCATCTTCCTCCTGCAACATTAGTGTTTTCGTAAATTTCTTTCGGATTAAATTATAAGTCCTTCATAAATCACACAAAAACATTAATAAATTCTACCACATTTTTTGTTAAATGCAAGAAGCGCGCACATATACAATTTTACCTAAAATTTCTTTCCAACATTTTTGCACCTCTCGTTTAGCCGACCGAAGTTTATTTCCAAATAAATCAGATTTTTGAGTCCCTTACTCCATCTATAACCACGCAATGACTAATGATATATCAGATGTTTACAGTTGCAAATACTTTTTTGTAATCAGTAGAATCAAATTTAATGGTACTTAATAATAAGCTTCATTATACGTATTACCTAATATTTTCAATGAGATATTACTGCCTTATTAGTTATTAATTACAAATGATTTATAAATTAAAATTCATATTGTGTGATGCGCCTTTGATAATTTTCATTCATTACTTTTAATTTCGATCTGCGATACCGTTTCATTGATGCATCCGTAACGACTTTAATTATCCTTTGATTGTAGAGCTAAAGCTAACCTCTATCTTTGCGATTTTAATAAATTGATTCGTGACGCGATTTTATTTTTAAATACACAGCATTTGATTTCTGCATTTCTTTTTGTCCTTGGGTGAAATACCTACAGAAAGTTCAAACAATTACAATAAAAGAGAGATTTTCATCCATGAAAAACTGCTTTTTTTCGTTTTCTCCAGGTTATTTTTTAAAATATAATTTAAAAAAACACTTATTTAATTTTATAATTGCTTTTAATATTTATTAAATTAAAAACCAAGGATGTGATTAAAACAAATGTTAGTTATTTAAATTATGTATTTTTTATTAAATTATATTGTATCATAAATTAAAGCGATTAACATAAGTATTATAAATATGTTTATTGTTGGCACCATTTACCAATATCGCCAATTTTCAATCTTGATTCTTTTCAAAAATTAAACCTACATGCTATATATGTGTTGAAGCGTGGTTTAAGTTCATAACTAACGTAAATAATCAACAAACAAAACTTTTTACTTTGCTTCAAAACTCAAACAACATTAGCGCCAGATGAACAATACAGGTAAACGACGTTTTGCGCCGGTTCGATTTACTTTGATTCAAAATTAGTCCTGTTGGTGTCGGCCTGGGATTTTCCGAGTTAATTTTCGTTTTCTTTTTAAAAAAAATGATTATATTTTTTATTTTATTATAAAATTAAAAGAACATTCAATATGTGTTCATTTTACGCCGGTGTCTCTCGGAACGAAACCCCGGCGTAAAACGACGTTTACCTGCACCCTTATTGTTGAACCAGTCGACACGATGTGGCCGACCACTTTTATCATTCTGTCATTTTCATTTACATGAAAAAATAAGGTCAACAATAAGGCTGCTGTACTTCAAAAACATTTGGACTTTTTTTTTTTATTATGGTATTTTGGCAAAAAGTTTAGTTTATTTCTTTTTCTCATCATTAAAATTAAACTAAGTTTATGTAGGTATAATAAGTTGAAAGTTAAACGAGAAAATAATAACTTTTGCCATAATCATATCATAATAGATCAAATAGACTAGACACGTTGATAACTTTGTAAGCTGCTAGCACATGAATTTAGGGATTACACTATCATTTAAATTATCTCAATTTATTGTCAAAAAGAGATCTAAACACTGTTTTTTTCTTTATCGCAAATTCATAGTTTTATGGTCTGAATCAATAGAAGGTATAAAACTTTTATTATTGTGTTAAGGAGGTCGTACCGTGTGACAGCTATTTTTTTCACTTTCCTGTAAATTTTTTTATACATAGATTTGAATCGATTTTACAGTGTTCACAAAATGCACATATCAAAAATAAATTGGTTGATGGCTGTCATCTTTTCCGTTTAGCAAAAAATCACATGGCATTATAATCTGTAGATTTGTGGCTATAGCCGGAAACTAAATTTTTTTGGCACATTTTTATCAACTTTTTAAGCTGGCTAAAAAACTGTGGCTGATATCACATTTAATCCAATTCAGGCGAGAACTATAGGTGTGTTGAACGTACCATAAAAATTTCAGTAATCAGTAGTGTTTGAGAAATTGTGTTAGCAAAATTAAAAATGAAATTTTAAATAAAACACGTTTAAATTTTGAAGTGAACATATTTTCACGACTAAGGCAAAATTTAAAGTTTTAAAACTCAAATTTAAAAGGGTAATTAGTAATAGAAAATAGTCAACTCCCTGTATTGAGGTACAAATAATAAAAATTATAAAAAAAGTATAATTAACAGTAAACTTTTTCCCAAAAGTTGTACAAATAAAAAAGAAAACAAAAATAGAATCAAATTCTAAAAATCATCTCAATAAATTTCTTTGTGCCTCCACTTCCTTTGGAAAAATGCATTCAAAATCATTTTTACTTGTACCACTTATACCACATTATTTCCTGCTCTACTGTATATACCTAATACGGAACGCACCCTTTATCAAAATATCAAATACCAAAATTTAATATTTCTTCCAATGTTTTCACCTCATTTGGTAAAATTTCACACTGATTTTTAAATTTATTTTTAAGGTCAAATGCGAGGTCAATTGCGGAGATATAGGGGATTCTATAACATCATATTCGCATTCATAATCAAATAATTTTGATCTTCTAAGCTTCTAAAGAAAACAGTTTCTATTTTCTATATTTAAGTAACTCAACTCATATTTTGTAGTTTTTAAAATGTTCTAATATACTTGAAATCATCTGAGTACACGTTCAAATTTAAAATTTTTGACTCTGTAGTAATTTAGATAATAATTGATTTTGTTATTTTAAACCAGAACACAAGACTAGCAACAAATTTGTATTATTTATTATTATTACTTTTATATTTTGTTATATAGTGTATATTTCTTTTTCAGTGTCATACGGTACGACCCCCTTATGTAATAACGTGTCTACTAAAAATTAGGAAAAACTAAAAAAAAATATCTAAAGCGATTTTGAATGGCTTTGGTTCCTGTTTGGTTAAAATTTTGGATGGATTTGGTTTAATGCAATTCAAGCTTGGTTAATTGAAAGATGAACCATGCTCGGGAGTAGGTCCTTTGGTTATTCGCTTCAAAACTTTACATTAATTCAAATGGGGAGGAATTAATAAAAGATTAATTAATAAAGGAATTAATACACCGATGTCAAAGTTTTGTTTAACCATTAAACCAACCAAAAAGTCATCTGAAATCACTATTAGAATTTCAAAGAAATTTTAGCAGTAAGAAATGTATTCCAAAGTCAGTGATGAAAAAACGGCAACAATAGTCAGAAATCAGAAATATCAATTTTTTGAAAATTTAAACCATAATTCCACTTTCTTAATTTTTCAAGAAGAACAAGATTATAAAACAACCTTTAATGGATTGGAACAAAATATGTAAGTAACTTATTATAAATACGTTATCCTTTAATCACTGCAATTGGCCTTAATTTAATAGCTTTTTTGCTTATTCCAGCTGCATGGCAAGTGTTGACTACATCAGTAACATTTTTATAGGATTCTGGCGCTTCTTCCATAACGAGTTTAGGAGATGCTACCCTAATTGAGATTCCCGTTTCCTCAAGCCTCCTTAATACCTCTGTGTATTCAATATTTCTTCTAGATTTTGCTCTTGAAAGTGCTCGACCCTAAATATAAAAAAATCAAGGGTTTATGGTTTATTTGTAGTAAAAAGGAAAATTGTGGGCAAAAGTCTAAACCTTTTACAGTCTGACTCATATAAACGAAAATTTATTTCACCTTTTTGAATTATGAAATCACACCTGATGAAAACTGATTTTACAAAAGAAAACTAATTTCACACACATGAAAACAGAATTCACATTAATGAAAATTAATTTTTCACTCACGAATTACAATTTAAATTTTATGTAAACAGAAATGGCAATTTTGAAAACTAATTTAGATTTCAAATGTTTTTATTTCGAATAAACCTATTATTTACAATATTTTAATCAAATTTCAACTAGATCTTTGTCGCATGGTTGCACACTAATATCTTTCAAGATGATTTGTATATTGTAAGAAATGTTGGGGCGAAATCTGTTCTATTGAAAGATTTGTACCTTCTATCATGTGACTTTTCTTGGTAGACACATTACCACCTTTAATTTTGGGAAGATGTTGACAATTTTTTATCCAATCATTTTACAATGTTTTATAGCAGTTCTTCAATTTTTTTCAGTTAAAAATTATTTTAATTATTATTTTGTTTTTACATATTAACCCATAGTCTGCTAATTTTATTACTTATAAATAAAATGAGCTTGGTCTTTAAATAACTAATTCGTATTAAAATAAATACCAAGCAAGTAATTCAAGATATTTGATAAAATTGTAGGTAATAAAGATTTTGATGTAATAAAATCTAAAGATTTTATATGGAAAAAAATATTTAAAATCTGTATTTTTCATTTAAGATTAATGTGTTTTCAAAATTGTTAATTCTATGTTCAATAATTTAAAATTGAAATTCGTGAATGAAAAATTAATTTTCTTTAATCATTCTATCATCTATAATACAAAAAGCGTAAGAAACAGGGAACATGTTTTTTTCGTGGAGAAAAAAGTTATTCCACCCCGAACGAAAGTTCATCCACTAAGGGTCCGAAATTCACCCCGAATCGCACCAAATTTTAGTATATTATGGGGGACCGGATTCTAAAAACGACGGTTTTGACCCACCCGAACCTATCTATTAAGGGGGCGGAGAGATGAGCCCTGATACCCTGAAATCGGACGTTTTTTGCGCGAAACCCCGAAAAGGGCAGTTTTTTTCGTCAGATTTTATAAATTCCGGTTGCATTGTGAAGTGGGATGACGATTCTAAGCGAGGTACGAATTTCAAATTTTTCAAACCACCCTAACACTCTGAAAAAAATTTCCAGAGTCGGTCGATTTTTCTACTTTTTTTCCGGTTTTGGTCGGCGACGACTTTGAAAAATCGCACCTCTGTTCGGTTTTATTCCTAATCTACATACAATGCTTTCCCTTGAAACGGGCGCTTTTTTTGATACCTCAATTTTTTCTGTACTTTTGGCGCCCTCAAATTTGTGGTTGCATTTTTGTGACTTTGTATTTTTAACTTTTGAACTCGACCATGTGTAATCGTCCAATATTTTTTATTTGCCTTCTTGCTTCATTATTTATGCAAGAAAAAATCAGTACGATTAAATTTTACCCCTAATATTGAAAAAAAATCTCAAGTGAAATGTTCAAAAAATAGCACAAACGTGCGCTTTTGTAGGTCCCCCGGGAAGCCGTAAATTTTTTAAATTTTTTTCCATTTTACATCACATTATCAAATAAAAATAATTTCTTTGGTATAATGAGCATAGAGCATTTTTAAATTTTGCTTGGTTAAAAGGTTATTGCGTAACAAAGTCAAAATTTTGAATTTAGGGGTCGGCGGCTCCCGTCGGTCTATTTTTTAACGAAATTTAATTTTTAAAAATTCTGCTGAATCTACTCTTGGAATCCAAACCACTCACGCATAGGGTTTTTTAAATTTTTAAAAAACAACGAAATCTTAAATTTTTTAAGATCGTCTTTTAAAAATTCGCATTTTTATTCGAGTTTCGGTCTAATCAACCCCTCAAATTAAAATTAATATTTTTTTTCCAACGTTAGCAATAAGTTAAGGTATAAACGAAGAGTTTGACGTTGCATTTTTTGTTTTAAGTATATTTTTAAACTTTTTACAGCTGTCCAAAAATTACTTAAAATTTGACTTAATTTTTGGGATGCTGTAAAAAGTTTAAAAATATACTTGAAACAAAAAACGCAACGTCGAACTCTTCATTTATACCTTAACTTATTATATATAACTAAATCAAGCGCTCACATTTGCCGACTATCGCCTTAAGCGAAATATGAATTTTTCAAACTACACCTTTACTCATTTTACAGAATGCCATATTTTATATAAAAATACATAACTTTTGAACGAAACATCGTAGAGACTTGATTTTTTTTTCTACTTTCTTTATGCTTTAAATATAATTAACTTTCAAATTTTTAATTTGAAACGCAACACACTTGTGTGAATTCAATTTTAATTTTATTAAAATTATTAGTTTTCATGTGTATGAAAATTTATCATTCATGTAAAATTAGTTTTCATCAGAATGATTTTATATTACAAAGATGTGAAATCTGTTTCAGTTAATCTAGATTCTGTTTTCGTTTGTGTGAAATCATACTGAAAAATGTATAGGTGAAAAAAGAAAAAATAGTTTTGTAATTAAATTAATAAAAATAAAAACTAGAATAGTATACTTACAGCTCCATGACAGGTTGATCCAAAAGTTTCCAGCATTCCCTGTTCAGTGCCAGTTAAAACATAGCTGCAAGTACCCATAGTTCCTCCAATAAGCACTGGTTGTCCAGTTAATTGATAATCTACTGGAATTAAAGGATGGTGGGGTGGAAATGCTCTTGTAGAACCCTAAAAGTTACATTTCTTGTTTGACAAAAAATACAAAATTATTCGATAATTTAAATTTAAGCCACAGTAAAAACTTTAATAAAAAAATTTTGGATAGCTAAGATGTAAAATTTTACAAATCGCACTCACCTTTCGATGAACTAATAAAGTTTTAGGTCTACCATCAACAATATGCTCTTCCACTTTGGCTATGTTATGAGACACATCATAAATAACATGCATATCAAGATCATCAGGAGTCATATTGAATTGTTTTGCGAAGGCCTAGAAGAATAAAATAGTGATAGGTTTTATGCTGCTCACTTTAAAGGTAGCTAAACTTTAATTTAAAAAAAATTCTAGTTTATAATTTAAATATATAGAAAATAAGAAATAGTAACCAAAGTTTAGAACTACAATTTCGAAGTAGATTCAGCGAGAGATTCAGTCATACCTGTCTTGTAAGGAAAGTCATAGAACTTCTATTCACCCAAGCAAAATTGGCAGCAGCAGCCATTGATTTCAGATAATCTTGCCCTTCCTGGGAATGAATTCGGGCACAAGCCAATTGCCTATCATTAGTTTCTATATTATCACGTTTCATTGCTTTTTCCATTTGAACCAAGGCATCAGTTGCAACTTGATGTCCAAAACCACGACTTCCCGAATGAATCATAACACAAACCTGCCCAACCTCTTCAATTCCCATTTTACAAGCAGCCCACTTGTCGATTATTTCATCAACTACTTGAATTTCTGCATAGTGATTTCCTGCACCCAAAGTACCTAACTGAAAATGTTAATTTGATAAGCAATTAAAGCTTCAAATTTTAAAGAAATTATTAAGTTGTTTCAGTAACTTAAGAGTCATTTTCTAATAGGCAAAAATAGCAGTTTACAGGCAACACTAGATATGCTAGTGCAAACAATATTTTTGTATAGGTAGGTACTTTTTTTTATTTTAGATTCTAGTCATTTAACTAAATATGGACAGAAGGAAAAAAAATTGGAGAATCTATAAAAAAAAATATAATTACCCAAAAGTACCTTAACTTTGCTCGGTTATAATTAATTTTGTATAAAATTGCAACACAAAAGCAGTTGTCCAGTTTTAGTTTAATTAATCTAGTTTACAAATCAAAAATTTTTTGAAAATCTGTCAAAAGAAACTAGAGATATGCTGTTGCCAGTAATGTTCGATTTCATGATTTTTCACAATTTTTTAAACGCAGCAACAAAAAAAAACTCATAAACATAAATAATATGTACAATAGTTTTGAATTATCATGTAAAACTGTGCATATTGTTGCTAGTATTTATTTAAACTGGGTATTTAATGTTTATATCAGTGTGCGGCGCGAGTAACATAAATGACCCTTAACATAAAACATAATGAGTCTTCAATTACCTGAGGTAATCCTCGTTTTTTAGCTCTCATGCTCACTTTGGAAGAATCAGCATTTAACATTCTACCATATTCTTCACAATGCTCCTTATCTTCCGCCCAAACATATCCTTCCCTCAACGACCAATCCATGCCCATTTCTAAAGCTTCTTCCAAATCTTTAGCATTCATGGGAATGATACCTAATTTAAAAAAACAATAATACCTAATTCTCTTTATTGTTGCAAATTGTCACCTTTCGATCCTACACCGACAGGAATGTGATCAAATAAACTCTGTGCTAATTGCTCTTTAACTGGTTGCACATCCTTTTCAAATAAATTTGTCCTTAATAATCGGACTCCACAATTTATATCAAACCCTACACCACCTACAAAACAAATTAATCAAAAATAATGTTTATTTATAAAAAAATATTCGTACCAGGTGAAACTACAGAGTTGGGGTCATCCATATCAAAAGCAGCCATATTCCCGATAGCAAAACCATATCCTGCATGAATATCAGGTAGTCCCACAGATTTCCCAACGATACCCGGTAATGCAGCAACATTTGCTATTTGTTTTACACCAGGAAGGAAACCACCCACCATTCCTGGTCTACATGCATTTCGAAGTTCATCCAGCATAAGCTTTTCCAAAGTACGATTAACATAAAACACGCCTTCCACATTCATATTGGGTTGAAAACCCTTTTTAATGCGCCAGCAGTGTTCATTGATTTTTTCGAGGTACTTGATTTCCTCTTCATATTTTCTTACTACCATAATTGCTATTGAAAAATTCCAATTAATTAATTAATTAAATTCAATTATATCTAATCAAAATTTATAACAAAATATTGTTAATTTTCTGAACACCATAGGGTGTTTATCGACAATTGCTTCCAACCACTTAAAGTACATACTTAAAGTTTAACTCAATTCAATCGTTTACTTACCTAGCAAATAATAGCAGACCTTTTTATATATTTAACTTTAAATATGTTTAAATTACAATAATACAGAAATAGAAAATAGATCCGGTGACACACCGACAGTGAGGTTATATTTCTATGTCGTTAAAATAGAAATTACTTTAAAGTGCCGTTGGTCTGTGTCTGACGACATTTGGGTCTATGAGCGAATAATTAACATACCGCGTGATACAAAAATATAAAAAAATTACTTTGCAACATATGATTTAAATTTCTGAATTTTATTACAGGTATTGGTCAATATTCAAATAAATTAGCAAAATTTCATGTTAAAATAATCTTTAATGAAAATTATTCGTTATAAAATTTGTTTTTCTGTAAATATTTATAATTAAAATTGGTTAGTTCATAAAAGAGTTTTTTTATAGGTATATGTATATTTTGTTTCGTGAATAAATCCTTTTATTATGTAAATAGTTTAAAACTAGAGGGGGTATTTTTAATATTTAAAAATAAAATTAAGTAATTGTATTGTTTTTGTCAAATAATTAAAAGTATCTCAATGATTCGGAAATCATCCTCCTTTTAAATGTAATACATGACGCTACACTTTGCAAATCAGATGTACATATTTTTGAACGAGCTTGTGCAATTACAGATTATGGTAAGAATTTTTCTACCAAAAGTTTTTGCAGAAATTCGTGCCTTACTTATAAAAGAACTAATTTTTTTATTCCCAAGTTGTAACTCTGAGTCTCTCTGATATTTTCCTTCTTTTTGTAGCCTTATTTCAGCTTCAATTTGTGCCATTTTCAAAATTTCATCTACGAAATCACTTACGACTTGCATTTTCTTTGAATCAGCCTTAAATTTTGCAATTTCAAATGCTAAAGGCTGTTGCAATTGAAAATGTAGTTTATGCGCCATTTCTACAAAATATTGATAATTTTTTTTGTCAAAAAAATTTCAAATCAATCAATGTCGTTGATTTTAAACTTCAATAGAAACGTCAATTAGTAAAAATGCAGTTGTTAATAACTAAATAATTTTATGAAATAAATAGTATTTTTAATGGACGGAGAATAATACGAAATTTATTAGAGAGAAATATAAATATATACATAATAATAATAATCAAAATTAAATTAATCATAAGTACCTAAATAGTCCCAAAATAGTTAAGTTAAAATATTAAATAGTAACAGAGTAAAAGTATATACATGAATTATCGATTAACTTAATTCGAAATACTTAAAATAAAATAAACTATATACACTCTGTTGTACAAAGAAAAAAATACATGTATATTAGGTACTATAGTTAATAAGTAGTTTCCTAACAATATAAAAATATTAAAATCTTAATATCACAATATAATATTTAATTTAATCACTATTAGGTAAAATGTATAGTAGTTTGTATGAATTAGTCTTTATATGGTTCAAACATAAACCTCGCGTTTTGGAGAGTTATTATTCTGGGAGGCTACTGACGTTTTTCTGCTGGCCGCTTCTGATCCTACAGAATTAAGCAGCTCCAAATGAGGACTTGATAGGGAACTTGTTGTATTCATTGATATCTTCCTCTCGATATCACCTAAATCATTGCCTCGCTTGCTGTTTACAGAAACAGTAGCATTAGAAGCATGTGTGTTTCGTGATTCTTTAGAACCATTAGTATCATTCGATGCGTTACTACTACCACTACCTTGCTCTAATTCCTCGTCGGATTGATTTACTTCGGTTAAAGTTGCAATGTGTTGTGGATGCGAATTTGTATGTCTTGGATCAGTAAATGCTCTGGCAAATGAAGGACTTCCAGTAAAGGGAACAGTACGTGCTAACAAAGGACTATTTGTAGCACCCAAACCCAAGGAAGTTAATTGGGAAACTGTCATTGGAAGACTAACAGGGGTTGTTAGCACAGGTCCTAATCCTGGCGAAAGTACCGCTTGAGCTAATGCAGCAGTTCCAGGTTGTCCAGCGTGAAGAGTATTATTAACAGAACCTGAACCATCTAATTCTTGAATTGGAGAAAGTACTACTTGCACCAGCGGTACATCAGAGGAGTAATGTGGATAGTTGCTTTGCAATTGGTGTGGCATTAAAGTAACACCAGCAGCAGTCATGTGGTTGTGCATGTTAACAGCATTTTGTGCCATACGATTTTCGCGATCCAGTACTTCTTTAGTCACATCTGGGGTGGGAATCCTCGGTCGATTTTTTACCGGTACTGGAGCGCATCCAGTTAATGATAAACGGCCATTACCTATTTAAATTATAAATTAGTTGTCGCTATTACGATTATAATAAGTTAAATCAAACCTTGTTTAGAGTGCCTTCTTCCGGATTTCCTTCCTACAAGTCTATCATAAATAGACATTTTGGGTTGTTGATGAATCGTGGGTAATTGTCCAGCTGTTTCTGCGTATACAGAATTCCCTCTATGTCTCGAAAATAATCCCCCTGAAGAGTAAGCAGTGGAAGAAGATCTAACAGAACCCATACGAGTTCGTGATATCTGGCGGCTAAACCAGTTTGAACTTTTACGCCTTTGTACGATTGGCGTATCAACGCTTTCCTGAAAAAACATCAATTTCATCACAATAAATCTTAACGTGTTTATGATACTAATAATAGATTATTAAACTTTACTTACGTAATCAGCGTACATGTCATCCATAAGAACTTTTCTGGGAGTAACGAGATTTGCGTATACCGCATCTGCTTGTTTAACTTTATAGCTTTCTGCAGAACCTTTCGGTTCTTCTCTTCTATAATGTTCGGATGCTACAGTATAGGGAAGATCTTTCGGAACAACGTCATCCCAAAATTGGTCCTTTAGGAGTTCGGGGTGTTCTTCATGCATTTCATCAACAATCATGTAACTAGCCTATTAAGCGATGATTATAATTAGCTCAATTCAATGAATAAGTCAGTTTACATTATGGAAAAAAAATTCTGGAGATGAAAAGTAAGAATGTGCTGTTTTTATTTTACTTTACACGCGGTAAAAAAGTAGTAACCTTCGTAAGAGCATTTAGCATTGGCTATGTAATAAATTTAGAAAACCGAGCTTGTAACAAAATTGGTCCCTACTGAGATGATAACTAGTTATTATGCTTTTAAATTAATGCCGATATACTTTTTTTAACAAGTGAAGAAAATCGTTAAAAATAAATTATATTTCATTGCTAATCTTCCAACGAGTCGTGCAAAAGCAGTAAACAAAATCCGCACAAAGGTAATAAATTAATGTGTTTAAAATGTCCATTGGAACAACTACGAATTATTATTTAAAGCCCCTCATTATAATCTAATAACCTTTTATAAATCCTTGACATTAATAATCGAACGCCCAAAAGATAATAGTACTTAAGCCTTAAAAATAAATAAAAATAATCTTCACACAAATAATATAGAGAAGGTGAGAAGCTAAAACGAAGTAAATTAATTATGCAAATTACTAGCGGTTTAATAAAAGAATTTACAATAGGCCCACAGAGATATGTTAAAAATTATATTTGTATGCGAAATCAATTGGCACCTTTAAATAGAACGGAAGCGAATTTAGTACGAATTTTTAATGAAGGTAAAATGCAGATTTAATGCATTAACCTTAATTTGATCAATACCACTAAATGTTGATTGTGATATTTTTATGAGTATTTGTTTGACCCAAATAACTACAAATTAATAATATTGGGAACGCCCTTTATTAAATTGCGATTTCGCTGGTGGAGTTTAAATTGTTTAAGTTTGAAGGATATATTTTTACTGATTTTTAAAAGTATCTTGAGATTCTTTTACTAAAATGAAATATTTGGGAGTAATTTTCGGTAAAATTATCAGTATCCAGTGGCGATCCCAGGATTTTCCATCAGAAAACTTGAGAAATATTTAAATAATGACATACTAAAAAACATTTTAAATTTTCCAATTCAACCAAAATTTTATATCTTTTGTAAAGGGCTTTAAATATGTTTTCAGCCAAAAAGAATAATTTTGTTGTCACTTTTGGTTTTTGAGTTCTGAACAAATATGTAAAATCTTCGACTCAAATTTAGTCCAGATTTCCCAGAAAAACGTTAATTCCTCGAAAATTTGAAGGAATAAGTTGTATTTTTCATTTTTCGATCATTCTAAAAAATGTTTGAAGTCTTTTACTCTCTAGGACCTAGGACCCGATTTTTGTCCAAATTTTAGCAAATACATTGCGATTTTATTATGGGAAAACTAATCGACCGATTTACACCAACTAATTTTTAAAATACATCTAGTTGCTACATGTTTCTGGTATAAAATTTTAGTGTTGATAACTTTAGTAGTTTTCAAAAAAATTATTAAAATCTAAGACTAAGACTAAGAATATAATCGTAAAAAATTTTAAATTTACTAATTAAATTAGACTTATAAAATAAGTTGGATAAAGGATCTTATATTAAATTTTCACGATATTAATTATTTATCCAAATCATCGCAAGATTTTATTTTATTAAAGTTTTATGTTTTTGGAAATAGCTTTAGATAAGTTTTCTGCCAAAAAAAGAGTCATTTATTTCTTGTCCATTTTCGTTTTTGAGTTCTGGACAAAAATGTGCAATATCCCACTTTAGGGTTAAATTTAGCCCTGAAATTTTGGAAAATTAATTAATTTGAATCTTCAAAAAGGGACCATCAGTTAATATATCTTGTCAGGGGGTGAAATCAACCTCCGATCCCCTTTGGATCTGCAACTGTCAGTACCTACTGTCTTCATGAACCAAAAATTTCTTGCATAAACTTTGTGGTAAAATTTATTTTTTAATACGTAAATGCCTCTCTATATTAAAAAAATAAGAATTTCAAATTAGCTTTAATTACTGTAGTATCCGGATTTAAAATTAGATTTATTGAATTACTGGAAATTTCTTTTAAATAAATATTTACGTTTTGGTAATAAAGTCTTAGGTTCCAGGAAGATTATAAATAATTATTATAAATAACCAATTATAGCCTCTTATTAATTAGTAGTAGGAAAGCTTTACAATTAGGAAATTATGTGAGAATTTGCGTTTCAGTATCTCAAAGACGCTTAAGGCAATTAATATCTACAAGTAATTTGCGTGGAATTATTACTACAAAAAATAATTGAAAATAATTACCTATCTAACCAATTTATTAAAAATTGATTAAGCTTTAATTTAATTTCCTGGAGATTAAAACTTGATAATTTAATCTATATGAATCATTAGGAATTCAAATTGCTTTTTATAGCAATTCTTAGAAGTTAGACTGAAATGAGAGTAAAGTGGATGGAAAAATTAACTTACCTTGATGTGTCTGTCAATGAGCCAATTTAGTTCAATGTCATCATCGTCTTCGCCGAAAGGGTTAATAAGAACCTCGGCCACCTTCAGCCATCCAACGTAAAAACCAAACTAAGCACGAGACATAAAATATTAGCATTAATTTGTAATTATATGAGTGCTTTTTTCAGTAATTATTTATCGTTCATTTTTGTCATTTGCATTACCTGTAGGGCAGTGAAGAATGGAAAATACATGTCTGGCTCCTCGAACTTTCCCATGGGTTGAGTTGCATCAGGGACGAATTGTCTGCCCATTAATGCAGCAATAAAATATGAGTAAAGTGCCAAAGTCACAACCTTAAATATGAAAAATTAAGTATATTTAAAGTATGTTATGGTGCAATTTAAAATTCAATGTGCAACAATATTTTAAGTATAAGTTTTGATTTTAATTGTTTGTAGCTTGGTTTCAATGTTGCACATTTTATTGGGAATTTCGATTACGTATGGATGACTCTATTTTGCTATACATTTTGTAACAAAATGGAGGAAGGCGAGTAAAGTGTGTTGTACTTTGAGTTTTTATTGGTTTTAGTAACTGCACTATCATTTATAGCTATCATTTTATAAATTTATTTATTTTATAAATTGGTTTATAAGTACCGAGACATAAAATATACATAAACAGGTTTTTATTTATTAGTCCACTACTGCACTTCTAGCTTTATAAATGACCACCAGAGATCGTGTATCTGATCTCCGAAATCACGAATAGAAATATCAATTTTATGAGGGTTTTCCACCAAACGTAGAAAACTTAAACTCTATATTATCCACTGAGCGGACAAGATGTTGCTCTAGTTGAGTTTTTATGTCCAGTCCCAGTCATTTTCAATTAAGCTGAAGTCTAAAACTACAACTATGTTTTGGAAGGAAGATTCTTATTCCTGGGGTTTGGTTGGTTTTTGGTTTGTACTTTGTACAGTGGTCTGGGGTCTAAAGAAAGGTTTCTGGTATGTCTAGAGTCTGGGGTTATAGAATTCATTGCGTTGTGCACAAACAATTTTGCCTTAGGGATTCAAATGTTGAAAAACCCATGAATTTGTCTCTCCTGAATTTTTTTGAAGTGTTTCAAATTGGAAATTAAAAAATAATTAAATACTGAACTTAAGTAAGAATTATTTTATACCCAATTTGTTTTTTGTGTACCCAGATTTATATGAGCCCAGTTTTGCAAAAATAAAATTTAAATACAGAAGTGTTTTTCTTGCAAAATTACACAATTGTAATTATAGATACATAAATAAAAAAAATTTTAATGAAAGTAAAGTTCTTACTTTAGTTTGATATTTTTTTATTTTTTGACTTTCCACGTCGAAACTCTTAAAAAAATTCATGAAATACAAATACGTCGGTTTTTCAACATTTTACACCTCATCGCCTTAAACGATTTCTTTAATTTTTTGAAGTTTTTTTTTTCTCACTGCTACTCAAAAATTACGTTCTTCAATTTTCTTTCAATTTCTGATTTACTTGGAATCTAAAGCTTGATATTAGAGGGCAGATACGTAAACGTAAAACGTAAACACAACGCCAACAATACACCAACTTCCCAACTTGCTATTTCCAGAAAGCAGACTTAAGTTTAGAAACATATTTAAATCTTTTTACGGCTTCTAAGTGGAAAACGAAAAACACAACAGAAACAGACGCCAAAAACAAAAATCTTCAAACAGTTTGTAAAAAGTCACGGTTTTGTTTTTTCCACATGTGTTTCTGTTTTGTTTCCACTTTGTCCGTTTAGTGTAAAACCGGTAAATGCTAGTTTTCCGCCAAACAGACTAGTCGAATTTGATTTTTGCCTTTAAGTTTAAAAACACGAAAAACAAAAACAAAACCAAAACAAATCCAAATCCAAAACTCTATTTCCATTGAGCGGCTCCAAGTTCTATTTTTGTTTCTAGTCATTTTCAATGGAGTACAAAGAAAACACTGGGAATTCCATATATCCAATTTATTTTCACTTGAGTTGAAGTCGAAAAACCAAAATTATGTATTGGCAGGATAATTTATAATTCCTTGCTTTTGGTTGGTTTCTACAGTGGTCTAGGATCTTAAGAAGGGTTTCTGGGATCTGGCTTAAAAGACTTGACTTTCTTAAAGTTTCTTCTTTCCCACTGGTATAAAGAAATTACGTTCATCCTTATTTTTTCAATTCCTGACGAGTTTTCATCAAAACTGTTCTACGGGGTCACAGGGTGTAATTCTAACATGGAATAAATTCAGTATTAATTGAACTGTACAATCAAAAAAACTCTCCGACAGAGGTTAACTTACAAATTAGAAGCCGTCATTTTGAGCTTGTTAAAAGTTTGGTGATATCATTACATAAGGCCCCATGACGTCATAGATCTTTTTTTAAATAACAACCCCCATTTTTTATTTTTTTTTAAATTACAACTGAAAATGAATACATATGCAAAACACCCTGAATAAAATGGGCAACATTTTGAACATTTTCTTTAATTTTCAATAAAATATTTAAAAAAACAAAACTGAACCTTTTTACAAACTTTTTGGTGACTTGGTGTTTTGCGACTTGCGACTGTTTCAGTTGTGTTTTTGGTTTCCCGTTCGGAAGTTTCAAAACTCAAGTCTGCTCTGTGGAAACAACAAGTTGGTGTTTGGTTGGCGTTTTGTTTCATTTTTTTGTATGTCTAAAGAAAAAATAAAGCGGACTACTGAAGATATCGGTAGGACACTAATATTTACCTTCAGATATCATAACAATTTGGGGGACCCAATGGAAACAAAAAATCTTCCCCCAAAAATATAGTTTCACTTTCTCAGCTGCGAGTAAATTGAAAATGACTGGAAACAGTGCAAATAGGGTTTTAAATTTTGGTGTGTTATTGTTTTCAGAGTTGCAAAATTTAGAGACAAAACTGAAACTCGAATATAGCCCGTTAGGTGGAAAACCTGTATTAAGAGCAATTTCCTAAACGGAAAATATAGTGGTTTAGTTCTGCAGTCATAAAAGCTAGTACGAACAACATTTTTATATATTTTTTTGTAGATGATTTAGAAGTCATTTCTTTAATATTTGCAAGAAGGAAAAGAAATTGGAGAATGTACAAAAAAATATATAATGATCTAAAAATACCTTAATTTTGGACCCCTCTAATTAATTTTGTGCTAAGTTGCAGAAGGTAACTCTCTGGCAAGATTTAGCCTAATCAATTTAGATTATACATCTGAAAAAAAATTGAAAATCTAACGAGGGAAACTTGAATTATGACTGCAGAACTAATGCTCGATTTCATGATTTTTCACAATTTTTCCTCCCAAACTCCGCGCGCCCTCTAGGTATTTGCATTAATTATCAGTTATTTGGTCATAATTTGCAAAGAAGCTCCAGAAAAGTGGGATGGATTTTCTATTCCTTGTTATTATTATCTAGGAAGATGCTCTTAAGGTTACAAATATGTTGAAACCTTTTGCATTTAATAACGCTTCCGAGCAGGAATTCTGTGTCTGAATCCGTAAGTCCTTACAAGAAAAATCTGTAAAAGGTTTGTTATATGGGTTTAAATGGACGGTTTCCATAGTTTCCTTACAGATGTTTCCTGTAAGAGCTTACAGGTTTGCACAAAATCGACACATAAGTTTCTGTTTGGTTTCCACATTGTCCGTTTGGTGGAAAACTATTCCAGTTTTGATTTGATGGAAATGTAACTTTGTAAAGTTTTCAAAAGAATAAACTATAGACTTTAGATAAAACTTATCTGCGTTATAATATTTTGTATTGAATAATATTGCAGGTGTTTCATGGAAATTGCTTGAGAAAAAATTATTCAGTTTATTTATGCAAGCGTCATGAATGAATAATAAACTATTTATATTTTTTTCAATACATTATTGCTAATTATAGGAAGATTATTAAAGTGTTACCTACAATTTTATAGTATTTTTACAAAACTTTTACTGCAGCCATAAATTCGAAAAGAAAAACTTATAATATCAAACATCAAAGATCAAAAACTGGAACTGGATATATTAACATAAAAAATAGCGTTCCCTATTTCATGATATCACTTCTAAACAAGAATAAACATTTATTACAAGGAAGATTTAATTTTTCAAATTCAAAAATTTTGTTATTTTATGCATTTATAAACTATGAATGATTTACAAGAGTTGCAGGCTTTTGAATTTAGTAATGGTTCAGCTAAAAATTACGTTTTTGTTCCTGGGATATTGAGTCACTTTTGTTTATGAATGAAAAGTTTGTAGTATTACATAAATCCTCAGTTTATCTTCTTACTTGAGTGTTATCGTATCTCAATACGTGATCAACTTTAAGACCAGTAACCAGTAGCAAGGTTTTGAACTCGTTCACCCCCAAGAACAAATAATGAAAGTGTCTTAAATATTGGAAACATTCTCTTAGGTTTCTAGTTACCAGTTTCCCTTCATAAAAAGCAATTAAACGGAAGAAATAACAGCTTTGCGCAAGCAATCTTGAAACAACCTCAGGGCGGCACTCGTCCATACCATCCGCATGCAATTAACAAGGTTATACATAAATTCCGTTCTTTATAAATCTTTCATTGCCAAGGACGAGGAGAACTCGTATTTTTTATCTGCTACTTCAATGAATTTACTACACACACGAAACAGCTTAAAAAAGATTTTTTATTCAAATCGAACTTATAAATCAGTACATAACTGTCAACTCAACAAGAAAAAAGGAATTTGAATTATGATACATTTGCATCATAAATATTTTTAATTCCAGATCATTTGTGGTGACTTGAAGGTGTTTATAATTGAATACACTTTATGTAATTGACAAAGATTAAATTAATTCCTTTTAAATTATTCAAAATGGTTTTTAAAGTTATTACTATAGGAAATTTCCGAGTAATCTATCATGTTATACTAGAAATATTTAGAATCCTATATTCAAAAGCCTATGATTATACGTTTCAATTGTTGCTTGTGTTACCATAAAAACGCACGTGATTTAGTCACTTTTTCATTGGAAATAATGTTTTATTTATGAAATTCTCAGAAGTTAAACCACCATAACAACAATTTGCAAATTTGCTTACAAAAACTTAATTTCAAGCCCTACACCAATTTTCAGGATAGTTCTTTGAATATACATATTTATTTTAATTATCAAAAACATTATTTTTTGGCAAGAAAATATTGTCATCGATGAAAGCCCCTTTTTTATTTTATAGTAATTTTATTGCATAATTCTGTGGTTTCTGGAGTCACTGACCATGATGAAACGTATTGATGAATACCTAAAATTTAAAGGCATTACCCTCTTCTGAAGCTCGTAATGTACTGTATCGGAATACCATCAGTAAATAATAGCGGTTTGGGACGAAATCAAAAACAAAAAACTGCATCAAAATACCTCCTTATTCGGAGGTCAATCACTTTTGAAGTTTGTAAACAAGCAGCTGATTTAAAGTTAAGAATGAAACAATTTAATCTAAATTACATGGTGCATTGTAAATTTAATTAATATTTTTAAGAATAAAAAATGCTTTTACAACTCAAAAATAACTGTAATTTTTTATTAGCTATGATAAAGATGTTTATCTTTAAAAACCTTAATAATTTGTGTTGATCCTTTTAAAAGCTCCAAATTATTCTCTCCCGAATAACGGTTTTGACTAATACCTATGAATTAAAAACTATCCAATAGATTATCTACTAGGCTTTAATTTAAAAAAAAAACCTTTTTAATTTATTTTAAATGAAAGAGTTCTTACGTGAACATTAAGATTTAATTACTACCATTAATGTTTTTGATTAACATTATAATTCATAAGTGCTAATATGTAATAAATCATTAGAAATGCGGCCAAATGTCAATTAAAGTATATACCATTACATCAAGGGCGCTCACATGAAGAAAAGTTTAATTTAAAGACAAAATAAGAATGGTTAAAGGTCGTACTCTCAACAATCATTCATTAGTATTATGTAACAGTGCAAAATAAATCTTCAAAGAAAAAATGGACTGTTTTTAAAATCAAATTATTTTAAGATATTCATTAAATTTAATTATCTTTTTTAATTATAAATTAGTTTGAAGGACTTTCGTACAATTCTCAAAAAACTTTACAATATTTTTATTGTTATTGTGATAATAAAACGTTTATAATTTTCAAAGCTATCATTATTTTTTGAATTAACTTATTTAGCTTGTTTAGTACAAAAAATATTATAAGCTTTAAAATATAAGTAATATGTTATGTATGTTTGAAATATGATTATATTAAGAAATAGATATGACTAAAATATTTTATTCAAGGAAGAAGAATAAAATAGTCACCGAGATATCGAGTTTGTTGTTTTAAAATACTCTTAAGAGAAGGCCTAGACCGGTTAGGAACAACAGTTTATACCAGTCACTTAATAAATAATGACCCCCATAACAAATTCACTTTTCTTAAATTATAGCATTCCCAAACCTATTATTTATCTTCCTAGTAACAAACAAAACCATATTTTAAATTTAAGCATATCCTCTTCACGGACATCATTGTCTACGATATTTTATAACAGGTTTGTCTTGGATTTATAGATTATACAATAGATGAGACTTACTCATTCGAAGAACAAAGGAAGATTGTAACAAATATATTGTACCACACAATAACATAGATTTTTCCATAAGTTTTTGAATATTTGTATTGGAGACCATTTTTACCACAAAAATTATAATTCGTAATTAATATAGAAGTCAACTATCACGTTTACATTGAACTTTTAGTTCATCAAAACCAACTCTTGTCAAAAAACAAGAAGTTTATTTTTTTAAATCCTTCTAAATGGGGTTATTTAGTGGATAAATTTAGTTGGTCTTCAGTTGTTTAATCTCTGTTTTCTGGTACACCATGATTGATGACTTGATGATTCTAACAAAAATGTTGTAGCAATAATTGTAAATCATCTTGAGTACGAAGGAAGAAAGTACTATAAAAGACTGAAAATAAATCATCAATTGATTATAAACTCATTTTTGTAGCAATAAACTACTTGGGTCTTCAGTTTTCGTTTACTGTTCACCATGATTGATGACTTGATGATTCTAACAAAAATTTTGTTGTAATAATTGTAAATCATCTTGAATACGAAGGAAGAAAGTAATATATATAAGACAGAAAATAAATCATCTATTGTTTATAAAATAAAACAACAATAAACACGTTAACGTCGAGAGCTTAGAAATGAAAGTAAAATGGTTTGTGCATAAAATTTAGTATTTGACATTTAAGTCTTTTTTACTGCAAGCAAATTTTCTTTGTTGTCATCATAATATTTATGTGCAATGAAAGCAAGTCAAGCGAATTAAATAAAGATTGCTCCAGCGGAAAAAATTCTCAATTACTACCTAATGACATTAAAATTTCTCATGGTTAAACAAAATGGTTTAACTAATGCTCCAATTAATTTCCTAAATTTTACTTTTTTACTGCTACTTAAAATAGTATGTGGTTTCGCTTGGAAACAAAGTATACACCTGTTGAACATTGTTCATGCATCGGTTGACGAACAACACGCGTCCTTGTAATTTCTAAATTGTCATCTCACCTGCGTGTAGACCAACGGCACGCAAACGGTATCATATCCAATGAGTGCTCCAAGCCTTCTTCTGATATCAGAGAGTTCCGTCAAAAGTGTTTGGACTATATGGTCACTAGTAATAAGAGATTCTTTCCTCGCTCGGTTGATGATATTCGTGGCCCAAACCAGCGGCATCCAATACTTGGACATAGGAGTTTTCCCATCCATCAGCTCAAAAATTTTTCTTTCACTTTCCAGCATTAAACCTGTAAAAAACGGGTATGAATTAGACTTTATAGTTTAATTATTTCGGTTATCGCTCAAGCATATCGTTACATCCGCGAATCACCATTGTCGATAAATACTGCACATCCGGTGCAGTGGAACTATTAAAATTTTAACCAAGCAAAGATAAAATCAAGTTAATTGATCATAAATGATTTTCAAGGATTACAACAAAACATTATTATGAATGCTTATTTGAAAATGTACCAAACTGATCGTTATATTTAATTATTTACTCGTTAATATAGTAATAAGAGTAATAATTAATAGAATTGAGGTTTTAGTTTTGCTTTATTATTTATTGGTTAAGCAAAATACCTATATTTATTTTCCACTAATTAACCAATATGTTTAATAACAACAGTCATCAAGTTTTATTGTGGTAATAACGTTCATCGATATTGTTATCATTTTTATAAGTAAATATAACATTATAAAGAAAGTTATTGATGGTGATTATGAAATCATAAGTCAATTTAAAGGGTATGTCAACAAGATAGTTCCATTTTCTATTCATTTTTTTATTTTTGACAATTTTGCGAAGTGTTGAATAACACGATAAAAGCGAATTTACGACCAACGATCTAGATATGGTGGATCAAAAGGTTTCGTAATAGAAATTATTGTCTTGAAGACGAGCTTGATGGTCGAACGCAGGATTAGTTGAAACTTCTACGCAACCACAACAAGTCGTTTCTTGATCGCATTGTATGTAGTGCAGGAAAGTAGGTTCTGTATGACAATCGAAATGATCGGCTGAAACCCAGAAACGATTTTTTAAGCCCAAACTGCACCAAAAAAATTGGGGAAGACTGTGAACCATCACGACAGAAAAGTACTGTCAGCAAATAGTTACTAACTTGCTAAAGAAAAAGTTCCCTATTCTTCTTCAAAAAATAACACATTACACCCGCCCGCACGTCGCTAAATAACACTGGCAAAATTTAACAAAGTGATCTTTGAAATTCCAGCCATATTCGCTAGACCTTTCACATACTGACTACCATCTTTTTAAACATCTCGATCAATTGTTTCAGAAACCAAGACGATCAAAAAATCATTTTAAAGAATTCGTCACTATCAAAACGTTAGAGTTCAGAAACTCTGGTCAAGATAAAACAGTATGTAAGTCGACCATGACGCAACATCATCTTCAAGAGAAATTTAAATAAAAAATTTAGTTCGTAGGTCTAAAGTTGCACAAAAATGGGAAACCGAAAATAAAAAACTGACGACTCTAGAGGTTGAAATTGGAAGTCTACTACCATTACAATTTGTGGATATGTACAAGCTTGAAAAACCACTCTGCAACTTCCAGTAAAATTTAAAATAAAAATTAACCCGAAGGTCTATCACATTACGGAAAAGCATAATTTGAACATATCAAAAATATGATTTTTTGGATGTAGAAGGTGACATCTAAGTTAATTATACCTATTAATTATATGCTTTTGGTTTTGAAGATGAGTTTATAGTAGATCAGCTCACGTTAGAGGTGAGAAATAAAACCATGACCAAACCTTGAACCTTGTCTGGATCACTTACAAAAACTGTCTTTCGATTTTTGGCTTTGTGAAGACTTTACCTTTACCACTTACTTCAGAGTTTTATTTAATTTGTGTAGAAAAAGTTATATCGCTTTGGAAAAAGTGTATTGAATCCAATGGCTACTACACTAACTAGCAAAGAAACCGGCCATCTTGAAATGTTTCTAAAAAGGGATTAATCATCCACCAATTTAACCACTAATTGGTACTTTGTGAAGAACCAAGAAAAAAAGGAAAATTAACACAAAAATAAGCTAGCAAATGGACCTCTTGACATTCATCAATAGTGTATGTCCTCCTCGAACTTGAATTGCCTCATTTTGATGTTGTGACATTGAGTTGGTCAAATTATCCAAGAAAATGGAGGAATTGCTTCGAATTCCTCTTGAAGAACAAATCTAAGATCTTGGAGTATCTCTAGAATATGTAGACGACGTCGAATGGGCCTCTAGTGCAGTATGACGTCTGGCATTGTCCTGCATAAGGACAAAAAAATTTCCAATAAAATGAGAAAATGGAACAACAGTATCTTGTTGAATATCTTTTACATATTTATGGTTGTTCAAAGATCCATTTTCTAGAAATATAAGGTTAGTATGTGCCACTGCCGAAATTCTTGCCCACATCATAACAGATGAACCTCCATTAAAACCTTTCAGAGATGGTGTATATCTCATACAGTTCATTTGGTCTTCTCTAAACCCTTTCTCGACTTTGGTCGCAGACAAAAACGCGATTCATCAGTGAATGGAACTTGATTCCATTGACGGTGAGTCCAATTATCGTAAAATTGCACAAACATAATCTTCGATACTGAAGTAGCAATTGTGGTCCCGTAGCAGGTCTCCTCGTGATAGTTCTTTCAATTATTTCAACTCCTCGTACCGTACCGTATTGCAATTAAACTGCTATTGATCTGCAATTTTTAAGTATGTTGATCACAACGAAACGATCGTCAGCAGGAGTTGTACCACTTTTTTTCCAGACCTTGATATTCTCACTTCACACAAATCTGCCATGGTTAACGAGCTATTCCTAAAGTGGCGTTCTCATGGTTCAAGTTTAGTTGATGATAACTCTTTTCTGTACATTGTTCTAGTGGTCTTGGTTTTTTCTTTCAATTAGCAGCAGAAGGACCAGGAATTTCTATCTCGTTGAGAATAGAATCTAAAGCTGTGATATCTCTATTTTTTATTAACCAGTGACCAGTTTAAATCAAACTTGACGGTTAACTAAAGTTCACACGTTAACACACACGTTTCAAGTTGAGATTCAACATGGGCGGAGGCTCTTCACTGGAACGATAAAGTTTAACTAGGTCCACTGGATCGACAAAAAAGTTAATCAACTCCATTGAAACAAAGGTTCTCATTAAGGCACATTCTCACGAATCAAGTTTAATTGACTGATTATAGTTGATCAACAGAAGTTGATTCGAATAAATTTTTGATCCCATGTTTCAATAGAAACTGATTTACATTTCAGTTTTAAAATGGTGTTGAAACCAGTTGTACATGAAGTTTCGCTTTTTAAATTTTCAAAAAAAATTTCCGTACATTGTTCCAATGGTATTGATTTTGTTCTATAGATCAGCAGTAGTTATACCAGAAATTTCCATCTCTTTGAGAATAGAATCCAAAGCATTTTCTCTTGAATCTCTATTTTTTTATTTGTCTAATCGGTGGTTCCAAAGACAATCGTGCTTATGTTATAAGTCTAAAAAATTTACTCCTAGCATTTAGAACACTAGTGCCCATTTTCACTAACGATTCCTTAAATTTAGGCATTGCTTATAGAGCCGGTTGCTAGGTATTTTTTATTAAATGATTAATAGGCAGATTCTGGTCAAAATTAAATTCCTTTAATTGGACACAAATAATGTAACCATGGAAATTGTCCATTACGACCCATATAACAAATTTAAATTTAAATGCCTTTAAACTTAAATGATTTGACCAGAATCTGGGTATAAATGAGCATTTTTAATCATTTAATAAAAAAGCAATGGCTATGTTTTAGAAATCTTTGATGAAAACGGGCATTAAAAGCCTATTCTTGAACTTTTCTCAGAAATTATTAAATTGAATTCACGTACAGGGACCCGTTGAAATTTAACATGAAAGTCAACTGAAGTTTACAAGCTTTTGTTAATCAATTATTATCGACCAACTAAACTGTTATCGTGAGAACGCCGCTTTATAGTTTTCGTTCAACTTTTGTTGATCCAGCAACAACTTGAGCAACCTCAGCAACTGTTAACGGCATTATTATCGCCTTAAAACTTTTATTAACATACGCCTACTTGCATAATATTATTATTAATAAATGCTAAAAACAAAGTACAATCTAAGAATCTAATAATGTAAATTTGCGAGAAATTGATGTCACTAAAAACTAATTTGATTTATTAAAATGGGGTGGAGTCAACATACAGCTAAAAGCTGTGAAGTGTTAATAAAAGCCTTCGAGTTGGCTATTGTTCGAAGACTTTCCCTGAATTACATTTGCAATCCTATCATCATGAAAAACCAACATTATGAAAATTTTAGTGCCTATTATCTGTAAATAATACAAGAAACTGTAGACTTCCAATTTTTCCATTTAATACTTTTGTTAGTTCTGTACAAAAGTGGCTAATGACAATTAATTGCAAAGTTTCACTTGCATTATTAAACATAATTAATTGATTTTAAATATCAAAGCGTATTTACTATCAATGGCCATTAATAAAGAGTGTTGAGTATCCTGACGCTAGATATTTTACCTCTTTATAAATAGTGGCGCCTAGTTACTAGTTATTACTTATTACATCCGTTGCATTCATTATTTTCTCTTCCTTTTTATTTCACAAAACAACAAATAGCAAACAGAAAAGTTTATAAGTAAATTATCTTACAAAAAACGTCCATGTTAATTTAATAATCTTAATTGATGACTAGTACAAGAAGCTAATATTTCATCTTGTGTTACTCTACTATTAGTTACAATGTAGCGATTAATGGTAAAAATAATGTCATTGGAATTTCTCCATAAATATATTTACATCAAATATCAATAAATTAATATCTAAAATGTGGGATGTATTGCACAAAACTTACTGATGGTTTTTATATTACAATTTATTAATCTTGACACGTTTATCTGAAATTGTTGACTCTCTACAAAAATTCTCGTAAAATTTGATCGATAACGTCCTGCATTAATTAAAAATTAAATTTTTAGTAACCAGCCTTTCGGTTTTATCCAATTAACATTCTAAATGTGAGCATATTAAATTATATGACCAATGCCCTGTCCGATTCTCAGAAAAATTTAGAAAAATAACTGTAAAACTAGATTTTTGTTTTGAAACTAATTAAGTAAACACGATTTTTAAGTGCGTGTAAATTAATTTGTAAAATTATAATGTTCATATCTAAAATCGCAAATGTTTATTTTTCCATTTTTACTAAATATAGGATTTGTAAAAAAATATTGGCATTTTATTTTTTAAATATCTTACCTGAATCTACTACATGTTGCCAGGTTGGAAATCGTTTTTTTACTCTAAGAGAGACCCTTTGTAAGGTTATCACATAAGAAAGTACTGCATATCTCACTATATTTCTTCGCATCAGTCTTTGGCGCTCATCCTGTAAAATTTTCGTGATTAGTAGGTTCAATTATCTTCATATAAATATGAAAATTATTGCATGGCTTAATATCTCCATTCCTTAAGAAATAATAAACATACTATTTTATTTTTGTTTTGAATTTAAAAAAAAATATATTTCTTTCTTGTATAAATTATTTTCCTATATCTACTAAATATAATAAATTTTCAAGATACTTACCCCACCAGGGATTCCAGCATTTAAAAATAAGGCAAGAGTATCTGGCCATGGTAACAACTTATATTGCTCCCACCACCTTTTAACGACAAGTGACACATAAAATCCCATCACAAAAGACATGGGTATTGTTTCACTCTGTTGACTAAAATATAGTCGTATTCTTTCAAAAGTTCTGCAAAAAAACTTCACTTTAAAATCAAGTTTCAGCAGTAAATCATCTTTAAACCTATTAATTTTTATGTTTATGTATATAAAATTTTGTAGCTGCAACCAATTATTCCAAAGGTCATGGCAAGATTCCTCTCATTTTACAACCCTACGTGCAGATTTTAATTATTTAGCATTTTCCGCTCACGATTTTTCTACTTTCAATTGACATTACTAAAACGAGTAAAACTTGGTAAGATGAATATAGGATTACTCGAGTCCTGCAATGATCATTCAAAATTATGATGTATTTCCCATTTTCCAATCCAAACTCTTTCTCTACTCTAAAGCAATTAGTGTTTCAATGTCAGTGTGTGTTCAACAAATTGTGAGAGTTGGTGAAATTAGATTTAAGCTTAATTAAATTTAATTAATAAAATAATTTATGATCATATACCCATATTACATTGCATAATATTTTAATGACTAAATTATTTCACAAATTCCTCATAAATTATTTATGCCTAGTTTTTTATTACTCACCTTTGTTGGTCGGGATTTAATCCGAATCTATATAATAAATTTATTAAATAATATAAAACTAAATACGCCAGTAATTCCCTCCATACTAATTTGTAAACGCTCCCTCTCCATCTGAAATAAAAAAAACTAAATTAGTTTGGCTTTCATTTAATAGTAGCATTAAATAAAATTATTCATGATATCTGCAATGGGACTATTTGTGAATTTCGTACAATCCTACAAACATTTCATGCATAACCAAGCGGGTCGAGTGACAACAAAGTAATTCACCAAATTACATAACGGTCTCAGACTATACGCCATTCATCATAATTAGGCGAAAGTAAACACGAGTTAAAGGAATGATTATAACTTGACACCGCGTATTATTACCGGATAAATACTGAAATTTAAGCTAATAATTTGTTATACGGCTAAACTGTTGAAACCGTCGACGATTTTTATTATTCATTTTTTAATCAAATTTACCTTGAGGAATTGAAAAAATAAAAAAAATATATTTGAAAATTTTTAAAGTGAATTTGGGTCTCGTAACAATTTTTATGTTTTTTGGATACACACTTTTCTGGAATATCGAGACAATTTTTGGAAATATCCAAATTCAATACAAGTGGAAAAAAATTTCCATATGGATGACCAAATTTTATTTGCCCAAAAGGAAAAGCCTTATACCCAATTTTCATTTTCGTATAATTAAGTTCTATAAGAGGAAAATGTTATTTTGTGATCATTGTTAGAATGTTAGACGATCTTTGCCTAAAAAGTAGTATCAAACATCAAATGTAGTTTTTTTTAATCCGTGAATGGGATAAAAAAACCTACTAGCGTTTTTGCAGACAGGCGAAAAATGTACACCCAGCCTTCAAGAAGAATCCTAAACATTTCTTCAGTTATGACATCTATTATGTGTAAAGAAAGTTATTCTATAGAAGATAGAACAATTTCTGATAGCAAACCTAGAGGAATCATTTATCTCATAATTAATTATTTTATATAAATAATAAATACCATGAAGTTAAATACAAAGATGCTAAAAATATAGAAATTTGAGATTTTTTTCTGTACCCTCTCAAACAAATCAATGTATTTGACATAGCAAGGTGACCAAATTATGAAACAGTATTCTTGTTTAATCATAACAAAGAAGTTTTTATAGAATTTATACAGGAGAACGATCGTGTATTGCGTAGAATAAATCCAAGAGTATGATACCAGCATTTGCTAAATTGTGGACAATAAAATTCAATTTGAGATCAAAGTAAACTCCCAAATCTTTCATAGTATCGACTCTTGCTAAGTGTTTGTCGTCAACTATATATAATTAATGAAACCATCATGAACTTCCTACGACATTACACAACATTTATCAATATTTAACGAAAGCTTATTTACTATGCACCAATTAACAAACTTATTTAAGTCTTCTTGAAGTAAAACACAATCATCTTTAGATCGAATCAGTGAAATTTTGAGGTCATCTGCATACAGTAAAGTTGACGAATTTAAGATATTGACTTGAATGGAGATGAACTTTACTTTTCTTTTCTACATGGATGATGTCTATAATATCAATAAATACAGTTTTGTGGTCTTTAACCGAACAATTTTATTTATTACAAAATTCCTGTTTTGTAAAACTGTAAAAGTTTCCACTATCATATTTAAAGTCATTATCAGACCCCTCGTAAATTTATGTAATATCATACCTTATGACTTTGCTACTGCATAAATTTACGAAGGGACCGATGATGACTATAAATAGTAGATTCGTAGATAGTCGAAACGTTCCCAATGTAAAAGAGGAATTTTGTAGTAAATAAAATTGTGCGGTTAAAGACCACAAAACTGTATTTACTGTTATTATAGACATCATCTATGTAGAAAAGAAAACTATAGAACCAAAAGTAGATCCCTGAGGTATTTCGCTTTTTGCTGTATAAGATTTTGAGTATAAACATAATACACTGCTCTCTAAAATCATTGTTAAAATTAACGCATATTTGCATTTTTGCGTGTAACATTTTTTTTCACTTTTCGTTTTCAAATTTTACAAGCTGCATACCTAATTTTCAAACATTTTTGATAAACAGATGGAGTTTGGTTAATAATTTTTATTTCCAAGCAATAAATAACGACATTAAAAAAAAGGAATCAAAGATAAAAATCTATGGAAAGTCTTAAAAACAAATATTTCCCCCCTCTAGCATTAACACCGCCCCTTAAACAATCTCTTATACTATAAATTAGTCTTCTAATTTGGTCATGGTCGATTTCATTCCGTATTTCTAACAACCTTCGGGAAAGATCATTTAATGTATTTGTAGGGTTAGGAAGTCGTCTTAACTGTGTTCCTCTAAAGTCCCACAAACGTTCAATGGGATTGAAATGTGGACTCCTCGGTGGCCAAATCATGGCAGGAATTTTGACCTTTTATCGATGCTGTTGCACAATTCTAGCTACATGAGATCAAGCATTAGTAGGAAATTCTGAACAATAAATGGGACCACATGCTCTTCGAGAATGTCTGTTATGTATCAATGTGCTGTTAGACGTCCTCCATCATTGATCACTAAGTCGTTACGAGCCTCTATTTTATTCCAGCTAAAACCATAACTGACTCGCCACCATAACCTACAGTTCCAAAGATATTACATCATCTGGTCTTCTGTACACTCTATTCTGCCTATCATCAGAGTAAAGACAAAAACTGGACTCATCCTAGAACAAAACTCTTGCCCAATCCTCATTTTTCCAACAAACATGTTCACGAGCGAACTGTAACCTTTGCTTTCTTTGTTACCTGGTGAGCAATGCCCTTGCAAATCTTAGATTGTGTTCTGCAAGTCTTCTCCTCTTAGTATTTTGGCTCATTCTGAAGTTGTAACGGTTCACAAATTCATTTTGCAAAAAATAACTTGTTACGAACTTTTGTCATAACAAAACCATATGACTTGCATTTTTAACAATAAGCAATAACAAAGAATCCAAAATAAAAGAATACACATCAAGAAACTCATGAAAACAAATTTTTCTTACTTTAAAACGATAATTTAGAATTAGGTATGCGTAAGTATATCACGTGATACTTTAACGAATGCCCTACTTAGGTTAGTATAAATAACATCTACTTGTGAATTTACTACTATTTTGTCCGAGATACACTGAATAATATTAGATCAATTTGTTGCTGTAAATCTATTTTTTAATCATTCTATGTTGATTAAGAGATATCCTGGAGTACACTAAGTATTAAAGATGTTCAACTACAGTAGACTCAAAAAATTTCGAAATTTTATTGACCAAAGCTATAATAGTAGTTATATTAGACAGACCTTCATAACTGGACCGAATTTTGCATGCTTCCAAATCCCTGGAAATTCACCACTTTTTGAAATTAAATTAAACATAAGTAATGTTTAGACAATAAAACTGCACAATCCTTAAGAATAATAGATAGTACTTGATACAATACCATTGTATGCGTAGGCTTACATTTTTTCAAGAATATTAGAACATGTTTTAATTGATGACTATGAAGTCATTTTAAAGGATTTATATCAATAAGATATTTTCATTGAAGTTTAATTTTTCACAATTTTGCTAAGTGCTAAAGAAGATACGAAAAAAGCAAAGGGCGATTTTCTTATTACAGTTCAAACTATGCCAGAACGTAGCGGAAACAACTCGCGATATCAACTTTGCAATTGGTCCAGAAACGACAAACGATCTTGCTATGGTGGATTAAAAGGTTTCGTAATGGAAATTATTGCCTTGAAGATGATGAACGTAGTGGTCGAAGATGAAAGGTTGATAACGAATAACGACCTATTAAAGGTCCGCGAACTGTTCAAGAGGTTGGATCGGAACTAAGAGTATCATGCATGACAATTCCCAACCTCTTGCGAGATATTGGAAAGGCCAAAAAATTAGAAAATGAGTGCCTCACGATTTGAACGTAAACGAAGTAAATGAACATTTAGAGTTGTCGATTGTACATCTGCTCTGCAACCAACAGGAGTCGTTTCTTGATCGCATTGTATCGTATGAAGAAAAGTAGGTTCTGTATAATAATAGAAAACGATTCACTCAACCACGATGAAGCGCTGAAACACTTTACTAATACCAAACTGCATCAAAAAATTGTATGGTGACTGTATGGGTGTGTTCAGTGGGTCTAATTCATCACTGATTCTTTAAATCGGGTAAAATCTTCACGGAAGAAAACTATTGTCAGCAAATAGACGAAATGCATCGGAAACTACACCAGAAGTAACCAGCATTGGTAAACAAAAAGGGTCCGATTCTTCTTCATGATAACGCCCGCCCGTAGATTGAAGAACCACTCAGCAAAAACGTCACGATTTAAATGAAAACGAATCAAATCGACGTCTGTAGTTGTCGTGGATTCTACATGACAACCGAAAACGGTCTTCTCAATGGCGAACCATGATGAAGCTCCAGCCCTAGCACACTTTTCTAAGCCCAAACGCCCCAAACTGCATTCACAAAATACGGTGACTGTATGGGGATATGCACTGGAGACGACGCGCTAACAATTTTTGTACAAGGACCTCCTTTAATAAAATACTTCCCCGGACTTTCTGAAATTATCTTGGACTTCCGGAGAACGTGCGAAAACTTCTCGGATTTCCTTGTGACTTCTCGGATTTACAGGGACTTTCTTGGACTTCCTCTGACTTCCGCATTATTTTTTATGCACGTGCATGTTTCGTAAAAATTCGGAAATCGTCGTTTTTTTAAATATGCTTGGGACTTCCTTGGTCTTTCTGAGTTCCGAGGACTTACTTAAACGTTTACAAGGACAAAACCTTCCTAGCATGTCGTGCCCCTCGACTGGGTCTAATCCACCACTGCTGCCTCAATTTGGGCGAAACTATCACTCCAGAAAAGTACTATCAGCAAATAGACGAAATGTATTGGAAAGTTCAGCACAAGTATCCGGTGGAATTTGAAATACCTGGATATCAGCTATATTCGGCAGACCTTTCAACTACTGACTATCATTTTTTTAATATCTTGACTAATACGCAAAGGGAAAATAATCCAGAAACCAAGACGATGCAAAAAATTAATTCAAAGAATTCTCTAACTTCAAAGTTTTATACAATTGGTATAAAAAAACTGGTATCGCGTGGGCAAAAGTATATTAAATCTAATGATTACTATTTTAAATAGATGCTTGGTGATTTGGATCGTTAATACAATATAATATAAAATACAATATAATTGTTTATAGAAATTTCTATAAACAATTGTTTATAAAATTTAGAGCAATTTAACTAAGGAAAGTACGAGTACGAGTTTATGGATTTGAATTGTATTTTAGAATTTCTTTGCCTGATGATGGAGACTCCCCGAAACATGAATCAAAATTTGGATAATAAATAAGTTAGAAATAGAATTTTCTTGTGTTAATTATTGGATTACTATTTTTATTAATGCAATATGTGCAATTGAAGATACTAGTTAAATTTTTTACAACCTAACAAAATGGCCACAATTTTAGTTTTTACTTCGGTTTCGATTCTCAAGGATTGGCCTCCTCGATCCCCAGATTTTTTAACTTATGATTATTTAGAATGAGACTACCTGAAAACTAAGGTCTACATTAAAAAATTACTAAGTTGCCTGTTACAAAATGCGAAAGGTGTGATTAATGTCTCATCAGGTAAAAACATCTATTATGTTTTTCATATTTTTTTCAAGATATGAAACTTGATAATAGTTGAAAAATTATATTCCCCCTGGGGTTATAAACCTTTTTCCCCGGAATTTATTAAATTTGCCAAAATTATAAAATAGATCAAACAAATTTGGTTTCTAAACAAGCTATTAAATATGTATTATCAAGATAATTATTTTATTTTGAATTTATACCTATTACGTGTTATTGAATTTTTATTGTGTGCACCTTGATGATGTGTAAATTTAATTTAATTTATATAATAGTTCTATTATATTTAAATTAAGACATAAATTAACTCCCTCGGGTATTATAAATTTTAATCAAGAGAATATCGTGTTGTTTTTGTATCTGTTTAGATATCCTCGAGACACGTGTTGTTAGAATTATCCCACACAATTATAAACAATTAAATCTTTAATTCGTAGGTAAAATATTCATCGAAATGAAAATAAAGGCATTTCGGTTTGAAACGAAAAATATCCAGCTACCTTGAACTAAAAACACAACGTGTCAATCGGATTTTTATGGCACGGTCATCCATCGTCAATGCTTTTGGTGCGGGTATTTTATACACTGATTGTTGAAGGAAATAACGCGATTGCATAAAGTATTTGTTTGCTTTGTGCAAAATTCGACGATAACATTAGAAAGTGTATTTACTGCCGGATCAAATATCGTATGTGTTATATGGTTAGTTGTAATTATTTTAATGATAGATCATATAAGAACTGTTTGCGACACTGCATCAAGGCACGCGAAATTTCATTTTGGGTTTGGCAGAGAAACTATTTGGTGACTACTTTAAATAGGCAATAAATAAAAATATATTACTGCGACATTCAGATAAATACTTTTACTCGCCTTTATTAAATAGAAATTCGAAAATTAATGTAGGTGTAATTTTTACATGCCGGATGTCATTACTTTTGGCTAGAACCACACATCCTCCTTTTTTCAGATTGTCATTATGATAATTTTTCCAGTAAATCCAAACCTTCCATTGACACTTTTTACAGAGATGTTAAAATCATTTTAGTACTGGACAATTTAGATTTTTTTATGAATGAAAATTAAGATTGTGCTTTAACGGAACTGCAAATAATTCAAAATCCCAACTGTATATAATCATTTATTTACTCAAAGTGCGACTGGTTTCGCCTTCGTTAGGACATCATCAGGTACAAGTAATTAGCTGTAGAATATTAACATATAAAATTTAAAAGATTCATTAAAAATATCGAGATTACGAAGAGTATCATAAACTTTGTAGACATTTATCATCTAAAATACTTGGATATTCAATCGGATTGGCTAGATGTGACTAGAATTTATTACATTATTTTATCACAAATGTTATACAGGGTGTCCCAGCGCTGCGAGGAAGTAACATTACTCTAAAATGGAAAAAGATATCGGCATGAGGTTTTCGATAGAATATACAATTAGCGCACATTTTTAAAATATTTTAGTAATATACCGGGTGTCCATTCCAAGATGGCGGACCAAAGTTATGTTTTTTTTAAATGGAACACCCAGTATATTATGACATTTTTGGATTCCTTATAGAAAAATAATTATACTTTGTATTAACTTTTATGGGTCTATCATCACTCGTTTTGCTGATATTTGCTATTTAAGCCGTACAAAGATCCATTTTTGAAAGATCACTGCTCTAAAACAGATGAATATTTTGGGTTGAAATTTTATCAAATATTTTTCAACATCGTGTATTCTACAAATATCATGTCAAATTTAAGTTTGTGATAATTTTTCATCAGAGTGCCTTATGAAACGCAAATTGAACAATTAAACGAAATTTTCAAATGGAACACCCTGTATATTTTAACATCAATCGATATCATTTTTTACAAGCTTTCTATTGATATAATGTTTGTATGGTCGCTTATCAATGATTTGGGAGATATTAATATCCAAACTGAGAAACAGTGAAAAATACAAAAAATAGCACTTTTCATGAATTTTTTTAAGGTTTTTTTAATTTGCCTAATACTTATTTGTGTCTTTCTCTATTTTGCTTTTTTAATATTTTTATATTATAGTAACAGTTTTTGTTGTTTTACAACACAAATAAAATCGAAACTTGCAATTATCAATTTTGGTTTTCTAAACCTCAGTATATTTTGAAATTTTAACAATTATTGTTACTAAGGAATCCCTTATTTTGTTGAATATCGTTTTTGCGCTCTTTTCTGATAACCAGAAGCGGATTTCTTTGAGCTTCACCAAGAGATTACAGCATATTTTCCATTTCTTATTTAGAAGAGTTCATAATTTCGACTTAGTTATTATCAAAAGTACAGAAAAGGGCGTTAAAACAAAATTCTACAAAATAACGGTTTCCTTGGTAACATCAGTTGCTAAATTTTTAAAGCATGCTGAGACTTAGAAAACCAAAATTGATAATAGCAAGTTTCGATTTTATTTTTGTTGTAAAAGAAGAAAAACTACTATTGTAATAAAACAACATTATAAAAAAGCAAAATAGAGAAAGACAGTAATAAATATTAGGCAAATTAACAAAAAAAATCTCAACAAAATTCATCAAGAGGGCTATTTTGTGTATTTTTTAATGTTTCTCAGTTTGGATATTAATATCTCCTAAACCATAGACATTCGACCATACAACCATTATATCAGTAGAAAGCCAGTTAAAAATGCCATCGAATGATGTTAAAATATACAGGGTGTTCCATTTGAAAATTTCGTTTAATTGTTAAATTTGCGTTTCATAAGGCAGCCTGATAAAAAATTATCACAAGCTTAAATTTGACATAACAGTTGAAGACTAGACGATGTTGAAAAATTTTTGAGAAACTTTCAACCCAAAATGTTCATCTGTTTTAGAGCAGTGATTTTTCAAAAATGGATCTTGTTTTGGCTTAAGTGGCAAATATCAGCAAAACGAATGATGATAGACCCATAAAAGTTTATACAAAGTGTAATTATTTTTTATAAGGAATCCAAAAATGTCATAATATACTGGGTGTTCCATTTAAAAAAACATAACTTTGGTCCGCCATCTTGGAATGGACACCCGGTATATTACTAAAATATTTTTAAAATGTGCTCTTAAAGAAAACATACCTACTTTTATATCAATATTTTTTCTATCTTTGTTGTTATTATTATCAATAACGTTCAATTAATTTCTTGTAAAACTATGGATATGTAATTATACTGGTTTACAACAAAAAATAGATAAGCAAAAAAGGTATAATTTCAAGAATGATGTAGGTATCTTTATTTTTAATTTTTTTGAGCCTTGGTAAAAATATAGTCCCTACTTTAATAAACCTGTAGGAAATTACTACAAAAAGTAATATAATCTTATTTATAATGTGTACGTCTTAACTTTTCAATCACGAAATCGTATACATGTCGATTTTGAAGTATTATTTTTCTATAAAAATTACGTAATCAGTAAAAATCACGTCTCCTATAACTTTAATAACATAATTATTGGTTGTGTTTAAAAATCTAAGAAAATCAATCGCACATTGTTGAACGTTGTAGCTAACTCATCATTTTAATTTATTTTTTAATGAATAAATTACAAGAACTAAACGTATTTAAATAAAGTTAAATCCGTTTGCGTGCAAATAATTGGTAGAAGGGATTAAATATTATTAAAGCATAGGTTTTCACAATTTTACATTACAATTAACCATGAAACATATAAGGATTTAATTACTATTTTTATTATAAGTTTTAATACAAATAACTTAAATAGATTGTTATTTAAACACATTTTATTAATGTAAATAATTTTTCCTTGAAAATTTAGAAAAAATTATAAATAAATGGTGTTTATTTTTAAGGAAAAAACTTTTTTAAGGTATTAAAATTTGAGCTTATCTAGTAAAAGTAATCCTACAAATTTTTTTCCGAGTATTTAAACTTAGCCTTGAAAATTGATCACTGACCAGTAATTTCGTATTTAAAGGCACACGTTTATTAAAATGACATGTAAAAATTATACAGCGTGCGTATCGATTTATGAGACGATTCACGGCGTTTCAATTTAGCGCATACGCCTCTTTCGTAAAAATTATAATTTATTATCCCACCAAGTTGCTTACTAAAACCCAATCCACCAATCCCGAGGCGTTGCTCTCACAATTCAATTGTATCAAATGCAAATTTAAAAAATGCAAATACGATTGGTGTTTACGCGAAGCGGTGATAAGATGAATAAGCGCCGCGCGCCGGCTCCAGCGCATGAGAATCTCACCGTCTCATTTGCTTGACGCAGCAATGTATTTAAACTGGCTAAAAAGCTAAGATACGTACTCCTAATTTTCACATCAAAGATCTGTGTTTTTCGTCCGATTTTCAAAAAAAAATTGCTTTGTAAAGGAGAATGTTCATTTTAACACCCTTCCTAATTTTATTTATTTAGGGGTACGCTAACACCTTTAAAAAAAATTCCCAAAACGTTCAATTTATTGTACTGTTTTACCGATTGTTGAGTCGCCGGCGTCAATTTTAAAAAATTGTAGCGCCGTCGGGGTTTAAAGGGAGGCAACTAAATTTGGCACTGTTAATTCGTACATCCTAAAGGTTAACCTGACAAATTTTCAAGTCTCCAGGGCTACGGGAAGATCCACGTCACCTGGATAAACAAGATGTACTTTAAAATCGTCTTTAAAAATGTGTCATATTTTAAAGCGTTTTGTTAAAATTAACCCCTAATATTGCAACTCGATTTACGACAAAAACTCATTTTGATGTCTCCTTTCGTTTTTGAGATATGACTGAAAAATCCTCCGTTTTTACAAAATTATTAATATCTCTAAAAGTATCTGATTTCAAAAACCGATTGCCGAGACAAATTTCAAAGTCCCGATCTTAAAAAATTCTTAAATAATTCGATTGATTTCAAGATCAACCCCGCAAATAAAAGAAAATGATGTTGGGAAGTTAAAACTTCACAAAAACATTTCAGAATTCCTTACATTTTTGTCTCTAAACCCTTCCAAAGTGGTTAAGCTAAACTAAATTAGTACTTATGACAAAAATACAAATTTTCTCGAACCGTATTAAAAATGAATCAGGGTACTACCAAACTTCCAAAAAAGGAGAACATTATTATGATCGTTTTACAAAAGTTAACTATTTTTATAATATTTTTTTTTTCAATTCCACCATATTAGAAGATACCCACATTACCAAAATTGTTTGTGAAGTTTTAAATTACCAAAATCATCATTCATTTGCCAGCCGGATATTGACTTAATTCGGAAGACAAGGTCCTGAAAATTTTCTCAGCTATCGGTTTTGAATTTTGTCTCTACGTAATTTTAAAAGGAAGCCATATTTTCCAAAAAAAGAAGTAAAACTGGTGAATTAAATTTGTAAGAAAAAAATCACAAAATTTTGCTAAAATATTTATACACAATACAATCTAGGAAGGCGCAATATATGACCAAAAATTATTTTTAAGGCAATTATGTAGAAAAAATTATGACGTTTGGTCTATCGTACGTTCTAGTAGAAATAATACTTTTAGAGATATTAATTATTTTCTAAGAACGGAGTGTTTTCAGTCATAACTCATAAACGAAAAGAGATTTCAAAATGATTCTGTTTTTTTCTCGTAGAGAAGACCTTCAAACGTTTCCTGGAAGGTTCAATACGTCATAGTCAAATCCAATATTGGAGGTTAATTTTATCAAAATGCTTTTACGAATAGCTAGTGCTAAATATCGTGACTTTCCTATAAATCCCGATTTTACTATTTTTTTTATTTGAAGACGACTACAGAATTTTTAACTGTTAGCGTACTAGAAAAATTAGTAAGGGTGTCAAGATGAACATTTTCTATTCAAACGAAATTTGTTTTTTAATCGGACGAAAAAAACAGCTCTTATAGGTAAAAATTGGAAAATAAAAAATTAACCGATAAATCCTTTGTATCCAGGCGCCAGTGCCTAATTTCGGCGCTGATGCATTTTTTAAAATTGACTCCGTCAGCGTCGACTCAACAATCGCTAAAATAGCACAAAGTAAGGGCGTGTCTAGGATTTCATCTTGGGGAGGGCAAATTATTGATGAAAATTCAAAATTGGGCGATGTTGTCGGGATCCCGAAATTAAAAAAAACCTAGGTTACCCTAACATAATCTTAATATTTTATAATTTTGCAAACATATTCAGGATGTCTCGAAAATGGCACAAGAGCGTAGTACGTTGTTGGAGGCCCTTCCGCCTTCAGGGAGATCCTCAGAAAAATAGTTAAAAGGTCCTCTTGACCAATTAAGATATGAGACAAAGTTGGGTATTCAACTTTTTTTGGTATGAATTATAAAACCCGCTAGTGGTTCTTAAAAGTTTGTGTTCTCTTTAGTCGTGAAGTAATAAATTAAATTTTAATCCTATTATTCACAAATTATTTTTTTAAATTGAAAATTGTGACGGGTAAATATTGTAGGTAATTTTAAATAAAAAAATTGATTTCCCAACGTTGTCTCATCAGATCTCGGTCATTTGGTTAAGAGGATTTTTAAAGCTATTTTTCGGAGAGCTCTGGCGTCATTTTTGAGACTTGGGACATCCTGTATTTTAAAAATTGTTAATTGAAAATATTTACAGTATATCTCAAAAAGAAGTGACGAGAAGAATATCGTAGAAAGTAGGCTGTACTTATCTACAAAAAAAAAACAATTTTTTAATTTTCACAAAATAATTAATAGCTCTTAGCTCCAAAAGTATTATCTGTACCAGGACGGAATAAAAAGTAATTTTCGGTTGAATATTGTGTATTACTGACCGGATTAGTACAAAAAATGCAACTAACCAGTTTTAACAAAGTATAAAATACGCCCTCTTGCAATAGTGTGCATCAGTAATCATTCGCAAAAATTAAAAAACACTTTTTGAAAAAAAATTACCCCTGCCTTAAAAGAATCTTTAGAAATTTCGAATGATTTTAAGATTGACCTCGCAAATGAAAAATGAGGATTTTGGCAACTTAAAAATTTAAAAAAATTGTAGATAATGTAGGTACTAAATTTTGCGATTGTGTTAATGTGTATTTTTGAAAATTCATATTTTGCTTAATAATCAAACTTTTAAAAAATTATTACAAAAGTTTTTGAAATATATTTTTGTCATAAGTACTAATTAATTCTCTTTAGTTTGACCTCTTTGGAAGGGATTAGATACAAGAAAGTAATGAATTCCGAAATGTTTTTGTGAAGTTTTAACTTCCCAACATCATTTTCTTTTATTTGCGGGGTTGATCTTGAAATTTGAAATCAATCGAATTATTTAAGAATTTTTTAAGATCAGGACTTTGAAATTTGTCTCGGCAATCGGTTTTTGAAATCAGATACTTTTAGAGATATTAATAATTTTGTAAAAACGGAGGATTTTTCAGTCATATCTCAAAAACGAAAGGAGACATCAAAATGAGTTTTTGTCGTAAATCGAGTTGCAATATTAGGGGTTAATTTTAACAAAACGCTTTAAAATATGACACATTTTTAAAGACGATTTTAAAGTACACCTTGTTTATCCAGGTGACGTGGATCTTCCCGTAGCCCTGGAGACTTGAAAATTTGTCAGGTTAACCTTTAGGATGTACGAATTAACAGTGCCAAATTTCGTTGCCTCCCTTTAAACCCCGACGGCGCTACAATTTTTTAAAATTGACGCCGGCGACTCAACAATCGGTAAAACAGTACAATAAATTGAACGTTTTGGGAATGTTTTTTAAAGGTGTTAGCGTACCCCTAAATAAATAAAATTAGGAAGGGTGTTAAAATGAACATTCTCCTTTACAAAGCAATTTTTTTTTTGAAAATCGGACGAAAAACACAGATCTTTGATGTGAAAATTAGGAGTACGTATCTTAGCTTTTTACCCAGTTTAAATACATTGCTGCGTCAAGCAAATGAGACGGTGAGATTCTCATGCGCTGGAGCCGGCGCGCGGCGCGCGGCGCTTATTCATCTTATCACCGCTTCGCGTAAACACCAATCGTATTTGCATTTTTTAAATTTGCATTTGATACAATTGAATTGTGAGCGCAACGCCTCGGGATTGGTGGATTGGGTTTTTGTAAGCAACTTGGTGGGACAATAAATTATAATTTTTACGAAAGAGGCGTATGCGTAAAATTTAAACGCCGTGAATCGTCTCATAAATCGAGACGCACGCTGTATAGGCGTAACCCAACATTTGTAAGATTAACGTGATCTGATTTATAATATGGTAATAATTTTATAAACCGTTTTATTAAATAATTACGACGTTTATAATATAGGACATAAAATAAAAGCATTTTAAAAATATACTAATCTGTGTAAAGATTCAAATCAATCAACTTTTTTTTATTATTAACACTTTTATATTATGTTTCTAAAACCAGTACGTTAGGAGAAAAAGTGATAAAGAAATGTTTAATTTTTTTAATTTTGTGTTTTTTTTTGCAAAACCAACTTTTTTTCTTCGAATTGCTGCCTAAATCCTGCCCTATCTTTAGATTAAATAGATTGACTACTGATTTTCTTGACTATTCAACTCATAAGTGCTTATTTTTTGTTATAAGAAAAACGTCAAAATATTGGCTGTCAAATTTTGCTCAAATAAGTAAAAATATTCGTTAAATAGTCCCTTAAATATGCACGCTTGTTCAAATTATAAGTCAAACATTTTTCATACATTACCACCTCATTTGGGGCTTAAAATTAAAATTAACCCAAATTGACATTCTTGGTAATGACAGTGAAAAATATTCGACTTAGATTTGACCACTCATGATATTACATATGATTATTTCATGCCTTTGTTCTGACAAGCGTTCTGATTGGTCCTACCTAAATTATCAAGTCAAACGTTTTGACTTTTACATGACATGTGTTTAAATTTCAAATTTGACATTTGAAGTAAAGACTGACGTTAAAATTTACAAATTTTGTATTTTGCAAAAATATGGCTTGAAATAATCTATTTAAATACAACTCGTAGATTGAAATCAGTATAAAAATTCTGTCGTTTTATTGACAATTCAATTGTCAACTCGAGGTGTTTCTAAGCAATACAATTTCATTTGTTAATAAATTGACAGAATTATTGCGGATTTCAATGTACTCATGGTATTACGTATTACTATTGTATATTTTATACCTTATTTGTTCTGACAAGAATTCTCATTGGTTCATTTTCTGTTGGATCATCGTGATAATTTGGATACTACCAAAATTATCAAGTCAAACGTTTTGATGTTTACATGAAATTTGTTTAAATTTTAAATATAAGATTTTAAGTTAAGACTGACGTTAAAATTTACAAACAATTTTTGTATTTAGCGAAAATAAGGCTTGAAAAAATCTAATCAAATACAATTCGTAGGTAGATTGACAACTTTTATTTGAAATATTTTTCTGTAAAATGCTTAATTTCCAAAATAAAGCAGGGTTGCCGAACTTTATGTATTGAAAATTTAAACCCTTGTAACTTTTAAACTGTTAACTTTAGAAAAATAAGAAAATATGTTCCATAAACCTCTGATGGCAAGCTATATTAATATGCAATAAAAATGGTTGTCCCTATTTAAAAAAAGTGAAGAAATTATCGTCTGACCTTCATCTTGTTGTTCAAGGTCATGGGCAATATTTCCAGATAATGCGTCACTAAGAATCGTACAACTTTTATTTGAAACATTTTTCTCAAAAATGCTTCATTTCAAAAATAAACGAGCGTTGCCGAATTTTTTGTTAACCCTATATACAGGGTGATTCATTTTACTTGAGACAAATAAATATCTAACCAACCAAAAAGGGGTGATCTCACCGACAGTGCATAAAGTAAACCTTAGCAAAATCAAAAACGAATACTCTAATTTTAGTAAAGATTGGATTTTGGTGTTCGGTTGGTATTCGGGCGTCGTTCGGTTTCCGTCGTGTTGTTTTATTTCATTATTTTAAAAATTTTACCACAGAATCACAATATAATCTTAGAATATTCTGTGATAATATATTAAGTTTTATAATTATTGAATTGAATTTTATTTGAAAATGAAACTGTAGGAACTGTATCTTTTTTTAAATATCTGGCATGGATTTAAAATGGTAATTTCTAGTGTAAACTTGTCTTTGGATATCATTATTAATTATATAAATTTTAATTAAATTTCTTTTCGAATTATAATTCCGTTTGCTAGTTGGTTTTCGCGAGAAATGTTAATTTTCAGGTTAAGTTGAGTTTTAAATCTTCTTTTTAAAGTTTAAGTCATGTCGGGGAGATCGGCCATAAATGGATAAGATAAAAATGGTTTTGAAAAAATTTTATCGTCAACTGCCCCCAAAAAAATAAAAGAAAAATATGAATAATATTAAAAAAAACTTGGTTATCGTTTAAACTACTACAAATGACTACCTTGACCAAAAAATATCTTTGATCATCCGATTTTCTCACAACTTTTATTCGAAACTTTTTTCTCAAAACCTTTTAGTTTCTCAGACAGTAAAGTAAAAACCCCCTGGCAACGGGACATTTTCCAAGGTCGCGAAATTGGGGGGATCGATGATAAAACTATAAGTTTTCGGAATCATACAGGTTCTTTTCAATTTTTTTGTCTACTAGTATATGGGAGAAAATGTGATTGGTTAGGTTAGTCTAAAAAACATACCGATACGAAATGGTGTTCAAATGCAAGAGCTGTAAAAGCAGTTCCTGAGGACATTGTTTGAATCCGGAGATACATATAAATTGCAAAATCATTATACAGGGTGAGTTTTTAGTGCGAAATTGGAAGATATATCTTTTATTTTAAGAGATAAGAAAAAAACTTAAATTACAAAATTGCATGGTTGAGGGATGCGCATATCCAGAAATTATTTTTGTCTATACTGGATGTTTCGTAACTGAAGCGCAGGCTATTCCATCTTAGGTTGCCGAATTCCATTTTTTTGACAGGAGAAGGTATTTTTATATGTCTGGTAAAGAATTAGAAACCAAAGGAAATTTAAAATTTATTAGCCAAAACGTGTCCAGAAATAAACGAGGATCAATGTGCAATAGAACTTAATATCAAATACACAATTTTCTAGAAAATTCTGATCCTAGCTCAGTATAGCAGATAGATATTATAAATATATTAAACAAATGGGATTTGCAAGAAAACATAGACAAATATCGAACTAGCTATTCGTAGCTAGACAGTCGAAAAATAGTTTTACTAAGCACAAAATCATAAAAAATTATTTGAAACGATAAGTACCCAAGACCGTACTTTAGATTTGAGTATTTTATCTATGGAAAGGGAACTACCCTACCAGTGCAATAAACTTCGACCAAATTTTGCTAATATAAGCAAGAAAAAATTAGGATTAACTTCAAGAAAATATTACTTTATGTTTTGGATTACGTACAGATGATGCTATTTTTACATACATTTCGTAACAAAATGGAGGATGGCGAGTAAAAGCTTTGTTATAGTTTTAGATTTTAGTAACTGTGCTAGAGTAGATTTCATCTTCCAGTCATATTAGGAATTTGGACTACATACCTATATATGGCGCTGTTTTGTCATAATTTTGTTACAAAATGGAGGAAGGCGAGTAAAGGCTTTGTTATACTTTGAGTTTTTATTGGTAATTAGCGTTTATAGCATTTTTTATGATTAAAAAAATTGATTTATAAGTACACTACTTCCTTTATCAAGTGACTACCAAAGGGACTGTTTGATTTCTGAAACCGCGAATATCACGTGATTTTTCTCCTTCAAAAGACCCTCATTTTAAATATTTGCCAAGGGTGCCAAAAACATAGTTACGGCTCTGTTCTCAGATACTAATTTGTCTTAAGTTAAATAATTTACCCCGTATGTTTTACATTGCATAAGCAACAAAATCATTTTTTAAATTGCGAAATTGCAAAAATGTGATTTTATATTTTGCCCTTTAAAAAATCACACTTTTTATAATCAACATTATAAAATTTACAAACCAGTTTTTTTTTACTTTTTGTGTCTGTATGTTTTTAAAATCATTGATGTTATAACAAATTAACATAATGGATTGGAAAAATTTTCAAATAAGCTTTGTAGATTACATATTGCTAATTTATAAAACAAGTTTGTACTCATCATTTAGGTATCTAACATTAGCATTTTTATCCGGTTAATTTTCAAACCAGGTTTAAATAAATAACCTTTCCCAACAAAAAGCGGTTTAAATTTATAATTTATAAGATAATTTAAGGTTAAACAGTTTCGTACATTATAATTAAACTTGTGCGTTATAATTTTTATTACATGTTTTTTATTATTTAATGAAATAATTTTAGACTCTTACTTTCTTTTATTTTCTAAGATTGTGTGAGTCATTTTATGTTTTAAAATAAAACACGTGTAATATAGCATCCAACCTACGACAATGCAGTTAAAATAATTATTTATATTTATTACATTGCATTGGCGTCACTTACACGAATAAATAATATTGGGAGCGGTTGGATTACAATTTTGCAATTTGCAACATGAAGTATTGTCTATTTCTGATTGTGGAATAAATAAAATTAATTAATTTAAAAATACATACGTAAAATTGAAATATTTTAATATTAGTCTAGAAAATAACAAGGATTGTTTTTATTATACTTTATAACTACAATATAAAACAATTATTTCTTTCAAATTAATTAACTTTTTTGCATGATTAGGAATAACTTACACATTATTAAAATGTCCATATATAATTATTACTTCCATAAATACGTGTTTTTTTTAATTTACATTAATTCTGATTACAAGGTTATCAAATAAAAAGTAAGACCAAGACCGGATTCCTCAACATCCGAAAAAGTCTAATGTACGATTCTTAAATAATTAGGAATTCCCAAGGTGTTCACGTTAATGGCAAAAAACAAACATTAAAACTTAATTTGAGCACTAAAAAATGAAGAAGCAAATCTGAATTTAACGATGTTAATTTTAAATCTAGGATTTTCTTCAAAATTCGTTTAAGTTTTAAGAGTGGAAAATATTTAGTGACGTTAAATTTAAATACTTTCATATTTGCTTATTCATTATATTTATAAACAACTTGAAAAAACAAAACAATTATTTTATGATTTTATATCTAAAAACATATAAAAAAGTATAATTTTTCTTTAGCATACAGGGTGCCCGGAAAATAACGCAAATGCTCTCCAATATTTTATTAAAGTTGTTACTACTTCAAAACCAAAAGTGGTTAGAAAAAACGTTTGAAAAAATATGTACCTTTGTATAAGTAACAATGGGAGGATATAACTGATATCAGTAACTCACAATTGTTTCTTTAACACGTGTTTGGTGTGAACATTACATCAAATTTACAGAATAACACCAATTCTTTGAAAAACATGCTGTTTTACATACACTACGTGCAATTATGTTAGCTATTAAAGTAACAGATGGCGAGCTATAAAGTTTAATTTAATACTATAATGCCTATAGACATTGTTTTCTTGTAAATTTATTCTTGCTTAAACATCGCAAGAAATGTGATAATTTTAGTGTTGTACTGGGTGTAAACGAAACATGGATCACCTTTATTTATAAAAATAAAAATTGACTATGTGGTTTGGTTCAAAAAACACATTATTTCAACAAATTTTTCCAATATCACTTCTAGTTTTACCGGAAATAACAATTTTTGAAAATTAAAAAATATGAAAAACTGGCATATGTAAAATTATTTGAAAAAACCAAATTACTTTGCATTTAGAAAAAAAGCTATTTTCTAAAATAGTGTTTCAAAATTATTATTTTAAAAACCAATTGAATAATTTTACAACTTTATTTAGCTTTTTGTAATTGAAATTTGGTACTTTTTATCAACTTAGAATAAAGAAAATTAATATATTTTTTTTTTAATTTATAAAGATATAATAAAATTATCATATATGTACTTATTTTTAAAAATAAATTTAATTTGTGAATCGAAAAATTGGATGTTGCCCTCAAAAAAATAAATTACCTAAAATGTGTATTCTTTAACCATACAAGTTAGCAAAATTTCAAATTTTAATTTTTATCAATAAAGAAATTATAGTTGTGTCCCATGTTTCTTTTACACCCGGTATATTTTTTCTAAAGCATCCAGCGTTCATTTTAATTTTAGGGTATTGTTTTATTAGTTAAAAATTTGCAATAATTTTGAAAATAAGATATTAGAATTATTATAAGTTCAAAATTGAAGGTTCCAGTAGTTTGGTGATTCATGATATCCAATAGTTCGAGTAAAGGGCCTTAATTACCAAACGAATTCCACAATTTTATAAAATCTCTTTATTAGAACTTATGCATTTCGAAGTTAAAACTTTATCTTCAGAGGATACATAATATTTTTTATAAAACTAAAATAAATATAATTAGACGAAGGAGCTAAAATCTATAATGTATAACTTACTGGGTTTTTAGGTCATTCGAAGTTAAAGATAAAGGTGATCAACAAACCTCAACAACATGTGTCAGGTATCAAATTATGTGAAGTGAAAAGTTACAAAATTCCACCCTATACCAACTAGGGCCGACATTATCCAAATATTTTAACAAATTATGCGAATTCAAAAACTTTCAAATTCCACCCTATACCAACAAGGGCCAATATTATCCATATATTTTCATGGTTTTCAAAATTTTCCAAAAAAAGAGTGAAGCTTGGCGATAAATTCAACAAGTAACAACGTCGACTAACATGAAAGCGTGAAAGAGTGAAGCTCAAAGGGCGTTAAAACAAAATCAAACAAAATTCTACAAAATAAGGGTTTCCTTGGTAACATCAGTTGCTAAATTTTTAAAGCATGCTGAGACTTTTGTATAAACTTTTATGGGTCTATCATTTTTGAAAGATCACTGCTCTAAAACAGATGAATATTTTGGGTTGAAATTTTCTCAAATATTTTTCAACATTGTGTATTCTACAACTATCATGTCAAATTTAAGTTTGTGATAATTTTTCATCAGAGTGCCTTATGTAACGCAAATTGAACAATTAAACGAAATTTTCAAATGGAACACCCTGTATGTTTTAACATCAATCGATATCATTTTTTACAAGCTTTCTATTGATATAATGTTTGTATGGTCGCTTATCAATGGTTTGTATTAATATCCAAACTGAGAAACAGTGAAAAATACGCAAAATAGCACTCTTCATGAATTTTTTTAAGGTTTATTTTTAATTTGCGTAATACTTATTTGTGTCTTTCTCTATTTTGCTTTTTTAATAATGTTTTTATATTATAGTAACAGTTTTTGTTGTTTTACAACACAAATAAAATCGAAACTTGCAATTATCAATTTTGGTTTTCTAAACCTCAGTATATTTTGAAAGTTTAACAATTATTGTTACCAAGGAATCCCTTATTTTGTTGAATATCGTTTTTGCGCTCTTTTCTGATAACCAGAAGCGTATTTCTTTGAGCTTCACCAAGAGATTACAGCATATTTTCCATTTCTTATTTAGTAGAGTTCATTATTTCGGCTTAGTTATTATCAAAAGGGTTTCCTTGGTAACATCAGTTGCTAAATTTTTAAAGCATGCTGAGACTTAGGAAACCAAAATTGATAATTGCAAGTTTCGATTTTATTTTTGTTGTAAAAGAAGAAAAACTACTATTGTAATAAAACAACATTATAAAAAAGCAAAATAGAGAAAGACAGTAATAAATATTAGGCAAATTAACAAAAAAATCTCAACAAAATTCATCAAGAGGGCTATTTTGTGTATTTTTTAATGTTTCTCAGTTTGGATATTAATATCTCCTAAACCATAGACATTCGACCATACAACCATTATATCAGTAGAAAGCTTGTTAAAAATGCCATCGAATGATGTTAAAATATACAGGGTGTTCCATTTGAAAATTTCGTTTAATTGTTAAATTTACGTTTCATAAGGCAGCCGATAAAAAATTATCACAAGCTTAAATTTGACATAACATTTGAAGACTAGACGATGTTGAAAAATTTTTGAGAAACTTTCAACCCAATATGTTCATCTATTTTAGAGCAGTGATTTTTCAAAAATTGATCTTTTTTTGGCTTAAATGGCAAATATCAGCAAAACGAGTGATGATAGACCCATAAAAGTTTTTACAAAGTACAATTATTTTTTTATAATTAATCCAAAAATGTCATAATATACTGGGTGTTCCATTTAAAAAAAACATAACTTTGGTCCGCCATCTTAGAATGAACACTCGGTATATTACTAAAATATTTTTAAAATGTGCTCTTAAAGGTATTGTATATTCTATCGAAAACCTCATGCCGATAGCTTTTTTCATTTTATAGTAAAGTTACTTCCTCGCAGCGCTGGGACACCCTGTATGTTAATTGGAAGTTTTTATCTTAAAATTAGTCGTAGAATCTGCCTAAAAATTTTGGCGGTATAATTTCGACTCACCCTGTATAGTGCGAAACTAATTGGATTATTACAAAGAATTTACATTAACCAAAATGGTTGACACCGCAATATGGAAAACATAAATTTTTGGCCAAAGTCCAATTAATAATTTCTATAAATTTTCTGTTTGTTGTTATTTTATATGTAATTTTTGGTTATATTTGTTCATTTCAGATGGCGCCAATATTTTGTTTATAGAAATTATTAATTGGACTTTGGCCAAAAATTTATGTTTTCCATATTGCGGTGTCAACCATTTTGGTTTATGCAAATTCGTTGTAATAATCCAATTAGTTTCGCACTATATAATTACCAATTATGGTTCTATTGATTTAACTTCGTATTCACGAACGCAGTTTTTTAAAGTGTTGTCCCTTGTGGTCAATCAATGAGCTAATTTTGATTTCATCACGGTTTAAGGTTAGTAAACTACTTATCCACATGGTTGGATTTTACATCTTTTATTGTTTTTAGGTTGATGAAATTAGATTGATGGTTCATTGATTGTGTGCCTGTAGTCTAATATTTTTTAAAGTAAATTTGAGCTTCACTCTTTCACGCTTTTATGTTAATCGACGTTGATACTTGTTGAATTTATCGCCGAGCTTCACTCTTTTTTTGGAAAATTTTGAAAACCATGAAAATATATGGATAATATTGACCCTTGTTGGTATAGGGTGGTATTTTAAATTTTTTGACTTCGCATAATTTGTTACCTGACACATGTTGTTGAGGTTTGCTGATCACCTTTACCTTTAACTTCGAATGACCTAAAAACCCAGTAAGTTATACATTATAGTTTTTAGCTCCTTCGTCTATTTATATTTATTTTAGTTTTATAAAAATTATTATGTATCCTCTGAAGATGAAGTTTTAACTTCGAAATGCATAAAGTTCTAATAAAAAGTTTTTATAAAATTGTGGAATTCGTTTGGTAATTAAGGCCCTTTAGTCGAACTATTGGATAGAATTATTATATATGATATACTACTTAAGAGTAGTATTTTAGTAGAATACTATACTTTTTCCACGACTGTTTTAGTTTACGGCGCTTTCATGAAAATTTGATAAGGTTACAAGTAGCGCCTCCTTTATCCTCTATATTGCAAGGTTAACTAAAATACCGTGTCGGAATTGAAATGCAGCTTTCTGATTGGTCCAAAATGCGTGTGGGAAAGCAAAACCGTGGCGGAAGGATAGAGTATGTTGATAATGTATAATGTATATCAATACTTTTCAGAAAACAAACAAATAATATATGTACTAGTCAATGGTCGTGGAAAATAATACATTATTTCACGACTGTCCAATGCTAAGCTTGTTCAAGTTATTACAATACTAATATAGCAGTTAATATTGTTTTTCTTTAGCTTACAAGGTACCTACTAATTTAAAGAAGAATGCGATGAATTTACTTGGTAAATTTGGCTTAAACTTTATATTATAAAAAATAATTAAAATGTAAAGATGGAAAGACATTTATAAAAATAAAAACCATTAAAAGTACATGATTTACTAGTTTTTCCTGTACAATTGAATTATACTTGATTAAAAAAATGTTTACAGTAATAATTCGAACAAAGAAAAAAGAAAACATTTAAAATTGATAAAAAAATTTAACGACTACATTATTAACTGGCATTTATTTAATTTAACGTAAAAATTTGGAACAATAGTAAATATATAAATTATATTAATCTCTGGATTAATTAAATAAATTAACAGACAATTAAGCTCGAAATTGTGAGGTTTTATGGCTTTTAGTATTTGATGTTTATATTTCATATTATATTCCAACAACGTATCAATCAACAATTTCAGAACAAGCCTATCCTACTCGTTATTGTTTCGATTCTGATGATTCACAAAGAACAATGAAGTTTTCGAAGCGGAACGATTAAAACAATAAAATAAATTATAAAGGTATGAGGTATCAATGTATCAGTACAGATTTTGCACAAATGCGACTTTACTAAAAAGGAAATATAGCAAGTATTAAGAAAGTAATGACTTGGCTAAGGTCATTAAACAAGAAAACTCTTAAAATGGATGAATTTAATTAAACTTATATCAAGGAAGGAAGTTTACCTATAACAGATTCCCTACCTGATAACAGGTTTATTAAAACAATGTTTTATTAAACTAAGCTTGTAAAATTAAATATTTAATATTAAACTCATTTTCTTGATGTGAAATTTTTCTATATTTGGAATATAATCAATATTAATGAACTTGGACACGTCGTAAAATATTTTATAACAATAATTGTAATGCTGATGTGTCCATGTTATTTAATTTGTAATATTTGATATAATCCTTCTGTTTCTATTTTTATCTATTTTCAAAAATCAAAAATGGAAACCATATGGAATGAGAAAAAAAAATAAAGTTTCATATGAAATGTTCGACATAACCTTGAGATATTAAAAAAGTAACTGGAAATCTAATTAAAATTAAATCTATATCAGTAGTTGATGTAATCCAGATTCTAATCCAAAAAATTTCAGTATGTTTTGTTCCCTGGCCAACATTTTCTTCTTACGAATAATAAAATTATGTAGTTTTCGAGATGAGAATAGAAATTTATTGAAATACTATACAGGGTGATTATAATAGGGTATAAAAAATTCGTTCACATATTCAAATAAGATTTGGAACTAGTTATTTATTCAACAAGTGCAAAAAGCGGAACATATTTGCACGCAACGTAAAAATTTGACAACGAGGCCACAGGCCGAGTGCAAATATGCTTTTTGCTCGAGTTTCATACACCTTTCTTTTCTACGATCGATGATCATCAACCATTGAAAATAATAAAATTCCATAAAAACATGAAATTAATGACAGATATTGACATTTCTAAATTTGTCATTTATGATCAGTTGTCAGTGTATAAAGTCATGCATTTTTGCACTAGTTTGCATTACATAAGTCGTGCAAGAAAGCATGACTTTATGCACTGACATTCTCTTTTGTACTACTACAGAAAACATTACTTAAGCTATGCTTTTGTGTACTCGTGCAAGAAAGCATGACTTTATGCACTGATAACTGATCATAAATGTCCTACGTTTTGCTCGATCGTAGAAAAACTTATTTTAATAGGAACCGTGAAAACAACTAAAAATAACATGACAAAGCTGATAGAAAATCTTCTTTGAAATTATATGCGTATTTTCATACGAATGATTATGTAAGTTATGGACATTATTGAATCAATCTCGCATCTCGCTTCATCCGACCAATAAACTAACGCAGGAAAATTCTCGATGTTCTCGACATGTCCAAAAAACCGTTCGAAAAATTTTTAAACGCAGTTGAGCATCTCCATTTTGTAGAGTTTGAACAGAGGTGAAGTGGTAAGGATATAGCTGTTCTTGATGTAAAGTACGCCAAAAGGGAGAAATGTGAAATTTTAACCCAAGTTAGGGAGGTGCTATCAGGGATGACTATCGTGGTAAAGCTTTACACAATCACAATATTCAATGATTTTGCTTTGCAAAATATCAATGGTAATCAGATTTTCTTCCACACTGTTTTGATAATTTTAATCCTTAATAACTTTTTAACAAATCAACATAATGGCATCTGACTTCCAGGAATGTGTTTCTTTTTTCATTCTCATTGATAGGGCTTGCAATTTAAAAAATCAGGGTAGTTCTCCCCACGTGACCCCCACCACCACCCTCCCCCCCAAAGATGGGGAAGTTCTAAAACAACCCAGAATGTAGTCTTTATGATACTGTATAAGTATGCATATTTTTGAAAAAATATATTCACGCAATCAAAAAATACAACACTGTCCCGGGACTTTTGGCGGACCCTCTATACTATATTTTTCCGATTCTACCAAATAAGGACGTGGTTTAGCACCAGTTCCTTTTTGCCGATGTATCTTCCTGAGTCTGCTGAAAGTTGTGTAGAAGACATGTCATAATTTGGAATACCAAACCCAAGGTGTTACAACTTAAAATTCATATACGAGCACAATAGGTGCTTTCCAGGTAACTGCTCTGAATAGTCCAGAGCGGTCAAGAGTAGCTCCCAACTACTCGAGTGTGTTCCAGGCGCATCGGAGTGAACTACTCTGATGCACTCCATTTTATCTCGTCCTCGTCCCCTGAATTACCTACCTAATGTTTAGCATTAACTACTCCAGTGCAGTGGGGGTCCTGATTCGCGCTCTTTATTGGTTATAATTCGGATTTTGTGGTTATGTCAACAGAGCAGAATCTTTACGTGTACCAAGTGCGTTTTATTTTGAGTACTATGAAGCAACTCACTCCAGAGTAGTTAAAATTTACTTGGAAAGCACCTAATATCTGCAATTTCTTGAAGTGTTTTTTGCTTAGATTTTTCTATTCGAATGGATGCCGGTTGTAGAGCATAGTTCCCATTCTTAGGAACTCAAAAGATTCTAGTTTGATTGAGAAGAGTTTAACATGCCGGGTCCTCTTGTGTTATATGAGTGACATCGTCTAACGGTTTCCTTCTCGTGTATGTACTTCATAATGAATATTGCATAAGGTTTTGCTGTAATTGATGAATGAGCCTACAGGTGTTCTCTATGGGATGTTAGCAAAGAAATATACATATATATTGCTTTCTTCTAGGCAATAAGTACTTGCTTTACGTAGTGATTCCAAAACTCAATTTCATAAGACAGTGGAAGAGTCAGTAATATGCAGCTAGTTCCGAAGCATTCCCTGCTGTTTGCAAACATCCCTTATACCATATGTACCTACTCATTGGCTGTATTAATGCCAGCTGTTCATTGACTCCGAGGACAATGCAAAGCCCAATAAATTTCAATCCATCTATCCATAGAGTAAGTTAATTGGACCGTTTTAGACTTATTCAAGCATTAGTTATTATCTTGGAAGCATCTTTCCCCATGGGATAAGTCACAATTACTTTATCGTTCTACCTCCTCTAAAGAAGTTCCTCCTGTGGTAAGTGTCGTGTCATCTGCATACAACATTGTGTGACAGTCCAGATTAATGGGCATGTCGATTATATACAGAATACAGGATGAAGAAAACTGGGCCCAACAAGGAACCTTGTGGTATCCCTGTTGTTTTTGGTGTTATGCTGCTGATACAAGTCATAATTATTTTGTCGTCCTTTGTGGTAAGTGTCGTATCGTCTACATACATTATTGTGCGACAGTCTAGATTAATAGGCATGTCATTCATATACAGAGTGAAGAGAACTGGTCCCTGGTCCCAACAAAGAACCTTGTGATATCTCTGTTGTTTTTGTTTTATGCTGGTAATCCAGTGTAACGACTTGTAGACTATTACAAGCCTGATGCCGGAAGATCGGGTACGCATAGTATCGAATGCTTTGGTAAGGTCACAAAGCAGCGATGTACAGACATTGTAAGAACTGATGTACTTTATTGAGAAGATTTTTCATGGTACCTTGGGTTTTGATCTGAATCCGAATTGTTGACAAAAGGACGGATGTATTTATTTTTTGTCATGAAGGCATTTATTTGAGTTAAAACCAGCTGTTTCAGAATCTCTGAGAAGGCTGGTAAAACAGATATTATTAGTCTGTAATTGGAGCATTGGCTTTAAAGTGATGGCGGTTGAATTCATATATTACATCGTCAGCTTTGAAACTCTGAGGAAAAAAATGCAGGTTTGAAATAACACTTTCAATTTCAAGTTCATTTGTTGAAGAAGCAGCTGCATACATATACAGTATTTTTGATGGTGTAAGCCTTAGTACATGGGGTTACACCGCGGTTGATGCAGATATTTAGTTCTTCTGCTGATGAGGTCATTATTTTTTTCCCTGTTTCATAGTTAACTATTTTTGATTTTGCTTATTTTTTCCTGAGCTTCTTTGAAATTGTAAAATTGTTTGTAAGCTTCTCATGAGGTCTAGTGTTGATTTTATCTGGACTTTCGAAGTATTGTGTTTCATTGGTTTTCCTGCACAAAAGGAAGGCTTGCGTAAAGTATTCTTCACCTCTTCCAATTGTATGTATTTAAAAAAAGATCAGTTCAATTTCAGAAATCATCAATTAATGACGAGGTTAAGTTACTACATTAAATTTGCTACTATTTTGGAAACAAAAATGGCAATAAAAATAACACTACAGGTAAATACTGTCACGAAAAACCACGTAAGTACTAAAATGAATTAATAATCACTGTATTCTGAATCTTGTGGTTAAAGTTTAAATAGTGGTATTAAAAGAAAGCCTGAAACCTTCATATCGTACGTAAATACACTTAAGTCTGCAATTGGTTTTCACTACTTTCCTATTGATTAAAATAAAATAAATACATTTAAATTATATTTGAGCAATACTTTTTCTTTACTACTGTTACTGTATAATGAATAATTTCCACTTTGAATAAGGTATATATTTAATAAATATTTAATAAATATGTACATATTGAAAATATATTTTTTGATGACACTTTTATTATTATTCATTACTGAATAAAAGTCTAAATAAAAAGTAAAATTATTAGTCTTAATCCTAAAAATTAAAAGTTTTATACTTCAAAAGTCAACCTGATGAAAAGAATTTAAATTTTTTTGAAGACACAACTAAAACTATTACAGAAAAATAAATGACATTTGTTTGTTTAAAATATAAATGATTTCTGGTAGTTCGACTTAAATAATAAATATTGAAAAATAAATTGTATTAATTAAGAAAATAGGTTAAAAACGGTTAATAAATATTTATCAAATTATTTACGAAATAATTATTTTAATGTAGTTTTAAGTATGAATATTTACTTCTCATAAACATTTAGTTTGAAACCAATTTATTTGCTAGTTGCATAGAAAAACATTATAAAAATTTATATATAGACTAAATGGGAAAATCCACGTTTACAAGAAAAATACATACGTATATATTATGTAAATATAGGGTGGTTGTTTTTCAAGATTATTAATGGGAATACCGGTTATCTTAAAAGTTTAAATTAGGACTAAGTTTAGTTTTTTATGGTTATTATTAATTTAACACGAAATTACCATTTTATGTTTTCAAAATATCGCAAAAAATTGGGATTTTCTTTGTGTTTTTTTTATTAGAAAACCGACTGCCATAAAAATCACAGATTAAATTTCAGGTTAGATTAATAAAATTAGTATAAAAATGTTACCCGATTTTACCGAGATCCTCGAAAAACGGACACCCTGTATATGTATAAAATTTAGCCCAGTTTCGTAGCACATTTAATGCTACAATAATTGTCAACTTTTAAAGCAATTTATAAATAAAAAAACTGTTAAAAGTTTATCCGTTATTACCCAAGAAGAGTTCAGTATACTACGACCTTTCTTTGTCGTTATTCTAAAAAGTGCTAAACTGGTTTACGAGACATTTCTATATAAAACAATTACAAAATTCCCTGAATTTTGAGATCTCCAATCCACCAGTCCTGTAACCTGTAAGAGTTTTTTAACTAACATGAATTTCATTCATAAAGTTTTTTAAGGTGCTATTTTTATAAAAAAAATAAATAAGTATGTTAAATTGTCCCACTACTAAAACATTATCATTATTTTTAACTTTGTTAAAATATGACCTTCTTTTGTTAAAGTAAACCAACTACTGAAAGCAGGAAATATTATCTTAAAGTAATGTTAATTACCCGAAAATGGTTTGAAATAAATAAATAATACAATACCGTTAATAAAAGAATGTATATAGTACAATTTTTAAATATTTTGTATTTGTCAGCATTAATAATAATAATTTTATTGTCATCACAAGATAAAAAGCATATTAAAAACGGTATAGTAAAGTAACACCAATTACTTTAACCACAATAAAATATTACAATTTCCCAGAATCGTTATCAAAAATTTATATTCATCGAACAAAACTTCGAATTGTATGTAAAAAGTCGGGGAAATAAATTATAACCATAAAAACTTTATGAAATTGTATTCTTAAAAAAACTATAATTGGCTTTAAAAAATCAATCAATTTTGTTATTATTGGAATTTTTCATTCGTGCTTACATTATTTTACTTTAGGTAAATAAATTTCGAATAATTAATTTTTTGTTCGAAAACTGCGCATTGATTTAAGCTTTGTATAATTTTTGCACGGTCATATTTTTGACTTAAGGAAGTCATTATAAAGGTCGATATGTACGAAAAAAACAAGAATGATTAATCAAGTGGTTTGATTAACGACTTGTTATTGGTTAGAAATCACGAATATTCAATACAAAAGCAAACAAATAGCTTGGTTCAAATGATTGCAAAGTCTTCAGTAAAATCTAATAAAAACAAACATAAAATTCTTTGAGTCATCGCAGTTTATTTAACAAACTCATATATTATCCAATTATTGTTTGGAAGCACGATTTCTGTAGTCTTAAAAAATTCATTGGTGATAAATATTTGCGAATTTGTGATGGTCGTTAAATAAACTGCTTATGCAATTTTGGTTTAACTGGTTGTTTTTATGCAATAAATAAGTTTTTCCAAGTACATTAAAGCAAGATTTTATGTCAACACCTTTATATAAATAAATCAAGATATTTTGTTGCACTTTGATTTATTCAAGTTTAAAACATATAAACAGGAAATTAATTAAATTAGTCCTCAAAAAGCATTTTATGTTTATCTAATGATATTGAAATAACTAGGTCTGACTTCTGATATCGGTTGTCAAACCATATTAGTAAGCAAGTTAACGAGGCCGAAAGTTCTAGACATAAGGTGCATTTATTTTTAGTTTTTTTTTGGATTTTGCAGACTAGATTTGGAAATAAGATATTAGTATTTTCTTATTACATAACTCGCTTCAAAGAAGGGTGCTTTAATTAATATTATTAAAGAATTCCAATAAAATAAAATTGGTGTTAAATAACATTTAATTTTAGACTAAATATCAAATCTGTTCAACTTCGACAACTTATTTAATTGAATGAAATTGAAAATGGGATCAGTTTGCACAACTTCCTGCAGCAGGAGTAGAGATTACTTTTGCCTTTTTCTCTTATTTATTGACACAAAGCGAAAAATATAAATAAACGACACGACTTTATTAAACAGGTCACTTTCGTTCATTTCGATGATGCATCGAAAGTAGCAATCATTAAACCAAATTGCTTACAACAAAACGTTGAAGCTTGAATTATGATAATCTATTTAATTTTTAAGCATTTGAAAGTATTATTTTGATAAAATTTTAATTAGGAAAAGGCATTTTAAATATTAAATACTTTTAGAAATGGTTTATCATCAATAGTAGAAATTCTTTAAAACTTAGTAAAGAATTTTGTAAACATGAATTTTTCATTCAATTATTTAAAATTTTATTGTTAGTAGTTGGTAAATCACATCACATATGGTTTCACATAAAAAATAATTATATGAATTTTGTAATTTACGGTAGTTAATTTTAAAAATTTATGTACCAAATCATATAGATACAAACTTTTCATATCGATTAAATTACCAAATTAAACAAATAAAAAATCTTAATTTAGAAAAAAAAAATTAAAAATGAAATCATAATTTTTTAAATCTTAATTATTTTATTAAATACCAACGCGTGTATTCGGAAAAATAATTATACTTTTATTAATCAGCAAATTACGTCATCCATTTTGTTAAATAAACAAAAAGCGCTGACCAGCTTGTTGTCGGTAGTAAATAACATTCATTCTTAATTATTTTTCTTTTAATTAAAATAATTTATTAAAGTACTACTGTGCAAGAAATACTTAAATTAATTTATAAATCCTCCTTAAAACATTCACTTTCAATTAAAACCGCAACAGAATAAAAGAAAGTTAGTTCAATTTAAATTTAAAAAAAATTATTTCCAGATTTTAGAAGAAGATTACGGTTTTAGAATTCTTTTTTCGAGGCCATTTTTCATAAATCTTATAATTTTTTATTTTATAGTTATATAGGCAGGGACGGATTTAGGCCTTGGATGGCACCGGGCTAAAATAATCATGAAAATGAAAAAAAAACATATAAAATTCATTTTTTTATCTAAAATTCTTAGGGCCGTTTACACAGTTGAAGCTTCAAGCGACACTTAAACTAGAAAATTGACAGGTTTTCCATTGTATTTCTGTCATTTTCTTTAGTTTAAATGAAGCTTGAGCTTCAACTGGGCAACTAAGCCTTGCAATTATAACTAATAAACAAAATGATTAATCAATAAGTATATTTGAGGTATTTTTTGCTTGGCCGTAACAATGCTTCAAACTTCAAAATTCTTGAAAATGCAGCAAAAAAATGTGAAAAATCATAGTTTACTTTAGTATTAAATTTAAGGGACACCCTTTTTTTTACAAAATATACATAAATATTAAAATCAAAGGTGTAAACTTATACAAATAATATGTTAACAACGAATAGGATCAAAAAATTACTGGTTCAAGGGAACCACGTACAAGATTATCAAGAAAATATTTGTCTGTTAACACTCTCCTATGTGAAAGATGAAGTAAATCCAATTTATGGTGCAATTATGTGCAAAACCATAAGTTCTTACAGGAAAAATCTGTTTATTTTATACCCTTATGAGTTGTAATGGACGGTTTCCATAGTTACCTTACATATGTTTTCTGTAAGAGCTTACAGATTTGCACAGAATCGACACAGTAGTCAGCGTAATCTGATAATTAGAATCATGATCTTTTATCTGGAGTCTAAAAGCGACATTTTTTTGGATTCTTTCAATCAATCCAAACATATTCGCATATTATGGACTCCAAACGATCAATTCATATTCCAATCTAGATCTCACCAAGGAGATAAAAAGTATTTTAAATGTGGATGTGGAGATGCTAAAATCTTTGCTTGATCTATTAATGAATCCTAATGTTTTGATGACTGTGTTGATAGTATTGGAAATGTGGTGATTAAAAGACAGATTTGCTAAAAAGGTAATGTCTGAATCTTTTACATCTTCTACCACTTTTAATTCAAGGTGATTAATCAAGTATTTTCGTTGATCGTTGAATGGAGGTTTTTTATGAGTAAATGTTATAGATTGACTTTTGCCAATATTCAGCCCTCGTACTCTGATAAATAGAAATTAAGAATTGCACGAATTGAAATGTTGCTGTCGCTATCTTACATTTTTTTCTATGAAAACTACCCCTCATTTTTTCAATACCGGTCCTGTAGTGTGTAATATCGTCGAGAATATCGTTCACGAAAAGCAGAAACAGAATTGGATCAGAGTGGGATCCTTGAGGGGCACCCAAAGTCACATTAATAATTTTAGACACTCTGAGATCTATTCAAAAGAAAACTTGAAGCCAATTAACAATATTATCGGAAAATTCGACAAATTTTAGTTTCTCCTAGAGTGTAAGAAAGTCAACCCTATCAAACGCCTTGGAAAAATCCGTTTATATGGAATCTACCTCACAAAATTCCTCCAAAGCTGCAAACAAGAACTCTTGATACTGGAGAAGGTTTGTGACTGTTGAACGCCCCCAAAGAACCCGTGATGTTCCTCAACAATAAGATTCTTACAAGTCCAAGAAAGTTACGAAGAGATTACTTAATTCAAAATTTTAGGAATTGTTGATTGGATGCAAACTCCTCTATAATTTTCTATTGTATTGCGGCATCCAGCCTTGTGGATTGGATGAACAAAACTTTTCATCAATGAAGTACGAAAAGTTCCCTGGGTTCAAGCTTTTGAAAATAGTAAGAAAACATCAGGGCCTATGGTTAGTGCATTCTTTAGAGAATGTATTTCTTCAAATACTGTCATCACATTAACTGGCATTCGATCAGCAGGGGTGGTATAAACTGATTGAAAAAAATCGGCAAAGTTATCAACATGTTATTAAGATTAGTGCTTTTTAAATATTTCTTATAAATCATCGTACTAAGAATACCGTCATCTTTATTTCGGCTACTGACATTTTTCCAAAACAACGCTCAACTAGAGATAGACCTAAAAATAAGTCGATATGACCAAAATCATTTAAATAAAAAATGCACCCCTAAAGAGTTATAAGTTGGTTTTTTAAAAGATATTTTTTTAAATTACGAACAAAGTACCAAAGATTTTTTAATAAGCTTTTGTATACGTACATTTAAATACTAAACGCTCAATTGGTAAAAATTTGGTTAATCCCCTCGACTTTTGTAAATATTGTTTGAGGGAAGAAGAAGACATAAAACAGTGAAAAACTTTTTTATGTATTTAAAAATGTAATTTAGAAATTATTTGCTTTTGTAGAGAAATTCAATTGAAAGTTTTGTTGGCTCTTGTAAAGTTAACGTAGGTTGTGCCGTTTTTGAATAAATTTAAAAAAATAATTTGGAAAACGGTAAAAATTTAGTCGTTTCAGGGGTACATTTTTTATTTAAATGATTTTGGCCATATCGACTTATTTTTAGGTCTACTATCTCCAGTTAAGCGTTGTCAGTCGAATTTTGCGACACCCTGTATAATAAAAATAAATAAGAACTATAAACTGTGACTTACATTTTGCACGGAGTTCTTTAAAATGAGCAAATAAATATATTTTTGGTATTTTTTTTTGCTTTTACAAATTTTCGAAGTTAAAAATTCTTAAAAATGCAGCAAAAAGATGCGAAAAAAAATTATAAAAAATAAAGAAAAATAGACAACATTTAATTATGTAAATTACTTACAATTATAATATTTTGTGTTTGGCCATTATAACGCTTTAAACTTAAGAATTCTTGAAAATACAGCAAAAAATGCAAAAAACATTATAAGAAATGAAAAAAACTATAAACTTCATTTTTTTATGAAACATCCATACAATTATATTCAATTAATAAAATAAAAAATATAAGCTTATTTCTTTTGTAAAATGCTTAAAATTAAATCTCAGAGAGGGTGCCCTGGGCGCAGCCCTATTAGACCGTATACAGGGTGTCCCTGAATAACTGCGACAATTTTCTGGGGGTGATAGAGGAAGTAAAATTAAACATTTTTAATAAATTAAGTATTGTCCGGAAATGCTTCCTTAAAAAGTTATACCACTTTAAAATTTAAAAAAAAAATATTTTTTTTGTAAATAAACCATATGTATATTACAAGAGATATTAATTTGAAATTTTGTTGCTAGTTTTTTCTCATAAAGATACATATTTAAGACATACAAACAAGACTTTTCCAGACAAAAATATTTCCAGGGGCGTTACAGTGGGGGTCATCAACATTTTTTGATCATATCTTTTTTATCTTTACGCAGTGGCTGATTATCGCACAGGCGCATGAGGCGCTGGCCTGTGGTATCCTATTTGAACCGGCCTTAAAAAACTGAAAAAACTTATGCAGTCATGGTCGTTTTTGAAAACTTCTATTCAAATAAACCATAAACCTAACAAACGAATTATACAACGGAGCTTTCCTTTCCAGTTCCAGGCAAGTAGACTTGAAAAAAAGATTATTTTTCTTAAATTTTTGAAACCCACCTTCAAAAATTTTGTAGGTTCGAACGAACCAGTTATACATATAGAGGGCCTCCCAAAAAGAAGTGCTCAGAAGAAAATCCTTGAAAATAGACGAGATTTCATCAACAAGAAAACTAATAGAACCAGCTTTTTTGATGGATCTCATTGAATTTTGTTGCTATAGAAAATGTCGTTAATTCGAATTTTTTTTGTATACTTCATAAACTATTTGATCAATTTAAATGAAATAAATTGAAAAGTCAAGCTAATTAATGCCACTTTGGCATGAAGTTAAGATATATCATCAGAAGAATATATTAATAGAAAAAAAAATTCTTTTTTCAAAAAATTAACGAGATTTCACTTTTTTCTTGATATTTTCACTATCTTTGAAACAAAAGCCCCATAAAGGTACCATTTTTTATATCCGTAAAACTTCACATTAAACTCTATCAATTAAGATTTTTTTCTGAGCACTTCTTTTTGGGACATCCTGTATAATTTTGTTTCTTCTTTAATTTTAACTTTTGGTTATTTTTCTCAAAAGTTCATCTAATTTCATCAAATTTTTTTTGAAAAAAAAAAACGAGATGTGGTTCCAAAGTGACTGGAAATGCTTGGCCAGCCATTTAAAAAAATTTCGCCCATGGTGCTATATTCAAATTTTGCGCTTCTAAGTTTTCCTTAAACTAACCTCTGAAATGTCTAAAACTGATGTTAACTAAAAAGGTCATCTTATTTTATTTCTAAAAAATAGCGCCTCAGGCGTCCGAATGGCTTAATCCGCCATTGTCTTTACGTTTTTAATTTTCGGAGTAAAACTAGATTTTATAATTTTTAGTTAAAAATACTCGTAAAGATATAAATTTAAAAAAAAACAACATCAAAGTAGGTTAATTTACATAAAATTCCGTGTATTTAATGTGTATAATGAAAAATGTTAACTATTTTATTTATTATTTCTTAAAAGATTTTAAACACATAATTACAAAAACTGCTCGAAGTTATTACCGCCTTGTTCGATCAACATTCTTTGGCAAAATTTCAAAGTGGTATAACTTTTTAAGGAAGCATTTCCGGACAATACTTATTTATAATTCAAACGTGCTTAGTTTTGCTTCTTCCATCATCACAAAAAAGTCATTCAGTTATTCGGGGACACCCTGTAAAAATCCACAATCCACCCCTAGATATGGGAAACGTAGTATCATATACAATTATACTGGGTGTTCGGAAATGGCGGAAAAGTTATCGACTTCGTTGTTGGGAATTTTCCAGGAATCCTCAATAATTTGCCAAGATATTTTTTTTACTATTCTTCTAAAGATTATTGGATAGTCCCCAATATATACTGAAGAGCTTTTCCGTTCCGCTATTTTCCAGACACTCGCCACCCGATATTTGATAAAGCTTTAGCGAGATTTAATATTAATGCTAAAAATATACAATTTTTGTATTTAAAAAAATACCAGCATAAATAAATAATAATCTTTATAAAAATTAACACTTCGTCGCCTACTTTAAATTTTTATCAAAAATCAGGTTTTCAATGAATATGTTATTGGTTGTTCGCAGTTTCGCACTTATAAATATTCAAATGTTTTCTTTTAGTAGAGTATTATATTTTTCAATATTATTTTCAAACAATAAAAAATAAATGAAATTAAATAATTAATTAATTTAAAAAAATAAGTAAAAACTAAATGAAAATTTTTCACAGTTTTTGTCCTTTTGTTATACCGGGTGGAAATGAAAACCGGGTCACCTCTATAACTTTTTTATTTATGAATAGAAAAATTTGAAATTTGGCTATGTTCCATGGTTCAAAAAAACAAATTTTATGTGCATTTTTTATTTTCGAAATCACTTCCGGTTTCACCGGAAACACCATGAACTATGTTTTTTTAAATGTAACATCCCATATTTTTATTCATGGCTTAAAATACTTTTAAAAAAGAAGTATTTTTGAGATATTAGTTTTTATTTTTTGCGAAAAAAAAATTTTTTAAAAAAAAAAAAAGGTTTTCGAAGTCGGTGAAAATTACCAAAACTAATTCTAAATAATTCAAATACATAAAATAAATAATCGTTATAAAATCCTCTTTTTAAAAAGTCGAATGACCCGGCATCATTGTATTTAAAAAAAGTGAGATATTTGATAAAATCTTCATTAACTAAGTTTAAAAATTAATAGTTCAAAAACCACTTAAATTTTTTTTCAAATTACAATTTTATTTAGGTATTTGAATTATTTAGAATTAGTTTTGGTACTTTTCACCGACTTCGAAAACCTTTTTTGTTTTTTTGAAAAAAAATTTTTTTACAAAAAAAATAAAAACTAATATATCAAAAAAACTTCTTTTTTAAAAGTATTTTAAGCCATGAATAAAAATATGGGATGTTACATTTAAAAAAACAAAGTTCATGGTGTTTCCGGTGAAACCGGAAGTGATTTCGAAAATAAAAAATGCACATAAAATTTGTTTTTCTGAACCATAGAACATAGCCAAATTTCAAATTTTTTTATTTCCACCCGGTATTGTTTGTTGGTTTCTTAGGGTTATAGGACTAGTTATAAGAAAATTCTAGGCAGTTTTGCTCACCGGTTTCGAAATATATTTAATTTCTTCATCAGAGCTCAACAACTATTGTTTTTCTCATTTGTCAAATATATTTTTGAAATACATGGTTTGGATTATTGTTAATAATTTTTTGATGTTGAATTTTTGGTCATTTTTTCTATTTTTCTTAGGATGATCGATTTTTACTCAGATTATTAATAATTGCTTTTTTTTATTAAAAAAAAATAAAAAAAAAATAAAAATAAAAAAAAAATAAAAAAAAAAAAAATAATAAAAAAATTAAAAAAAGCAATTATTAATAATCTGAGTAAAAATCGATCATCTTAAGTAAAATAGAAAAATTGACCAAAAATTCAACATCAAAAAATTATTAACAATAATCCAAACCATGTATTTCAAAAATATATTTGACAAATGGGATAAAACAATAGTTGTTGAGCTCTGATGAAGAAATTAAATAAATTTCGAAACCGGTTAGCAAAACTGCCTAGAATTTTCTTATAACTAGTCCTATAACCCTAAAAAACCAACAAACAATACCGGGTGGAAATAAAAAAATTTGAAATTTGGCTATGTTCTATGGTTCAGAAAAACAAATTTTATTTGACAAAAAACCCGATTATTTTTGAAATATGATATTTTTGGTGATATCGAAATAAAAATAACAACAAAGATAAAAATGTTGTTACAATAATATAAGTACGTATGTTCGGTGCGCGCGCGCTTTTTTTTTTTCGCCCATAATAGTTATTAATATTTTGTCACGTTTGGAGATAATTTTGATGGAAGTAATAACAAGCACGAAGTGATTATTTTGAGCGCTACCTTTACCAATTTACTAACTAGTGAACATATACATAACATAGAAAATTGCGGAACACTATCACTTTTATTACCAAGCGAACGGTTGTATGCATTAAAAGTCGAAGGATAAATGCTAATTGCAAATATTTTGTAACTGCATAGGGAAAGACGACACTTCATCGCTGAAAAATTTCTCAAAAGTGCATCAACCTCGGAATAGCTAGGATTTTAGATTTTTTGAAAAATTCGTTCCAACGAACTTACTTTCTTAAAATTGTCCAAAAACATCCAAAAGTACTACCGTTGGGAACCTCCCCTGTGTATGTAATAGTCATTGCAACTTAAGTATAATCTGATCACTAGAAATAAGGCACCTTAAGAATCACTGTAATTTTAGACCGGGTGGGGCCGAATTTGTATTGCACTTTTGTTTTGTCGCTTCGGTTGCAGTGACGTGTGGTGTTTTAATTTACACGCAACGTAGCTAACCGAACCGGCGATGGAAACTAACTGGCCACAATCACCTGTAGCACGTTTACTGCAGGTGAATTTAGGTGCTGTGCACTTTCAGTGGGGCGTTCATTAGACTTAACACTTAACAACACGTGTTCATCTCTGCACACACTTCATTCAAGAACGTGATCAATGTCATTAAAAACAAAAAAAATACTTAAAAAAAATGTTTGCTAATTTTTTTTGAAATCACGTACAAGCTTTTAAAAATGAAGTTTTGGAACATAAAAAATAACTTTATGGTAAAATCAAAAGAATTTAGAATTTTTATTTTATTTTGCGATATTGTTAGGTATAAATAGGTGTGAAATAAATGCGTTAAATTTTACACATTACTTTAATGTTTTTTTGAATTTTTGCACACTGTAAAGTTTATTTAAATAACAATAACATAAATAAGTATGTATTAAAATTTATCTACACAAATTAAAACATACCTTATTTACCCTATTCATTAAAATACAAAATATTCTTTAAATTTCAGCATTTTTGTTAAAGCACGTCTATCTTTAATTTTAGTTTCAACCTTATTGTATACTTCAATAAGGCTCATCTTTTTTTTGACAGGACCTTTGCGCGCCGCGCACCGATATAAACATTAAATACCCAGTATAAATAAATACTAGCAACAACATACAGGGTGTCCCATTTGACGTTGGACTGTTTTTTCCAATATTAATAATTCATTTACAAAAAATTTGAATATCGCATCGTTCCAACGCTATCTTGAAAAAACAAAAAAATGCGATTTTCAAAATATGGCTATAACTTCGTTGGTATCAAAAAAAAATGTTGACTTAATAAGGACATTTTTTTGTATACAATGCAGTAAAACAAATGAATATTTTTTTTCGCCAACGGATTGACCGTAAATGAACCTAATTTATTTTTTTCTTATGGCAGCCATATTGGATTTACTCATGTTCGAAATTAGTGTATTTTTCTGAGTAATTTGACATATCATATGTAATATTTTAAGAAAAATAGAAATAATTTTATTTTACTAACCAAAAATGGCCTTGAATAAATGTAAACTGTCAATACATATGTGTTAAGATTTATTTTACATTTAATATTTTAAATAGTTATATTTATGTTATTGACAATATACATCTCTTAAAGTCAAATGTTAGTTTGTAAAATCAAATAATTTTATTTTTTTTTTAAATATGACATATGGTACATCAAATTACTCAGACAAAAATACTGATTCCGAATATGTGTAAATCCAATATGGCTGCCATAAGAAAAAAATAAGTTTGGTTCATTTCCGGTCAATCCGTTAGCGAAAAAAAATATTCATTTATTTTACTACATTGTACACAAGAAATTGTCTGTACTAGGTCAAAACACTTTTTGGTACCACAGAAAATAAAGAAGTTATAGCCATATTTAAAAATCGCATTTTCTTGTTTTTTCAAGATAGCGTTGGAACGATGCGTTATTAAATTTTTTTGTAAATTAATTATTAATATTCGAAAAAATCTCTACTACTTTGTCCATTTAACCGACTTTCTATCTCCAATAATAACAAAAATACGCATAGAGTCCAACGTCAAATGGGACACCTTGTACACAGTTTTGCAAGATAATTGAAAACTATTGTACATATTATTTATGTTTATGAGTTTTTTTTTTTGTTGCTGCGTTTAAAAAATTTTGAAAAATCATGAAATCGAACATTACTGGCAACACCACATCTCTAGTTTCTTTTGACAGATTTTCAAAATTTTTTCTGATTTGTAAACTAGATTAATTAAACTAAAACTGGACAACTGCTTTTGTGTTGCAATTTTATAAAAAATTAATTATAAGCGAACAAAGTTAAGGTACTTTTGGGTAATTATATTTTTTTTATAGATTCTCCAATTTTTTTTCCTTCTGTCCATATTTAGTTGAATGACTCTAGAATATAAAATAAAAAAAAGTATACAAAAATATTGTTTGCACTAGCATATCTAGTGTTGCCTATTAGAAAATGACTCTTAAGTGCTTAGTAAGTCACGCAAACTCCACACAGCAACTCGAGCAAATTACAAATATTTTTGAGGATTCGCTTTTGTATCGATATTGTATAAATGCTTTAATTTCTTTAGGCAGACGACACTCAAAAAAGTAAAAACTAATTTCTTATTTGACCTTATTTTTTAACAGAATACGTAAACGAATATTACTTTCGTTCGCGTGAATTTTCTAACGCGTGAGTTGAAAAAACGATGAAACAGTTATGTGTAAAATATAAATAGATGTTAAAAGAACTGATCCAGTGTAATTATTATGCTAAAGTAGGTAACTAAACTGTATCATGCCGATTTTAGTATTTAATTTGCCAAAATTGTCAACGAGTCATCATTTTTAGCAATAAACTGGTTTACCCGTAATTCTTCGTATAATTTATGATTCACTAAATTTCGATATTTAGCTACCTTGTACCATCATTAAATCCATTAAATCTTCTCGTGGTATTTTTGTTTCCAGTTGAAACTATTAGCAATATAATTAAGCACTAAAAATTATTATAATCGTTACATAAAACTCCTTTTATTTTTATGAATACCGCGTGCTCCAAATAAAATTGAGAGCTCCCAGCTATGCTTTTACTACCACTTAACGGATCCAAATAAATCATAAACTTTTTTGGAGATATCCGGATGTAGATACATATTATATCATATACGTTTATATTATTCAACTAGAAATTTTGGTATTTCAGGACTAGCTTTATGCGAAATGTGGAAACTTCCCCAACCGGACTTTTTTTAATTTTTGGTGATATTTGGTAAGCCACTTCGACCAACTTCGGCGATTACCAAATTTATTAAAAACATTTCAGGTTCCAAATTTTTAGCAATAACATTCATTATAAGCCTATGTAAATATGTAAATGTTTCTATCCGCATGTCAGAAACAATGATTATCAACATTGTCCTGTCTGTTCGTTTTGTAAACATGATTTTCTATTGCATTCTTACACACTGCAAACAGGATTTTCTATTGCACTCTTACACACTGCAAGTATAGGAACTATTCATAAGTGCAAGCGAGAAAAAATACTGTTTATAAAACGGATAGACTTTAGTAACATTTAATTACAACTGGATGTTATTCAAACATGTTGCATCAAGAAGCTAGTAATAACTTGTTAACATTTTGTTATTCAACATCCTTCAACAACATTGTTATTGAAAATAATAACAAATGCTGAAACCAAATGTTATTGATAAAATTGGTATTGGATCAAATATTTCTACAGGTTCTATTAGGAAGAAATCCAGCAGTAGTAATTTGGGAGAAAGATACCCAACCCGCCATAAATCTAAGAATAAATAATATTTGTATTATTTATTAATTAAGCTTGTGTAGCTTGATTGTTAACCTTTAGTTTAAATTATACAAATTAGGAGTAACTTTTTTACTTTGATTTATTAGTATTGTTTGATCACTCATAATATGGATGCTAAAGACCTAAACATTTGCCACTTAAACATACGCTCAATCTGTAGCAAATTTGATTTGCTTAGGGATCTTGTTACTACGAATAATTACGACATCATCGCATTATCCTAAACTTGGTTGAATAACAGTTTACCATCTTCCATTTTTAAATTGGATGGTTATGTTCTGGTAAGGGCTGACAGACCCACTCGTGGTGGCGGGGTGGCTCTTTTTATTAAAGACAATATAACCTATAAAGTACTTTACCGATGCAACACTCTATTTTTAGAGTGCTTGTGGATTAGAACTAGTTTTGCCGTCAAATCATGCAATCTCGGTGTGGTCTACAGACCTCCAAACTGTAGCTTGGATCAATTTATCAGCAATTTTGAAGCAGTAATATCGGATCTTGCCCCGCAACCAAGTTTATTTACATGCGTAGAAGACTTTAACGTTGATTTTGTGGGTGTAAATGATATTAATTTCGTATAGCTATCGGGACTATTTGAATCCTTTAACCTAAAACAATTAATCGACAAACCAACTCGTGTCTCCACAACCAAAGACTCTATCCTTGATCTAATTATTGTTGGTGAGGATGTACATGTGTCGAATACTAAAGTTATTGAAGTACATGAACTTAGTGGCCATAGCTTAATAAGTACCACCATCTCGTTAGGTGAGGTTGTTAAACTACATTAAAAAATTTGTACCAGAAACTATAAAAAATTCAATCTAGAATGTTTTAAATCTGATCTGTTTTCAATACCTTGGTTCTTAATATTTGACATGTCCGATATTGATGAGAAGTTACATTTCTTTACTGAGCATCTACTTTATCTATTTAATATTCACTCGCCTTTGGAATGTTTTAGTCACTACAAAGCCTCCAAGCCTTGGATTACACATAATAAACAGTGCATGATTCGATTGCGTGATAAGGCATTATTGAAGTTTAAGAAATCCAAAGATAATAAAGATTTTATTTACTACAAATCTCTCAGAAATCGAGTGACAACCGCTATTAGAGTTGAAAAGTGTTCTTTTATTAACTATTCAGTAAAAAAAGATAAAAAAACAAGTTTTTTGGAACTGATTAAAAAGCTTGGGTATTGGCAATCATAAATCTGTTACGCTTCCCCCTGAACTAAAAGATGTGAATAATATGAATACTCACTTTTCCTCAAATATTTCTCAAATTGATCCTTGCAATGATTTGATCTACTTCTATAACACTACTGAAGCGCTTCCCTTTAAAGTTAAGTTTAGTTTTACTGAAGTAACTATTAGTGAACTTTCAGATATTATCTTCGGGATCAAACTTTGTCGCCATGGTGCTGATAATATAGATGCGAAGATGATCAGGATTTCTTATCCTTATGTCTCTGACTAATTAATTCACATAATTAATAGCTGCATCAATCTATCTCATTTTCCCAGCTCTTGGAAAACAGCAATTGTTGTTCCAGTCCCGAAGATGTCTCATTCTAAATCATATAATGATCTCCGTCCAATCAGCTTGTTACCACTTCTCTCAAAAGTGTTTGAAACTATATTGGTAAAACAAATTCGTCATTACTCAGATACTAACGCATCCATCCTCCCTGACGTTCAATCGGGTTTTAGACCAGGATGTAGTTGTTGTAGTGCTCTCACCTGTATTTCAGATGATATAGTTAAAGCAAAGGATAACAATAACTTAACTGTTTTAATCCTTCTTGATTATTCGAAGGCTTTTGACACTATCAGTCACAAGCTTTTGGTGTCAATCCTAAAGTATCATGGGTTTAACAAATCTGCTTATGAACTAATCAACTTTTACTTTGCTAGTCGTTACCAAAAAGTATGCTACGAAAATAAGTCTTCAAGTTCTAATCATACTCAGTCTGGGGTACCCCAAGGTTCAATTCTCGGACTTTTACTATTCTCAATTTATACCAGTAACTTATATAAGATAATTGACCATAACTCATACCATCTTTACGCTGATGATGCTCAGTTATACTTCTCGTTTCCTATCGACAAAATAAAGGAGGCCGAAAACAAAATTAATTCTGATCTTCAGAAGCTGGCTGTCAATTCCAGAAAACACTGTCTGGAACTTAATAAGAACAAAACTAAAATGCTCGTATTCGGCCCCAAAAATAGAAGAAGTAAGGTTGAGAATCAGCTAAAAATTTATCTTGATGGAGAACTTTTGTAATTCACTAATTGTGAAAAAAACCTTGAGGTCTACTTTGACAATGAATTACGTTTTAGAGATAACAGCACTCATCTAATCAAAAAAGCTTATATTAATTTAAAAAACATCTATATAAATCGAAATGTGCTCAAGCTAACAAAGTGCTGCTTTGTGAAGCGCTGGTCCTCAGTAATCTCAACTATTGTGACTCCTTGTATCATTCATTTATTGATAAGTTCACAGGAAATAGATTGCAGCTTGTGCAAAACTCTTGTGCCAGGCTCATTTTTTGTATTAAAAAATTTCAACATATCTCACACAAAATCAAGGAGCTGAAATGGCTAAACATGCACAATCGAAGAGTTTTGCATACATGTTGTTTCTATTTCAAAATTATCAAGTCGAAATGCCCACCTTACTTATACAATAGATTGAGATTTCGTACGGATGTTCACAATATCGATATTCGTAGAAGGGACAAATTGAACATTCCCAAACATCAACAGAAAATTTTTAAACGAACATTTGCTTATACCATGGGCAAATTCTATAATTCGTACGACTTCTCGTTCCAAAGTATACCAGCTTTTAAAAAAAATTTTAAGTCTCTTCTCTTAGCCGGTCAATAAATATCTACATGAGGATCTTCTCGCACTTTGTTAGTTTTATCCACTTATGTTTAGCTCATGATTCCAAACTTATTCTAGTGGTAAGTAATTTTGTAATTTTAATATGTGTATTTTTTCTACTTGATATGTTGTTAATATGATATAATTTGTATGTATTTTTTAATCTATTGTGTTCGCCTATTTTGACAGTATATTTTAATTATAGGTATTATTTTTTATCTTGCTTGGGTCTTGAGGAAGAACAGCACAACATTTTTATGTTATGAGCTGATCCTGTACCCTTTGGTAACGCTGTTATATTCCTAACTTATTTTTTTGTATTGATTAATGTTATTTTTAAAGTTGCCAATAAATGATTTATTATTATTATTAAAATTGGGAGCAGAATATTATTAACATTATTTAATAGAATTGTAACATGTTACAAATAGCAAATGGAATTCTGTGTACCAGGGCCCTTTTAACCATCGGGGTAAATGGGCTGCAGCCCATGGGCGCCAGGGGCCCGAGGGCCGCCAGCCTACCGTTGGGGCTTTTCCATAGTATTTGGATATTTAAGATTTGCAAAATAGTGAGGGCTGGATCTACGAGGGGGCAAGTGGGGTAGTTCGCCCCGGGCGATAAGAGGGAAATTTTGATGTTTTTTGCAAATTTCATTTATATAATTTCTTGTTTAATTTTTTGGTCATAATGGGCGCAAGTTAGGACCGAATTTAGGACTGTACATCCCGTGCGCACTCACAAGGCGCCGATCTCTATGGGGCGCCAAAATCTCAACGAAATTTCGCATATTTTTTACTACAACTACTGGTCAAAGCTCCAAAATTTTGTTATAAGAGCGCCAAATGAAACCTAATTTTAATGTTAAAAAACTAAAATAGTATTTTTTGGCGACATTTTTAGAAAATGTTTAAAAATTTTATTTTTGAAGAGTTGGTAATTTCCCGATAAGCCGGTGGATCAAAATTTTTTAACAAAAAAGGGGGCAATTTTCAGTTCATATTTTTTTTTGTTTATTGGTCTGAATAAAATGATTTTTTTACAGAACTTTAATTTTGTGGACCATAAAAAGCCATATAATACGAAGAATGGACTTTCTACACTCTACAGGCTCCTCTTGAAAGTTTGAAAAATTTTCGCCTGCGGCCCAGATTTTATGACATAAATGATGCAGGGCGCATATTTTTAACTGATTAATAAAAACCTGAGAATCTTGAGATAAAACCGATTTTTTTTTACATGGACGCCAAAAATTAGCTTTGCCTCCCCGCCAAGAAAATATACTTTTACTGTGTGGCGTCATATTTTTTACCACAGGGCGCCAAAAAGTCTTAAAACGGCCTTGCTGCGTACTAAGTTTTAAATTTCTCACTAACATTGTAAGAAACACCTGGTATGCAGAGACCTTCACAAATCACAAACGTTAAACAAGTGAACTGTCAAAATTTTTGGCCATTGAAATTCACCATAATTTCTTCCAAAATCTATCCAATTTGGCAAATAAATAATAAAACACAAAAAAATATATGTATAAAATTTATTAATACTTCGCAAATTTTGTTGTTGTAATAAATAATCTGGTATTTAACGGATAAAAACATAAAATTATGTTACATTTTAAAACTTAATTCCTTTCTGCACTTCATTCATGAGACGAGCTGAGTTCTGGAGTTGTTTTAGTTCTTTATCTGATAAATGTTGATTTACAACATGCGTGATTCCATTTTCTCCTAAAAGTGCTGGTAGCGAAAGAAATATTTCATCACTAATCCCATAAAATCCCTGAAATTAAATCTAAAAGTTAATAGCCTGAATTCAGCTACCATGATGAAAAATTTAGAGACGTCGTTAACGTTACCCGTAATTAAAATTTTCATACCGGTCGCTAAATATAGGCTAATAAAATTAAAAACAAAAAAATTTAAAAAGATTTCAGTTGCGTTACATTGTTATCTTTAATATTAATAAAGTTATAGATTGGGTTAAATCGGCAATGATTTGCAGTTTTTTATACTTATTATTCAGATGCGATTTAAAATAATCAAAAATTCATAGTCATTCCGAAGATAAACGGAAAAAACCGAAAAATTCAATTTTTGATAAAGTCAAACAGTATAACATACCGGATGTCCTATAAATGGAGCAAGAGGTCTTCAGTACGTTAGGAACCTCTAGTGATTATCAGAAAAATAGTTAACAAATTATTGACCAGCAAGGTAAATTTGGCAATATTGGTACTAACTTTGATAAAGGAAAATAATATAAGCTTACGTTTATCTCGAGCAACTCAACCTAGCTTGAATTCGGATTGGTTTGACCTCTACCATTTGAAGTACATGTAAAAGGTCAAATGAAGCTCGAATTCAAGCTGGCTTCACCTGCTCGAGCTAAATGATGTAGTCATAGGTAACTATATTCTACATTAAATTAAATTCGAATTTTATTGACACTTATCACACTTCATTTGTGAAATAATAACATTAAACTCATTGATAAAATCTAATGTCATAAATCGACTAAAAATTGTGCTATGAAATAAAGAATGGGAATTGAATTTTTGTATCTACAAGATAAACAACACCTACAAAAATTATTTTAAATTTTGTGCTTGTATCTCTAGCCTCTAGGCAAATTTTTGTTGAATCCTTTGTAAGATTTGAGGATCTAATTTCATCGACACGACTGTTTCAACGACCCAGATGTTTCATCTACATGACCAATTTATCGACACGGACGATTCATCGACCCTATCTTTTCATTTACAAACCTTTTCTTCGATAAGGACCTTTCATCGACATAGACGTTTCATTGACATTACCTTTTCATCGATAACCGATTCATCGACACCACCTTTTCATCGACATTACCATTTCTTTGACAATGTCGTTTCATCGACTAGAGTTTCATCGACACTCCCTTTTTAACGCAAAGACATCGCCAATACCGTTTTATCGGTACAGGACACAAACTTTTAAAAGTAGTAGATATTTATATGTTAATCATTTTCACTGGCGTAAAATATACTTGATAAATACTCTCTAAATAGAGATTATAAAAAAAACATTTTTTTTTTGGAAATATGGAACACCCTGTACTTTCCATAAAAAGCTAGTACTTTCTATAAACAAATTAAAACCATTTTCCTTTAACTACCTCACTTATTCTTGTCGTAAGAAAATATGAACTTTAAATTGGTTTAACACAGGGGCCTTAACCTATTGTGCCACCAAACGAATTAAAATTCGTATGCGAAAAAAGAGTGGGAAAATGTCGATAATAAATTGTAAGATAAAGACAGAACACAATTCTCTCGATCGAAAAAGTTAGAGAATATAAGTATCTTATTCTTGAACCACTCGAAAGGGTTCCACATACGAGACTACAAAGTCTAGTTTCCATTTTTAAGTAAATAGTAAATGAAAAAATAAGGGGAGAATGTTGAAAGTCCAATACGAAGTCGTCCCGAATAGTCCAAAAATATGGCTCCTCCGAATCATCATTTGTGCTTTTGCGTTTACCGGCTTGGCCGTTGTTGTTCTAGTTACCAAGCCACATTACAAAGTTGGTGAGTAGAGATTTTCATTCTCATTAGAGCAATACTAAATTATTTTATTTTAATAGCTTCATCCTTTTAACTACCAACCCACCTACTACAAGGACTTTGGAGAAATCGAAAAGGAATTCGCTTTCTTAGGATACTGGCGCCAATGGACTAAACCTTAATTTGCAAAGGAGTTCTGGCAATACTATCAACAGGATTTCCTACCCCAAGGAGAAATGTTCTCTATTTTCTACGTGTTCTACTAGGCCAAGGATTACGAAACCTTCTTCAAATCTTCTGTCAACGAAGGTATGCTCGATTATGCCTTGTTCGTCAATCAATGAACCATGAACCCATGGAGTCATCTTACCACCAATCTACGAAATCTATCCATTCTACTTCCTCAATGATGAAGTTATGACCAAGGTTTAACAGTACAACAACCCTATTCGGGAACTTAATGATTATGAAGTTAAAATTAAAAATGAAACCTACAAAGTTTACAACATTTGGGGGCTTATTCTTGGACCGGTCGAGATCTTGTAGTCAACGAGACTACAAGGGCAGACTCTTATTTTTTTCATGTAAATGAGAAGGAATGAGAAGGACAGAATGATAAAAGTCGTAGGCGACATCGTGTTGACTGTTTCAAGAATAAGACTGCTGAACAATCCACGACTTACTTCACTGAAGTTATCGATATGAATCCCAACTACTAGTACAACCACCTTTAGATGGCTTTCAGGATGCACAATGAAGTAATTGCCTTCGATACTGCCCCTCGTGGAGAATATTTTTACTACTTAAAGATTATTGGCCCATTATTACTTGGTACGTCTCTCCAACGGATTTGGTGAAATTCTACACTTCGAGTATGCATTCCCAATTGAAACCGGATATTACCCATCTTTAAGCTACCTCAATGAATTACACTTCCCAGTAAGACAAACAAACTACGGTCATATCTAGTGCCATGCCATGTCCATGGCAAGCAGGATTAAGATTTCTATGGGAACTACATACCTACACTTATACCTACGTCAAGGATTACGAAAGGCATCTTTTCGATGTTTTATGTTTTCGATAGAGGATGCGTATAGACCTCAGAAGGTAAAATGGTTCACCTCTTTGAAAAAGAAGGATTCGAAACTTTTGGATACTTAGTAGTTCTAATACCAGCTCTAAAGAAAGGTGTAGGTACTCGAAAAGTTTATACTATAAGATTTAATTAAAATCATTTTTATTCTTAGCAACAAAATGATTTAATGCTATAAATTATTTCAATCAATAATAATCAAAGTACTGACGTATATACCTACATCTCCAACTTTAACAATACATCATGAAATAATATTAAGTGCTGCTTTCGAAGTTAATAACAGCTGTACCTCATTAAAACGTTTGGTTATGAGTTATGAAATAAAAGTACCGATTATTCTCAGAAATTGCTCTTTGTTAAAATGTATGATAAAGTTTTCCAGTGTTCCTTTCAATATGTAATTTAAAACTGAAAACCCACTTACTTAATCATTATGTAGTAATAATAAATAAAAATAAAATATCTGCTTTATTTATAGATACCTAGCTTAGTACCTACAACTTAGTTTTTTTGACTTAAATGGGTTGTTTGTCGTTTGTTTTTAATAACTTGACATTACTATCAGTTAATTCCTTTTTCATATTTTTTAGATGAGCATACAAAAGAAAAATTATCGCAACCATGTTTGAATTTGCATATATTATAATAAAATATAAAAATCTTGATTTATATCCCAACTCACCTTTACGTCTTGATGTACAAAATTATAACTTTGTAAATTTTATTACATAAGAAATCGTCTTATTGTATTATATTAAGAGCGTCTTACTACACACCTTATCCAATTTCAGATTAATCAATTTCAGAGAGTATCAATAATTGTATTTCAGAAAGCATTTATTGTATTTTAGATCAATTCATCTAAATTCAGAAAGTACCAATTGTATTTCAGAATTATCAATTGTATTTCAGAAAAGATAATTTTATTTTAGAAAACATTAATTGTATTTAAAAAAAAATCATTTTACTTTGAGGTGATTGTACACGTGAACCACAAAAGACACATGCAATTCGGCAAAAGGTTCACAAATTTCAAATTGAAATAATCTGTTCTAAGATTAAAGCAGTATTGTTACAAGACGACTTCAGATTTCTCCTGTTGTCCTGTTGTGGCTCCTGGTATCTTGGAACAAGAAGCAAATGTTTACTTATAAACAATTTGATGAAGCCAAAAAGTGGTGGCTAATATATTATATTTAGGTAATCCAAAATTTCTGAGGTAAATTTTACATTGAACACAATGATTCTTTCTGTATACAATTGATTACTTCTGAAATACAAATCATACATTTTGAAATGAAATTGACAAATTCTGAATTTCAAATGATCCTTTCTGAAATACAATTGATAATTATGGAGTACAATCGATACTTTCTGAAATTCTGAGATATAATCGATGATTTGAAATTGAATTGACCGTTTCTGAAATACAACTGAAATAGGTGTAGAGATTACACCGGTCAACATGAATCCTGATACCTGATTTTTCTTTCTTCCACATTACTAATTAAAGATAAAGTAGATTTATACGGAAAAGTTTGCTTCAATCAGTATGAAATTTTTTTTCAAGAAAACTGTTAAGTTGGATTTAAATAACTTTTATTTACAAAAAAACAATTTAAAGGAAAAAGTACTGAAATAGAGTAATGTATATGTTACTGTAAAAGCCAGAAAACCGGTAAATGTTAGGTTCAGTGCGGAAATCCTAGGATTTACCAATTTGATGTGGTAAAAATGTACTTTGTGTTTTTAATGGAATTCGGATATTTACCATGGCATAACGGTAAATCTTAGAATTTGCCGGTTCTTGTTGGTAAATCTTATGAGTTATTTATGTAGATCATCTGATAAACTATGCAATTCAAAATGTCAGAAATTTAACATATTTGCCAACAGGAACTGGTAAAACCTGAGATTTATCATTTTGACCTGGTAAATATACGAAATTTTATCAAAAACAGAACTTTTTGCACATTTACCACTTCAAATTGGTAAATCCTAGATTTAAAGCGTCAATCCTAGGATTTACCGGATTTCGGGCTTTTAAAGTAACATATATACTTTATATGGTCATACAAAAACTCATAATATTTATTGATTATTGTAAAAGGGACAAAAGTTTTTTAAAAATTAACGAAGTTTGTGATTTTTTTCAATGTAATGAATCAGAATATAGTCATTTAAAAAGAGATTTAAAAAAACATTATTTTTGTTGACCGGTGTTATTAATGTAGATTGATAAAGGCGCTCATGAGTTTGGGAAGAAAAAATTGTGATAAATCATGAAATCGAACATTACACCCTCCGGCCTCCACTAGATCTCAAGCTTCCTTTCTTTTCTGATTTGTATTCTAAATTATTTAGACTATCATCTATAGTATATTTTCCTTTTGCAACCTTGCGCAGAATTAATTAAAGAGTTTAGGTACTTTTAGGTCATTAGGTTTTTGTGCATTCTGGATTCTTTTATCATACGAGAGAATTTATTAGTTTAATGACTTTAAAATCTTCTATAAAAGTACTCCCTCTGTCCCAAATTATGGTGTACATTTAAGTTTTTATTTTGCCCCAATTTATAGTATACATTACCATTACACTGGAATTCATGCTGCTTTGATAAATTATAGTGAAACTCAGCTTTACTTAATAATAATTTGTACATTTAAATTAATGGTGCAATTCTAATAAATCTGCAAGTCCTTACAGGAAAAATCTGTAAGGTTTGTTATTTGGGTTGTAATAGAAGGTTTCCTTGGTTACAGATATTTCTTGTAAGGGCTTACAGATTTGCTCAGAATTGCACCATAAATTGCGGCTATGGCAAGAGCATTTTGAATAAAATTTGTTCCCTACTTTATGTTGCAGTTGCAGTGAGAACTGCAAAATTCCATTACGCTGTTCACAAGTTATTTTATTTATTTTTAGACTCTTTTGATACTCACACCACTATTTTCATTGAATATACCTTCAATATTTTCTTCTAAACGGCGTGATTTTGATTTTCTGCTCTTTTTGTTTTTTTTTTCAACTAACAGGAACAAAATGCTAAAATTTGTTTTGAGCAAAGACAAAATATAAAGTTTTAAGAATATATTTTTGTTTCAATATGAACAGATTGAAACTCATTAAATTATTTAAATTGCATTAATCAAAGGATTTGGAATAAATGTGTATACCATAATTTGGGACGGAGATAGGATTTTATTTGGTTGAACTCGTACTACACTACACTATATTATTAGCCGTTTAGGAAATCATTCTTAAAAATAATTAGAAACTAGTGAATAGATTACCATGCTAATACAATACTTACTTTTATAAGAGTCGAAACTGAATGAACATTACAAGTATTTCTAAGAATAGCACTTATGAGGTGAGAAACGCTAAGACCTATAGCCCAAGAAGTGTACCCCTTCAGCTTGATTATTTTATAAGCAGAATTAATAACTTCATTGTGCAATTCGTTCCAATTTTGTGCATCATATTCCGTACCTATACCTGGGTTTAATTCGGTTAATCTTACTCCAGCGATGTTGACACCAGACCAAATAGGTACTAGTAAAAAAATATTTAAAAAAGTAACTTTTCAGAAAATTTATTATTACCACTGGAATCGCCGTGCTCTCCTATGATATACCCATGACAACTAGTGGGGGCGACACCCAGTTTTTGAGACAATAAAAATCTAAACCTGGATGAATCAAGATTTGTTCCAGATCCAATCACTTTGTGTGCTGGTAAACCACTGAGTTTCCAAGCAACGTACGTCAAGATATCAACAGGATTACTAACCATAAGGATGACAGTGTTAGGAGAATATTTTATTAATTGCGGTATTATTATCTTCATTATATTTACATTTCGCTGGACTAAATCAAGTCTTGATTCTCCTTCATGTTGTCTAGCTCCAGCAGTCACAACACATAGTTTGGAGTTGGCAGTTATGGAGTAATCTGGATGAAGATTAAATTCTTATAATCATTAGTTAATATTCATTTTATAACTGAAAATTTATTTGCTAAGCGCTTTTACCTTTTATTAATAATAAATAATGCGATTAAATTAATTAAAAAAAAATGGTGATTTAATATCTCTCACCTATACTAGCTTCAACTTTTGCATTTCCTATAAAACTGGACCCATGTTGTAAATCCATAAGTTCACCTTCCAATTTTTCTTTATCACAATCCACTAAACATACATGGCTTGATACATTCTAAATTATATTTTTAATAAAATTATTTATAATGGGTAATGTATTACAACCTTACTTGTGTTAAAATACTGAAAGCACACGCCATACCAACTTGTCCAACTCCAACTATGGTCACTTTATTACCTGACGATATTACTGGAGACGAAATTTGGGTCAATAATTCATTTTTAACGTCAATTTTTGTAGCCATTTTCAATAGTACACTGATAATAGAAATTAATTAAATTAATAAATAACTCAACGTTTGAAAAGATTTCTTTTAAAAAATGTGAAACTAACAGAAGGTCAAATAAAAATTTTCTTGGTTTTTTAGTCAACATATTTCCAAAAATCTTTCTTCCCGAGTTAAAAAAAACTATTTTAACAAAATAGAAAAGAGTTAATTTTAAACATTTGAGCCTTGGAGTTTATTCTTTTCCTATAAGGTGAGTAATAAGTAAATATGATTCAGAAATTTTTGAGATGTCAAACATAATTGTTGACTTGCTTTTTAAAAAGTCAACTTGCTCAAAGGAAAAAAATTCAGGTATTCTTGTTTTCATCTAAGTGATTAGGTACTAAATTAAAGAAAAGTTAAAATATAGGTTTAATACTGGATGATATATTGAAAATATTTTTTACATGAAAATGCAAAAATTAAAAAAACTTATTTGGTATTAATATAGTGAGCAAATGTGAAATAGCTTTTAATATTTTGCCAAATTTGAAACTCCTATTAGTCCAGTCATTTGGTAATTTTACCTGGAAAGTTTTCCGGGAGTTTTGAAAATGAGGGTGCTCTTTCCGAATTTCAACTTTGCCACCTAGTATCTTTGCCGCTCGAGCCGCCATATTGGAAAAACGGCGCCCAAAAGCAGTTTTTTTAGAATATCTCCTTTCAGACTCATTTTACGAAAAAAACATTTATATTCAAAAATAAACTAGAGGAAATTTCCTACAATTCATGTAATCACCTTTTTTTCGTAAAGTCAATAGTTTTGGCGTACGAGCGCCGCAAAGTGTACTTCAAAACGCGTTTCAACAAAAACCTCATTTCCACATCATCACCTTGAGGTTTCTACCACTGGGGCTCACAGTTTCCAAAAATGATTAAATTTTTCAACATTGCCTAAACCGCCCACGCAAAGCAAAATTTTTGTAAGATCCCATTTAAAAAAAGTCGCATTTTTTGACGCTTTTCGGTCTAATCATCCCCTCAAATTCTATTTTTCCCTATATAATATGCCTTCTCTGAAACCTTTCAAGGTCCGCTTTATGACAAAAACAGAATCACTTCGGTATCTTTTTTCGTTATCGAGTTATGACTGAAAATGTAGCCAAAATTACTCTGAAATTTTTCCACTTTTCACAAATAATTAATATCTTCGAAACTTTCAGCACCACCGGGACGTTTAATAGCTTATAGTTAGCGTTTTTATCGTAAAATTGGTCGGAAAAGAGATATCGTAAAAAACTGCTTTTGGGCGCCATTTTTTTCAATATGGCGCGCGAGCGGCAAAGAGTTGAAATTCCGGGTAAAACTACCAAATCACCAAATGACTGGACTATTTGTAAGTAATGAATATACAGGGTGATTCATATTTGTGTTAAAATCTCTCGGGTGGTGATTCCTTGAATAAAAACAAGAAAAAAAAATTCCTATAAACATGCCTTCGTTAGGGAGATATTTCAACTCAAAGAGGGACGCAAGAAATGTTATTTTTGGTAATAAAAAAGTTATTGTAATTATAAGAGGTATTACTTTGAAAGTCTGGCAATTGTTTTCTGATATTAGGGTGCATGTTCTAGTCCATTAAAGGAGTTTAAAAAAGTTTTTGGGGATGGTAAAGTCGAGGATGACTAGCATATTATAAGGCTAAAAATTTTTCCTCTAACGTTTTGGAGATTTTAACTTTGCTAAAATAATCCCTGCTAATTCCTCCACAGAAAAGGTGTTTTGACTTATACCACCAATGTTCTTCGTTTTCTTGTAAATGCGGATTTTATCTCACTACGTCAGGTGCTGAAATTACTAATTTTTTAGAAAATCACAAAGTAGGCGTGACAAAAGTTAAAAACTTTTGACTTTACGAAAAAAATGTTATTACATAAATTGTAGGAAATTTCCTCTAGTTTATTTTTGAATATAAATCTTTTTTTCGTAAAATGAGTCGGAAAGGAGATATTGTCAAAAAAACTGCTTTTGGGCGCCATTTTTCCAATATGGCGGCTCAAGCGGCAAAGATACAAGGAAATTCGGAAAGAAATTTATAAAATACCCCCATTTTCAAAACTCCCGGAAAACTTTACAGATAACCCCCTTTTTTTACTCCCAAATGACTGGACTATATGCAACTTAGTTAACATGGTATTAAAACGGTATTGGATTTGAGTGGAGAATTTCTTTAGAATGCCCAGTAGTTTTCTATTATTTGATTGTAAATTTTTCATTAATATTTAAAAATATATGGCTAGTTTTTCTGAATAAAGCCTATAACAAATAACAACTAAAAAATATTACGAAAAGTTAAGCAAGATTCAAAAATAGCTGTTAACTGTAATTATTTACTCGAATTCTTACCTTCCTCAACTCGTGCAACCGAAACTAATAATTTTTATAATAGTCAAGGTGACCTTTCTTCGGACTTTGGAGGGAATGAGGGGGCCTCTCCCTAGCTTTTAGATGACATTTATCTAATGCGCATGAGTTCGGTTTATTTACCTACGTCTACTGTTTTCCTACATTTTTATTTTGCACCAGACGACCAGACTAAATTTATGCCAGCAAGAAAAAAGTTCACTCTTTATTCTTGTAAATTTTTTGATTTCCAATTAACAATATCATTAAAGAATTTAGAACCGATAGTTGCATATTTATATTCAAACCAAAATATTTGATACAATACCCAATTTTTGGAAAATTTAAAAAATATATCAGGGTGTATTTAATGACCAATAAAAAGTTTTTTTCCTTTATTAGTAAACCTCTAATTTAAAAAATGAATCATTAAATACAAAGCTCCCTTTATTATTACTTAACTCACCTAAAAAATGTGGTTGCAGGAGATGTATTTGGTGTTTGTAAATCTCATACTTTATGATAATGAAAAGTGCAAAAACAGTCTCGTAAGTCGTCAAGCAAACATTTTCGTCGGCTTTACGAGTGTTCAAAGAATAAGTTAATTACAGTCCATGCGAATACATATATAAATAGAAAATGTGTTATTTCTCTGTTTATTTTAAATACTGTTATCCCTCAGCCTTTCCTACAGGCACTTGAAAAAGACCATCTTTAATTACAACATTTCCTAAATTAAAATCATAAAAGGTTCATATTTTCAAACATTTTATTGTACATTATATAAACTACAAATATTTCAAACTACATTGTGACTTTATAATTATTTAGTAAGCTTAAAATACACTCATCACTTGCAGCAGAAAAACAATCAAGTCCATCAGAGTCTTTGACATTTGCATCGGCACCATTTTCTAGTAATAACTCAACACATTCAACATGACCACAACTCACAGCATAATGCAATGGAGTTTGACCGTCACTGTCTTGTAAATTGACTGTAGCTCCTTTGCTTATCAGCAGTTTTAGAATATCAGGTGACCCTCGATCAGCAGCCCAGTGAATTAATGCCAAACCATTATCATCTAAGATATCTATATTATTCTTGATTTCTTCACTGGAGTACTCCTCAAGACATTCAAAAACTTGTTGATAATTTCCTTCCTTTATGTGATCAATAATATTTTTATCCCCACCATCGCCAGTCGGTTCATTATGTTGATTTTGCAATGTTGATACAGTCACCCAACCTTCTTTCGAAGGTTTTTCTTTGACTTGAAAGCCTAAAGAGTCTACTAAAGTAACATAAAGTTGCTTAGCTTCATCAGAATTTAAATCTCCCAAGCTATTCCAAGCCTCCCACTTAGATTTGTTTCGTATATCATACCAACTGGGTTTAGGAGTATTACAAGGACCATCATTGGCTTGCTTATAATACCCATACAGTTTTAAAAGTATTGTATTATCTAGTTTTGATGCATTTTGTTCGATGCAACTTGCTGCATTTATAAAGTTTGTATTAAGCTCATCTTCAATACCTAATTCTTCTAAATCTTTATAATCGTCACTCGACATTATTGATTTATTTTAATTCTGGGATGAGAGCTGTACTTTCATTGAATGACCTTCAAAGGTATGATTGGTATTGTTTGTAGCAGCATCAATACCTTCTTTGTTACTAAAGAAAACAAACCCGTAATTTTTTGACATACCAGTATTTTTATCAAAAACAACTGTGGCAGAATTAACATGCCCAAATTTACTAAAATATTGCCTTAATTCGTTATGACAAACCGTCCAAGAAATATTGGAAACATACAATCTAAAGGCTCGTGCAGTAGAAGCCATTTCTATCGAAATATTTCAATCAATTGAATACTGTGATCACCAATAAGTTTATGAATATCCAAACCAGAACTTGCTCCTAGATTTGAAATATTATGAACCAAACACTTCAGTTTCCACTTTATCAATAAAGGTTCTAAATTCCAATCTGAACTTCTTTCTTGGTAGGTGCACAAAAATTTTGCACCAGGATTAAAATCAAATAAAAACGAAACAGTTACCAAAATATCTTCAAAAACAGAAGGCTCATAAAAACAATCTGAACCCAATATCAAATCGACTGCACCAATATGCTCTAAATTATTTAAAAATAATCCCCAAGTTAAACCAATAAGTCTTATATTTTCATCAAGTCTTAAACCATTCAAATGGCAACAGCGTTTTATATGCGATAGTGATTTTGGCAATGTTATTGAATCACTTAGAGTTACTTTGGCACCACACTTTGCTGCAAGTATACCGGGTAATGCTGTACCAGAACCAATTTCCAAAATGCTTTTTGTGCTTATTTCTTTCCTGTTTTCCCAAAGAAACCAGGCCAATACTGGAGCGCTTGGCCAAGTGTAGAAAGAGTAACTAGCTTGAAGAAGCTAAAAATAGAAAAATAAAGTTGTTGAATTTATAATTAACTAAAAAACTTATATAAGTGAGATGAAAGATAATTTCATTGTTAAATTATATTATTTATGTTATTGCCGAGTTTATTCATTAATTACTTCAAAGAAACACGGTCATTTAAATTTAAGATGTTCATCCCTTTTTAATTTTTTAGAAAATGGTGATATAGAAAACTAATTAATCTTTCTGCTCTGCTAAAACTAAATAATCTATTTATCGTAAATAAAGTGAAATTTAAGGATTTCTATATCAGTGTTTTAAACGTAGTTTAATAATAAAATGGATAAAACAGACTATCAAAAATATCTCGAAAGCAATAGATTATTCTACGTACTTTTTATCAAATTTTTGGCATGCTACGAATTAGTTTTGAAATGTGAAGTACCAAAACCAATGAAAGAGCGGTAGTAGTAATCCTAGAATACATAATGTTATTGAACCTAAGATTTTAGCCTCAACCGAAAAATAAATATTATTTTATACCTCAGGAATAACAATTTCCACTTTTTCCTCAACTACTTCGCCATTGACGTTATTTTTTGTTGTGAAAAGAAATCGCTTTAATTGTTCAGTTACGCCATCAGACATTTGGATTTATATACACTTAATTTTATTTTAATATTAATTCCACTTCTGAACATAATTACCTTTTATAAATTAATACCAAAAAAAAGACGAAAACGTGCTTCTCTCCGTTCCAAATTCTCAAACTTGAAATGTCAAAGACGCGTCAAATAAGTTTACAATGTTGCCGGTACGAGGATGATTAATCAAGAAAATTAAAAAAAATAATCAAACCTAGGCTAAGTTTTATAAACAAAATATTTTAGTGAGTTTGATTTATAAAACATTGTACTTACTTAGTTGATTTCAGTAATAACATTGTTGGAATAAATTCATTGCACCCTGTATAAATATATGCAACTTCATTGCTTAAATGTTGCCAACTTTGCCTAATAAAATTAATAACCTAAAATTTTAAAAATATTTTTGTACACATTTTTCAATAAAATGATTACATACGAATTATGTTTATTAATAAAAACAATGCCAAAAGTAAGTAAAACAATTATTTATCAAAACCACATTAATTATTTAGTTTTGATTTCAGAGTGAATTGGCTGTTGTTTTAAAAAGAACCGCAAGTACTATTCTTAATAGATCTGGAATTATTCGTAGTATAGAAAATTTGGGTACAAGAGACACACCTTACAAAATTAGTGAACATGGTCTTGTTCACCGCAGAGCGAGGTATCTAAAGTTATTGACAATACAATATGCATTAACGTTTACCTTTTTATCTCGTAATACAATATTGTTATAATGCCAACTAGGGGCGCGTTCCAGTAATGAACACTAAAGCCCACGACGACCGCAAAATCGTTCTACATAAGACCGCGATTTTTTCTTTCGTGCATCGATGGCGACCGCAAGAAGCTCACAACGGCCGTATTTATTCGTGGGTTTCTGTAGTTGTTTGTTGAATGGTGACCTTTTGAGCTAGTGGAACGGGAAAATTTTGCGGTCGTGGGCTTTAGTGTTCATTACTGGAACGCACCCTAACTGTTTCCTTCTTTAATATAAATTAATTTAATACTTAAGTATTACATAATTAATTTTGATTTTTTTAGTTGCTTTGTGATGAAATTCAATGGTCCTCCAACATGTATTGACGAATTGAAAGAAGAATATTCTAGAGATATTGATATAATACGTAGAAGAATTTATAAGGAAACATTGGCAGACGATCCAGAACTATGTACTTTAGAAGATGAATTGCAACCAGCACCATACCGAAAGGGTGTTCAAGAATTATTAGAAAAGGCAAAGAAAGTTGAAAAACCCAAATTTAGTTATAATACAGGCTTAGATTATTATCCTTTCCAGAAGTAAGGTTTTAAATAAACTAGTAGTTGAAGTAATAAATACTTTAATTTAAACAATAAATCACAAACGTTCAGTACATTTACATGATGATAAAATGAGTTTTAATGATAAGTGTAGACCAAAATTATTTTTGTTTGTTTTTTAAAATAAATTAGTGCACCACAAAAAACAGAATTTTTAGTTCATATAACTTACTTTACAAAATATTTTATTGTAATGGACGATAGTTAGGTTTTGGCGCCATTAAACCATTTAATGTACTTCCAAGTATAATACTTACAATAGTTAATTAAGACCTGAGTTTGCAAAGTTATATAAAAAAACAAATTTCTTTTTAACAATTTTTCATGAAGACGGGAGCTACATTATTAAAAATTTCAATGTTTTATGCATAATTTTTCAAAATATGAATATTGTCAGAAATTATAAAATGAGTTTTTAATAAATTATAATGTAATGATTGATGTAACTCCCTACTTCAATTTAAACATAGTTAAATTAAACTCTAAACATTTTTACACATACAGTGCACTAATAATTACGTTTTAATGAAAAAATAAATGAATTTAATATTTTCTTAAATAATAATTTTAAATTAACACTCGATTACAAAAATAATTAAATAATACTGATCGCAATGCAGTCTACAAAGCATATTTCTTTTTATATTTTCGGTTCTTTCTGTAACCTTTCCCAAACCATCCAGGTTGTATTTTAACTTTTTGTTCATTGCAATCCTGCTCTGTCGAAATTTTGCTTATTTTATCTGGAGAAACATCTTCGTTTACCTTTTCTTCATCCTCCTCTTCTTCAGTTGTATAATCGCAACAAAGACAATACAGTGGTTTATCCACATTATCTACTTTACTAAATCTAAATGGTTGTTTGAAAAATTTAGGTTCACATTTACTATAAAATAGACAATCACTAGATTTATAATTTTCATGACAATACACACACTCAGGTTTCACTTCTTTTACAGGTTCAGCTTCATCGGCCTCTTTGAAATTAGAGTAGCTATGTTCTTCGTTAATTAAAGGTACTGGATTAATAATACTATGAAGACCAGAATATAGGAAACTTGTTTGAAAAGGGTAGTGAATGTTTTTATAGGCTGCCAACATTTGATTTTGGAATATACTAGAAATTTGATAATACGCTAAGAGAGCTTGACAATTTTGGTTTAACAACGCTTCTTGCAACAAATTTTCTTTCTTAACCAAGTTTAAAGCATTACCTTCCATTAATGACTTGCTGCTTAAACTTAAAATATTATTTATTGAAATCAGGTTTTGAACATTAGGTGCTGTCATATTGTGAACAATTTTTGGAAGACTTATATCTTCAACTGGAATATTTTCAACTTCTGGACTATTACTACAAATATTGCTTGAAATATTATCACAGGTTTTTTTATCCGATTGTTCTGAATCACTTCCCGTACAAGCATTGAGATCTCTGTTACAATAATTTATAGGTTGTTCTTCTTCATTCTCGCATTTTATCTCTTCTTTAATTTGATCATCGGAATATTTTAAAAGTGGTTGTGTAGTTGTATGAAATTCGTGCTCTGATAAAAGCGTTCCATGTATAAAAATTGGGTCTTTGTTGCGATCATACTCTGGTACACTAATATCTAATAATTCCATGACAGTTTTCATAACCAAATCACATTTTCCGTGAATTTTTACATTCGCACAATCATCTTTAGGTGTCCACTGTAAATTAACAATATATAAGTTTGGTCTCCTTTTTACTGGCTTATGCATTTGCCAAAGCCAAGGATACTTTTTTAACACTTTTAGACTAGAACCTAAACACAAAATAGTGGTAGCTTTTCTCGCATTTTTACTTGCTCCAGACCAATTAAGCGGCCACTGAAGACTTCCACGTTCTCCAAAATGAACAATCGTATCCACTAAAGATCCGTTACAAACATAACACTTGCGCATAGTTTTGTGGGAATACCTAGCTGTATTTTCTGTCACATCAAATAATCTCCAATACTCTTTTGCAGGCTTACAAGTCTTACACACTTCCACATACATATTTCCATGAACTTCAGATAATACCGTTTTTGGCAAACCTGATCTTAAGTGAAGTCCATCACAATTTTGAGATACAACATATTTTAATATGTTTTTCTTATACAATTCAGCCAATGCCATATGGGTGAAGGTGGGCTCTGCTAAACTTAAGTCATGGTTGCTGGAAACAAAATTACCATTTAAATTGTCGTTTTTATTATTAAAGTGGATAGTCAGCAAATCTAATCATTTTACTTTTCAATTATTTTGATTTTTACTACTTTTAATATTTTTAAAATTTAAAAAATAACATTAGCATATTTCTTTTTAAACCCTTATTATTTTTAAAACATTCTGTAAATGCATATTTTTACATATTACAGAAGACCAAGCTGTAAATTACTAGTCTCTTTGTAAAGGAGTGCGTTATACAGGGTGTTCCGGAATAACTACGACAATTTTTTATGGGTGATAGAGGAAGTGAAACTAAGCATTTTTGACTTATAAAGTATTGCCCGGAAATGCTTCTTTAAAAAGTTATATCACTTCAAAAATTTAAAAAAAAATAGTTTTTTGTAAATAAAATCAATATTACAAGAGATATTAATTTTAAATTTTGGCGATAGTTTTTTCACATAAGGATACACATTTACGACCAATAAAAGTTTTAAAAATATTTTCAGGGGCGTTACATTTGTGGGGGCCATCAACTTATTTTGATCATATCTTTTGTTTCTTTACGTTTTTGGTAATTTTAAAAGTACTAAAATAGTCCTTGATCAATGTTCTACAGAAAAGGTCGCTCCGGTGCTTCGTTTCGGAGACAAAGTAGAATTTATAATTTTTAGCTAAAAATATGAGTTTAAAAACATCATCAAATTAGGCTTTTTAATGAAAATTTCGTGATTTATCTGAAAACATACAAGTATCTAAGTAGGCGAATTACCACAATATTTTGTTAATACTAAGTTCTAAGCAGCCTTTAATATTTTCTAATTAGTGTTTGATAGTTAGCCGAATTATTGCAATATTAAAAATGCATGATTTTCAAATGTTTAAATACCAGGCATGCATCTTGCATATGGAGCAGCCCCCATATTTAGTACATGATATTTTATGTAAATTAGCCTACTCTGAAGTTGTTTTTTAAATTCATATTTTTAGCTAAAAATTATAAAATCTACTTTTACTCGGAAATGAATCACCGGAGAGACATACAATAAGAGTACCTTTTCTTTAGAACATTGATCAAGGATTATTTTAGTACCTTTAAAATTATCAAAGACGTAAAGAAACAAAAGATATGATCAAAAAAAGTTGATGACCCCCCCAAATGTAACGCCCCTGAAAATATTTTTAAAACTTTGTGAAAAAAATATTTATTTTATTTACAAAAAACAATTTTTTTTTAAATTTTTGAAGTGGTATAACTTTTTAAGGAGGCATTTCCGGGCAATACTTTATAAGTCAAAAATGCTTAGTTTCACTTCCTCTATCACCCCTAAAAAATTGTCACAGTTATTCCGGAACACCCTGTATGAATATACTCTAATATTTAATACTGCTACAAGTCAATAAGTACTTACAAATGTTATATTAAATAATAACTTACCCAATGTCCTTCCCCTGTTGTAGTCGTGTCCATATTCCATTTGTTCCACGATAATCAGGAATTCGAGCAGCAGTACTAATTCCAGCCCCTGTATAAACAACTAAATGTTGAGATTGTGCAATTGCCTGTGCTAAAATTAAACACTTTTCTTTTAACTGTTCAAGCGGTTCTTCAAACTCTTCAACGCGGCGTTTAGCATCTTCCCGCTTTTTCCAACGATATTTGACTTCTTTTACAATATCCTTGTACTCTGTTAGAAACTGGTGATCTTCTGAACAAAGTTCTTCTTCAGGCTTTTGTAAAATTAATGAAACCTACAAAATTTAATTATAAACAATTGACCTATATTAACGTTTATGGTTCTCTTACCTTTTTAATTGTTGCATTTCTTTCTTCTTTGGCACATAATTGCTTAGATTGTGATGACTGCCTTCGAAGTAAACGTTTGTTGGAGACACAATCATCATCAGTATCATTTTCGAGGATTGATTCCTCAAAATTATCAATTTCCATTTTAGTTTTTCATCTTTTTAAAGATTTTTAGAAACACATTTGTTAAATCTTTTATTTAGGGCACCTATTAAATATTATTTTATGCAAATAGTATTAAAAAAAGATCTTAATAGGTCCATTGACCTTGTTAATCATTCTTTTAATTACAAACACACAAGTCGGATTTTATTTTACTACTGGTACTACCCGTCAGAACAACATTTTTAATACATGTTATTTATAAACGTTCACGCGCCTCGAATATCGGAATCCCTTATTTATTTATATTTTTATCCCACGCCACCTTCTGCTTCTTTCTAAACCATTCTAAACTTAAAAGAATTCGTTTTCCATTGTTTTTCAAGTTGCATACACTCAACTCGTCCTTCAATACTAATTCTTACACTGTTGACAAGATAATTTTCTTCATATACAGGGTGTCCCTAAAAGGTCTATACAGTTGGTCCCAGCTGGAAGTAGGACAAAAGTAACCACGATCGCATATACTTTGTCCTACTTCTAGCTGGGAGCAACTTTACAAAAGAATACCTCATACTCCTGAGGCCAAAATAAGACGATTTAACCAAACTTATCTCTATCCAAAAGTTCTATTTTGTTTTTTTTTTCAATTACTAAAAATTGGTTCATACGATTTTAACAAAATTTGGTATGTGGCTATGTAATGAAAAATGGTATTTTTAGACAATTTGTTTTTACTTTTTCACGTTATGTAAGTGGTCAAAAATAGGTCATCGACCTGCAAATTTTCTTGTAGCTAAACAGTATAATTATAAATTTTTTTTGTCTATTATACAATTTTCCTATCTCCTTTAGTTTAGGCAGAAAAAAAATATTTCCATGTGGTGCATAACCTAACTTTAGAAAAATATTTAAATTTTTTGCCAAAAGGTCTGTAGAAAGTAACACCACATATTCTTGAGACCAAAATAAAATAATTTAACCAAACTTATTTCAATCGAAAAGTGCTTCATTAAGTGTCCAGCGACCTTGAAAAATCTTATCTTTTTAAATAACTTTCATGGTCAATACAGGCTTAAGGAAGCACTTTTGGATAAAGGTAAAATTGGTTAAATCGTTCCATTTTGTTCTCAGGAATATACTGTGTTAATTTGTACAGACCTTTTAACGAAAAATTTAAATATATTTTCAAAGTTAGGTTATGTACCACATGGAAATAATTTTTTTCTGCTTAAAATAAAGGAGATAGAAAACTTTTATAAGGGACAAAATAAGTTTTTAATTACACTGTTTAGCTACAAGTAAAGTTTTATGAATTTTTATTCGGCCATTAAAAAGTTATTAGAAAGTTTGGTTAAATCGTCTTATTTTGGTCTCAGGAGTATGTGGTATTGTTTTGTACAGACGTTTTAGGGACACCCTGTATAACGCGTTAATTATATCTTAATTTTTATGGCCATAATTTAACAAAAATAATAATCTTTATTCAAACATTCTTTTCCTTAAAGTTAATGTAAAAACCAAATTAAAAACATTTAAATAATTGAGTTACTCGGAGCTACTCTCACAAATAATCAATCACCCTGTAAAACAATCCTAAAAAAATGGCAACACAGCGTGTAAACAAAAAACTAACCTCAAAGTTATCTGTCAATCTGTTTAGTTAACCTACAAAATTAATCTAAAATGTATTTTATTAATTAATAAAGTAATCAATTAAAAATGTTTAAAGTAAAACAAGTAGTGCGTTTCGGAAGATTTAAAGAAGTAACGAAGAACGTGAAACAATCAATATACGGAAAATTTGAAAGATTTGAAGAAAAAGTTAAAGGAACTTTTGCCGAAAAGTGGTTTGCATATTGGAAGGCAGTTTCTAAGGATTATAAAGATGTAGCTGTAGATATTGTGACTGATATTCGAAAAAAACCTGCTAAAGCAATTCTATATGGAACAACTTTTTCGTTACTTTTATATTCATCGAAACATAATCCACGCCTTTCAGATTTTAGAGACTGTTACCTGAGGAATGCGAATGATGTTGCTCTAGTTAATCAAGAGTTAGTGCGTGAAGAGGCACGAGATCATTTAAAACATATCGAACATTGCTTCAATAATGATTTAATACGATACAATAGTTTTGGTGCTTTTTCAATAATTTGGGTCGATAATTATGGTAGAAAATGTAATAAGTATGAAGCTCAATGTTCTTATTTACAAGTTAATTATTTTGAAGTAATAAATCGAATTATAGATGTAGGTTTTTTGGATACGTGGTGGGTTATGGCGAAAAAAATGACCGATTATGATATAAATTATTAGTTTATTTTGCAATAAATATTTTATAATATATGTTTGTATATGCCGAGTTGTAAATAAAAATAATAAATAAATAAAATATTACAATAGGAATGTTTTATGAACCTGGTCTTTTCACAGCAAGCTCGACCTCTTCTAAAAAGCTTTTAGAGTTATGTATAGTGGTACCACCTAAAATAATTTGAGTGCCCGGATAATTTTTATTAAAAGAAAAAACTGTTAAGGATTCCTCATATGTAACACCTCCAATTATGAAAACAATCACTTTTTGGGGTCTTTCGTTTAGTTTTTTGTCTCCAATATATGGGTACAAATTTTCTTTTAATCTGTCTCTTAATTTTTCTTTTAGTAAGCTATCTAAAATTTCATGAAGCAACGGTTTATGTTGTGTGAAAATATTTTCAACACCATTAAGACCTTTGAATAATCGTTTTGTAATTTTTACAGCATTTTCTACGTTTAGTGATTCGTTATTTTGCATTTCTTGTACTTTAGCATAATGGATAATATTATCAATGTTATCTATATGACTATTAGATACACCAATTTTACGTAAAAGGTTTTTTAAAATATGTACATCATTTCTGCCATGCCTTAAAGCATGCAGCATGACTAACTTTGCTGCATCGTGTTCTCTTGTATTAATTGATTTATTTGTAATCAATTTTTTAATACTTTGTAAATGCATTGATCGGTCTGCTTGTGACACGATTTCTTGTTCAATTTCAGAAACAAGCAGGAGTGAAAATTTTTCTACCATCGATGCCAATTCACCTATTATAGTTACATGTTTTGAAACACTTCCCGACAATTTCTTAAATTGTGGATATGCTTCAACAAAATTTTTCATATCAGAAATATTTTCAATTTTTTTATGGCTTTTAGCCTTTTCCTGAAATTGCTCCATGAGATTTTTTATATTTTGCCCAATTTCTCCATAGTTTAAAAATACATTTTCTGCATAAAAAGAATCCTGCTCAGCAGATAATACTACTTCGGCTAAATCTTTTGAAATTCCAGGAATGTTAGATAAATTAACACGATTATTTTTAATGGTCAATAATTCGTGTACCATAGCTTGGTATGTCCATTGATTAAGTAGTGGTGTAATAGGATCAAGTCGTCTATCCAATATTAACAATAAAGAATTCGAATTGGGGCCAAAACTAAATAGGGATGATTCTTTATCAATTACTTCTTTTACTTTCATCCCAAAGTCTAGGCAAGGTTTGGAACTTTCTTGATAACGAATGAGCGGTTTAAGTTTTAATGATAATAAAACTGATATTACACCTTGAATAGAACGCTGCAATGCAAGTGGATTCCAATTATCACTTCTTAATGAATATGGAATATTTAATGAAAATAGGTGATGATTTACAGCTAAATAATCTGCATAGAACTCTTGTACTTCTTTAACCACTTCTTGTTCATCATTGTCAGCTAAATCTTTTACATGTGCTTTACTTAAAATATTACTAAAATAAATATAGTATGCGCCATACTTCGGGTCTCTTAATTCATTCTTTAAAAGATCAATATTTTCTTGAGTTGGCCTTACGAACACTAAACATTTCAGATACATAAGCCCCATGCTATTTATTCTGTCTTTTGCATCTAACCTTTCAAGTAAAAATACTTCTTTTTGTTGTATATCTGATTTACCATACACCATACTTATTACACTTGTAGTATCTTTATCCATTAAAAGTAACTTCATACCTGGCTCACTTTGTTCAGTCATTTTGGTAACGTAAGCTTTAACTGCCTCAATAACGTTCATTTTCAATTATTTCATTAACTTATTATTAATTAGGTATTTAATTTGTAAATATACATTTATTTTAAATAAATTTTTGTGTTTTGTAGGCTTTAACCATATTTTGACGTTTCATATTGAATCTAGTGTAGTTTCCGGTAATGTTTCTAGTTTCTTCCTGAGACAGTTGGTCATACTTATTTAAAAATCCTGCAAAAATTGGTACTCTACAGTTTTATTGTTCTATAGCTCACGCAAATGACATAACCTCAAATTTGTTTGAAAGGGAAAAGGGATTCATTTAAAAATTATTATTTAAAATGATACACTTTATAAATAAAAGGATTATTGTACGCGGATTTTGTACGAAAGTTTCAAACAAAAGTAAATATTCAAAAACTGTTCTTTTACCAGCTACGGAGTGTCCCTTATATTTAAACAAGGAAAAATTTAAAGAACGAAATACACAATTAATAGTAATATTATAAAGAAAAGTACCTTATCATTTGTATTATCACATTTATTATTTTAGAACACTAATGAATTTTTGTATTCATGGCAGAAAGATAATTTAGAAACTCCTGATTTTATTTTGCACGATGGTCCTCCTTATGCAAACGGAGATCCTCATATGGGTCATGCCATAAATAAGGTATATTTTAATTTCCTAATAAATTTATTACTGTTTAAAATAATTAATTTAATTCTGCAAAAATTGGACTATAATTTTGATTTGAATTTTTGTTTTTTATTAGTTTCTTATCCCCGTTTTCACCAATGATTCCTATTTGGGTATTGCTTAGAGCGCTAGTTGCTAGGCATTTTTAATCATTTAATAAAAAATAAATAAGTGTTAGGAATTGGTGGTGAAAACGGGCATTAATCTTGTATTATTGGCGATTCTAGCTAAGCGATCTCCCTCTTGAGGTATAGCGCGGAACTATGAAATGACGTCACGTCCGTGATAGTTGTGCAGACGAATTTAGCGTTTAACGTTTGTTAATGTCTATTATAGTCAAGTAAATAACGTCAACTTACCTAATTTACTTTATTATTTCTTTGCAAGTTTAGATTTTTATGTATTTTGTCACTGACGTGAAGTCACTAGAATACGTAAACAAACATACATTTTCGCGGGAAATATTAATTTGAATCGCCAATAGTAGTATCCTTTACCTAATCTTATAAATAAAATTATCAGTTTTACACATAAAAATTGTGATGATTTTTTGAGATATTACTAAAATATTCCTAACTTGGTAGTTGTAAGGTGCCCGTTGAAAAATACAGCGTTACAGAGTCAGTCAGTTACTTATGTGCATAACTATATTAGCTATATATTTATATCAAAAATATAATTTCCCTTACATGTAATATTATTGATTGATTTTTATAATGTAGCAATGAAAATTGGTCATTTTGATTTTCGTGTTTTGATTTGTATGCTGTTAAGTAACTATATACTCTGATAATCAATTAAATATTTTCTTCATTTTCAAAAACTTAATGGAACTATTTACCTTAGGCCTTCGGGTACCTACTTATCTGCCAGAATTGCATATTTTAAAAAATAAGGACCGGCTCAAGGCGGAAGCAGCGGATGCAAAGCATCGGGGCACCAAAGCAAAGGGGCACCGAAGGCATACTTCAAAATTTATTACTCATAAAATTAATTAATATATTTAAGTAAAGTTTATAAAATATGCAATTTTTTCATTAGTTTACAATTTTATACAGGGTGTGTGGAAAATAGCAATAGAGAATAACTTATCCTCCATTTTCCGGACAGCCTGTACTTAGGTTAAGGTTAAGAGGATAGTCGGCAAATTTAATTTTGAAATCTGATTTTTTCATCCCAATTTTTTTTAATTTCTTTTTTTCATGCATTAAAAAGTCTTGCAGCTATCATTTGTTGTAATTTTGTCTTTATTGGGGAAACCAAACAATTTTAGGTCCGCAACAAAGAGAGTACTTTGTAAAAGTTACTTTGTTTTTATCTGTTTTTAAAAATACGATAAAACAAAAAGTGATAATATAGTTTATACTTTTCTGTGCCACTTTAAAGAAAATATTTAAAATGAAAACTTGTGCTATCCTATTTTGTTTTAAACGCCTTTATTAAGTTTTTATGGGCATTTGAAATCATGCAAAATTAAAAAAAAATTATGTTCTTATCAAAATAAAACAAAAATACATAAAACAAAACAGGATAGCACAAGTTTTCACTTTACCTATCCTCTTAAGCATTTTCTTTAAAGTAGCATAAAAAGGAATATGTTATCACTTTTTTTTTCATATTTTGAGAAACAGTCAAAAGTCAAAAGCACACAACTTTTAGGAAGTGCACTCTTTGGTGCTCCATTAAACTATTTGATTTACCCCACAAAGACAAAAAATGCATAAAATTAAAAATAATAGCCACAAGATCTGTTAGTACACCAAAGAAAGAAAATTTAAAAAAACTTATGACCAAAAGCGCAAATATCGACGGAATTATAAAATCAACTTTTCGTCTAAAGTCTAAACACATTTGACGCATCACAATTTTTTGGAAATTTACAATATGACTGATGAAAATTTGAAAGTTGGTGGAGAAAAGGACATATTTAAAATCAAATTGTTTGAAGAAATAAAAATTATAAAAGATGTTTTGAAGGAGTGTGATAAAAATTCACTAAATATTCTACAGTGTATCTCACTCTTTTTCAGCAACTTTTTTTGTAGACACTAAATCAATAAAAAAATTCCTATGAACAAATTTTTTTTTTCGACTCCTTAAGAAGTTAGAGCAATTTTAAAGTTGGTAAATCTTTTATATCTTATTATCAATTTCTTATATAAATCAATTATGGTTTTGATTTTGTCTTTGTCCAATAACTTTTTTGAACAGTATTGGCTGTTCTTAAACTAAATTAGTTCATAGGGTTTTTTTGTTCAGAAGGACATTTACAATCTAAAGAATTTTTTTACTGGAAAATGTGAAACACCCTGTATAATGAACTTTTACGTATCATTTTGGAAGTGCCCCTCATCAAATTTCACATACAATAATTTTCGAGAATTGAACACCCCCCCCCCCCCCCAAATATTTCAGCAAAAAGGGCGCCAAAATGCAATTTTGCATCGGGGCGCTTTATACCCTAGAGCCGGTCCTGGTGGCACTGTAGAGTTTTTTGCTGTGTTTAAATTTTAAAGTATCCTGCTTTTAACAAAAACAACGTTTCGTAGCTGCCATTAGGCATTAGTTATTAAACTAGTCATAGAAATTTTTGTTTGTCATGTTTATGGTACCAATAAATTCATATTTCATGGCTTAGCAAATTCGGAGAAATTTAACAGCATGATTTGAATGGTTATTGATAAATTTTACAGTAAAGTAGGGGCACTTTTAGCATTCTTCAAAAATGCCCTACCCAAAACGCTACAACGTTTGCCTCAAACAGGGTCTAATAGGGCTGCAGCCCAAAGCCCCCTCTCTTTTTGAGGCACTCAAAAACCTAAATTGCAACTTTTAAAAAAGTAAATAAAAAATAAGTGCTAATATTTTGGGATGAAACCAGTTTTATAGTATACCGGGGCCCCCATAACAATTTTTAAAAATCATCTTGCAGCTTCAAGCAGTTAAATAGTGTAATTTTTAGAAAATCTCAATTTTTTTAATGTTCGTCTTAGAATTTTTGAATAAACTCGGTTTAATTTTTTGCAGAATTATTTAATACAGGGTGTCCAGAAAATGGCGCCTAAGCTCTCCAGTACGTTGTTGGGGATCCTTCAGGGATCCCCAGAAAAATAGTTAAAAAAATCCTCGTGATCAATTGACCGAGATATGGAGGGTCAAAGTTTGGAATTTAACTTCTTTATTTTTGTGAATTTTGAAAAACCGTCAGTTGTCCTGTAAAGTTTGGCTTCTCTTTAGTCGCTTAGTAATAAATTTAATTTAAATCGCGTATTAATAACTTCACCATTTATTTTTATAAATTGAAAATTACCTGTCATAACCACTTGTCATAATTTTCAATTTAAAAAAATAACTTGTGAAGTTATTAAAACTCAATTTAAATTAAATTTATTACTAAAAGACTAAAGACAAGCCAAACTTTACAGGACAATTGGCGGTTTTTGAAAATTCATAAAAATAAAGAATTTGAATTCCAAACTTTGACCCTCCATATTTCGGTCAATTGGTCACGGGGATTTTTTTAACTATTTTCCTGGACATCCCAGAATGGTCCCCAACTACGCACTGGAGAGCTTGGGCGCCATTTTCTGGACACCCTGTATATTAAAATCAACCGCAAAATTAATTCTAGGTCACATGGTTATTTTTTTACAAATTTTTGAAAGTCATCTTACAATTTCAACAAGTAAAATATTGCAACATTTACAAAATCTTAATTTTTTTAATGTTCCCCTTTGAATTTTCAATAAGCTCGGATTTATTTATGACAGAACAGATTTATATATGGTCTAATAGGGCTGCAGCCCAGGACCCCCTCTCTTTTTGGGGCCCTCAAAAAGCTAAATTGCAACTTTTTTTTTAATTAAAAAAAAGTGCTAATATTTCAGGATGAGTCCAATTTGTAGTATCCCGTAGAAATTGTTGTCCAGGGCCCTTCGAGTGCTAAATCCGCCCCTGGCCCAAAATTTTTAAGAAAATTTCTTAGTTTTCAAGATATTTAGCTGGATCAATTAAAATGGAACACCCTGTATAAATTTTCTATAATATTAATAATTTTTAGATTTTAAAGGATGCAGTTTTACGTACGAATATTTTAAAAGGTAAACGAGTTGATTATGTTCCAGGATGGGATTGTCATGGTTTACCCATCGAATTAAAAGCTTTGACAAATAATAAAAAAAAATTGACACCCCTTGAAATTAGACAAAGCGGTAATACTATTTAATTCTAATAAAACAAGTTATAAAGACAAACTATTGTAGCCAGAAATTTTGCGAAGCAAACGATTGAAAAACAGGGTGCAGCTTTTCAGTCATGGGGAGTTATGGGAGATTGGAAAAATTCCTACAAAACTTATAATAATAAATATGTACAAAATCAAATGCTACAATTTTATAAATTGTATGAAAATAAAATAGTTTACAGGGATTTAAAACCAGTATATTGGTCACCTTCTACAAAGTAAGCTACTTATTTATTCAAATTACCACATTTAATATTGTATATTTTTTTCAGGACTGCTTTAGCGGAAGCAGAGTTAGAATACAATAACCAGCATAAAAGTACAGCTGTAACTGTTATGTTTAAAGTTACTAAAACTCATGAGACCCTAGAGAAATATAAAGAGTAATTTAAAATACGATTTACGTCTTAAATTACATTTTTATAATTTTAGCTTATTTTTATTAATCTGGACTACTACACCTTGGTCATTACCTAGTAATCAAGCTATTTGTTACAATGAAAATTTATCGTATAGTGTAATTCAGGATGAAAATAGAAATTTTATTGTTGCAACCGATTTAATTGAAAGTCTTAGCAAAAAATTAGATAAATCTTTTAATGTACTAGAATCTTTCTCGGGTATGTACCTCTGTTCCTAACATTTTTTTCCTACAACCAACAGTTAACTTTTTTTAGCTGATTTATTAAAATGCACTGAATATATTCACCCACTTACGAATGAAACTTTAAAACTATTTGAAAGTAGTCATGCAACTGCAAAAATAGGCACAGGTCTCGTTCATACCGCCCCAGCTCATGGACCAGACGATTTTCTAATTGCTTTAAAACATAATTTGGAAATAGTAGGTGGCAATAACATACTAATTTTGATTTATGTTTCCCAAATATTTTTAGAAAAACTTGGTTGACGATGATGGTTGTTATAACTCAGATGCTGGTAAAAATTTAGAAAAATTACCAATTTTAACTGCAGGAACAGATAAAATACTTGATTTAATGAGTGAGAATATTATACATAAAGAAAACTACATTCATAGTTACCCATACGATTGGAGGTCTAAGAAGCCAGTTATTTTAAAAGCTAGTCAACAATGGTTCCTTAATATAAATTTAATACGAGACAAAGCCTTGGTAAGTGTTAGAAATTTATCATGCTTTAGTCTAGGGTAAAAATACAAAATTATACCCATAGTATCTACAACATAAAGATAATCTTTAAAAATAATTTTAGGAGGTTTTTAATAACGTGAATATAATACCAAAAAATTTTGCTGAAATTTATAGAAAATCCATGATAACTCAATTAACAAATCGACCATATTGGTGCATTTCACGACAACGTACTTGGGGGGTACCAATTCCTGTATTTTATAATAAATCAACAGATGAACCCATTATTAATGAGTAAAAATAATTTTTTTTTAACTTTTACAATTATACTCATTAAATATTTTTAGAAAACTCATTGCACATTTATGCAAATTAACAGAAACACAAGGTGCCGATTTTTGGTGGAAATCTCCTATAGAAGAAATGTTTCCACAAAATATTTTACAAGATTTAAATATTAATTACGAAACGTTAAAAAAAGGAGAGGTCTTTATTTTTATAATAGTCACAAATATATTATATTTGTAATAGGATATTTTAGATGTTTGGTTTGATAGTGGACTTTCGTGGTCAAGTGCTCTAGGAAATAAAGTGGCTGATGTTTATTTGGAAGGATATGATCAGTTTACTGGTTGGTTTCAAACATCTTTAATCACATCAGTGGCATTACAAGAAAAATCTCCATATAAATGCTTGTATATTCATGGTTTTGCCTTGGATAAAAAAGGACAAAAAATGTCCAAATCGTTAGGAAATGTAATTGATCCGCAAGAAATTATGTATGGAAGTAAAAAATTTAAGAGTTATGGAGTAGATACTTTAAGATGGTGGGTTTGTTGTCATGCAAGTAAAGACACAGGAGCTTCAGTTAATGACAACGTATTAAAAGCTAGTGCTGAAGAAGTGCAAAAAGTTCGTAGTGCAGTACGATTCGCACTTTCAAACTTAAATAATTTTGTTGCTACAGAAGTAGATTATGATTCGCTTAAAATTATTGATAAATATATGTTACATGTTTTACAAGAATTTAATAGCCTGGTAAGTTTAAAACAAAACTTCTTTAAATAAAATTTAATTAATTTCTTTTAGGCTTTGAAATGTAGCGAGGAATATAATTTTTCTCAAATTGGTCTAAGAACCATAAATCTTCTAGCTAATGAAATATCTGCATTATACTACACATCAATCAAAGATATATTATATTGTGATGCCCAAAATAGCCCGAGTAGAATTTCAGTTCAATATGTTTTGGCAAATATTTTCCAAATTCTTTTACAAACTGTAGCTCCTATTTTACCTCATACTGCTGAAGAAATGTTTGAATATTTAGGAAAGCATGGCAACGAATCTTTCTTCCAAAATAAATCTCTTGTACCGCCTACAAAATGGTGTAACAGCGACATTAAAGAGGCCTTTGAAATTATTTTAAATATTAAAAAAGCCATCAATAAAGAAATTACTATCACACCATCCTGTGATGTTGATATTTACATTTCACAAGTATTGTTGGGAAAAATATTAAAAGTTAATGAGGTATTAAAAATTGTGTACTTAAAATAAGGTTTTAGTAACGAAAAATTTATTTTTAGGATATTGAAGATCTCAAAGAGCAATTATGTCATATTTTTCAAACAGCGAGCGTTAATATAATAGAAACCAATGATACTAACTTCGATTTCGACATCAAAATAAAACCTACTGAAAAGTACCTATGTAATCGTTGCAGAAGAAAAACTTCAGAAGCTGAAGATGAATTATGTAAGCGTTGTGATTCAGTTATAAATAATAGTAATAAAAGAGTAGCTGTAAATTAAAATACAAAGTTATTTTTTTCAACTGAAAAATGTATACTGTAAACAGGCAAACAAGTCGAAACATATTTTTATCCCAACTTTAGAAAAGTGACCTATTTCGTCAGCGCAGACAAAACTGTTGTACCCCGAAATTCTTAAGATTGCCTGCCTCATTTCCGACACGAATCTTCAAGAGATAAGCTTCTCTCCCTTGCATTTCAGAATACAATTTAACATTGTCTGATATCTCCGTGATTTTTTTTTTAAATTGCAGAAAAAATCTTTATCAATAGTCGATACTATAGCAAATAAAAGGAAAAATTAAAATAATTTGATTACATGAACTTGATTTTATTGTATGTAATAGGCAAGAAAGACAAAAAGAAAAGATACAAAAATATGTGCCAATATTAAAACATAAATGCAAATTCTGCAAAGGTAAATATTTAAAATATCCAGATAAATAAAAATTTAAAAACAATAAAAAAGCAAAATAGAACAATTTACGAAACAAGTGATAAAATTATATACATTATTCTTATTAATTTGAAATCTTAGAGCGTAATAATTCAGTCAATGAAAATTACATGTATGTAATATTATGTGATATAATACAAATAATACATATGGTTATAATCACCAGAAATCACTATGTGGTTACTGTTAATTAAAAATAACTTATATTAGTATAAAAAATGCAAAGTTTATTGCATGTGGTTATCACTGGAAATAAAAGCACCAATATATCCCCTACTTTTGAACTGTTTAATTTGTGTTTTCCGCCTCTACCTTATTTTTAGCGATTGGTGGAGGTGGTGGGGGTTGTGATGGTTTATTTAAACTTCTTGGAGAAGGAGGGGTTTGTAATAAAGTCGTGGGTGTTATACCATCTGGAAGAAGATCTACAATATTGCCGTCGGACCTTGTTCGATTATGACTAGCCCTTGAATTGCCATTGACTTTTTCAATTGGTTCGCAGTTTAATTTTTCATTCGATTTCACCAGTGGAGGTTTGGATGGTACGTCAGGTCTGTTAACTTTATCGCAATTAAAATTAATATCACTAAATTGGTTTTCAATTTTGGGTTTTGCAGAAGGTTGATGACCAAGGAACTTTTCTTTTTCAGCTATTTGATTATCGTGTCCTGCTCGGAAACTTCGGTTATGGATATTTACTATGCTTGGTTGTTGAGTGTGAGCCGTGTTGTAAACAGAACATTGTGTTTTGTGTATGGTTAGCTCTGCTTCGCCGAAACTTCTAGGCAAGGGTGTTCGCAATGAGGCTGGTCTTATAGGAATTGCAGGTTTATTAGGTTTATCTCCTAACTCATCTTTTATTTCTCTTCTAGTTTGAATAGTGTCACCATCAATATCAATTGAATTCATTGATTTACTCATAACATCTTTTTTAGCACCTTCTTTATTTTTTTCACAGTCGATTAAAATTGAGGTTCTTGGAGCTGCAACAGGTTTTACTATATTTTCAACTGGGTTACTACTAGTTTTTTGTAAGTTATTTGTTACGATTGGTACTTCAACATTAGTAATTTGTGCTGTAACTTGTTGAACTGGCTTGGATTTTGCTGAAAGTACTGTACTCTGTGTGTGCACTTGTTTATAATCAACTGTTTTTGTATTATCTAAATTGACTAGATTAGGGTTTGGTACTTCGATTTTTGTGTGCGCTGCCTTTTCATCTAAAACTAAACTAGACCGTCTTGCTGTAGTAGATTCTTCCTCGTCGTTATCAACTTTTGCTCGCGATCGCGAATTATCGGAAGTTCTTATCTTATGTGAACGGTTCAATGTTGAGCTGCCTGATGGGTAGGATGAAGAGAAATTTTCTTGTTTTAATTCGGGGATGTATTCAATATCTGTTTTGACATTCGGTGGAGCTGGAGCAGGTTTTGCTTTTTTTCTTAGGTAGGGTTTAGGACTAGCAATATCTGATGATACATTTTCATGATGTTCCAAGTTAACATGATTTGTTCTAAGACTTTGAATCTCAGGCCTATGAAATACATCGAGTTCAATTACATCATGTACTTTCATTGTAGTGGAATTCATTAAATCACTTGGAAATAAAACTTCAACATTATTAATAAACAATTCAACAATCATATTTATAGTTGCACAACTCTTCATGTGCATGTTTAATTCTTCTTTGGTGCTCCATAACAAGTTGGGGGACATAACAATGGCTATATTGGAGGAAGTCATTTTATTTTCAGGATGCTTCGATAACTTGGCTAAGAAGTGGATCAAAAAAGCAAGATTGTCTCTATTGGCTTGAGGTAATTTTTTTAATATCTCCTGAACTACTAGCAACCTTTGATCTTCTGCATATTTCATCGACTCCATCCATTCATCATATAAATTAAAGGTAAGTAATGGTTCTGGCAATTCTCTTAAATATGACTTTAAGGTGCTAGCTAATACATGAACATCTCTATACTCGTGTATAAGAGGGATGGAAAAGCATCCAGAATCAATAGAAAGACGGAGGCGTTTTACTCTTGATGCTCCTAAAAATACAGTCATAAGGATTTTCTTAAAGGGACAGAGAAAACTTATATATTCTGCCAATTTATGTTATTAAAAATTGGTGAAAATAGAAAAGCAAATAAATTTTGTTAAAAACACTAATAAACTTTAATTCTTGTGATTTGAATATTATAAAAAATATATATTACCTCCACCAACCCTGAATAATCCTTCTTCTGACATTCCTAATTCACTCAAAGCTAAAACGCAGACTTCTAAGGGAAAAGCAATTGTTCTCCTAGAAACCTTCAAATGTTCTTCAAGATCACAACCGAAAATTGGTTTTACTTCACTTTCACCTATAAATATGTGTTATAACAAAAATAATATTGAGGTTTTCAATGGTTTTTACCAATTCTTTGTTCCAATACCGGAATGATATTTTGTAGTGTATTTAAGGCACTTTCATGATAAGATCTTTGCATCTTTAACAATTGTAATAGGTACATAGACATTTCATTTTCCTTCCTTAATAATCCAAACATTTCCGTAGCTAGGGCATCTCGACTTTGATCAACCTTAATATCTGCCTCATCCATATCTTCCTTCAAGTTTTCTTTAGGAATTCCATTTTTAGTTGCATTCTAATCAAAAGTATTTGTTTTAAAAATCAAAGAACGCCAATTATTAAACATTTTATGGGATGAGTGCTACTATTTAAAATTATTTTTAAAAGTACCTATTTCTGAATTAATTAATAACATAAAAATATTCGCTCCAATTTGCCGAAATTAAAATGTGGTGTTTACGTCTTAAACAATGAATAAACAAACAATCATTATTGATAAACATCAACTTTTATCTCGAGGTGAATATCAGCAATTGATATTTAAGTTTAAAAGCATAAAATAATTTCAATTTCCAATGAGTAATAAAAAATTTTAAAAAATGCATATTTGCAGTATGAGAAATATCTGATATTGCACACGATTTGTATTTTTTAGAAACATAAGTCGTGCAAAACATGTGTATCTAGTTACCTGATATCGATTTGTAGTTGCGTCTTTATCCAAGACATATTTACTCAAGTTACGCTTCAATTTTCCAATATTAGGTAATTCCTTTTCCAGAATTCCATTAATAGGCATGCTCACATATTGCTCAACTTGCAAATCGTAATTGGCTTGATCTTCCGCTAAATGCATCTCGGTATTCCCACATTCTTTTAAAATATACTGTAATAATTCATTGTGCCTATCATTATCATCATGTGCTAGCTCCAACATCAATGATCCCAACGTATATTCATAATACTTCTTCTATAAAATAGAATAGGACTATAAAAACAATATTATTGTAAATAAAAATTGAGTAACCTTTCTTTTTTCTTCGCCAGTAGAAACCGAAGTAGGCAGTTTTTTAATAATTTCGGTGAACACCTTTGAAATGTATTCGACCTTATTGTCAGCTTTTTTAAGTTCATCATGATTAAGGCCTTCACTCCTATCAGCTCTAAAAAGGAATTTTTGTAGTAAAACTCCATAATACCAAAAATAACACATTAGAAGGTTTCAATTTGTCATCAATAGCGTGATTGAATTAATTGAAATATCACATTATATTATTTAAATTAAAAACATCATTATTCTATTAAATTCATGAAAAGGAATTGCTTTAAAGTACACCCATTATAGCTCATTTAAAGTGATTTACTTATTTGCTTGCCGAAATAGTACAACGAACAATACATACCTTAAAGTTATAAATAATTAAAATAATTTGGAATATTTCTTCACACTCTAAAGAATAATAAACTACAAACAAGAAAGCTTTACACTTATAACTAATTAGTTATTTAACATGAAATCATTCATTTGGAAATAAAAAAATTTCCAGTGATGAAGAAATTTAATTTAAGTTCAATTAAATACCCTAATATGTAATTTACAATAGACTCCACCTTCGAAAATAAATATAGAATAACGACTCGTATTATTATTTAGCGATTTATGTGGGAAGTTTGGATATTTATTTATAATAATAACTAGTATTTGGTTACCTTAAAAAAGTCTGATCTGCGAGCTGTTTTACACGAAAGAATTGCTTCTTCATACTATAAAACTGAAGTGACTACCATTAATATTAAATTGATCTTATCACAAGTCTGTCATTTACATCAGATATGCTTTTATTGGAAAATAATCTGATAATGTAAATTGATGAGATCATTGGTGAACTTGGTAATCACTTTCCTTTTTTTCTTCCACCAATTTTATCTTTCTGTAAACTTGCTATTGTAAATAAACTTTAGCAGCACTCCCCCACTATAGGTTATGAATCACATTTACAAAAATAAACATTTAATACTTCAACAAATTCATCAAACCTAAAACAAAGTAAATTTTTGCTTCGCAGAGTGATTTATGAGGAATAGTGAATATTAATACCTCCTCCGACTGTGGTACGTTCGTACGTTACGATTTTGCCTAAATGCTAAATGTCATAAATGTCATGTCACTTTTCTTTAATGGCGGTAAATTTAAATTTGACGCAGTGCAGTGTAAAATGTGTTGCCTACAATAAATTATATAAAACAATACTAATAGTCGTTTTTATTTTTATTTAAATATAAAATGGGGTATTTTTATTTACATTTTATTGTTGAAGTAAAAAACATTACTTTAATTTTTGGATTTGATTTTTTTGTTTCATCCAGGATGTAGCAAGCAGCAATGCAGTCCTCTTCATTGCACCTTACGAAGAGGACTCAAGGCTCAAGTGAGCAGAATGTGATGCTGATGAGTGCTAATAAGCACGAAACGCAGGGTCCATCACTCTGCAAACTTGTGTAATTGCTGCTTGCTACACCTTACCACTAAAAGGTAGATCAAGGGAATTATTTTTGTCCTTTCGTTTGATTATTTTAATCTTTTTTGTTAAAATTAATAAAATTCTATCAAAACTTTAAACCCCAAAACTTCAAAACTAAAATGATTTGAATATAATATGTTCATAGGACATTTTTTTTCTCAAAATGACATCAGATTTCATATTGTGGCAAAGTTTGTCGCAGAGCTAAAGAATCACCCAGTATTCGTGAACAGAGGTGGAAGTCTGTAACAGCTAACGTCTCGACTTTTCACGTTAGCACGTCATTATTTGTTTGTTTTGGCGTCATTAGTTTCGTTCCTAACCGAGATTGACAAAAATGGTAGTCTGTAAGCTTAAATCTCGTTAGTAACGTGTTTTTGATAACGAGTTTCAGTCGTTTGGGGGGAGGCAACCGTGTTTGAAGCGTTGTTAACGTAAATGAAAATGAATAATAATAAAAACTACTAAAAGAAAATTAAAAACTTCTAGAAAGGAATATAAATGCCATGGAAAAATTAGTGAATTTATTTACAAAAAAATCATGATGAAATTATGATGTAGTATTTAATCTAGGTATACAAATGAAGATTGCAGCTTAATCACATTGTAGATAGAATACAATTTTACCATGCAGCCAAAAGGACTTATCTCTACTTTCATGTCTTCTTCTTAATTCTTTTTTACGCGGTTTCGCCGTTTTTTTCTGAAGCAAATCGGTAAAAATTCGAACTCTTTGGGCCCTGTTATTGTATGAATAAGCTTGTGCGGGAAAATCCGGTTAATTTCCACATCTTGCCGAATTTACAGAGATAAAATGATCGATATTTGAGTTCTCAGCCAGTGTTCTAGAGGTGCAACGTTTGTCCTCCTCCATAACCGCTAGAAGGATGTAGATAGCAAAATACGAAGATCGACCTCTTCCTGACTTATATCGTTCCTTCACCGAAAAAATCGTTGAAATCGAGAAATTACTTTCCACCCTTTCTCAAAGTGCTACAGCATAACTGAAGCACATAGATATGTGGTTTTGGATGCGCATTTCTATTTCCTAACCATATTGAAGAATTATAGGTACTATGAAAAATGTCAATTTAAGCTACAAATTCAAATAACAGAACGCTTAAAACTGGAACAAGGCATTTACAAAGACTATACACTAGTTTATTGTTTTTATTTAAAAGACCACTTTAAACTTTGTTATTTTTTACGTCAATCAATTACATGCCAAAATCAGTTGGTGTGTTTTATTCAAAATGCGTTCAAAAACTGCTAAACCATAGACAAATTTCGTAAAATAATGTCGGCAACGTTGTAAGCCTTGTCGGTTGTAATTTCGTCCCGTTTCGTAAGTCGTTAGGTGTTATAGACTACCAAAAACTAGTAACTAACGACTCAGCTAACGTGAAATTTTGACAACCGAGATCAACTCGTTAGGGTTACAGACTTCCACCTCAGGGTCGTAATTATGAAATTTTCAATTGAAATACATAGTAAACAAAATATGCATCCGGATATGCTCGTTACTCGTTATATATCCGTACTATAGTAATATAAAAGTTTGCCTTTTTAATTAAAATGACAAAATAACAAATAACCCAAAAGGTTTTTGACGACTCAAAAAATTATTTGAGAGCACCAAAGACATACCCCCCCTGCTAACTTTTGAACGGTTTGGTTTTTTATTCTGAAAATTTGTCTACGGAGGAATCTAATTACAAACTTTCTAATAAAGGTATTTTTGATTTTGTGGTACTTCCGGTTATACCGGAAGTGGATGGCAGCTTTCTTATTTTAAATGGAACACCCAGTATATTTTTGCATTTTCGTGTTCTCCATAAAAATACCATTAAATAGACCTAGCATAGTGTGGTCTACAATTAATACTTTCGGAATTACACCCATTTGAAAATCGCATTTTTATGCAACTTCATTTACACCAGAAGTTGGACCCAAGTGCCCCAACTTCCTTATTTTAAATGAAATATTTTGCAATTAAGTTAATAACATTAAATTTAAACAAAATTTTTATCCAAGAGATTTCCTGTAGATTTTATGACTGCCTAGACTTGGAAGGTGGTTATGTTAATCAGCAAAATTAACGAACTTATGATTAAACATAATTTTGTGCACAAATTTTTATAAAAAATTGGAAGTAAGTAAAGAAACTATTAAATTCGAGTTTAAATTTTGTATGCTGTTTGACTAAAACCAATTCAAAAACAGCCGTGCTCTAACTGATAACTTTAAATCAAAAATTCATTTTGGTTTCTTTTTGTGTACAAGAAATGTAAGATGTAAAGTTTGAATAACTTTAAGTATTGCACATTTTAAAAAGTGGTTTTGAATAAAATTTTATTATTGAGTGAGACAGATGGTGGTCAATTTGAATATTATTTAATAAATAAATAAAAATTAAATAAATTAGATAAATTAGGAAAATTAAATTATTTTTTAAGATTCAAGTGTTATTCTTTTTTTTTCTGAAATTAATTTGTTTGTTTTTAAAATTAAAATAAATTCGTTGTTAAAGGTTTAATTATTAATTTCTCAAAAACCGATTGACCGATTTCAATTTTCTTTTTTGTATGGTACTCAGGATAAAAAGACCTTTCCAATGAGGTATCATGCCATTTAAAATCCTAAGGGTTGTGTTTGTAGCACTCAGGGATGAAGAGATTTTTACGTGAATACTTTTGCAAAGAATGTCCCCCTCGAATACAAAATTGACCTATCCGAGGATTTTTTCGAAATTTTATTTTAAATACCTAAAATCTTGACCTTTTCGTTTTCGTTGGGCCACCCTGTATGTAAAGAAGAAGGCAAAAGGCCTAATGACAAATTCACAAAATAGACAAAATATACCGAAAATTTATTTAAAAAACGACTTGGTCAAATTAAATAATGTCCGTATGTTTACCCTTTGAAGCCGAACACTTTTTAATTGAAAATTATTTTCATACAAGGCTTCGTTTTGAAAATACATATTTTGACCTAACACCTTACAGGGTGGGTTAGGTTATCAATTCGGCTTTTGTTCTTCGGCTTTAGGTCTTCTTTTTTTGGCCTGTAATTATATCTTTCGTAGTTATAATATCAAGTATGTTTGGCCTAGCTCCTAGCCTATAAGTTGTTTTCGGTTGTATCAAGACTTTTGGAGTAGATTCGGTAGATACATAAAACTAATAAGGATTAATACCAAATAGAAAGAACTCAGACGATTTTCACTTGTTTTTATTTCTTACATATGTTACTAATAGAACCAAATTGTAATCAGTTTAAAAATCTTCTAATGGTTGGATCGTAAAAGTTCTTCTGGTGGTTGAAGTGTTGTAATAGGTGTTGATCTTGTCACAGTTCAATTCAATGTGTTCGATTGTCCTTATTCATATTCATAACATCTTGTTTAATTCTTCCTCAGGGTTGGGGGCTAATATCCTTGTTTTAAAATCCACAATGTTGATACTTTTTTTTCGAGAATTTCAAACCCGCAATACTGACGGTGTAATTACAATTTAGAAATTCTTTGAAGTATAGTTAAAAGAAAGATATCTACAAATACAAACAATAATAGTTTTTGAACGAAATATATAAGTCATTGGTATGTGTAAAACATATAATATTTGTCACAACAGGCCTTTTATCTCTCCCGGCCTTTTGTGCAATCGGTGCCTGGTCTCTAATTCAACTCGACCTTTTATGGTTGGCTTTTTTCCTGCCCTTTATCCAATTTGACCTTCTTTCGTCTTTTTCTCTTTTTGCAAGTGTCGGTCTTTTGTCCAAATTGGCTTTTTGTCGTTTGTCCATATCGGCCTTTAGTCCTATTTGACCTTTAGGTTTTTAGGTATTCGGCCTTTTGTGGTAGACCCAGTAATTTGGGCCAGTATGAACCTACTAAGTATCCTTATAACTCTACCAATAAAAACACAATTAAGAGTAGAGTACTAGCGTTGACTAGATTTAAAATAAAGTAAATTCTAGCCATTCCTAAGAGAAAAAAACAAAATACGAAAATTATGATTTTGTTTTATCAACACCCAGTATAATAAATTGTATTTCTATCACATATTGCTATTATTTTTGTTGATAATTGATACATTTATTACTTTATTGCTTTTTGTTGTTTATCAAAGGATAACCTTAAAGAGTATTATAAAATACTCTTTTGATGGACTGATAATATTTCAAACTCGAAACTGCTCCGAAAAATTTATTTAAAATTATCGTAATTAAAACAATGATAAAATATTACAAGTTCAAATACCTAATGGCATTTACACAACTTAACTGATAATCTTATTATTTATAAGTAAGTGTTAAATATTATACTGTTTAAGTAGGAAAACACCATTAAAAAAATTTAATTATGAAACAAATTCTTGAAAATGAAAAAAACTTGTGAATACAAAGTTACAATATTAAATGTTATTTTCGATAAATTTAAATGTATTTTTAAGCCTATTTTTTTACTTAAAAAAATATTAGTTATTCTTGAAACGTCAATAAAGTAGAACCTTCTTTGAGACCGGCTATGGCAACTCACATTTCTCTGTTAGTTGAGTGTATATTATGCTCATGTTGGTAACGCTTCGTACATTTCCGACGTAGATCGAGTATCTGACGGGGCTAGGCGATAAAGTAGATACTTTTTCGCTGCTTTAGAAAAATTATTATAATTGAGCTATTTTTAAGTTTTAAAATATTAAAATAATAATTAAAGTAGCTGTTTTTTTCACGATTATATACCTTTTTATTCCACTGATAAGTTATACATATATTAGAGGAAGTGGTGCAAAAGTGGAAGCGTGGTGGTAATGTGGAAACGTTGCCTGTAGAGCTTGACAAGTGTTACAATTTCCATTTTTTAGTTCCCAGAATTCCCTGCAGCGGGTCCACTTGATGCTGTCAGTGGAGTGTTCTCTCAAAGTTTTTCGCAACTTGTCAATATTTTAAGAAAAGTTTTCAAATTCGGTTTTATCAGATAACTTGTTATGTTATTGGATAATGGGCTATCAAAAATTTTTAAGGAAGAAGAACACTACACTCTTGTGCAATTAAGTAAATTAAAAACTTGTAAACTTAGCTTAATTTTAAAATTAAAATCTACTATGACGATATTGGTAATGTGGAAACATAAAAGTCCTATAAAGAGTTTCTGGTAAACTTTAAAGGCCTTTAGTTAGAAATATTTTAGGTAACCATAGAAATTGTCCATTACAACCCATATAACAAATTTAAATTAAACGACCATTATACCCAAATTCTGGTCAAATCATTTAAATTTAAATTTGTTATATGGGTTGTAATGGACAATTTCCTTGGTTACATTATTTGTTCCTAATTAAAGGCCTTTAATTATTTTGACCAGAATCTGTCTATTAAACTTAAATGATTTGACTACAATCTGGGTATTATGGGCAGATTCTGGTCAAAACTAAAGGCCTTTAATTTAAAACAAATAATGTATCCATGGAAATTGTCCATTACAACTCATATAACAAATTTAAATTTAAAGGCCTTTAAACTTAAATAATTTGACCAGAATCTGGGTATTAAGCCTTTATATATTTTAGTAATGTATTATAAATACATGGTTTCATATTTTATTTCTTGGTTTAAAAGTTATTCAACCAAAAAATATATATATATACAGGGTGTCTCATTGAAAACTTCAAATGTCGATTATTTAATAACTACATTTTTTTCAAAAAATAACCGAACACGTCGATTTTGGTTTTGAGGCGGACACACTATAAGACCGATTTAAAATTGATCGATTCGTTTTAAAGAAAGAAATAATAAAACCTCATTGCAATAAATAAATTTAATAAAGTTAAAGTAACCCTTCCCGCAAAAAATATTTTTGTAATTAGCAAATTATTAAATACTGAACAAAAAATTGAAGGTAAGATCCCATTTGGTTTTCAAAATGGCAATAAATAAATTCCTTTGTGAAAATGTATTTCTGGGAAAATTTTCGAAAACATTTCGAACATTTACTTTAGTTGTTTATTTAAAAATAAAATTATAGTATAACTAAAAATAACATTTTTTGCAGACTGTAGATTTTTTAAAATTTCGGTATTATAATAGGTTTTTATTTTTTTTTCTTTAAATCGATCAATTTTAATTTAATTTATACCGTTGAATTCCAATTATAAGCAACTTTCAATTGATATATTATTCAACCCCTCTTGCCCTTTAAGAAATTTGGGGCCTAACACCCCCCACTTAAGGGAGGGACGTGAGAGTGCTTAAGCCGGTCTTATAGTGCGTCCCCCTCAAAACAAATATTTTTTTGAAAAAAATTTAATTATCAAATAATCGGCATTTGAAGTTTTCAATGAGACACCCTGTATATGTTTCCACATTACCAACACATTTTGAGAATCCGATTAAGTGTCTGATTTAAAAAAAATATATATTATTTTAATTTATTTATTATTTTATGGTAAAACTAAAAACAGTTATTGTTAATAATTACTTGATGGAGGTTTATACAGATTTTTTAAAGATTTCGTGCAGGGGCGGATGGGCCATAAGGGAAAATGGGGATTTTCCCGGTGGGCCGGTGGGTTAGACGCTCGTTGGGCCTGTGGTCGAAAGAAGCCAAAATCTTAATTTATTAAAAAAAATTATTTGCAATAATGCTTCTTAAAAAAGTAAAAAAAAATAATATCTTAAAAACTGCTGGAATGATTTTAATTAAGTATAATATTTCTATTAATATATTAGTTATTGTCCCAAAAATTATTCTATTATTATTTCTATTATTTCGTGGGCTAGCAAGCAAAAGGTACTAAGTCAAAAAATTAGATTTGCGTAATTTGAATTTCAAAGCTTCGTAGCATTCGAAAAAATAGTTCTAAAGTACTCTTCACAGTGCAGTCTTATCAGTTAACCGGGCACTGCTAGGCCACGATATTTTCACGGGCCCCACATGTTTCGTCTAAAACGAATTTTTCGAAAAACGATCAAAGGGTTATAATGATATTATTTGTATCCGTTTTTATTTGGATAAGCGCTTCTTTTTTGTTTCTCTCTGGCCATCGCATCGTTTATTTTTATTTTTTTAGCCGGAACAAAAATAGAGATTTCGAACTAAAAAGAACTCGCCCCAAATTTTTTAATTTTTCGAAAACAATAAATAATTTCCCATAATAAAGGGTTTGTGAAACAGAAATTACGATTTTCTTGTAAATTTCGTTTGGTTTCACTTTAGAAAGGAAATAGTTTCCTGGAATATAAAGTGATGAGCTTTGAATTATTTTTTATACTTTTCATTTTTGGAACATCCTGTATAAAATTCACAAAATGCAATATATTTGAAGATAATTTTAAATTGCAAAAAATGTTTTCTTTTTAAAAATTTACGACATTTGATTCAGATAGTGTAGATTTTAACGAAATTTTATATTCAAAACAAACAAAAAACACTACATTTATTGTATTTATTTTTGAAAACAGGCCATGTGCCATTACCTATATGTCCTAATGGTAATGGTGACCAAAACATTTATTAAAAAACAACATTATCATCAAGAAAAAAAAAACCAAATTTGACAAATAATAAAAAAAATGTTCAAGATAAAAAGCGGGCTTTTTTTTTTAAATTCCGCGGGACGCGGGACAAATGTTCTAAATCGGGACTATCCCCCCAAAATCAAATCTTAATATAACGGTCCTGACTTTTCAATTAATCTAGATTCTAATAACTAATTAAAACTTATTCTTTTTTACAATAGTAAATATTAAACCAAAATATGTTATATATTTTTGACTTATTAGTGCCTTTTGCTTGCTGACCCACGATTTTAATAAGTTTTGGTAGTTTTTATCAACTCATCCAGATGAAGAAAAAAAAAGTTTTTTCGTAATTCACCAAAATAGAAAATATTAAAATTATTTTCACAAAAATATAATTTTTTTAAATACCTTCAATCTGAACTAAGCAATGGTGTTACATTAAAATAATATATGTTATTTCCGGCAAAACGTTGTATTTTAACCATAAAATGTAGACAAATTTCAAATTATTTTATTTCGATTTTCGTTTTTATTCCAAAACCAATCTAGCTAAAAGTCGTTCCAAACTCTAATATACAGGGTGGTGATAAAGTTTGGAACCAAGGTCATACCTTCCGTAAAAATTTTTTTTGTAAAAATCGCTCGGACAGGTCAATTTTTGTTTTAAAAATGCCATCTTTTGGAATGGAAAAAATATTCATGACGTCACTGATAACTTCACTATGACGTCATCATCAATTTTTTTAAATGGAAACCCCTACTTTTTTTACACATTTTTCATAGACCTTTTTATCATATTAATGACCACATAAAAATATTTAAAAAAATTTCAACCATTATTGAAAAAAAAAAATAAATTTACTCAAAAAAAAAATTATTGATTCTCAATGAAAATATGGCAAGAAAAATAAATTAAACTAATTTTTAGTTTAAAAATAACAAATTATTATTGAAAATATTCGAATTGTTCTTCTTTACACAATTGGAATTTTCTTAAAACTAATTTTAAATAACTTTTAATGAAAAAGGTAATTAAAATAAAATGTTTGAGTAATAATAAACTTTAAATAAAATTGTAATTTATTATAAATTTGAAAAAGCTTTTGATATTCAAAATTTATTGAAATAAAAATTGCCTTTATAAAAGTGCTTTAGTTGACGTTATTTTGTATGGCAAATAAAATTTTAAATCCATTTACCAATGCTTGAATAGCTTACTTCGTTTGTTTAATAATAATCAACAATTATTAAGTTTTGCGAAATTAAAAATGCCTCGTTTAAGCGACCGCGAAAGAATCGAAATTTTAATTATGGTAGGATACGGCGATAGAAAAAGAACCCAGCTTGTGCTTTGTTTAATGAGCAATATCCAAATAGACCGCAAATCTCAAGATCTACAGTAAGTCAGTTAGTTACCAAATTTGCAGAAACAGGATCTGTAGGAGATTTGCCTCGACAAGGACGGCCTCAAGTGAATGAAGAAACCAAATTAAATTTATTACTTGCGATTGAAGAAAATCCCAATATTTCAACAAGAGATATTTCAAGAAATAATAATGTGGATCATTCCTATGTCGCAAAATTATTAAAATAGGAAAAGTATCACCCATCCAAAATAAAACTCATACAAGAGTTAAATGAAGATGATCCCGATCGCCGACTGCAATTTTGTGAAGAAATGATGGCGCGATGTGATCAAAATCCAAATTTTTTAAGTAGTATAATTTTCTCCGATGAAGCTACCTTTCAATTGAATGGATCAGTGAATCGACATAATTGTAGGTATTGGTCACAGGAAAATCCTCATTGGGCCGTAGAATCCCATAGTCAAAGACAGGGAAAGTTAAATGTATGGGTGGGAATGATTGGCAGACGTTTTATAGGACCTTACTTTTTTAATGAAAACCTTACTGCCGAAAGATACTTGAATTTTTTGCGGACTGATTTGCTACCAGTTTTACTTCGCATTTTCCCCAATTATGACAATCGCAACATTCCTAACCAAAACATTTGGTTTCAAAAGATGGGGCTGCTCCACACTTTGGCAGGGCGGTGCGAGAATTCCTTAACACCACGTTTCCCAACAAATGGATAGGTCGGAGGGGACCAATTGAGTGGCCTCCGCGATCTCCCGACCTAACGCCCTTAGATTTTTTTTTGTGGGGACATTTAAAATCAAAAGTTTATTTCAATAGACCTAATAATTTACAAGAATTGGAGCTTAGAATTAGGACGGAATTGCAACAAATTGACGAAGAAGCTATTAACAATAGTATTCAGAGTGTCTACACTCGAATGGGACAATGCCAAATGGTCAATGGGGAACAATTTGAACATTTTCGTTAAAATTTGTTACTTGTAAATTAAAAATTTACTTTTTTTTGTAATATTTTCATTGAGAATTAATAATTTTTTTTTGAGTAAATTTATTTTTTTTTTTTAAATGGTTGAAATTTTTATAAATATTTTTATGTGATCATTAATATGATAAAAAGGTCTATGAAAAATGTGTAAAAAATGTAGGGGTTTCCATTTAAAAAAATTGATGATGACGTCATAGTGAAGTTATCAGTGATGTCATGAATATTTTTTTCATTCCAAAAGATGGCATTTTTAAAACAAAAATTGACCTGTCCGAGCGATTTTTACAAAAAAAATTTTTACGGAAGTTATGACTTTGGTTCCAAACTTTATCACCACCCTGTATATATCAAGTATTGAATACGTTTAGTCTGATTGTGATTCATTTTAAGATTGTTACTCTTCTCTAAATTTTCTTTGACATGTTCCGAATAGTGACAATATACTTATTGGATGTTCAAAGTAGTAGAAGATTTTTTTTCAAGAATTAGTTTTCTATACATATAAGAAAAAATTAATGGAAAAGGCACTTTGTATATCGTTTTTTATTCATATCAAAAATGGGCCGACAAATATTTTTTCCCGGGCCGCTAGTCAGGTGCTCACCCGCCCCTGATTTCTTGGTTAAATAAAAAAGTTATTAAAAGAATTACAGGGTTTCCACATTTGCACCATTATCTTCATGTTTTTTAAGGATTTAAGTTGAAATTTTTTTATACCAAACTCCAGTAGAGCTTCGATTTTCATATACAATATTTGCTTATTATTTATTTGCAATTTACAATTTTAAAATTTTGGAAGAATGTATGTTCTGAGAATATTGAATTATCTTAATCAAAAAGGGAGATGGGGTCAAAAAACTTTAACCTGTAAAAGCCGGCTTGGCGAGCCCCTGTACAAAAAGGCCTTAGTGTCAGTAATAATAATTACGTTCGCCATAAAATTTGTCCCCAGGCCTTGAGTTAATTTTTGAAAGGTATAGTATAGTATAGTGGGTACTTCGAAACGTTTCTACGAAAAAAATAATTTCAATAGAATATATTTACTGGATAACTAAATAATATAGCTTACTAGAAATCATCAGTACTAACCGATTTTAAATTTGTTGAAAAATATAGGAAAAATGCTTGATTGATTATTCAAGGGTACAAAAAAGTGTTGTAAATAATAGTGTCATTTTATTTTTATATGCTCAAAAAGGCATGAATGTAATTTGAAACTTGTATTAAATTTTATGCATGCAATAAAAACAAACTTGTATTTAATTTTAATTTAATTTATGCCTAAAGACCTACATACTATCTTTGGTAAGATTTTTTCTTATAGTCTGCTACATAGTAAAATATTTCAATTTTGTTTGAGCACTCACTCATAAGCTAAAATTTTAAAATAACAAAAAATCGGGTCATCATTAATTAATACGAAATCTTCATGTAAAAAACACCAAAATTACATTTTTACGTAAAATGTTGTTTTGGTTAATTTTGGTAATTTTTTGGATTTTAAAAACAAGTTTGTTCATAGAAACCTTGGTTGTGGAGCAGAAATAAGTTGCTCAATCGAAATATTACTTGTCCCATTATTTAATTTATGTAAACAATATTAAGAAAATTTAACATTGTAAATAAAACCACGTGGGAGCAAAACCGTCATGAGTATAAAATTCTATGTCAGTACTGACATGGCTCAGTCCGCGTACTTTTAATGAAAGTGATCACACCACACGCTCGAAACTGTTCTGACATACGCGCTACCTGAATTTCGAAGTAAGCTGCTTTGGTAACAGTCCCTAAAATGGCACTGGACAAGAAATTTTTAAATGTGATTCTTCTGGGCTTCGCCTTTATGTCCGTTTTTACGGCATTCCAAACTATGGGGAACATCCAGGTATTTTAATTAAGTAGAAAATTTGTTTTCAAATTCAAATGTTATTTTATTTAAGTAACCAATGAAAGTAACTATGTGCTAATTAATAAAGGTTAATTAAAAAACAAGTTCATCGAAATTAATAGTGCATCATAAAATATTTATGCTAAACAATTACTTTAAATTTGAGATTAGCTAAGCGAAAATTTACTTTCAAAATTATCTATAAAAATTTTATAATTAGCTGCAGCATATTTTCGAAATTGTTTAGATTTCATTTTTTAAACGTTCTCTGCTTAGGGGTACTGTAATGTAATGGGTACCATTACATACTTCTTAAAGTACTGTCAATAATTTAGTTATAAACTTCTTGAAAATTTTGATTTGTTTGCTTAGTTTAGCATTTTTGGAGAAATGTTTGACCTTGCTACTTGGTAACAGGTAACAGGTAAAATATTATGCAAATATGCAACATAACATACCTTTACGTTTCCATTCAAACTTGTAGGCGTGAATAAGTAATACATACTTCTTTGATAATTTGAAATTTTAGTTAAGTTTTATTTGATTTCATTAACGAAAATCTTAAGCCTGCTTTCTCCAAAATCCAAGTTTATTTTTTAAGTCTTAAGAAATTAGGAAAGGAACTTTGGGGAATATTTATTACAAGAATTAAGATAATTAAATATAATTCTTATCATGGCGGCAAAATATAAAAATATTTAAATTTGTATTTCCTATTTTGTGAAAGTCTTATCAATTTATGATAAATTATTATGTGTAACTGCTATAATCACTACGTATATTTAAACTGGTACACAAAAATGTATGGTACCTCTATGTAATAATTGTATGACAATAACTTTTCTACCAAAAAATATTCGTAGTTCTAAATTTAGAATAAAAACAAGATAAGTTATCTTAAAATCTTGATTGATTTAAGCGGTAACAATAAAATTAGAAATAAGTATTTTATGATGAATTAGTAGAAACTTATTCCATATTTTAGTAAGGTAAAGCTTTTTTGTCATTTTCACATATAAATAAAAAATTTGAATAGTTATTTTTGGAGATAATTCAAAATGATAACAATATTAAATTATATATACCTAATACGTACCTACATTAAGATTATTTCGAAAAGGGCTATAAAGAATTTGAAGCCTAAGGAAACCTATAATTAATAGGTTTGTTTAGGCTTCAAATAGTTGAATCGAAAATCCGTAAAGTTTGGCGGAAATGGTTAAAACGTAGCTAGACAAAACGGTAAATCAGCAGAACCCTAAAATGGCAGACCAGTCGATCACAGTAACTGTAAGGTCAAAAAGAAAGAAGTCCAGAAAGGAACATTTATCTAATTTTTACTGTATTTCCTTTTTTTTTTTATTTTTAAATTGGCAAGGTGCTTCGAAAATATTAGAAAAGCACCACCTAATTTTGGAGTGTAGATGCATGAAAATTCAATTACATTTGATGAAAATCCAGTTGTATTTTTATTTATTTTTTAAACTAACGCAAAGTGTGTTTAACAAACTAAGGAGTATTTTTTATTTGAGATACTAAAAAATAAAAAAAAACATCATTATATCCACACCTAATATGTGTGTCAACATGATTTTTATGTCGATTGAAAACATTACTCAGAAATATTTGCAATTATTAGAGATATCAATTTTTATAAGTTAAACTTAAGTACACGACTTTACAATAATATATGGTCCTTTTGAATTATATAAGTATAGTAATGCCCTATATTTCGTTGATTATCAAAATTTAATTCAATTGGATATTCAAGGTTGTAAATGTGCAAGAAAATTGAAAATTACTTTTCGTCAATTCCTAAAGTGCGCATCCTATACACATTTAATATCAGTTTTATCTAAATCTGAGATAAATAAAATGTAATTGTGTTATTGTAACTGTACTAAATTCAAGTATTTTTTTAATTAATATGTACCTTTTTTTTTCAAATAGAAAATATTTTTTAAAATTTTGAGTTTTAAAATTTTTATTTACACCAAGCGCAATTTTATCATTTATAAATGGCCACGATGATATATTATTCCACATCAATTGTAAATTGCACATTTTATTTAAATTTTTGTATCTTTTGCTTGATCTGGTTTATTTTATTTTGTAATATCTTTTTAAATTTTTAAGTAAATATTTGGGCGAAAGTTAAAACATGTAAATAAAATTAAAATAATTGCTGCACGTATTATTTAGATTATGTTTTTTAGATTTGATTCCATTTTATTGCATTTAAAAATATTAAAAAATAAAGACAATATCTTGGCAGGGCAGTTTAAAAAATTACCACCAATTTAAAAATGACGAATAAGTAAACCGAAAAATATAAAAATTATGTACAATAGTTTTCAATTTTCAGTGGATGCGCAAAATTTACAAATTATTGCTATTTTTTATTTAAAATTGGTATTTAAAGTAACACTGGAGAAAATGTTTCTAATAGTGTTAGCTTACGTTTAGTTAAATAAAAATACAGGATGTCCTGTTTGTGAGTGATCAAACTTCAGGGTTAGAAAGAGCAAATAAAATGTTATCACAAATCAAAAAAGTAGCAGGGATATATCTTTTTTGGTTTTAGAGTTATATCGTTTTGAATTTTAGGTCATCGATTTTTGCGAAATATAGTACATCGTTAATAATAATTTAACCAATCTGAGGGAAGCTTAGTTTTTTTCAATTAGTAACAACACTACTACATTTTTCAGTTTTTCGATTATTTCTCAAAAAATTCTAATTCAGAGAGTGTTTTTTTCTAATTCTGAAACTTCATTATTATCTTTGCAAATCATGAAAATCATAAAAAAATTTGAGTTCCTAGTTCTTTCCTTCATTTATCAATGAGCCAAAAAAAATTTAAATGAAACACATTTATTGTATTTTAACTTGCAACTCATTGAAAAAATCATCCAAAATTGTTTAAAAAATTCATTAAAGGAATTTTGAGTTTTGAAAATGTTTGGGTAAGTGTAAAAAATGTACTACAAAGCAAAAATTTTTTGATTTGTAGTTACAGAAGTATTACAGAAATATTATACTAATGATTAAAAAACATTTGACATTTATTGTTTGCAGTTTTTTTAACATTTTGTCAACGATTTTTGTATTGTACAAATATACCAATTGAAGAGAATGGTCTCAGTTTTCTGGTGATAATTATTTTAAGTCTCTATAGGCACATTGATATTTATTAGCGTTATAGGTAGCAAAAATCGGTGACCTATGTATAATAAGTTTCAAATCGCTGAAACTCCAAAACTAAAAAACTTTTTATGTTTTTGGAGATGAAATTTGATGTATTTTCTTACCCAAAAAATTGAACATTCATGGAAGGGATACCCTATACGTACATATTGTAAATATTGTTCTATGCACCCCTTTTAAAATTCCTGGTTGCGCCAATGTAAAGTAAATTGTATTTAAAATTCCGTTGATACTTACTATTTAGTTCATATTTTTTTTCTGCCAAGGTTTTTTAAATTTCTATTTTTTGTGAATTAAACTAAACTTAAATTTATTTTTGTGTCTTTTGTTGAATTTTTATGACTTATTTTTTTTTTAATTTTAAGTACCAATTTTTTAAACCCCATAAAAAATCATAAGCACTTTAAAACTAAAAAGGCGGTATAAAATATGTTATCACTCTCTTTTACAAATTTCTCAAAAAAAGTTAAAAAAGCGCAATTTTGTTGCTTCCTTGATTTTTTTTGGTTTTTCCCATAAATACAAAAACTACAAAAAATAAAAGACTTTTGGATATATAAAAAAAAAAAATATTAATAAAAGTGGATGGAAAATTTATTATGTGCAAAAATACAAGCATCAACCGGATTTCAAAATCAACTGATTAGATTTGAAGCATATTCTACAAGCTACAAGATAGTACAAAAAATGTCATCACTGTTGCTTTTTTTATTAAACTAAACTAAAAACACTACTATATAGGGTGTATCATAAATCATAATAACTGGAACTCACAGTCACAAATTTGATGAATTTTCTCAAGAAGACAAAGACCTTTTCGTTCTTCCTTTTGCAGGTGTTTCTTGAGAAAATTCCTTCCCATTAAATGGCTAATAAAACTACTGAAATAATGCCTAAGGATGAAGGCTTCCAAAAATTATTTTGTACTTGCTACAAATCCCGAGAGCTAAAACAAAAAATCCATAATAAATTATATCCGATATTATAGGCAAATTCTGTTTAAATTTGCGTCTATCCTCACAGTAAATACAGGGTGATTTTTAATTTTATACCTTCTGTTTGCCAAATATTTTGTATACAGGGTGTTTCATTGAAAACTTCAAATGTCGTTTATTTTATAACCAAATTTTTTTCAAAAAATTAACCGAACACGCCGAATTTTGTTTTGAGGGGGACGCATTATAAGATCGATTTAAGCACTCTCACGTCACTCCCTTAAGCCGGGGGCGTTAACCCCCTAATTTCTTAAATAGCAACAGGGCTTGAATAATATATCATTTGAAAGCTGCTTTTAATTAGAATTCAACGGTATAAATTAAATTAAAATTGATCGATTCGTTTTAAAGAAAAAAAATAAAAACCTATTGTAATACTCAAATTTAAAGTTTGCAATAAAATTTTTTTTTAGTTATAAAATAATTTTATTTTTAAATAGACAAATGTTCGAAATGTTTTCCAGAATTTTCCAAGCAGAAATAGAGACGGTCTTCAAACTCTGCGCGAACATTTTGTAGCATTACTGGTGTAATATTTCCACATTCGTTTATGATCCTTTGACGAAGGTCAGCTAAAGTATCAGGTTGGTTCTGGAAGACCTTATTTTTTAAATAGCCCTAAACGAAAAAATCCAGCGGTGTGAGGTCAGGTGAGCGTGCTGGCCATTCAATAGTACCTCTACGGTCAATCGAACTAGGAAAGGTTCTGTTTAAATATTGACGAACTGGTAACGTATAATGTGGCGGAGCACCATCCTGTTGAAAAATTATCAATTTTTCGTCCAGCATATCATCATTTTCTAAGACATGTGTTATTGTAGGTTCGATAATATTTTGCAGCATATCTAAATATTTTTCGCCTTTTAAGTTGCCATCAATAAGTATTGGGCCTATAATATGGTCCCCATAAATGCCAAGTCAAACATTTTATATTTCTGGATGCTCTTTTCGCATCCAATGCGGATCTTCTGTACTTCAATAACGATAGTTATGTTTATTAACTTCACCCCTCAAATTAAATGTTGCTTCATAACTAAAGCAGATGTTTTGTAATTGGTTTGGAGTATTTGATAGTCTATTAGACATAACTTCACAAAACTCTGTTCGGCGATCAAAATCATCTTCACTTAATTCTTGATGACAAGAAAATTTATACGGGCGATATTTTAAATTTTTTTAAATTCTCCAAACCTTGGTATTTTGAAGTCCTGTTAATGTAGATATAAGTTTCTTATGGAAGTTAGCGGATTTAGAGATGTTTCGCCTACTACAGTCAACGTTTCTACTTCATTTGGGGGGCCGCCAGTTCTTTTTTTATTTCCTACTGAATCCGTTTCACGAAATTTATTGAACAAATCTAAAACATATCTTGCAGATACATTTTTATCTGGATGAAGATTATTAAAGCGAGTAGCTGCTCGAAAGGCACATCTTCTTTCTTCACCGTATAGCATAATAATCTCAACTCGATCGTCCTTAGAATAAGCCATTTTGAATGGTTAGGAGGTAATAAATTCGAAAACTTGCAAAACACTAAATTAAATTATTTCAATTTTTTATTCAGTATTTAATAATTTGCTAATTGAAAAAAGATTTTTTGGGTTAATTTAACATTTTTTAAATTTATTTATTGCAATGAGTTTTTAATTTTTTTCTTTAAAACGAATCGATCAATTTTGCGTCCCCCTCAAAACAAAAATCGGCGTGTTCGGTTAATTTTTTGAAAAAAAATTTGGTTATGAAATAAACGACATTTGAAGTTTTCAATGAAACATCCTGTATATGGCCGAGCGCACTGGAGTGGTGTGGCGAGTGGCATTTTTTGAAAGCTTTATAACGGGTACTGTGGCGCCCGTTGCGGTGGTGAGGCAGTTTCTAGTGCCACCCCACTGTTGTTATTTGAATTTCAAATTAACGTGTGTGGTTGCTTTTGTTCATGTTTTGCTGGATATAAAAGAAAAAATATAGCACAAAATCTGAAAAGAAAATAAGAAAAATAAAAAAAACTAATTTTGAACATTTTAGTTAAGAGTATCCTATCCTTCTAGACCAAACCGATAAATTTTCCCTCGAAGTTAATAACAGGGAATAGAAAATCCATCAAACTTTTCTGGAGCTTCGTTGCAAATTATCAGCGAATCACTGATAATTAATGCCGACCGATAGAAGGCGCGCGAGTTTGGGAAAGAAATCTTGAAAAATCATGAAATTGAGAATTGCGAGAGACAAAATATTTCAAGTTTCCTCAGTTAGGTTTTCAAATTTTTTTTTCAGATTTATGAATTAAATTCTTTAGGCTACAATCAAATGTATATTTATATTCTGCAACCTTGCGCTGACTAAATTAGAAGGGTCGAAAGTTACTTTTAGGTCATTATATTTTGTGTACATTCTCGAATTGAATTTACTTCAATGGCGTGTATATTGACCAAACGAACTATTTTACTGAGTTTTACATCCTGTCCAAAAAGAACCAACTTAAAAATTACCCTGTATATGTAAGAATGTAAAGTTTTTTTATGGATGGTTTACAGGTTTTCGCATTTTTGATGTATTCGTTTGGTTTAAAAAGATTGAAGTGAAAAGTGCATAGGTATTAATGAAGTGCTTGATTATAAATTTTTTAAAGATATTTTTGAGTACGTACCAACCCAAATTTTTTTAATTAAATTAATTAATACACATACTTAAATTTATTGTCAAGTGTGACTGATTAAATAATCTTTTATGAACATAATTTATGGAAAGGTCAAAAGTGATTGTTTTTTTAATAAAGCGATGCCAATTCTAATCGTTTGCAAAACTTTTTAATATCAATAATTTAAAAAGTCATAACACTACAACTATAAATGCTAAATGAAAAACTTGTAGATGTATTTGCATTAAACATGATTGCTATTAGACAGCGTAATATTACATCCATCAAAAATTTTAATATTGACATAAATATTTCAACATAATCTTAGCTTGAGAATTCATAATTTATGTTGTAATTTTATTGTAAAAGGCAATGAGCCATAAAACATAGAAATAGTTTTTACATTAAAAGTAACATTTTGATATGCACTTCCAGGAATGGAAAAAATAAATAATATCCATATAAATAAATGTTAAACGTACGCGCGCTTATTTTTTCCAACATGCAGTATTATCTTTCATGATTGCTGCGATTCGCTAGCTAATCCTTATAATACTATGGAAATTGTGTATTGCGTCACATTTATTGCAGATAATAATTAATTATAGATTTTAACACATGTTATTTGCTCATTATCGTAATTAAAAACACGTAAAAATCTTTTGTTTTTATTATTAACAATATGATTCATATCGCTATATTGTAACGAACATTTTTGCAAAACCTATAAATAAAACGCATTTGATGTATAACATTCAATTTGTAGTTTCTATCGGGTTAAGGTCATCAACTATCAGAAATAAATATTTTGGTAATTATAACCCACACGTATTGCATATAATCTGTAAAGTTCAATACCAAATCCTAAATCAATCTTAATGCAAATTTGGGTTAATAAATCGTTTGAAACCTATAAAATATATTGGCCTAGGACATCTATATTAAAACAAAAATAAGATAAAATGCGATAAAGTTTTAGCCAAATAATTGAGATTTGTTTACGCAAGTTTCTCTATGTATTGAAACAACTATCACTTTAATTACGAACATATAAGGTCTAAGCTTGTTTGGAAATTTACATTGGTATTGAAAATAAAACCTTCATTTAAAATAGGTGAAATTTTTGCGATCAATATTTAAATGATAAAGAAAATTTACCGGCGAGAAGTTAGCCATAAAATTTCCAGCCACAGTTTTTTTACATGTATTTCTCCATAAGAAGAAAAATCATTATAACTTCTTTATTTTGCATTTAGTAACAAAACTAATTATACCACTGGAAAGCTCAAAGAAATATCTATATAACAGTACTACTGTAAATGCTTGCTTCATAATAATAAATCCGCAATTTGTATTTATTCAGATGACTACCTTAAAATATCAAAAACACTTAAATGGGTGCAACTTCTATTAAAATAAACTGACAACTAAAATAAAATAATCAGTAGAATCTGTATTAAATTCCCTACATTCTCATGTATAAAACAATGTCAGCCAGTAATTATTACCTTATTACTTAACCAAAAACAGTAATTTCTGAGTAATTTTTTATTCTAATGACTACCAAAAACCGGCCATAAAAAAGTTATTGGTTTCATTTGATAGAAAATTTAATAAGCTTTCCAACGATATATCACATAATGCTAGCCTCCTTATGATAATTAAAAATTTAAACTTTTAATTAAATTCGCCGCGAAAACTAAATAATGCATTATGCGCTCTAATTTTTGAGCAAATGATAGCAGAAAAAAACTAAGACCACTTTTGGAATCTATATTAGAAAATGAAAATAATGATGTGTAACACAATACTAGCCACTAATTATTGACTATTTAATTAACCAATAACACTACTTTTTGAGTAATTTTTGGGTCTAATGGCTGCCAAAAACCGGCCATAAAAAGTTATTGGTTCCATTTGATAGAAAATTTAATAAGCTTTCCAACAGTATATCACACATTGGATTATCAGGATAATTGTTTATTTGAACTTTTAGTTTTTTTCCGCTATCATTCCCAGAAAAGTTAGAGCGCATAATGCATTATTTAGTTTTCGCGTCGAATTTAATTAAAAGTTGAAATATTTAATTATCGTGATGAGGCTAGCATTCAGTGATATACCGTTGGAAAGCTTATTAAATTTTCTATCAAATGGAACCAATAACTTTTTTATGGCCTGTTTTTGGTAGCCATTAGAACCAAAAATTACTTAAAAATCACTGTTTTTGGTTAACTAAAAAGTCAATAATTAGTGGCAAGCATTGTGTTACTTATCATTATTTTCATTTTCTAATATAGATTCCAAAAGTAGTCTTAGTTTTTTTCTGCTATAATTTTCTCAAAAATTAGAGCGCATAATGCATTATTTAGATTTCGCGGCGAATTTAATTAAAAGTTTAAATTTTTAATTATCATGATGAGGCTCTAGCATTGTGTGATATATCGTTGGAAAGCTTATTAAATTTTCTATCAAATGGAACCAATAACTTTTTTATGGCCGGTTTTTGGTAACCATTAGAATAAAATATTACTCAGAAATTACTGTTTTTGGTTAATTAATGAGGTAATAATTTGTGGCTGACATTGTTTTATACATAAGAATGTAGGGAATTTAATGCAGATTCTACTGATTCCTTTTTTTCAGTTGTCAGTTTATTTTAAAAGAAGTTACACCCATTTAAGTGTTTTTGATATTTTAAACTAGGCATATGATTAAATGCAAATTGCGGATTTATTATTAAGAGGCAAGCATTGACAGTAGTACTGTTATCTAGATATTTCTTTGAGCTTTCCAGTGGTATAATTAGTTTTGTTATAAAATGTAAAATAAAGAAGTTATAATGATTTTTCTTCTTATGGAGAAATACATGTAAAAAACTGTGGCTGGAAATTTTATGGCCAACTTCTTGCCGGTAGAAAATTTTATGTTTTACTTGATGCGAAATATCATTAGGTACAACAAGTCAATTTAGATAACACAATATAAAATATTAGTCTACAGGGTGTTTCTTATAAATATCAAATATTGTATCTTATATGTTGGGTGTTTAGTTTAGGCAGGTATAAAATATTTTTGAAGGCCCCATGAGTAGAATAAAACTGGGATTATCCTGAAATGTTGGCATTTTTTAACTTTTCTAAAAAGTTTTAATTTAGCTTTAGCCTGGTTTTGCAACCCTATTAGACCATCTATAAGTCCGCTCCTGGTTACAACGTTTTAAACTTAAAAGTTCTTGAAAATGCAAAAATGCTAACCAAAAATTTATACATCATTTTTTGATGTAAAATCTTTAAAATAACTACGTTTATCTCGCATAACTCGATCTGCATTTTTTTCCGAAACATGTCGGATTGGATTCATCATTCCAAAATCAAATCTGACGTGTTTATTTCGAAAAATAATGCGGATTGAGTGAATCGCTTTTCAATCCAATCCGGATCAAGTTACACCAGATAAACGTAATCAATAATCAATTATATCTAATAAGCAAAGAAATGTATTTTTGTTGTATTTTGTTTGACCGTTACAACACATAAAACTTAAAAATTCTTGAAAATGCAGTAAAAAAATTCAAAATAATCATAGAAAATGAAAAAAAAATCTTCATGTTTTATGTAAAATCTCTACAACTAAAAAACAAAATGAGCAAGTATTTCTTTTGATATTTTATTATTATCCGTTACAATGCTTGAAACTTAAAAATTCTCGAAAATGCAGCAAACAGATTTGAAAAAGTCAAAGAAAATATATAAACTCAATTCTTGAAAATACAAAATACAGTAAAAAGATACAGGAAAATTCATAAAAATATATGAACTATATTTTTAAGTGGTCTTTGCAATTATAAACAATATAAGCAAAGAAATACATTTATGGTATTTTTTGTCTGACCGTTAAAAAATTTAAAAAATTTAACTCCATTTTTTGATCTAAAATCTTGAAAATTATAACAAAATAAGCAAATTTTTGGTATATTTTGTTTGACCGCCACAACGCTTTAAACTAAAAAACCTTTTAAAAGTTCAGTAAAAATGTAATGCAAAAAAATCATTAAAAAAATGTATAAACTTATTTTTTTAAGCCAAAATCCTTATAATTATAACTAATAAATAAAATAAGCAAAGAAATATTTTTTGGTTTTTTATTTGACCGTTAAAACGCTTGAAACTTAAAAATTCTTGATAATGCAGCAAAAAGATGTAAAAAAAAATCAAAAAAAAATTTAAACAAAAAAGTATAAACTTCATTTTTTATGTGAAATCTTTAAAATCATATTACATTACATTTTGAAAGTTCAGTATAAATGTAATGCAAAAAAATCATTAAAAAATGTATAAACTTAGTTTTTAATGCAAAATCCTTATAATTATAACTAATAAACAAAATAAGAAAAGAAATATTTTTTGGTTTTTTGTTTGACCGTTAAAACGCTTGAAACTTAAAAATTCTTGAAAATGCAGCAAAAAGAAAATCAAAAAAAAATGAAAACAAAAAAGTATAAATTTCATTTTTTATGTGAAATCTTTACAATCATATTAAATTACATTTTCTCATTTTCCAAATTGTATTTTATAACTTTCTATTTTTATTTTAAAGCCGCACTTTAAGGTCAAAAAAATTTTCATCCTAAAGACCCTGTATAAATATTAAAAAAATGGTTATAAATGTTTAGTACGTTAGAATTGAAAATCAGAACCGATTAGAATTTTTCTATTGATTGGTAAATGTGTTCTTATATCGCAAATAAATTTTAATACATGATAATTTATGTCAAGTTTTATAAATTTTGTTATTTACATTCTTTGGGCTTTGGGCTCTTATAAATGTGCCCATGTAATTAAATTTGTTACTTAAAAAATATTATTTATTAGGCTTTAGGCGAAAACTATTTTTTTAAACCAGCAATATGAAAATATTGTATAATTTTAAATAAACTCAAACGAATTTAAATTCATGATTTTGGTTTAATAAAAACTGGACAGCCATTTATTTTTAAAATTTAAATGTGATGACATTGAAAATTCAAATTTATGTTATTTTTATTAGTTTCTTAAAGCTCCAGATTCTAAAATTATTTTTGAAATTGAAAAAAATAATATAACCGAATTTTTCTTGATGATAAAATTCTAAATTTAAAACAAATTAAAATTTTAATAAAAAAACTAATACAAAGATAATTCTTAAGTGTTTGTATTAAAATACCTTTAAAGGTGTCATTAATATATCGGTAAATATTGATAAAAATATTTGATTTATTTTATTTTTACAAAAGTACATAATATTTATATGGACTTAATGAAAATAAACAATAATTTACAGTATTTTCAAATATAAAGATTCTTATCTATATTTTATAATGGGGTCATAAATTCAATATAATTTTATATTTTTAGTATCTAATTCTGTAATTGAAATGTAATTTTTAGCTTTTTTTAAATAATTCCATAGTTAATTGAGTGAAATAAATTACAAAATTATACTGACGACATAAAAGGAAAAATTTAAGTAATTTGTTTGTTTTGTTAATTCCCGAGTTAATTTACACACAATTAAATGTTTTCCTATTAAATTCATAAACATCGGAATAAAACCAGTAGGTAATAACAAATTATCTACTTGACCCATAAAGATTTACATTATATCGTTAGATGTTACAAAAATAAAAATGCTGTACGCATACATATTACAATTTTTTATAAACAACCGAGTTCGACCTAAATGTCGCATGCTAAAAAGGACATTTTCGAAGGAGATAAATAATAAAATTTTAATATTCAGAAACATTTATAAAGGTTAGCAACTCTTTGGTCGCCGCAAACTATTAAAATGTTACTTTTATCAAATTTAATTGATTAATTCTGATTTATGTCTTCCTGGCTTTGAACATTGTTGGTACGAAATTTTAACAACACAAAAGTTTTAATTCGACTTAAAACTGAAAGTCAATAAAATTAATGAGTAAAAGTAATCCTGAATTTAAACATTTTTTATACGAAATGTTTTTTAATTTAATTAATTTTTTAATCATTTTATCATTGAATCTTACAATAAATTATTTACAAAAATAATAATAATACACTTAAAAAATTGGTTATTCTGATAATTTTGAATGAATTATAATCTCCTGAATTTCATCATTGAATTAGTGTAGGCAACAATGATCTATTTTTATTCTCATTGCCACAAATTTTACAACTTACATTAATAAGCTTTTGCATACAGACTTTAATAAAGTTACTCCTTACAAAATACTTTTTTCTAAATAAAATTTAAAATTTTAAGATAACGTGTATGATAAAGTTTTGCATAATTTTATTGCTTACTTTCCTCTTTCTTTTTATTTTTTTGGTAATAAATGTTTAAAAAAATCCTTTCAGTTATTTTGCCACACTTAATTTCATTAATTTACTAAAAACATGTCTTAAATATTGCAGAATGAAAGGCACATTCCTATGACTTAATAATGTACAAAAAATATGATAATTGGCAATGATTTATTTCATAAAGACACATTGTTCTATTGGTGTATTTTAAAGTTAAAGCTTGCAATTAAGAAAGCTTTCTATTATTTACCATATATTACTAAAGTGTCTTTGTGATTATAGGTATTTAAAATATGGTATAATTATTATTGTGTAACTTCAACATACTTTATACTTGATTACACGTCGAGTGAAAGTAAAGGAGCACATTAAAATATTTTCGACTTAAATATGGAGCTTATTCATTAAAATTAGAAAAAAAATATTACATTATATTTTTTTACAGAAAACGCTTATCGAAAGCATTCATGATGAGGACCCAAATTTCAATGGCGATGGCTATACCAGCTTGGCCATTATTTATGCTGTATTTTCAATATTTAATTGGTCAGCACCTTCGGCTATCAGCCTTGTCGGCCCTAAAATTTCCATGATATTTGGGGCATTCACATACTTGTAAGTAATCATAGATTGACTTATAGCAGCCAATTATTAACTTATTTTAGATTCTTCATCATGATGTTTTTGATTCCAAAAACATGGTTACTCTATGTTGCTAGTTCCGTGATAGGGGTAGGCGCTGCTATGATATGGACTGGTCAAGGAAATTATTTAACCATCAATTCCACACCAGCAACAATTTCCAGAAATTCAGGATTGTTTTGGGCTATGTTACAGGCGAGGTGAGATTTTTTAAAAATAAATCATTATCAACATTGTTGTCGTTTTACTTTCTGTTGTCCTTGATAGCCAGGCGTTCCATTAAAGCATTCCACAAACGTGCACGCTTTATTTATTTCCTCGTTTTAACACATACACGGATGCAAAATCAATTATAAATATAAATGTTAATGCCTAGGACACCGCAATGACCTTTAATACAATCAAAATCATCAATACGAGCATTGAATAATTTCATCCTAATTATTATCACCCTTCATTTATGGAAGAACATCCATCACCAATCCAATAAGTACGATAATTTGGGATTTTGGACAATACAGGTGGCCAATTTTGTCTAAATCAAGAATTTAGAGTTTATAAAATAAAATCCTTAAAAAATATCCAAATTATGGAAACCTAAGTGTAACACCTTTGGATATTATGATACATTAAAACTAATTAACACTACAAAAACATTGAGGATAATGGAAAAAACTATCATAAAGATTACTTCATAGAAGACCATCCTCTTATTCCTAGTATTTATATTCCTAACATTTCGTGACATCATGTACCTGTATTAATTTTTACAACTCCTTATTATTTTTAGTATGTTCATTGGAAACCTGTTCGTGTTTTTCCAATTTGAAAACAAGGATCGTATAGATGAAACTTCGAGGACCGTAGTAATATGGGTGTTATCAGGAATTGCAATGGCTGGAGTAGTTGTCCTATTACTCCTACCAAATGCTAAGGATGTTGATAAGGATGGAACAGAAACACCCCCAAAAGGACCTTTGGAAGCTTTAAAAGGTGCTGGTAAATTATTTTTAACCAAACGAATGGCTTTGCTGTGCATCACTTTCTTCTACACAGGTAATAACTGAATAATTATTTAAGGCGCTAAATTAATCATTGATTTTTCAGGCATTGAATTATCTTTTTACAGTGGAGTTTACAGTCCAAGTATAGGGTTTACTACTAAATTTGGGCAAAATGCAAAACAACTCGTTGGTTTATCAGGTATATTCATTGGAGTAGGAGAAGTATTAGGTAATTAAAATCTATATCATCGTTTGTATATTTATTGACTTCCTTCTTTATTATAGGTGGGGTTATTTTCGGAACCCTTGGTAGTAAAACGACCAGATGGGGAAGAGATCCAATTATAATGGGAGGATTTTTAGTTCATGTTGTAGCTTTCTTCTTAATATTTTTGAATTTGCCTGATGCTGCACCCTTTAAAGATACAAGTGATGAGGCTTTCATCACAAGCAATGCACCTTTAGCAATATTTTGCTCATTCCTCCTAGGTTTTGGGGATGCATGTTTCAACACACAAATTTATTCAATGCTTGGTGGAGTTTACAGCGAGGACAGTGCTTCTGCATTTGCGATATTTAAGTTCGTCCAAGTAAGTAATTTTGGAGTAAGAAGTTATTGACCTCTTGTCAAAATAAAGCAAATAATTACATAATCAAAATAAATTCTTGTAATTTTATCAATTGGTAAATATTAATCCTTTTTATCTTAAAATCAAACCAGATTAAAAACTACTATATTTACCTAAGCAATAAAATTTTCTTGTTTGGCAACTTTCTAATAAATTTATTACTTTTTTTTTAATTGCAACCATTTCCGATTTTAAATTTGGTTTTAATCATTTTAATGTAATTTTTAGTCGGTTGCTGCAGCAGCTTGTTTCTTCTATGCATCACATGTAGGACTTTATATACAATTGGGAATTTTATTATTATTGGCTGTAATAGGAACTGTTACGTTTGTCCTTGTTGAATGGGAAGTGAAAAGAGAAAACAGAAATAAAGTTCCAACTGACGAATCAGAATCAGACACATCAAGCACAAGAGATAATTCATGAATAAATCACGATGAAAAACTTAGACGTAATTAATCTAAACATTTCTAATGTTCCTCAATCAATACTAGGTACTTTCCAATTTTATAGCAAATTTTCGTGTTACCAGAACATAGGTATTTATATTTATTAATAACATTTTCTTAATAGTATTTTAAGAAAAGTATAATCTATTATTGGCAATGATTTTCGATTATTTTTTATTACATATGCATCATTTATGTAGCATTTCTTTTTTGTACATGATTCTTTATTATTTTGTGTATAGGATTTAAAAAACGAACAGTCAAGAATAATTTATTTTAGTATATATTACATAATATTATACCTCATTAGAGTAGGTGTTTAATTTAAGCAAGATTTTTGTTATTATTCACCAATTTTGTGCAATAACAAATAACAAGTTACTTAGGAAGAGTAAAACAATCACGTTAAACTATTTTACATATAACGCTGGGACATTTTTAATGCTACCTCATATTTTTATAATAAAAAATGAAATCGTAAATATTTGTTGCCAGGAATAGTTTAAGTATAGTATAATTTAATATTATAAATATTCATTCGAAGATGAGCCAATGACTGAAGACTGACCTAAAGGTGTAGGTATTTTGTACCAATATACCTAAAAAATAGGTAGTATATTATTACTTTTGTAAAAGCGCCTTTGTAAAAAACAAGTAGAATTTTAGTCCTGTGATTACTCTGTTTATATTCCATTTGAAATTTTTAAACATGCCCAATAATTTTATTCTAATTATTCAAAAATCGATTTACATATACATTTTGGTCAAACCATCAAAATTAATCGTCTATGAACAGAGTATAATTTTAGTTAAAAATAATTTTAGTTAGTAAATTAACATTTTATGTGATAAAATATATTTTTTGCCGTAAACGACATACACACTGTAAAAATTAATAAGATATAAAGTAAAATAAGTCAAAAATTAAAAACAAATAGAAGAAAACTATAATAGAAACTTAAACTTTTGGGGGAAACATTGATTTTTTCATAGGAGGATTTAAATTTTGATTAAAAAAGACTTTCTTGTTGTTGTCTTAATTGTTGTTACGTTTTCATGTTTGAACAGCAAGTTTTTAATTTTATGATTGCTATGCTAAATTTAACTGTTTTAGTAGGAATCATTTTTTGGATTAGTTTTATTTGAGTGACTTCTTAGAACACGATCAGTCTTAACCATCAAATTACTATCATTTTTTTGATTCATCCTTAAAATTAAGTTTATTTGCAATTTTTCCTCTGTATACAAGATTTGTGGGTTCAATATTGACGGGAGAAGTTTAAACTTATGTTTTGAAGCACCAAGATTTTGTATATTTTTATTTTAGGTTTTTGTTTCTCCTGTTTTTGTTAAACACCTACGGCATTTCATTTCTTTTGCCACTCATGTAGGAACTTCAAACAAGAATGTTGTTATTTTTTGCGGTTTTTTGACAAAATTTTTGATGTTCCTTAGAGTATTAAGTACATCGTCCCGACTTTTATTTCTGTGCTTTTCAAATTTCTCTAAATTTCTCACAGTTTTACCTTGACATCTCTTAAGATTATGACTTTATTTTGACTTAATTTTACTCTAAATGACCAACAAGTTTTAAACGCATTTTATTATTCATAAAGATAATAATATTGTAATATTTTGTACCTATGTATTATAGATGTATAAAATAATTGTAATTGTTGAATCATATACATTATTTTAATTGTAAATATACAATACATTTTAAGAACATTTTACGTATTTTAATATATTTCCAAGCCACTGTCTTCACTTATTTCCTTTATTCAAACCCATGTAACCTTCTCTCATAGTTTGAGAATAGAAAACCCTTTTCTGCGATTAAATAATCATAAAATTACAGGATAGGCACTCAAAATAAACCAATACTTAAAAGTTCAAACATTTGTACTAATCTTTACAAATATTGGGTATTCGAAAAGTTCACATCTTTTCAAGTCCATTTCACTAATTTTTTTTTTAAATGTGGAAATTTGCTCAAATTCGATTTTTTATAGAAGAAAATCATACAAGGAAAATCTAAAAGAATATTGAATCTATAATCATCAAACCACAGACTTCATAGACCAGATTTCTCATCAGCTCTGTCAATCCGAGGAATGATGAAAGTTCGTGGTTAAAAACAAAATCAAATTTCATCGTAAAAGACTACAAAAGTAGGGGGCTATCTTAAGGCTGTTTTAGACGGGCACATTTCTTACAACAAATCTTACGTAAGATTTGTTCTAAGAAATTTATGTTACAAATAAAATAGAGCAGGTTCTATTTTGGCCACAATTTTGACACAAATTGAGAGTTTATGTTAAAATTTCCTGTTTTACACGACCACAAATTTCTTATAACAAATCTTACATAAGATTTGTTGTAAGAAATGTGCCCGTCTAAAACAGCCTTTAGCGTAATTGGTAATAACAGTATTACAAAAATCCTTAACAAAATTTTGAAAAAATCGCAAAGAAAAGTCCAATTGAAATTTTTGTTTTGTTTTCAGTTTCTAGATTTCTCAAAAAAATCGTAATTGAAAGATGAGTGTTTTTTTTTCAAATTTTGATATTACATTATTTTCCATACAAATCGTGTAAATTTTCTAGTTCTAGTTCTATCCTTCATTTACCAAAGCTCGAAAAAAAATTGTATTTTAACTTACAAAATATTGAAAAATCATCAAAAATTGTTTAAAAAATCATTAATTTCGGATAATAATGTAGTTATGAATTATGAAAGTTAAAAAATATTCTCTTAATTGATTTTTATGTAGAAATAATAATAAACTGAAGAAAACATTGATTTTTTTAACATTTTTTGTTTACGCTATTTTTAACATTTGTCCACGATTTTTGTATTACTATTGTTAACCAATTGAAGAGAATGGTTTTAGCTTTCTGGTGATATTCTTTTAAATCTGAAATATGTACATTGTACATTGATTAAATTGTTATTAACCTTGTCGTTACCAAAAATCGCTAGCCTAAAATTCAAAACACTGGAAATCTAAAATTTTGACCATGAAATTTGATCTATTTTTTAAGGAACACCCTGTACATATTGTACTAGAACTAGAAACTCCATGTATTTCTAGCTGCTCTATGGACACCCCCTTTTTAAATTCATGGTTTTGCCACTGACATACGAGTAAATTAAAAATTTGTTGATTTGCAAACAAACCTTGAGAAATAAAGAACTTTTGATTTACTTAGAAAAAACTTAATTTACTAAAAAGTGATTTGGGAGGCAAGGAATTTCGTTTGAGTTTTATCTACCGAAGTTATTATGGGTGTTCACACATTCATCAATAACATATTACACGTTTTATTGTACTTCTATAAACTGATATTGATCTTGATAATAACTTTAAGTCGAAACTAGTTCGTCTGTTACTCTATTAAAATTTGGGCAATACTCGTTTCATTTTTTTCACCTTTCCTTGTTGATTGCACATCGAGATCATCTGACTACAATAAAAATTTGAAGTTGTTTTGTAAAACTGTGAATTTGGAGTTTGGAGTGCTAAACCTGTATACCTATTTAATGTTTTATTTTAATTGAAGCTCCATGAAAAATTACTAAAACAGATGTATGTGTATTAGAGGCCATCTTCAAAATTCATTTGATTTCTTTTTGTTATAAATGTCGAAATTTATTCAAACTCGATTTTTTGTAGAATAAAATCATTCAAGAAAAATGTTAAATAAAGAATATTGGATATAGCATGATCTACTTAAACTTAAATATAAGATTATCTAAAATCTCTAATAAAGATTATCTAATTTTAAATACTTATTTCTCCAACATTTTTGGATTTTAAATGGTTATAAATAAAGAGAAATATTGTATAAAAAACTGACTTTGCACTTAGCAACCACTGGAAACGTGTTTTTTAAACGAACTACAAAAATTGAACAGTTTACTGACTTTTACGATTCCTACATCTTTTCCGATTTTAATTCAGAAAAGATTAATACAATCAATTTCAAAAATCAGCAGTTGAAATTCAGAAAAATTTGAAAAGCGAATCGTATTTCAGAAAGAATTCAAAGTAAATTTTGCCGCAGAAATTTTGGAAGACCATAATAAAATATTTTAGCCACTTCCATTGCTAAATTAGATGCATGATTGATTGTAGTGTGTTGTGCTTCATGACCACAAATACCACCAACAATCGTATTTTGGGCTTCAGAAATTATTATTTTTAAGTAAACCAATATTTACTCCATAATATCAGGAGCCATAACAGGAAAAATCAGAAGTTGTCTTTTCACAAAATTGGTGTAATCTTAGAACAGATTATTTCATTCGATGTATTGTTAAAATTTTTAATGAATTGTATGTGTCTGTTGTGTTCACGTACACAATCACCGCTGAAAACTCTTGGATTCCTTATTTTTCTACAAGTGGTCCTTTCTGAAATTATATGATTTTTTCTAAAATACAATTGATGCTTTCTGAAATGCAATTGAACCTTTTGGTAATACAATTGATGATTCTGAAATCAACTTGATTTATCTGAAATACAATTGGAAAAGGTGTAGGCTAGAAACTATTGGAATAGGTAAATTCTTTCTGAATAAAAGATGAATCTTCTAAAGTTCCAAATTATCCAAATACTTGAGTAATTGAAATAATTGTTATACAGGGTGTAAGGAACAGAAGGTACCATAGTTTCTTTATTTTTTCCTATTTTTTAGCATAACTTCTAAACCTATCGTGCAATCTTTTTGAAATTTGGAGGAAACTGCAGTTACTAAATTTGTAATGAGATAAAATTAGTATCCAGTGTAAAAAATTACAGGATCGTATATTTTAGGGGGTAGGTACCCCTTATTCTGCCTAAAAATGCACTTTTTTAGATTTAGCCAAGGAATTACATCCTGATTTTTTGCATACATTTTGGCTTACACCCTGTATACTTAATGTTTCTAATTTTTATTTTTGGATATGTCAAGTTTTTTAGGATAAAATAAAAATATTGTAGTTAATTTATCAAATAAAATCTTTATTTAAAAACAATTACAAATTTCAATAAAAAATATATTTTACATATCACAGAATTCTGTCAAAGCAGAAAACAACATTATGGCGTTCACATTAAGCAATTTTATAAATTTACTATAAAAATATTTACATTTTCAATAAAATGGACATTCCATAATATTTTACAAATTTTACAATAATATACATGAGATCGCACCGTAAATATTTAGTCTGTTTTAAAAATATAAAATATACTAGGTATATAAACGAAATTAAGGTTAGTACAAATAATAGAGGCATAAAATAAATAAACATTTTTGGCACGTAGAATTCAATAGTATCAAGTACAGATATTACTATTTAAACGATAAGTAGCAGTAAACATAAAAAGCATGCACTTTAGCACAGATTCTTAAAGCAAAGAAAAACAACATCCTAATTTAATTTCCACTTGAGAAAAAATAATTAGAGTTGCCTTAATAACAAAAATGAATTAATAGAGAATAATTTAAGAAATACATTTTAGTAAACGTACAAAATATTTACGAATAATAATTTTACATAAAATATACATTTTTACAAAAACCTCCAATGTGGAGTAATTATTATTTACATTTATTTAGAATGTACGGAAGTATAAAGTTCATTATTGCACCAAGTTCATATAAATGAAGTATGAAGCACCCAATTGATAATATGAATCATCCGTACGTTAAATTTCATCACAGGAGCTTTGAAAAGTTCACCAAAAACGCTAACTTTTTAAAACACAATGTGCTTTTCCTTCTTCTGTAAGACTATGTATCAACATGGCCCAATCCTCTAACCTCGGGGCACACTGTAAAGTCAGCTCCCCCAATTTTCTCCGAGCCATAAAAACGAATTCTCCAACACCATGGATAACCCCACACGTTTTAGCAACATTTAAAGTTATTTCTGCTCCACTATCCAAATCTTCGTAGATGTCATTTTCTAGTTCTTTTATGGCACCATCGTCGCTCGTTTCTCGTATCATTTTTGTAATCTTCACGGTCATTTCGGATACGTCGAGTTCCTCATGATTTTCCACTGCACGAATTATTCCTCGAGTAACTGCAATGATAAACATAAATTAATACTGATTACAGATTTGTTGGTTTAATAAAATGTGCATATTAATCAGATTAGCAGTTATTTGTATAAAAAATGCTTACGGATATTTGTGTTTTAATTTTTCTAAGAATAATTGATTTTTTGCTGATCAATCAGGAAATATTAAACTAATGTATTGTGTATAATTATGTTTCTATAATTATATCAACGCTGTGATCCGAATAATTTAGTGTAGTAATAAATCCGGTATTGATAAATCATAAAAATAAAAGCCGCTTTTGGGTATGTGTGCTGAATGCTGATATTGTTGATAGTTTAAGTTACCTCAGGGGTCCTTTCTCTTAGCCTTTCATGCATTTTAATCTGATACTTATGTCTGACTCTAATTATTAATTATAAATCTCTGTGTGTTTGAAATATGTCATTAAAAATACTATAGATGATTTATGAAGCAAGAGTTAGTTATTTTCTTGCACAATACTACATTGAAAAAGATAATAAAATAATAACAACTTTATGACAAATGAATTACATGATTGCTTACCTAAGTCACTTGTACAGAAAGCGTGCGCAAGCTCAGCTGAAGTACATGGCCGGCATTCTGAAAATAATTGAAAATAATTAAAATTGCACGTAATGGAATAATTTTAATGGAAAGTGCAATTAAAAATTATTACGCTATAATTTAGCATACAAATTGATCTGACAATTACCTTCATTAGTATCAAAGCTGTGCGAGCCGCGAGGGAATGGTTGTAAATCGTACTCAAAATCTGCTACTCTTTTTGCAACACTTTCACCATCACTGGCTTCAACGTAAATTGCAACTTGGAAATTTTTACTGTTAAAGCATCTGAAAAAATACAATATCATTAATAATTGCATAAAATGAAAGTTTCTTGGTTTAATTTAATCAAGGTACATTCATGAGAAAGTAAATATTAGTTTTTATTTACCTTGTAATTTTTCCTCCACCGTCATCATTAGCGTAAAGAGGTAGAAGTGATCTAGGACCTTCCAAGAACAAACGAGCAGGCATGTGCTTTCCGTTGTCTGGATGTACTTTAATGCAGGCCCTGAAGTCCCTGTCATGTCCAGGAAGGCGTAATAGTACTCTAAGGGCACCGCGTGGGTATAACCAAGTTACCCTCCCAGCAGTACATCTTAAATAAACTGGTGTGACACCTCGACTTTTCGGCGACCCTGTCGTCAAGCCACTAGAAAAAAAGAAACATAAATTATTAAAAATGCCACGTAAATTATAAAAAAATTGTGATTTATATTCTAGAGCTTTCATAGTTGGTTAAGTTGTATTTTCTACAAAAAGTAGAGAAGTAATTGAAAAAGTGGTTTAAGCTTATGTATAGTAAAAGTAGTACAGTTTCACTGGTCAGATAAATAGCCACGCCTTGTATTAGAATGTATACAAAGAGAACATACAACAAACCCATATGCAAATGAATGCAACAAATTAACTGTTATATCAAATGCAGTCTGAGGCTGGAACAAACCAAGTAAACCAACGAACATGAACAATAAAAATAGTTTTAATTAAAATCCTTGCTGTGAAACCTGATGTTCCGTTTCTTTTATTATTTTTAGGATTTAAAAAGATGAGCACCTGAACCACTTTGTGGTATCAGATTTCTACGTACAAACTGTTTTTTGTTGTAGATCAAGTGGCAGGATAACTCATGTGTACATTATGGTGCGGTATACGTGGAGGGACACAAAGTGGCCCTCATGAACACTGCATACTACTCTTGTTTTAATTTTTAATAAACATGCTGGAAACATAAAACACCTACGTCTAAAAAATACGCTTTCTTCCATCGATCTCAAATTGCATAAATATAGCCTTATATAGGAGGACAAGAGGATGTGGCATTAAATTTCAGAGACCTAATCGAACTGAAAATCAATCAACATTCCGGTCAGTTTATTCATTCAGCTCGGATAAGTATTATTATCTATAAAAGGGACGGCAAAAATTGTACTTCAAATGTAATGATATAATTTTAACGGGGATTCCTGCTGCGCGAAACACGTCTGATGGTTATTAGTTTCCTCCAATAATTACTGCCTGCACGAGTCTTGAATCACCACTACTTACAAGCCAATATTTAAAATAACTAGTTTACATTTACAGTAGCACTAACTATTTCTTCCTTATTTACAACTTAATGCTTCATTTAGTTTGTTTCCCTATCAGAATCACGTAATTAAGCGCAAGGATGTGGAAAAATCATAAATAAACCATTTTTATGGTAGCTATAATTAACATTTCATAAATTTTGAATTATAATTTCGGCCTTAAATTTAAAGAATAGTAATTAATATCGTTGTCGGTTGCTAAATTATCATTAAAACTTATACTTTTATAAAAATCCATCACACATCATGTTTAATTATGGGCATATACGTAGATTTGACTTTGATGTTTTATATTATTCAGCAATTATATTTTTGATATGGAAATTTATTTGTTTCAAACATTTATATTTTTGAAAAAACTTAATGGAAACTAGTTTATAAAACTACTACACCAATTGAGGGGTCCAACGCAACTCCATTTTTTTGAAGAAAAAACATACATTTTGTGTGTGTCATGTGCAGTTAACAATTCATCATGCTCTTCAAGAATCGGTTTCTGTAAATATTTTTCTTTTCTCCTGAACAATTACTAAAATTAGACTTGATCGGTTCTTGCATTGAACCCTTCAATTGGTGTTGCAAATCTGAAAGCTGTAGATCAAGATGTGTTTAAATGTGGTAACATTTTGAAAGCGATTTGGTTTTGCTAAAATTTAGTTTTGAATTGAGTGCGTTATTGTAGGAGTAAAAAAGGTAAATGGTTCTTTTGATATATTATAATAACCCTGTAATTTCCGAACGTCATCATTGGAATGGTTGGCCTTAAAAGCAACAATAAGTCGATCTACGCTCCAGGCTAAGCGTTCTTGTTTTTACGAGGGTGTTTTAAGTTTCAAACGATATAAATCACTAATGGTTATAGGTACCTTTCGATATTTTAAGTGTTGGGTTCTAAAATTGGTTGCAATGAAATGAAATTAAGATTTCTCAAAACTTTTTTTGGCGATGCTAATTTGGTTTATTCTGGTTATGTGTAATTTGCAATGTTTTTATGCTGATGTAATATTTTTGATTAATGTTTATGGGTTAATTCGAAAATACACGAATTTACTGCTTATTAAATCTTTCATTGGTACTGACTGCTTTAGGCATTTCATCGATACATTAAATTTAACGACTAACTTTCCCTATAGCGACACTTTAGGATGCTTAACAAGGTACCAAAAGCAGACACTTTAAAATTAAAGGTTCTTACCATACTGACGCTACTACTTATCTTTAATAATTTTAAATTGGACGGTGTTATGCAAAAGTGAACCAACCCACTGAAAGTCGATTTTGAGACAGTTTTACTAGACTATTAACTACAGTTTTCAAGTTGTTTGACCTTAGATAGATTGTTCTAAAACTTGATTCGATTTTGCAAAATTTAAAATAGATATTTGGCAATCTATATGCATAATAAACTGAGTTTCTGCCAGTATATGCCTTGGTTCCTATTTGTAAGGATGGTGGATCTTTGGATATAAATTATTTTTATATAAGAAATGTTTATCCTAAGAATTTACAACCCTTCTGTCAAAACATAATAACTCAAATACCACAGGTTTCAGGTAACAATCATTGTAATTCCTGAACACTTGTCAGCGAGTTTAGGGGTGTTTGTGGGCCTGGAACAGGAACCCTGTGGTATATTTTCCTTTGGAATTATTCCAGCGTTTGCTATAAATCAGAACAATTTTTACGCCAAATGTGGCTCATTAAGCGGTAACCATTATTTACCATTTACGTGCAAACCTTTGTTAAACGTGTGTGTGATTTATCTGGCAAGGCGGTAAAGACAATTGCAAAACGTTGACCTTTGTTTACCTCAGGCTCTAAAACCAATCGTGCAACACTCTGTCGGCTTGGCCACGCAAGCTTCGAAAAAGGCGCAGCTTTTATTTCCTTCTTCATTAATTACAGTCCTGAACCATGTTCATACACGTTCTGCAGGATTTGCTATCGCAAGGCGTACTGACACACTTTTTAAAGTTCATTTTTATTTGCGTAATTAGCACGCCATAAAATATATTTAATGTATTTTAATAAAATTTACAACTCGGATTAATGAACAAGCTTTCACGTTTATGGGAAGTAAAATTGCTAAACTCAATCTTTACAAAAATATCGCTTTAATAAACCAGTCCTTAATTTTTATTATAATCCTTGAAGAATTCAAATCGCCCTTTCAGGCTTCATTAATTTCCCTTCTTTCAAAAATCGTTAAAACTTTACTGGTACCTTAAGCTATTTTTAAATTTTAGGAGTTCTTTACACCTTCACGCCTCTCTATGTCAATTAATACCACACGTGCAAAAGTTGTAAAACTAGTATAATGATCTGTCGTTATTTCTCCAAGAATCTTATCAAGTGAAGTTAATTAAAATCTCATAATGGCGCAAAAGAAAACCAAACTAAAGAACCCAATCAGTGACTGAAGGATTGGTCCGAAGTCATTAAAATATTTTATTGAGAGGAGGAATTGTCCCATAGCTGTTTTAATATACTGGGTGATCATTTGAAAACGATCCACGTTAATAACTCTAGTATGATGAGATATATAAAATTTCGACGAATCACGTCAATTCTGATTTTAAGGGGGAAACTTAATTACGTATAAAAGTAACCGCTAGATGTCTCTAGTTTTGCCTTAGCCACCTCGACTTCAAAAATTTAAATTGCAACCCCTAACACGCAATACCTCATTTTAAAAGAAATTAAAAGGACTTTAAATTGGTGTGCAAAATTTTGAAATCGGATTACCACATCACAAGTTATAACTAAAAATGTCAGACCTGAACTACAATTTTGGGGTAAAATTTGCCCCCTAGAAATCGGTATAAATTAGTATAACATATTCCTGAGACTAAAATTGATTTTTTTAGCCCATATTATCTCTTCTCAAAAACACTTTGCTAAGGTGCTATTGAAACTCAAAGATAACAAAATTTGCAGATTTTTATCATTCGATTGCGCTTCAACGAATCATCTTTGGATAAAGACAAGTTTGATTAAATCATCCCATTTTCGTCTGAAGAATATGTTATATCAATTTTTACAGACTTATAGGGGACAAATTTTACCCCAAAATTGTAGTTCTGGTCTGACATTTTTTGTTATAACTTTTGATGTGGTGATCCGATTCTACAAATTTTCACACCAATTTAAAGTCCTTTTAAATTCCTTTAAAATGAGGTATTGCGTGTTAGGAGTTGCTATTTATTGAAAATCTGATGGAGAAAACTTGAGATCTCGTTACTCCCGTAATGTTTGATTTTATGATTTATCAAGATTTTTATTCCTAAACTCGCGCGCTCTCTAACAGTGCGCATTAATTATCAGTGATCAATGCTAATGAAGAATAACAAGTTACTCAGAGGATATGGTATATCATAAATTATATTTACGGAAATTGTTTTGTCAATTATTTTGTTTATTTAGTTTTTCAACATTTATTAAAATATAGAAATAAATTATGTGCATGCACGAGTTATACTAAAAACGTTTATAGTTTTTAAGATCGCTGCGATATCATGACTTAATTCTTGACTTAATTAAATAATAAAAATGTTATCCCGGGATACAAATGCAAATGAACTTTTAATTAGGTCCTCAACACTCCTATAAAGTTATATATTACATGTTTTTGTGTCTACATTTTTAACATTAAAACAGTAATTTGTGTGTTTGAGTACTGTAAAATAATTAAAGGAGGAAATTAGTTTCATTAAATTCCTTAATTTGTAAAACCGCTTATTAAATAAGGAAACTGGTTCATTAAACGTATTTTTGCGCAGTAACCACAATCTGTCACGTAGTTGAAAATCACCAAAAACCATCTTTTTACAACCAGTAGCGGTACCATAAGCGGTACCATCAAAGGCTTTTAACTTGTTTATTCTCGCGAAGATTTTATCAACGAGTTTGCACGTGAATTAACAATAGACTTTTCCATATTAAGAAATATCACTCATAAATTATATTTATACTTTCACTACAGTTAGAAAAAAAATACCGTGCTTTCACAACCACAAACAAGTCTCTGATCTGAAAAATTGAATTGGAATCGTTTATATCAATGTTTGGAGAGATTAATTTAAGTTACTGGTTTTACAAGTACATTAATGCAAAATATGTGTTCTTTTTTATAATCTTGCTTAAACCACCATACAACAAAACCCTATAACTGTTCATAAATTAGTTTTGTATTTATTAGTATGTTAGCAAAACAAATGTTATTCAAAATCTTGGTGTAAAGATTGAAATGTCGTAAAATGAATGGAGTAGAAAGTGGACTAGAAACTTGTTCATCGATGCATAAAATGAAATAAGGAAATGCCGGCCGTTTAGATAGGGTGTTTTATAAATTATAAATCATTCCCGCCTACATGGTGTGACATATGTTCAACCTGAAGTGCACACCATGAGTAATTTGAAACCATTTCGTCTCCCGCCAAATTTATAGAGTGCTTGGATGCACAAAGAAAATATGTGAGCCACATTGTTTGCAGACTCTTGGTCCTTGGACGCCTAATAAAATTTAAAAAATGGGTATGGTCAAAAGCTATAACTTACGCCCTGCAGGTGAAATAAAATTAATGCAATATTTATATCATTATTTATGGCTGACAATTGGAAATGTAAGCGTACGATTTAAGTATAAACACAGCTAATAAACGATGATAATTTTATGCAAAAATATACAACGCAGCTACTAATTTCAGAAGCTTCTATAAGTACAAGAATGTCGCCCAAGGTACAAGGTTTTGTTAAAAATAATCCTGTGCATTGCAATGGGGGTAATTAACTAAATTCTGCACCAATTACACTGATTCGCTATGCTTAAACCCAACGGCTTTAATTATTAATTAAGCAAAAATGTTGTTGCACTCATTTAAGGTCGAATGTATTACACTTAAACGAAATAAATTATTTCATAAATTGCATTGATTAAGTAAAAAATGTTGATTAATAATATTGAAAGTGGGTTTACATAACTAATTTTTAGTAATTCTGATGCATTTATTTTAGTCAAGTAAATACCGGTGCGTATTTTACTTACAAGAGCAGTTTGTTATGTATTTGAAATATTGCCATAAATAAATAACGTAGAACATGGGTTTATAAATGTAGAAATATAAGGTCATTTCTCGAGTTCACAATGTAGGCGCGTTTCCCTGGGGGTACCATGAGTAATTTTCGTGACTACAACCAAGCCAACCCCGTTACTTATGTTATACCAAGTAACATTAACCAGTTTTACTACTTAAACACATTATTAATATAAAAATAGAGAAAAAATAAAAGAAATATACTATTTTCAGTCACGTTTTTCTGTTGATTTAATGTGTTTGTTATATGATATGATAGTCAACGTTTATATTTGGCTTTGACTTCTTTTAGAAGAACAAACGTGATAAAACATGCATAGACTTGAATATATGGTATATCCAGGTAAATATTTAGATATCATAATAGCTTAAAACGCTGATCCTCTTATCTTCATTTTTATGAAAATATCACGTTGAAAAACAAATAATATGGTTTATCTTCTTGTTTAATACATGATGCAAGTTTGATTTTTATTATGTACTTACCACAGAAAGATAATGACCAAAATCAAGGATTTTTTGTCATGTTTATTCTAATTTTGAAAGAATTAAAGTCCAAACATAAATTTCCAAACATAAATATACCCAAAAATGACCCCCAGAATAGTGGAGGATTTAAGGGGTGGCGTACCTGGCGGAAGCCAAGGGCCTCGTAACTTAGGGGGTCTCCAAAACTGATATTTGAAAAATTTCAACTCCGCATGTTTAACAAACTTTCATTTTAAACTTGTAGGGTGGTGTAACCATGTTTTGTGCATCCCCCGTCCCCAAAATTCATGGTCTCGAAACTCGAAAAAGCGTCGAATATATTGATTTTTGGAAATAATTCAATTATTTATACCTACAAATATTATATACAGTCGACCTTCCATAAGTTCATTTTTTCCATAACTCGAATTTTGTTTGTAATGTGTTTGTAAAAATATTCGTTTGTAATTTTGCGAAATACCTAATTTCTATCACTCGAATTTTTTCGTGAATATTGGTGATTTGACTTAGGAAAGTTTGACTGTACTTAGTACTTAATACAAACAAACGAAAAACCTAATTAATTATGATCTATTATTATTATTATTATTATTATTATAAGTATTAAAAATGCATGTTTTCGGAACGCATATGAAAGTACAATTGTCGATATTTTCTTAGTAACCATATTTTTGTTACTGTCAGTAAAAATCTACTTTTATCACTAGTGCGAGAAAGTGATACTTTAAATTTAAACGTCTCTCATGACCCGTATGTAGAAAAATAACATTTTATAAAAATAAACTTCTTATGCATAAATACAACATAAAACATAATAAATATATAAAAATAAAATGTCATACATTCTTGTCATATTTAGTTAAATACACGCCTTTTTGCGGTTTGATTGGCTAAATCTTTTATATAGTCTTCTAGATCTATTTTTTAACAACATTGCCCTCAATAGCCAATGATGATAAACCATTCAATTTCGAAGATCTTCAATTTGCTAAACAATTTTTCAGCAGTGAACCCTGTCACTGGAAATGTTAGCAATAAAAGAACTGCTGTAGTGGCTTCAGAAAAGTCACTTTCCATAAAATTGGGGGCCTCGATTAGTCTAAATCCCCCACTGACCCAGAATCCAGTGGCGACCCTAGGATTTTCCATCACCATGGTAATAGATACATCAAAAATTGTGTTGATAACTTTGTAGTTTTCGAGAAAATTATTAAACTCTAAAGCTTGGAAAATATTTAAATAGTGAAATCTTAAAAAATATTTTTTTAATAATTAAACCAAGGTTTTATATTTTTTGGAAAGAGATTTAAAGCCGTTAAGTGTTCAGTCAAAGAAAGAATAATTTTGGTATTTGAGTTATGGGCAAAAATGTGTAAAAGCTCACTTTTGATTCAAATTTAGTCCAGAAATTTAAGTTTTTTTTGAAAAATCTTAAAGAAAATATTTGAACGAAGGATCGGATTTGTTCCCAAATTGCGATTTTATTATGGAAAAACTTATCGACCGATTTACAACAAATATTTTTTAAAATATATCTAGGTACTACATGTTTGCGGTATAAAATCTTGATGTTGATAACTTATGTAGTTTTCCAGAAACTAGTTAAATTATAAAATATGTGAATTATCAAATCATAAGTTCACTAAATAAATAACGTTTTATATATTTTTGGATAGGGTTTTAGATAAGTTTTCATCCAAAAAAGAATCATTTTGTTATCACTTTTCGTTTTTGAGTTCTGAACAAAAATGTGTAAAATCCTTTTTGCAACTCAAAATTAGTCCAGAAATATTAGATTTTCCAGAAAAAAGGCGATTGCTCGAAAACTATACGGGGTATAAATACTTTTAAGGGCTAAAAATGTAAGGAATTAATTGTATTTTCCAATCATTCTAATAAAAAGTTTGAAAGTCTTCAAATAAACTCTCCAAGGTCTGATTTGTGCCCAAATTTTCCCACTTTAGCGTCAAAATTAGTCCTGAAAGTTTAGATTTTTCATAAAAAAAAATTAATTCCTCGGAAATTATACGAGGTATAAAAATGTTTAAGAATTCAAAATTTAAGGAATTAATTGTTCTTCCGAAATATTCTAATAAAATATTTGAATGTCTTCAAGTGAACTTTCAATTTGTCCCTAAATTTTAGCAAGTTCATTGCTATTTTATTATGGAAAATCTAATCGATCTATTTATATCAAATATTTTTTTAAAATATATCTAGGGACTACATGCTTTTAGTATAAAATTTTGGTTTTGATAACTTTCGTAGTTTTCAAAAAAAAAATATTTAAATCTAAATCTTGAAAAATATTCAAATAATAAAATCTTAAAATAAATTCACTAATTAAATTATAGTTTTATATGTTTCTATAACCGGCTTTAGATGAGTTTGCATCACTTTTCGTTTTTGGGTTCTGGACAAAAATGTGTAAATCCCAGTCAAATTACTTTTATATTTTTGTTTATAAATTTTTGTCTAGGGTTTTAGAAGAGTTTACAGCCAAAAAAGAATAATTTTGTTATCACTTTTTTTAGTTCTGAAAAAAGGGGTAAAATTGCATTTTCAACTCAAAATTAGTCCAGAAATTTTGATTTTTTCAAAAAAAGTGAATGAATTGCATTTTCGGATAATTCTAATAAAATATTTGAAAGTCATCAAATAAACTCTCCCAAGGCCGGATTTGTGCCTAAATTTTAACAAATATTTTCCTATTTTATTTCGGAAAAACTAAATGACCGATTTTCACCAAATATTTTTTAAAATATACCTAGGTGCTATACCGGGTGGAAATGAAAACCGGGTCACCTCTATAACTTTTTTATTTATAAATAGAAAAATTTGAAATTTGGTTCAAAAAAACAAATTTTATGTGCATTTTTTGTTTTCGAATTCACTTCCGGTTTCACCGGAAACACCATGAACTTTGTTTTTTTAAATGTAACATCCCATATTTTTATTCATGGCTTAAAATACTTTTAAAAAAGAAGTATTTTTGAGATATTAGTTTTTATTTTTTGCGAAAAAAAAATTTTTTTCAAAAAAAAAAGGATTTTGAAGTCGGTGAAAATTACCAAAACTAATTCTAAATAATTCAAATACATAAAATAAATAATCGTTATAAAATCCTCTTTTTAAAAAGTCAAATGACCCGGCATCATTGCATTTAAAAAAAGTGAGATATTTGATAAAATCTTCATTAACTAAGTTTAAAAATTAATAGTTCAAAAACCACTTAAATTTTTTTTCAAATTACAATTTTATTTAGGTATTTTAATTATTTAGAATTAGTTTTGGTACTTTTCACCGACTTCGAAAACCTTTTTTTTTTTTTGAAAAAATTTTTTTTAAAAAAAAAAGAAAAACTAATATCTCAAAAATACTTCTTTTCTAAAAATATTTTAAGACATGAATAAAAATATGGGATGTTACATTTAAAAAAACAAAGTTCATGGTGTTTCCGGTGAAACCGGAAGTGATTTCGAAAATAAAAAATGCACATAAAATTTGTTTTTTTTGAACCATAGAACGTAGCCAAATTTCAAATTTTTTTATTCATAAATAAAAAAGTTATCGAGGTGACCCGGTTTTCATTTCCACCCGGTATGTTTCTGGTATAAAATGTTGGACTTGATAACTTTAGTAATTTTCAAGAAAATTATTAAAATCGTAAACTTGTAAAATATTTAAATAATAAATTCTTTAAAAAGTTTCAAATTTAATAACTAAACTTTAGATACGTTTTTAACAACTTTTCGTTTTTGACTACAAAAATGTAGAAAATCTCAATTTAGAGTCAAAAAACGTACGCGGTACAAATTTAATTAATCAATTTATATCTTGAAAATGGTGGAATCAGTTAATATATCTTGTCATGGGGCGAAATCACTCTTCGACCCCCCTTTGGATCCACAGTGGCGGATCCAAAGGGGGTCTTGAATCTTGAACTTTCATGAGGTATTCCAATTAATCTTCAAAGGTTCACTTTTTGATTAAAATTTTATTAAAATTGAAAAAACATGTTAGGATTTGGAGAATCAGAATCTAAAATTGAAATAAAGAATAAATAATGGCGCTAAACCTGTTGAATTAAAATCAATCAATAATAATCTTATTAGTGATGATCACACAAAGAAGCCTTGACATTTTTCATTTAATGAAGCAATTAAGAATGATTATCCTTGGTATATGGATGCGCAAAATAAATTTAGTGAAAGAGAAGCCCATCGCCACAGGTGATAAATAAGGAGGAAAATTTATTCAAAACTTAGTTATTATCTTAGTGGATATAAATAATATGATTGAATCTTATGCAATAAATCCCGAGGAGATTATTCAAATATCGAAACATCGAAAGCATGTGATGGAGTATAATTTACCTAGCGTGAATGTTAATAAAATGTTTACTTTACTAACAAAATTTGAATAATAATGATCAAAATAAATTTACGTTGCTTCATATTCCATTAAGATTTAAAAGCTCGTGCGCACACTTGAAAAAATGCGATTTATAGATTGATAAACATGAAATTTTGCACGCGACAAATTAGTATTTCAAATATGGAAGAAATATAATTTTGCATGATGAGTATTGTACAATAAAGTAAGGTTTTTCGACCTGCATTGGTTTATAAGAGCGATAAAAGTCGGCTTGCTGCGACTTGGTTTATAATTTATGGCGAGTGCAAAAAGCCTGTAGGCGATCTAAGAACTTGCTAATGCCAACCTCAGATAAATCATTAATCTAAATGTCTCTGGTGATACGAGCTCATTTCAATGGTCTGCATTGTTGTCCAGGTAGACAGAGTGCAATAAAACAAAAATAATGCAAGAACTCTTTCATTACTTTTTTGCGAGGAGGTAAAATAAAAAATCTAAAACACGCTGGCTAATTTAAAATTTTCCATTTCACGCATTACTCGAGTGAAATATGGTCATTTTATAAACAATGGTTTTGTTTGTAATTATTTTCAACGTTGGGCTTTATCTTCGGACTGGGGCATTAGCATAACATTAAAAGCTAATCGCTTTCAACGCAACGTCTCCCATAAAAAAAGCTTTTAGGGAGATTTACCTTGTGGGCATCATCTTCAATTTCGATCCGGGGTCATTTAAGATTCATATCTGGGCTGGTAGTAATAACATGTTGTTAAATCACCGACCAATACTTTCCACATAATATAAATTACCAGAAACGATTTTATTACATCAAAACAAATTGCGCATTGCAGAAATAATCGTGGTTAAAACAACACCTTGTTATTAAATTTGTTTATTATAACGTCATTAGTAATTTTAATTATTTGCTGGCTGGGAGGTATTTCGTATTATTGCGATTCTAAAAAGACAATTAAATTAGTTTTTGTGGTTTATCAAGTGAAGATTTTCATCAGGAACGAAATCGAGTTGTTCGGTACTTTAATGGCGGGTTATACCTATAAAACCCATAATGACATATCAGGTTTTTCTTAATACAATATGTGCTGGCAGATAGAAGGAGAGGCTGGGCTCTGCTCAGGGCACACCAAGCATAAACACAACAATGGCTTTTAATGGTACAAAAGGCTCGTGCATAAAATATATTTTATATTTAAATTCAACTTTGTGGGCGAGGTTTACTTTTATAAATGTCGTTGCCCAGCTGTTGGTCTCAAAATTAATACCATACGATTTATTTCGCGTACCTTACCCAGGGTTATAAATTGTTATCTGAGTAAAATGAGTGGGTTTACTGTATTAGTAAGGATTTTTCGAATATTTTCCACCTCCAAAGCTCATTTATAACTCATTTCAGCTTGCATTATTTACTATTCCTTTGTTAACAAACGAGGCGATGTCATTTAGATTATTCAATTTATTAACCAACACGCGTGGATACACTAAAGTAAAATTAAAACATCCTTATTTAAGCTCAAATTCAAACCACGCAAGTACATGTAATGAAAATTTAGCATCAACCAGTTAATTTGTTTCGTATTTCAAAAAATTACTTGAATTTAAATTCTAAAATTACTTTTATACGACGAAGTCTTAGCTTTTTAGTAAAAATCTCACCGAAAGTTCAACATTTTCCAAGATTATTTTCCGAAAAAACCTGGTTTGATGAAACTTGGAAGGAATTTGGTAAAAAATTGATGATAGGACGAAAAGAAAATTATTTTAATTTTTCTTAAAATTCCCTTTGGTCTGTGGGGTTCACCATAGAGAAGACTTAATTGATTTCAGAAATTCTAAACACTTTTCTGAAGGGATTCTAAGCAGCGGTAAAAACTTAATCCCACTTTTGTGAAGCTTCCTTAAAAATTATCAGCGAATTACGGTTTATTAATGCGGACCGCTAGAGCCCGCGTGAGTTCGGGAAGAAAAACCGTGATAATCGAACATAATATTATTTTTTGCAGTGGCATATCTGGTAAACTACTCTATTATCCCTATTCTGTAACCATTCGAACCGAAATTCGCATACGAAAAAAGAGTGGGAAAATATCAATAATAAAGTATAAGATAAAGACAATCCACATTTCTCTCGGTTGAAAAAGTTACAGACTATCCATATCTACATATATGCCTTTTAGGGAATCACCCTTAAGGAAGATTTGGTCAAAAATTGATGATACGACGAAAGGATAATTTTTAGAATGCCTTTTGGTCTGGTGGGTGCACCATAACAAAGACTTAATTGATTTCTAAAATTCTAGACTCTTTGTTTATTTATTAAAAAAAGTATTACTATGTATAATGTTGAGTTTTGGTTTGAATTTGAAGATCAAAGAGGTGACTATAGTGGAGCAAAGTGTTATACCTATAAAGGAATCTTTTTTCAATTTAACCATTAAGTGTTTTATTAATAATTTCGTAAGTGTGCGTGCATTGTGTTGAAATCATTGGCCATGAACGGGACCTTATGGCGCGTGGGCCGACATCGGCCCACACTAAGATGCCGCTTTAATACTTATACATTTATATAGCCCACGGTCTACTATACTCGTAATCAAGGAGGCTTATAATATTGCAAGAAACTTTTAATGAAACGAGTCCATTAGGAACATTAAAACTCAATGTAAAACAATATCGACGCCTTTTGGCAGAACTGTAGTACAACTCATTACAAACACAATACAATCCGAAACAATACCACAATTATTATGAAAATTATAGTAGGTATACCGCTGACATCAACGAGTTGCTTTTACGATGTTTTCTATTAGCAAGATGATTTTTAGTAAAAAGCTATGCCGAATTAGTTATTTATTGCCTAGCCATAACTGCCCACTAAATTTAACACCAAAATCTTTAAGGTGCGTTCACAATAGATAATAAAATACACTGTATAATAATAAAACTCGTTTTGTGGAGGCGGGTATTAGTACCATCCTACCATCTCATCACACGTGACATTTTTGTGGCTCGCGCTTTATCCGATCAAGCCGCTCTTAATGCATCTGATAAAAACATATGTTAAGTACTTCGAAGGATCAGTGTTAATGCATTTAAGATTCGAAATCCATCAAGAATGATGATAATGCCTTAAAATGCTTATTTATTATCACGTAAAATTTTATTGTGAATACTTAGCGTTAAAACCTTATTCATATTTTAGGACGATAAGAAATTTTATACTTCTGCTTTGCTTTTTCATTAAAAACCACATGCCTCTACCAAAAATCATCTTTCAGGATTTGTGGGTATCAACTAATCTAGATAGAAAGAAGAAACCGAGTGCCACGGCACGTCAGGAAGTTCTTGTAGAAAGTCCGAAGACGTCCCAAGCAAATTTCGGAAGATTTCCGAACTTTTACAAAACATTACGTGCATCAAGAATAATGCGGAAGTCCGAGGAAGTACCGGGAATTGCGTTAAAATCCCGAGGTCGTCCTGGGAAATTCTGCTAGGTTCAAGGAAGTACTGGGAAGTCCTCTGGAAGTCCAAGGAAATTTCGGAAGACAATGATTTCCAAACTTACATGGAACATGCATGTCCATCTAATATATTGAGGAAGTCCCGGGAAGTCAGGAGAAGTACATTATTGAAAGAAGTCCTTGTACAAACCTTTTACCGTGTCTTACCCCTCGGAAGAAACCTTTGGACCTGGTTTTCTATGATAACTATAAAGATCTTCAAATCAGTAGTAAATAATGTTATCTCATACTTTTTGTAGCCTTTTAAAAACAAACTAGATTTTTGGTAGTGGTCAACCAAAATTCGATATTTTATCATTTGATTTTATGTAAATTTAGTGTAAAAAGACTTAAACGAAGTCAACCCAAAAATGGTCCAACTGAACTCATCTTCAAGTTAATGACAAACAGTTTTATTGTTAAACCATTCGGTTCATTAATCAGGAAGAATCTAACATACTTGTAAATAACTATTTTAAACTTAGGAAAATGAAAGAAGAGAGAAGAATTGTTAAAATGCAGACTTACTGGTCATCAATTTAAATTCAAGAAAAATATTTTATGGCACGCTTGGTTTTCATCCTGTCCGTCTGTAGATTGGAAATACATATTTATTTAAGTACTTTATCATGGTTATTAACATAGGAACAATAGGCATTCCTTAAAAATTAATGTACTCATATATTGAAGACGGAAATGTACTGTTTAAGCAACGATAATCACGTATTGTTGACAATATGATTATTGTAAACATTCACCCATACATACATTCCTTGCAATTGTTTTGTTTTGGCGTTAAGGTTTATAATTTATTACCAGAATCAAATCAAAATATAAACTAGTCTTTGAGTGGTAAACACGAAGCGAATAATTTCTTCTTATTTTTAAACCTGAATGTTGTGAAATGATAAACTTATCAATTAATTAAATTTTATCAAAACATAACTGGAGGTGTCAACTTCCTGCTCTTTAATGATAAAGCAGCGATTTCAATAATTGTTCATTGTTATGTAAATTATACAGAGAAAAATATCGAAACCAGCAGGTTGAGATGATATAAATATGCTGAATAAGCATCACTTTTATTTTCAACGATATGATGACGGAATATGCAAGTCAGCGTCTTCTTTTAACTTTAGTATAAATAATTATTAGCAATTGAGTACCGCCTATCTTACACAATTCTTATTTAATCATAAATGAAGCTTCAATAGATCTCTCTGGAAAAATACATGTCATAAATTAGGGTAAAACGAACAATGGCATGAAAATTGTAAAATAATTTGAAAAATCGTATATTAAAGTTGTCTGGGCTCTACTTATCTTTTGAATCGAACGCGACAAGCGGGGGTTGATGACAATACATGCGTGGGTTTCATGGGTTAAAGCTTTAACTCCGGGTGTCTCACTAGGTTCCACAATAGGCGTAAGAAGTACCACAGATATACTCAATGGCCCCTTCACGTCAGATGAAGCCCACGCACGAAGATAAAAGATCTGTTTGTTATCCACTAGGTAAACGTATATGTAAACAACGTGCACTTTTCAATTTTTGCTGAGTTGTACTTTTTTTATAACTCTACAATTAAAAAATCTGTGGTAAGCGTGATCAAGGCGGAGCAGCGATTTTCAATCAACCCACATAAAACAAAAATTTAAAGTGCCAGGAAATAAATTTCAATCAAAGCTGCATAAGTTACCATTGTCCCTTATATGGTGCTTATTTACATATTCTTACCAGAACAACCAGAGCTTATTTCCAGTTAATAAACTATGATACCAATACAAAACCTTAAAAATATTCCAAGAATAAAAAATAATTTCCTTCCATTGCGTCATAATATTCTGGATACTTAAGTCACAAAAAAGCTTTGTTATATTTTATTTATCTTTATATACCGATATAAAAGCTAACGTTGTGTTTCTAAGACCGGTTTGTTTATAATTTACATGTCATTGGTTACGTAGCCCACGGCTCGTGCTGGATGAAACACGCCATCAACCTCGCCATCAACTTCTCAAAGCTCTGAAGAAAAAGAGATCACCTCAGATTGTTTTATAACAACAGCCCATCTTCAAAACCATTTACGACCAGCGCGAGCCCATACAAAAAAGAAATGCTCCACAAATTACACACCCAGATCCCAAAATTGATAATGTCTGCAAGTATGCACGCGCGTGTACTCCAACCGAATACCCAAAATCAGAATTATAACTAGGAATTTTAGCATATTTTAGGATCAAAGGCGGTAATCACACCCACAATTTGCATGTTTTTGCGGTTGGATAATAGTTTTCTGATGAAGGAGGTTTGATATTTCGGATTCCACAATCTACTAATTTGGAATAACCGTTCCAAATTTGAACACACATTTCGTGAGGGTTGGATAGTTGATTGTAGGGTTTTTGATGAATACCTGGTAACGATTATTGACCTTTTTAATAAATGTTGTGGTATTTAACATTTAACTATAACCACTCTGAAAATACTTAATATGGTGCTAGATTGGTTGAAAATATTTCTATGGACGTTCCCTTCATACCTCAAATGTGGTATCATTTATTATCATTGAAAAGTTGTATCAATTGAGAAGATGACTAATAATTAATGATACTATGGTATGAGTAATTACTCAAAAATAAATTTTATATTATGTACCAATTCACATCTCGCCATCTGCAAGGTGTTTATTAATTAAAATCTTTCATGTATGACATTGATGTAATAAACAATAAAAAGAGAAATAATGATGTGTCTGAAAGTAAAATAATTAACTCATCGCGAAGCTTATAAACGTCAAGGAGGCGCCCTTCCAAAAGGATATGACGTTATCGCAATGGTTGCATCAAAGCTGCCACATTTTTTCTCCTCAAAGGCTCAAAGCAAGCGCACTTTTTAAGTGATTTTTTTGATCGTCATTGTCGAGTCTAGGGAACGCCGAAATTTCGCGTGGGAACACCCAACATGGCTTCTATAAAAAAATGGCGCGAAAAATTAGGAACATGTGCAAGCCTGATTTAATGAACGCCTTTCCAAGTATTTTTATTTTTATCGCCTTTTTTAAGGATAATTAATGTCGAATTAATTACCAAGACGCTAAATTCGCCTCAACATGATTTTTTGTAATCTCCTCATTTTTGTCACTTGTTGGAGCGATGAGCATAATATTTATATGAAGTGTAACGTGAGAAAAGTTGGATATTTGGTAGAAGACTACATGCATGTCATCGTGACCAGATACAAATATTATTATAATTTCTGTACTGGGAATTTCGTGTGTATACAAGTTGCCCTCTGGCTCTGCTACAAGTGTTCATGTTTATTACGAAGGTCGTAAAATGTATTCTCCTTTCTGGTGTTGTGGTGATCAAAATAATCTTCATATACGGGTTAAGCACTAAAGTTTATATTTCAACATTTTACTTTTCTACAAAGGTAACCAATAAACTTTTGACATCAAACCTAATCATTATATAAGTCTAGGATAAAAATGAATAACATGGATTTTCTACTCGAATCCTTGCCCTTACCAAATTTGAACAAATTGAATAAGGAAGATATCCATATTCATAAATATAGCAATAGAAAGATATCTCTACGTAATTTTTTTATAAAAAACCAAATTAAAATAACTCATAGAAAATCAAGAAATTGGATTGAAAAGGCTATGTTTGACTGCTTTATTTGATAAATATGTCATTTAGAACAAGTTTTCAATTCAATATCAATACTGCATGAAATAGTAAAATGGTACGATCTACAGGGTGGTCACTCTTACGGTGCACATCATTGGGATCTTGTGAACCTAAAGAGTTATAAAGTTGCTTAAATTAGAAAAAAGTTGCCCCTTTTCAATATACTTTAGAATCTATTTAGAAATCCGAGATATCTTGCTCTAGTCCTGAAATATCATTAAAAATCTGAAATTTCGCATTTTCGTTTTGCTTCCATATTTTTGTAATCGCTTAACTTTTTCGATTGCAATTTGGGAGTTTTACATCATTTGACATTCTCTATGAATTCGTCTTAAGAAAAAAATTTTAGGTTAACTAGATTTCATTTATTTTAAACCAACTTTTGATTTTCTTATGGGCGCGATATTTGAGTTTTATACCATTGGATAGAGAAAAAAAATACAATTTAAATGATGTCACACATTGTTCTACATTTACTTTAATTAAAAATTCTTATTTACACAATCAAGTTGGCATAAAATAAAGACCTGTTTATTTTTAAATAAAATAATAAAATTATTCTTTTGTTATTTTATGCCAACTTGATTTTGTAAATAAAAATTTAATATTTTTTCCAATTTTTTTTAAATTAAAGTAAAAGAACAATGTGTGTTACATCATTTAAATTGTATTTGTTTTTCTCTATCCAATGGTATAAAAATCAAATATCGCGCCCATAAGAAAATCAAAAGTTGGTTTAAAATAAATGAAATCTAGTAAACCTAAAATTTTCTTCTCAAGGCCAATCAATAGAGAATGTCAAATTATGTAAAACTGCCAAATTGCAATCGAAAAAGTTAAGCGATTAAAAAAATATGGAAGCAAAACGAAAATGCGAAATTTCAGATTTTTCATGATATTTCAGGACTAGAGCAAGATATCTCGGATTTCTGGATAGATTCTAAAGGAGTTCGAAAAGGGGCAACTTTTATCTAATTTAAGCAAGTTTGTAACTCTTTAGGTTCACAAGATCCCAATGGTGTTCATCGTAAGAGTGACCACCCTGTATATGTTTAGAAGCCCAGGACCAATGACATGATTTTTTCCTGTCAATTGTCTTTATTTTTCATAATAACTTCTATTTCTGCGTTTTGATTAAAAACAGAAAAATCCAAAATGTTATCCAAAATTTCTGATTTTTTAGAACAAATGTGAATTACCTTAAACCATTTGATACACCAAAACAAAACTCAAATTTAACAAATTACCAACTTTACCAAATGAGCTAAAATCAGAATTTTTAAGTTATAAGTTAAAAATCTCCAGGGCTGGATTTGTTTTCTAATAACTTCTGGACTTTTTGTATCCATTTTTTTAAATACGGGCATGGCTCATGTAAATTAAAGTTTTTAAAATGTAATATTTTTTAATTTTCTTTTATTTTTTTCTACCACAAGTAAATAGAAGCTTAAATTGGCTAAAATAAAACGATTTACCAATTTTGAAAAAAAAATTCTAAAAATTTTGGGACTTTCTACTTTAGGTAGTGAGAGCTTTTTGATCACCTTTGGAAACTCTCAAGCCTTAATATCTCAATATAAGGAAAATAAATTCCAAAAAACATGGTGTTAAAGTTAAAAATTGAAGATATTAATTTGGTAAACTAATCTCACCTTCCTGTCCAGTCGCATTCATCGCCCATAATTGTCGCAGATGTCACCCACATCAGACATGCTAATAAAATGCAATAATCCATTAAACGGAGCCCCCTGCTCCCACCAAACACGTCCGGGAGCATTTTACACTCGGACACGATCCACTATTTTCAACAATTACATTACAATAATCCTTGACAACTAAAACTACTAAATCAAGTCCACGCCAGAAGAAAACCTTCGTAAAAATCCATTGGCGCGAAAAACTTGGACCAATCGCGAAAAATTTGGGCAAAGCTTTCGTAAAATTAGCGCAAAGCTTTCGTAAAATTAGCGCAAAGCACTGCACTAACCAGCACGAACCAACTCACACCAGTTACTTCAAGCTACTAATTTTCAGCGGGAAGTAACAAGTGGCTTAAAAATTATTGCGACGAACTCCTCCGAGTGATCACGACTTGCTATAGTTCCCCTGCTTTCAAGCCATACTCGAGCTTTTTAAAAGCTTCGAGCTTTCGGCGCTTACGGCCGCTTCAGCCAGTTTAGTAGCTTCAGGCCAATCAGAAATTATTACGGGCTTACAGAGCAACCTACCTACGTTGATATTGTGAGGCCAAGGAAGCGTAGGAACGTATCTTATTACTTTGAGTTGTTGTCGCGAAGGAGTGGAATCGACTTACAGAAAATGACATGAAAAATATTCTTGCGGCTATAACATTTTTCGAAGTTTAACTAAGAATTTAGACCACAAACCATTTCGAAAAACAGATTTTCACAACACCTTTTTTAAATAAAGCTCATATATCATATATCAGTTTTTTTTTAATTTGTCTCTTCCTGACATTAGCAGGAATTTTTAAAACTATTGTTCCCCATCCTCTTTAGGAACTACTAGGAAGAAGTGGTTTCTACCGAAAAGATCAACTGTAATTTTTCAGAAATTTCGGTGGAAATGGCTATTTATTACTTATATTTTTATTCTTCTCGAAAGCTTTTTTTTACAAATAGTTTTCAATCTTAAAGAGCTGCTTTGATGATGAAAATTTTTTACAGTTTTTTTCGGACACCTTGATTTTAATGGTTTAATATTTTGGTATTATGCATCTTCTAGATTAGGAGGTTAGGAGCAGTTTTCCTCCTCCTCGGGGAAGATATGGAAGGATCAAAGGTTATTAAAACTTGGTATTTTGAAGAAAAAAGCGTGACTACAAGAGGTTGTAGTAACAATGTATGTGGTATTAATTTCAAGGATTTTAGTCTCGTCCTTTTATTTTTTGCTTGTATGAAGCAAGCAAATTGATTACTAATTAGTGAGATTTTCCTGTTTCGTCACTGGTAGCTGGGAGCTCTTCATAGGTATTATTTAAAGGCACGTGCATGTGGCCATTCCTGTTTATCCGGCCGCAAATGCATGATGATGGCTTGCGACTCGCGACCTTCGTTGGTGCCCAGATAAACAACGCGTGACTGCACTTTATATGTAGACAGTAGCACACTGCTAAAGTGCTGGTCCATTGTTATAACAGGATCATGAATCATCAAAGTGAAGTCTTTCGCACGTGTTCGATCCAATTTAATTGGTATCTCTAGGCATTCACCAAAAAAAAAATAATTAAATGTTGTTATAATTACCTATTAATTGCTTTATTTTACACAATAAATAGTAATGTAAACCATAATTCATTATGATAAATTACTTCCTCCTAAAGTTACTAGTTAATATAGGTTATTTAAAACAACATTTTTTTTCCAAAAGTTCACCTATATTGAAGTAATTGATCATCTAACTAGAAGGTCTGAATCCTGGAAATCTCTTATTGATTTTATCATCACTAATAATAATGTCAATAGGGTAAATCCTATTATCGTTCCTGTTCCAGATTTATCTGGCCATTATTTAATTAAATCTAGATTTACAGTAACCCAAGCCTCTAATAATGTTAAAAATCAAGAAATTTTAAACATTAACCTGGATAATTTCGCAAATAACCTGCATAATATTCCCTGGTTTCATATTTTTCACGTAGAGTCTTTTTTAATGTGAATCCTGTTAATCTATTTGATATACATACTTCAGGTGCTCCTTACAAACTATTCTCCTATTTTAAGGTTCCTTGGCCTTAGATTGCACAAAACATCAAGCTTTTAATGAAGTTAAGAGACAACGCTCTGAAAAATACAATAAAACCGATTTTCAGTATTATAACAAATTAAGTAACTTAACAACCAATCTGAAAATAAAGCGATCATCGACTTTAAATTGAGTAACGATAATAATAAAAAAGATTATGGAAAGACCTTAAAGACCTTGGTGCCTTTAATAAGAATGTTAATAATATTACGGTTAAATTGCAATGCCTAGTTAAAATTAATGATTAGTTCTCCTCCTTCATGGTATAAAATCTGTTACTGATACTGATATACTATAAACTGAAGTTTTATGCAAACAAACATTCGTAGAAAAACTCAGGATTCAGGAGGTTTCTAAACATGAGTACTAGGTCTATCTCTAAAATCGTCCAGCACTACTAGCGGTGGTATTGATTTATAAAATGTTATACTTATCTATCCTTAACCTTTCGTATTGAGTATGTTACACATATTCAAAATTCTTGTATTAAACTCAACAAGTTGTTAATCTAATGCTAACCTAACACCAATTGCTAAATCTCTGAACTCTTGCTCACTCAACGACTCAATTAGTATTTTACCCAAAATTATCAAAAGTCCTTGAAATTGTATTTAATCAATCAGCAAATATAAAATCTTACTAAAATATTAGTCTAGTTTTTGCACTGGATTTAACTGCATTTCCGCTCTGTGTCATAAAAATAATAATATTATTAGGGATGATGATAGTATCCATTCTGGAATTGTGGGATTACAGTAAAGAATTCAATACAACTAATAATTCTATTCTATTAATATTCTGAAATTTGTAGGTTTTCATAATTCCGATTGCGATTTAATGGTTGTATACCATACCGATCGCAGTCAGAGATTAATATATGGTGTAATAATAACTCCACTCAAAAACCTATTTTCTCTTGTATTCCTCGAGGTTCGATATTAGGTCCTATATTATTCACGATCTACACGAATATTTTACTGGATGAACTTAGATAGTGCTTATTATGATCTTTATGGTAATGATATGTAATTGCTCTATTCTTTTGATATAAGGAACATGAAGGACGCTGAAATTCTTCTTAATCGGGAATTTAATCATGTCCCTAAGTTATCCCAAAAGCACTGTATGAAAATTAATCCAATAAAACTCCATGTATTTGGTCCTCGTCGTAAAACTGTTGTTGTTTTAAGCGACTTCTAATTAACTTCTCTACCTTTGAAAAAAACTTGGGTGTTATTATCGACTCCAATCTATGGTTTCAGTATAATACTAGATCTAGATATTACTTCTAAGAAGCATTTATATTAATAAAGATATTCTAAGTAGGAATTTTAAAATTCGTCTTGAGATTCCCTAGAATTATTCAATTTCAATAATTGTATCATTTCTGTCTTGATAAAATAAATCTTCAATAAGTAAATATTCAAAAAGTTCACAATTTCTGCACTAGGCTAATAACCCATAACATTTTAGACTTGGAGTATTACGTATTACAAGATTCAATTCAGAAGTGATGTGTATAACATCTTATCGTGGTTTTTTTAAATATTTTTTGTTATGGATTTGTTACCGTAAACTGAGGTAACTTTTGACCAAATGTTGGAAATAGATAGTTTGATCTACTCTTAGTTACCAACTTTCATTTAAGTATTGTAGTATTTTAAGTGTGACAGGAATTTCACCACAGCTGAATTTGAACCATTTGATACTTTTCATGTGCAATGGCACTCTTATGATATTTCTTTTTTTTTTTATAAAAATCATAAAATTAATCTTACAGTCCAAATCTGGAAAAAATCAACTTCACAATTTCATACAAAATGACCTATTTCGAAACAAAGCCACAAGAAAGTAGATGAAAAAGTTATACATAAATTTGCATATGAAATTTTATAAACTTTTAATATAAATCCTTCTCAGAGGATGTAATGAACCTTACACATCGTTTTTTTTTTGCAAAACCTAGTTACGGTAACCAGCAGGTGTAGAATCAGTATAAGAATTTCAATAACTACTAGCACAAGATTCATTTGATAATCAAAACATGATTTGTTTCATTAATTAATGTTAAAATAAAAACCTCATTCTGTTTACAAGATATTAAATTAGCCAGAACGATTTCGTCAAATAATCTTGACATTATCAATGGCATTGAATGTCATTTTAATTTACTTAATTTTTAGATGGATTTATCACAGTATCACATATTAAATGATTTGTTTCATTCAAATCAAATTGATAAATTATTGAACAATCTTTTTCCAGAACATACAAACATTTAAAAAATTTGACTTTTACTTAAAGTTATCAGAACAGTTCTAAAAATCGGAAAAACCTAAACATACAATCACAAACGTTCCTCTTCCTATCATCTATGGTTTCAGTATAATCTCAAATTTTCTTTTCTTACTTTTATCATTCTTTTATAAATTAGGTAGATACAAACAAATGCATTCAAAATTACTGGACTGGGTAAGTGCAGAAAATAAGTGCACATTAAAACGAGGATAGTAAAACGTAATTAAAATGTTAAATGCAAACCACTAAAAGTGCCGTCGTAAGTTTTATTTCTTTGTTGGGACATAGTAATGTGTGCTTAATACCATATGAGGGTGTGCAGGTTACAAGAGTTTTGTTACTTAAGCTTCTCGGATTAAAAAGCGTCTGGCGACCTGTTCAAAGGAATAATAAATTTTTCATTGTAATCAAGCGACTGGAGAGTCGTTGAGCTAAATATGGTGATATGTTTTAGCCCATCTAAATGCAAGTTTTTGCCAAACGTGATGCAGCATCTTATTACCAATTTAATAGTGCATCAACCAGCTAAACACAACACCATATGGACAATTGTTTTGAAAAATAACTAAACATTTATGTTAACTTTCATTATGAAGTACATACTTAATACTTATAATCAATTACAAGAAAATGTGTGCATTCGCATAATACATAAAGTTTATTATTAATCGTAATTAATAAATATCTAAGAAGGATAATTTAATTAATGAAATTGTATGAAATATTATTAAGTACCAAAATTATGTAGGCATGTAAAAATATTTACATTTGATAATTTTATGATTAAAATTTTTAGAAAAAATTGAAAAATGAAACGACACCTTTGTTGAATATGAGAAAATCTCACAGCAGGAAATAAAGTCTTATCGCCGGAAACAAAATTTTATCGCTTAACTATTTTTTATTGCTAATTTTCTAATGGTTTTATTAAAAAAAAGGAAATGTCTATTTAAATTCAACGCTCTGATAAATTTCAATTTCAAAAACCAAACAAGTGATTATACAGAAAAATCAAATAACATTATCACCTTTGTAAACTGTGAGAAAACTTCACAACAGGAAATGTAGTCTTATCGCAGGAACTAACTACGTTTTTTTTTGATTTGCAATTTTCAAAACGCATAAAAAACATGTTTATGAATGTAATAAAATATACAAGTATTATACATTTTTGTAAGAAGTGCGAAACTGTTAAATTATTAATGTATCTATTTAATGATGTATGAAGGTAACCGAATATTTTTTTGTTGGAATTTTTGGTCCGTGCTCATTGTTTGGCTACTGCCGCCGAGACGGTCACAAAGGACCTGAGGCCCACGAATTTTGCATAAATTTCAGGTTTTATTTTGTGACTACCCTTCTCCCTACCTAAACACATTTAAATGCAGCCGACGTTATTCTTTTTTTCTCTTATCATCTTCAGCAATCTTCCATTAAGATTACGTTTTTCAGGAAATCCTAAAGGAAAGGGGGTGGAGATTTTTTGTTTCCTAACAATGGGGATAGGCTTAAATTAGGAGTACTGTTTAGCATTCTTATTAGATTTTTCTTCACCAAAGCCTGATAATTTTAACTGCATTTGTTAATAGCTTGCATGTACTGATTGGAGATAACAAGATTTTCTTTTATTTTTTAATTTTTATGCACGAAATTTTATGATATAAAAAAAATATATATTATACAACTCTTTCCCTTTACAAAACGACTAATGAGGAAATAATTATTCCTGAGGTGTAGTTTGTACCTAGTTACAATCTGAAAGTAAAATCGTTTTAAGAAAAATATCACACTGATAACATGTGTTCTTCTTGTTTATCTTGTACAATCTTGAATTCTGGTCAATGAATCATGTTCGCTGTAAAAGTTTACTTATGACTTAAGCAAACCACTTTTCCACATTGTCAACATTTCATGTAAAATCTTGAGCGCTTACAATGTTTCAAGAAATTTAAAAATTGTTATTTATTTTCCTGATTCTTCCTTAGCTATATGAATAATTTTACTCAGCTCTTGAAAATTAAAATTGCCACGCCTACTCAATATAAGATCTTTTTGGTATTGCAAAAACGATGTACAGGGTGTTCCATAAATGGCGCAAGAGCTCTACAGTACATTCTTGACGAACCTCTACTGATCCGTGATCCTCAGATAAATAATAAAAAAGTTATCGACCTCATTCTTGACATATTAACTAAAAACTAAAAGGTAAATTTGGCAACATTTGTTCAGGTTTGTAATTAAAGGTAATTTGAAATAGGTAACTAAATTAAATTTACCTATTTCGAATTTCACTCAAAGTTATCATATTTAATTTGTGAAATAATAATATAAAACTCTTTGATAAAACCTAATGTCATATGTTTCGACCACAAATTATACTATGAAATTGAATGTTTGTATCTACTATTTTGCATGTTTTATTTTGGTGAATCCTTTGTAACATTTGAGGTGTTACAATTAGGGCAGTATTTTGGATTATGTTAATCATACCGAGAGTGAGGCATACAAACGATTTAATATGACCCCAAAAAAAAGTCCAGGATCGTGAGTTCTGGACTTCTTAGTGGCCAAGGTACAGATCCATTAAGACTTATCCAACTTCCAGGATATTCCTCGTCCAACAATTCTCTCACAGCCATTGCAAAATGTGGCAATACACCCTCTAGCTGAAGCCACATATTTTTAATTGTAGCTAGAGGAAGATCATAAAGACGATCTTCTAGGTCTTTCATCAAAAATTCCAAAAAGTTTTCTCTATTTAATCGAGGTGGTTATATTATATTACTGGGCCCACCAAATGATTCTCGAGTATCACTCCCCACACTAAAATAAACTTTTATACGTAAACTAAATTCGGATTTTCAATTGCGTAGAAATGGTTATTATGTTGGTTGAGCCACCTCTCAAAAAATTAGCTTCGTCAGTCCACTAAACACGGGAAGCTGCTATTTGGCCCAATAATCAGTCTCAGTAATTTATCCTAAATGGAGAGAGCTTGGATTTTAGCGAAGTGAAATCCTTGGAAGCCTTCACTTGTAAGGTGCTTTTGGTACCCCCAAATACACCTGGTGCACTTCTTGGATTTGCTTCCAATGCATTTAGAATTAGTTCCTTCGCATTGATAGTCCAAACGTGTCGTGGGTCGTGGACGACCAAGATCTGGAACAGCGACAGGAGCTAACACTCCAGTTTTTCTCTTTCTCCGATAAAGCTTCGAAAAAACATTAAAAGTTGGATGTCTTCTTGCAGGATACTTCGACATCTCTTATTGCTTCCTCTGAGTTATCGTGACATTCACCAAGAATCTTCAACATATTTCGGTATTCCTCATGAGCAGTATAGATATTTTTATCAATCTGACATTAAGACTGGGGAATTATGCAAAAGAAAGGGAAACACAGGAACCGTTTGTTATTCTAACATTTTTACATAGTAATCATAAAAACATAATAAATGAAAACTATATGATCCTTATAATTATTAATACTTTTTAAGATATTACCTAATTTTACCTTAAATAAAATTTTGGGAGAGCATAGACATGCTACTTCAAGTTCTAATCCCTTTCAGGTGCACATATTTAAAAAAATTATGCTGAAACTTGAAACTCAAAGAGTCTTTTATAAGGACGAGAACCATGTAAATTTTATTTAGTTTTGTTAATGGTTACTATGCAAAAAAATAGCAAATAAATTATATATAAAAGGGTAAAAACGGAACTTACAACTCTTCATACCTCGAAGAATAATCAAGAGGATTTTACTGAGGATGCCAATAAAGTCCCCCACAAAGTACTGAAGAGCTCTTGCACCATTTATGGGACATCCTGTATGTATATTTAGATATTTTCAGGTTTCCTCTTTAATTTATGAAGATAGAAACTTATGTATTGTCGATTAAAATACACAGGCTAAAATTATAATTTCGAATATACTAGATCGTAGTATTGTTGAGCTACTGAAAATAGAGGGTGAGTCAGGAGGAGTGCGTGAAACTCCGGGAGTGTATTCTACACGTTAATGGATTGGTCTTGGAGGTTGGCCTTAAGGTTTTCAATCCTTCCATCGTTAGATTTTTGGTTACAGAACTGATAAAAAATTAATGTTTATATAGAAAAGTTTGGTATTCGGGTTGCACTAATTCGACGTATGCGTTTGAATGCTGCAGCTCAAATAAAAGAAAAACGATAAGAACCTAGAAGATCAATGACTAGTGTTCATAGAAGAACGCAAAATGTATACAGGCACATAGGAATATATCTTTCAAAATGTTTTATATGAATTAAAAATTAGGTAAATGTGCTAGTATACCTAAGCCTTCTTTTAAAACGCCATAACTCGAAAATTAATAAAAATTGGATAACAATATTTTGGGTTTTTTACCTTGTATTAACGTGTAGAATACACTCCCGGAGTTTGACGCTCTCCTCCCGACTCACCCTGTATATGGATTTTCGATAAAATACCAATAAAGTATCCCGTTTAAGAAAAAAATATGTGAGAAGATGATAGTGATGTTTCCATGATAAAATTAATTATACCAAGTCACACTTGAACACCCTTTATTAAAAAAAGGCTGTCGTATAAAAAGACATAAAGTTTCCTTCCGTTGATGTACTTACAAGCGTGAAATAGTATAATGTAACACATTGAAGATTAAGACGGGAGAGAGGATGTACGTAAATGGAAGTATGTAAATTGCGTACGTATCTTTTTTTGTTTTTAAAAAATTATACACATGTCAACTTTAAGAAAAAATAAATATATTTAAATGTAATCTTTAACCAGTAATTTTGTATAAATAATTACTAATTGTAAATTTGATAGGTTTTTAATTATATGTATTACATGAATTTTAACTGAAGTCCATCACGCCCACTCCAAACTTGGAACCACCTATACCGATAATGTAATTAATTTACACAGGTGCGTTAAAATACTTGGCCTAAAAAAGATATTTTATTTCATCCTCTTAAAAATAAGGATTTATTAGAAAAGTAGGAGTTTTGGTAATTGTGTACATTTTTTCTACTATAGATGTTTCCATGATCTTGGGTATTATTAGTATTCTTAACATTTGTATTTTTTGCATCTATAATTTTTAAATTCTTTGCTAAACGCAAATTTACTTAACCTTGTCTGTTTCGTGTTGGTGTATTATTTTGATAATTGCATGCAAAATATCTCGAAAAGAATTCCAGACAAAATATGGGTCATTCTTTTTCGGAATTTTGCATTAAGAGAACAATGGTCAGCGTTTACAAAAGTAAAACCATATAATTATCAAATGCACCATTAATTTGAAAGCGCCAATCAGGCGCCTGTCCACTTAGCAGATCCATCTGAAAATAAACAGAAGGCATTCAATAACTTTACACACAATTCTCAAGAACAACTCTTGAACCGATGAGTTCCTCTTATTGGATACCAGAGATTAATAACCTTTTGATTGAAAGTGTAAAGTGTGCTATCTGCTTAATAGTTGCTAGTAATTAATTAAGTGATCCTGCGGTATTTGCTTTGCAATTTACAAAGCTTTGATTGAATCTTAAGTACTTTTATTGTGTAATGTATGATTTTACAACATCTATTAAATCATCACGTCCCAATATTATTAATGGTTTATTCTTAAATAGCTACAATACAATTTTTTATAATTTCACTTTTATTTTTGTTTAATGCTAATCCATTAACATGACAGATTAATTATTTATTAATCGCAGTAAAATTTTGCAATTGTAAGTTAGGTACTGATGTGTTATCTGGAATACTTTTCATGGCTAAACCAAAAGATTGTGTTAGGGTTGAGGTCTTTTTCTTCACGCAACAAAACGTCTTAATCCCTTAAAGGATTTTGCCTCCTTTGGTTAACTGAAAATAGCAGTAGCAAAGATCATTTCGAAAAGATCCACCCTAAACGTTTGATGAGATTTATTAAATATAATAATTCGGTAAAACAGATTAATTTTCTTTAGGAGGGGGAAACTTAATGGCGTACTAAAGTTTATTCCACTTAATATCACCCATGACTTTAAAATTTTAAATTGAATCCTCTCATGTGTGACACCTCATTTTAAAGGATTTTAATAGCAGAATATAGTGGTATATTTAATTTTAAAGTCAAATCACCTAATGACAACTAATAACAAAAAGTTTGTTATTAGAAGTCAAAATTTACTAATATCGATTTTAATGAGAATTTTACAATATTCTAATCTTTTAGTAAAGGATAATTAATGTGATCTCATAATATAAAGAATTCTGACAAGTGTCTGTACAAAAGATTTTCTTTCGGGATATTTCTTTAAAATGATTTAACTAAAAAAGGAAGAACTCAAATTGTTACTCTTTATGGTTGACAAAACGAGTGTTCTCGAAGATCTGCTGTATTTTATGAAAGACATCCAGATAAGCATATAAGCCCTAAATACGTAATAAAACTGTTGCAAAAATTTTTTGTCGAACTGGTTCTGTTTTAAATTAAAAGAGACAGGATGAAAAATTACTGAACGAGGCAGTTTCCTCAAGAAATCAATGTTTTGACTGGAATTTTAGGAGAGATAGATATTAGGACCAATATTTTGGAAGAAAATATAAATGGAGAACAATATTTAGACATTCTTGAGAATATAATTGATCTTATTATAACAGAAAATTTAGAAAATCAGATGAGGAAGAAAACTTGTTTCTTGTCGAAGAAAATTTATACTTTCAACAAGAAACAACACGGAGGAGGTAAGAGAGTGGTTAAAGGCCTATTTGCAGGAAGATGGATTGGACAAAGAGGTCTGATAGAATGGCCAGCACGATCTCCCGATTTTTCGCCATTGCATTTCTTTCTTTGAAGACACTTAAAAATAATCGAATTAAAAACACCACCTGAAAGTATTCAAGACTTGCAAAATAGGATAAATGATGGTTGTAAAGGCATATCTCTAGATACATTCGCAAAAGTATTCTTTTAATTATGAAATCGCATTTTTATTATCTTCTTTGAAAATATTAAAAGCTAAAATTTGATTAATTAAATATATTAAAATTAATTAAATACAGGGTGTCCAGCGCTGCGCGGAAGTAACATTACTCTAAAATGAAAAAAGATATCGGCATGCGGTTTTCGTTAGAATATATAATACCTTTAAACGCACATTTTAAAAAATATTTTAGTTATGTACCGGGTGTCTATTCCAGGATGGCGGACCAAAGTTATGTTTTTTTAAATGGAACACCCAGTATATTATGAAATTTTTGGATTCCTTATAAAAAAATAATTATACTTTGTGTAAACTTGTATGGGTCTATCATCACTCGTTTTGCTGATATTTGCTATTTAAGCCATAAAAAGATCCATTTTTGAAATATCACTGCTCTAAAACAGATGAATATTTTAGGTTGAAATTTTCTCAAAAATTTTTCAACATCGTGTAGTCTACAACTATCATGTCAAATTTAAGTTTGTGATAATTTTTCATCAGAGTGCCTTATGAAACGCAAATTGAACAATTAAACGAAATTTTCAAATGGAACACCCTGTATATTTTAACATCAATCGATATCATTTTTTACAAGCTTTCTATTGATATAATGTTTGTATGGTCGCTTATCAATGGTTTGGGAGATATTAATATCGAAACTGAGAAACAGCGAAAAATACACAAAATAGCACTCTTCATGAATTTTTTTCAGGGTTTTTTAATTTGCCTAATACTTATTTGTGTCTTTCTCTATTTTGCTTTTTCAATAATGTTTTTATATTATAGTAACAGTTTTTGTTGTTTCACAACACAAATAAAATCGAAACTTGCAATTATCAATTTTGGTTTTCTAAACCTCAGTATATTTTGAAATTTTTACAATTAATGTTACCAAGGAATCCCTTATTTTGTTGAATATCGTTTTTATCTTTTCTGATAGCTAGAAGCGGATTTCTTTCAGCTTCACCAAGCGCTTACAACATATTTTCCATTTCTTATTTAGAATAGTTCATTGTTTCGGTTTAGTTATTATCAAAAGTTCAGAAAAGGGCGTTAAAACAAAATTCCACAAAATAAGGGTTTCCTTGGTAACATCAGTTGCTAAATTTTTAAAGCATGCTCAGACTTAGAAAACCAAAATTGATAATTGCAAGTTTCGATTTTATTTTTGTTGTAAAAGAAGAAAAACTACTATTGTAATAAAACAACATTATAAAAAAGCAAAATAGAGAAAGACAGAAATAAATATTAGGCAAATTAACAAAAAAAATCTCAACAAAATTCATCAAGAGGGCTATTTTGTGTATTTTTCAATATTTCTCAGTTTGGATATTAATATCTCCTAAACCATAGACATTCGAATATACAACCATTATATCAGTAAAAAGCTTGTTAAAAATGCCATCGAATGATGTTAAAATATACAGGGTGTTCCATTTGAAAATTTCGTTTAATTGTTCAATTTGCGTTTCACAAGGCAGTCTGATAAAAAATTATCACAAACTTAAATTTGACATGACAGTTGAAGACTAGACGATGTTGAAAAATTTTTGAGAAAATTTCAACCCAAAATGTTCACCTGTTTTAGAGCAGTGATTTTTCAAAAATGGATCTTTTTTGGTTTAAATGGCAAATATCAGAAAAACGAGTGGTGATAGACCCATAAAAGTTTATACAAAGTATAATTATTTTTTATAAGGAATTCAAAAATGTCATAATATACTGGGTGTTCCATTTAAAAAAACATAACTTTGGTCCGCCATATAGGAATGGACACCTGGTATATTACTAAAATATTTTTAAAATGTGGTCATAAAGGTGTTGTATATTCTATCGAAAACTGCATGCCGATATCTTTTTTCATTTTAGAGTAAAATTACTTCCTCGCAGCGCTGGGACACCCTGTATACTACTACATTCTGTTTTTAAAATCCTTCAAAATGAGGTGTCACAAGTATGGGGGTGCAATTTAAAATTTTTAAGCGACCGGAGCAGAAGGGATGACATGTGGGGCAACTTTTTGGAGAAAATTAACCTGTATTACGAAATTTTTATACATCTCATGAAACTGAAGAACTGAAGAACCTAAATAATTAGGGTGGATCAAATGAACATCACCCTGTATATTTCATTCTATATTTTTTTCAAAACTAGTTCAAAATGATTTTTTTATAAATGGGCATGGAATATTTTTAATACAAAATTTTATTTTGATTCTCAAACATAAATGGGTACTTTTAAAAATTTAAAATTAAATTTTTGGCACTATTTTTTGTAACTCCACAAACTAAATTATAATATAAATATAACAATGTTAACCTTATTTTTTCAGTTTATTTACAGTTTTAAGTAGGTTGGACACCAGTTATTAGAAAATTTTATAAATTATCTCCATTTTTACGTGGTGTATAGTAATGTGATGTTTTACCTCCTGCCAAAGGTGAAGGCCGATCTTGGGTCATGAGAAGCTGACCGTTTGGTTCTTCAGAGACCCCAACTTGATATCACGAGGGCGAATTTACCAAAATCTACAACAATTACTTGTTTTAATTGTTTCAATTTTAAATTTGTATCATTTACGTAATACAAATTTTTCAGAAATTTTTTTGGTTTTGGTACTAAAATAGTTTTTTTTTTATGGTCAAAAGTAAAAACTCAGGACTGGTTTTTAATAAAAATTAAAATGTTACTGTGAGTAATTGGCAAATCCAAGCACTTGAAATTGAAAATCGGTTGATACTTTGATACGTTTTTGATCAATTTTTTTTTCTCAAGACCTGGTTAATGGCTACTTTTTTGGACCTTTTTTTTTGTAAATTTTGTAAACTCTTTGAGGCTAATAATGACTCAGTTTTCAGTTTAGATAAGGTTTAATCATGATTAAGGTCCTTAATATCCTCAAGTTTACTACTGTAAAGTAAAATCAATCTTGAAAACAACCTTGCAATTTTATTGACATTTACAATTTAATAAATCAAGTTAAATACAGTTAGCATGACGATTACGATAATAATGAATAAAACAACATAATTTTAAAATTAAACTTGTAAATGAAGCCTGTGTAATTACAGATATACGACCCTGCCTGCCTTGAAAACTATTTTCATTTTTATAATACATACAAGATTTTGCTTTCAATATGAATGTATTTAATTGGAATCATATGTCGCAGCTGTTTTAATTTGGTAATAATAATATTAATGCAGACTTAAGAATCGTAATGTAAGCAGTTATAATCCTTTGTTTACCGACTTTGCGATTACTTACCCAGCGTTCATTCATTACACAATTTCTTCTCTTATGAATAATTATCTTTGTTTTTATAAAAGCAGGATGTGATATAACACTTTAATTGAAACAATTAATACTACTAAAATTACGAATATCAGCACTTTAAATTAAAATGTATTTAAGTACCCAATTGAAAATACTTAAAAGTTAGGCCCTACGATGTAAAAATGGCCCTAAGAAAAACTTTGAATCCTCACAGCTCACAGTAAGAACTTTTTAAACCAACAGTATATCAAAAGCTCTTAAATTGTTTAAAATTTGATTTGTAAAAAAAACAAAATCTTGAAAAAGTAATAAAGAGGGAAACGAAACTTTAGGAGATTTTTACTCATTTATGACAAATTTACTTCGTTTCAAGTTCAATAAATCATAATTAAGGCCAATTTCTTCATTAAGTATATAATTTATGTAATTTAATGACAAGAAAATCATAGTTAAATTAAATTAATCATTACTTTTTAAAGGAACGTTTGAAAAAAAAAACTGGCATTAACCTTCTTTTATAGTTAAAGTGTATAGTTACATGTTTTTATCTTGAATACTTTAATTAGTTTTTTAGACACAATTTGATTGAAAAGCTTGAATTAATTAGGCAAAAGTTTTAATTTCCTAATTTAAAAGTTTATAGTGAAAATTACTTGTTGATATTATAATTGTTTGCATGTTAAACCACTAAAATATCATAAGGAAGTGGGTGTTCTAATTAAAACCACAGTCTTACATAAGTTTGGTCAATGTTTTTAATGATAGCGATAAAAACAAACTGTTTATGAACGAGTTGTGGTTTTTATCTCTTAAATTATAGATCTGCGTAAGTGTTTAAATATAAAACTCATTATTATAATTAATGAACGTAAAAATAAATACAGTATTTAAGGTTTTAATTTTTAGTTTTCCCACAAATGAACTGTTGCGCCACAATTAAGTTATGTCTTATTTCATACGACATGTTTCTTTCATTAGTTTTATTAATTGCAATAAAATCGGTGGTAATCAAGTACTTTTACGTTAATTTAATGCCAATCATAATAAAAAACTGGATAATCAAATTAAAGACTCTTGGTGCATTTGCTATTAAGTGTAAACTAAGTGATCACACATGTACTTGATGATTGTATGGGAAAGCTTCTAACTCTCATAGCATATCAACAGTCACACGAGAAAAGCTAAGCTATACTTTGGGGTCCCTTGAAACTGGGAACGCAATGTGTAATACACATTTCATGAGCTATCTGCATGAATACATCTACACCTTTGTAAATAAATCCTACGTAGATTAAAACCTGAGTATACTTTATACTAGTGATAATAATAAATATGCAAATAATCATTTTTTTGGCAAAGTAGGGATGATTACATTGCGATTTTTTAACGAATTTTATTATGCAATATTATGAAATTATAGTTTCACACAAAACTATTAGTAACACTTCATGGCGATATCAATTATTTTTTAAAAATCCGTTAAACACTGGTTAAACTTGATAAATATCTTAAGTACTTGCGTTAATGTTTTTCAATTAAAATTATAGATGTTTTATGTATTAATGGGAGTATCTTCAAGGATATGTGGGTAATATAAATAAATTATATTTCCAGTTTTGTGTTTGAATCACACAATACATACAAAAGTGACAAAACCATATTCAATATTATAATAATAGGGGGTTATGATTGAATTATTGATTGACCGTTGAGATTTCTGACCTTCAGTATTACAGTAGGTCATCTAGGATTTTTTTGGTCTTGATATATTAAATAGACCCTAATCAGTATGCAGGAAATATCACATTATAATATCTTATATTAATATAAATTGAGCTAAAAGACTTAAAAAATCGAAATTACGTGAGAGAGGTAATGAGGTAATGCATTATTAGATACTTATTTAAAATTAAGCCATAAATTAAAAATAGCACTTTTGGGTGAATAGGAGTAATATCTCAAATGAAGTCAATTTTTGAATATCTTTTATTTGACGTCTTATTTTCAAATGAAATTATGGGAAATTAAGGAACGTTATGGGGAATCTTGTTTTTTTACTCAACCAATCTAAGTGTTCAAGTTTTACGACTTCCAGAGGTTCTTGATGGTTTTTCAAAATTAAATAACGAATTTGCTGCAAATAAATTTCCAATTTTTTGGAATACCTTGGTCATAAAACGGCATTGGTTTAACTTTTTTGTGAACTATCAAAATTTTCCTATCAAGAAGTTCAAACTGCTGAAAACTGAAAGTGTTTAAGATTTTCGCTTTTTTGTATATTATCAATATTGTTTTGTGGAAAACCGTTTTTCAAACTCTAAATCTCAGGTTGATCCGAATTTCCATTGTGACCTTTAAGAATACATAATCAGAAAACCTTACTGCTCTGAACGAAAGAAAGGCAACAGTCAACTTTTGGATGTAAAAATTAGTCTTTACCTTTTTGGTCTGCTATGAAAATTCTGGTGATAAGTTTTCCCAAAAAAAACCTGCTTAAAAGTCTTGTGTTGATGCAGTAAAATGTTTACCTTTCATGTTTTTTCAAAATCAAATGATAATTTTCTGTAAATAAATTTCCAATTTATTGAATATCTCTGGCATAAAACCTCATTGGGCTAAGTTTTTATGATCTAATACAATTTTCCGATCAAAATTCTTTTCAAAACGATCTTGGAACCCTGCAAAAAATAAAGTGTAGCGATTTTGGGGAACGATTGCAGCACAGATTTATGATAAGAAGTTCAAATTGCTCAACACTGAAAATACTGAAGACTTCTGCTCTTCTTTCTATATCAACAATACTGTTTTATGAAAAGCAGATTTCCAAATTCTAAACCCAAGGCCTATGCTAATTCTCATTTAGCATTAGGAGCTTATAGTCAAAATATCGTATTCCTCTGAAGAAGCGAAAAGTAAGATTAAACGTTTGGATGTAAAAACCAGTCATATAGACTATAGTCTATACCGTTGTCGTGTACTATGAATTTTCAGATGATAAGTTTATCCCAAAAGAATATACTCAAAAAATTAGTTGTTTACCTGTTATACAAGTTCTTGGTGGAAGTCATGATTTTTCAAAATCAAATGATAGTTTTCTGCAAACAAATTTCTAATTTTTCGAATATCTTGGGTATAAACCCTCATTGATTTTACTTTTTTCTGATAAATTGCAATTTTCCAGTTATTATTTTCAAATCGGTCTTTTGCTTGGAACACTGCAAAAAATCTTCCCGTGTAGCGACTTTGGGGAACGATTGCAGCAGAGATTTATAATACGAAGTTTAAATTGCTCAACACTGAAATTTGAAATTACCGAAGATTTTCAGTCTTCTTTGTATGTCAACAATACTGTTTTATGAAAAGCAGATTTTCGAACTCTAAGCCTGAGACCTATGCCAATTTTCATTTTAGCGTTAAGAGCTTATAGTCAGAAAATCGTATTCCTCTGATGGAAAGAAAAGCAGGAGTAAACGTTTGGATGTAAAAATTTACCACGACTATTGAATAAACGATTCATTACATTTGAATTTTTTGATAAGTCATGAAATTCACTACTAAATTTTTCACATTATTGAACATTCTCGAACCGTGTACTGTCCAATGGACTAATCACTTGCCAACCCATTGGGTAATGAGCAATGGATTATGGGCGATTTCATTAATTACTGGGTAACCTATTGGGTAATGAGCAATGGATTATGGGTAATTTCAACCACAGAATAAAATTAACATAGAAGAATTCAAGAAATGTCAAAATTACGAAACATTACCTCAAAAATTGCATAAAAGCGCCGTAAAATAAAAAAAGGTCGTGGAAAAACTTTAGTATTCTACTCGCAAGAAAATAGGCATTATTCACTCAGACCTATTAATAATTTCGGTCTTCGTGAATAATTTCTCGCTCGTTGAATAATATACTATTTTCGTGTGCTATTAATTTTCTGGTGATTAGTTTTCTGTAAATAAATTTCTACTTTTTGGAATAACTCGGGTATAAAACCCTATTGGGCTTTTGGTAAACTATTAGGAGTGCAATTTTTCGATCGAGTCGAGTCGAGGTCGAGTGAATTTATATTTTAAGTGTTAATAAGAGATTATAGTCAGATAATCGTGCTCCTCTAAAGGAAAGAAAATCAACAGTAAACTTGTGGATGTAAAAATCAGTCTATAGAGTCTATACCTTTTTCGCCTGCTATGAATTTTATGAATGATAAGTTTTCTCCAAAAGGATGTACTCCACAAATCTTAACTGTATACCTTTTTTAGAGGTTCTTGATGAAAGTCATAGTTTTTTTAATCAAATGATTTATTTTCTTCAAATATATCTGTAATTTTTGGAATATCTAAAGTATCGAACTATTACAATTACCCGATCAAAATTCTTTTCAAAACGGCCCATTTCTTGGAACCCTGCAAGAAAATCTTGACGTAAGGGATTTTGGGGAAGGGTTGCTCCACAGATTTTTGATAAGAAGTTCAAACTGCTCAACACTGAAAGTACCGAAGACTTTCGCTCTTCCTTGTATATCAAAAATGCTGTTTTGAAACTCTAAACCTGAGGTCGATGCGATTTCTGGTGATGAGTTTTCCCTAATCGGAAGTTCTTCAATAGATTCTTTTCCATGATTAATGTTCAAGAATGATTTTTCATAAATGTAGTACAGTTATCGTTTCCAACTTCCTACTTCTATAGTAATATAATTATCGTTATAGATGCCAAAAGCACAAGTACTTACTATAAAGGTAAGAAAATGATCATGGTTTTCAAAATTGCAGTAAAAATCTTCAATACATGAATTATCCACTTATGTATTGACCTAAATTTAGTTCAATATAAGCCCTAAATATCAAATATTTACTGTAACCAATTTCGCAATAGTAATTATTATTTATTAAAAAGGGGGAATAGTAACAAAGGCTTGCAATTTTCACCTGACACCTGTTAAGGCCTACAAAATAATACAAAACCTTGGATTTGCGAGAATTACGAGCCATTCATTCATACATACAACGTGTGATTTCTTCATATACCTGTGTATACTTATTTACAACAGGTCAACAGGTGTGCAAGCGCTTTAAAATGTGATATTCCTTGAAAATAATCTAAACACAAATAATGTACAGCAGCAATTAAATAGGTGTTCACTCATGATTCATGGGTGTTTAAGCAATAATTGTAGCTTTAAATGCAAAACTGGAGGAAACATGAAAGAAGAGGGAAATCACCTCCCATGACGAATAGCTAAAAAACACAAAACAAGTAATTGACTAATAGGGGAATATGTAGGCGATAAAGTCGGATGGAGGGTGCTGGTGGGAACTAGTACTTAATTTTATGGCTCTTGGTGGTACTGTATAGATTATAGTTTAGGACATAGGACACGCAAAAAGAACGGGAGAGATTCGGCATGCATTTCAGGTAAACAAAAGACCGTTGTTATTCACTTGCGTACACATATTGTGTCTCATATAGGGGTAGATGGGTACCAATTGGTACAGTGGACCAAATAAAATGTAATATTTGTTGAAATCTAGGTCATGGTTGATCTCAATGATGAAAAGGAGAAAATGTTGCTGGTAATTATTGAACGCATTTAATCAGGTACTTTAGTCACTTTAGTGACATGAACCAGTTTTAAAATTGGCGCAATTTACAATTATGAATCACTCTTCACCGCATTTATCTCATTAAATTTGTTTTGCTGTTATATGCTTCATTTAAATGTAAATTGCGCACTTGTGATAAATTGATAAATTTATTTTATTTTTCCAGTCATTTTTACGTCGATGTTGTAATTATCCTATTAATGAAAAACACGATTTACTCTTCATTTTTTGCGACGATGTAGGTAGGTAGGTTATTATAAAAATATGATCAATCATATTTGTAAAAAAGATTTTTGATTTCTTAATCCTGAAGAAAATTACAGAGAAATGTTGCAAATATTAAACTACTCCCAATTTTACCAAATGTTCAGAGTTCAGAACAAAACAGTAGACATTTTGCTGATGTAACAAAAATCTATGTAGAGAAAAGTTTCGTGGTATTCTCCTATAATTTTGGCAATTTTGGCAATTTCTGATATTTTGACTTTCTCCAGATAAAAAGCTGTTGTTTGATTTGGCAATGTGAAAAATCAAATGGGCTACTGTGTTGGTGCACGCTTTGGGTGGATCTAATTTATACGGGTCGCGAATGGGGTGGAAGGTAACAATGGGTACACGTGGCGCCACGTGGCAGGTACACCGTGGGAATTGTGGAATACTGTGAACACTCCGGAAAGACACTATCCGGCCCCCGATCGCGATCGCCCACCATTTGTACTGGGTATATCCGGATAACAATTCCCATGTCGCATTAGCCGCCGCTAATCGAATAGACACATCCGAACAATAAGAGCATCGCACAGATTTAGCTCCCATTATTACAATTAACTCAAATGTAAATCAATGAGCTGTATTACATGCACCATTAAATTTAACCTTATGTAATTGTGACGCTCTCTGTAAAAACTTGACCATGACGCGAGAAGATACACTCAAGATGAGCAAAAAATTATCTCTCTGTTTTAATCACCTTTTAATCTGATATGGGCTTGATGTCTTCGTTGCACTCTTGATAATATCAGATTTCACTTTAGCAATTAATAAAAGACCATCTCTGTTGACATTAAAAGATGACTAAATTTCCATAGGTAATTTAACCATGACATTAATTTACTCAAAAATATTATTTTAACAAAAAATTGTACTGGTAGCTTCTACAATATTTTCCATTACTGCATTTGAATTACACGTCTCGTATTAAATAAAAGCATTAATCTTCCGGCCGAAGTAATGAAATAAGCAAAAAAAGTCATGCGTTTTTAGTATTTGTAATTACTTTTTGCATCACGCGTTGTGAATATTAGTTTAGTTTGCGGAACTCAAGATGAGCGATGAAAATAAATTGTTATACCTAAAGAAGAGAATTTTCAAAATTATATACAAGTCTTGAGGAGAAGTACGCTGAATGCAATACAAATGTGGTCGTGTAGCAAAAAAAGTTTTTTTCTCGGCCGTATAAGTCTCAACTCTGAAGGACCGCTCCATCCCTTATTGGGACACTCTCTTGTCAACTCGTCAGTCTCGCGTGGTTTTCGGAGAAGAATTTATTTTGTCCAGCATTTTAGCAGAGCAATGCCATTTACGTTTTACTAATATGTGTAAAAATAAATTAAACCACTTTAATTAAGTTTCCAATGACTTTTGTCCTCTGTACATACAACTAAAGACCTCTATCATTACAAATTACATAGATAATTTTTATATGATTATATTAGTAGACAATATAGGTTTAATAACATGAATTTAATTACTAAAGATGACGACCAATTCAACGTTCCTGCAAGTTGTAATAATATTGTACATTACAAAATTGGACAAAAATTAATGAAGCCTTTGTTTAATTGGTCTATTCAACCTTCCTAAAATACTGACAGACCTACAATACAATGATGTAATTAAAAATGATACATAGGAAATCTTATATGGTGATAGCGAAAAAGAAAATGTATGTAAATATATAAAATTTACAGAAGTATTGAAAATTGATTCCGGTTGAATCTTGGAAGAATTTTAAAAATTTAATTGAATTATTTTAGACTGCAAATTCTACACATATTAGGATCTGAGAGTAGAAGATTATTTGATGTGGGAGAAAATGTTGACAAAGTTACTGTTAAAATTTTCGATTTTTCAAAATATAAAAATGAAACCTAAACAAGATATTTACTTTTTTTCTTTTGATCGAAACGAAACAGATTTAAAAATAAAATTTTGAGAGGAAAATTGAAATAAATAAAATGTATTGAACTTTGTCGAGCTGAAGAAGAAGTAAGTAAGCAAATTATAAGAATGGGTGGAAGGAAGAAATTAATGAAATAATAAAAAAATAAACATTTTAAAACTAAAAATTAAGGAAAATTGTAATCGATATTTAAAGAAACATGCTTTTGGGAAATGTACAAATGCAAATCCCAGCTTTTGAAGTAAAAGATGTTCGAATTGTTGATAAAATGATGAGAATGTAACAATAGAAACAATTTCCAAAGAAAATAAATTAGTTAATATTATCAAACGTACGTATGAATGGTATAAAACAATTAAAATTAATGTTTATTCAATTCTATGTAAAATTTATACTGTTAATATTATTTCATACAAAAAATAAAAAAAAAATGTGTGTAAAAATACAATGAGAATACAATTCCAAACAGTACCACACTGAAAATACCATGATGATGACAATACGATGCTGACAATACCACGCTGACAATACGATACTGACAATACAATGCTGACAATACCAAGAATAACAAGCGATAATATTTTACTCACAATCAGAAAATGCAAATCGTCCTAAGCACTCGTTGGATTAAAAACTGCAGATGAATTTTGAATGTAGAAGATAATTTAAATAATAACTGAACTCAAGAAATTATTGATACAATAATTAAATTAAAAGAAAATTGTTTTTCCTTCAATTTCAAGAACAAAAATGTATTTGTAGAAGGTTAGAAAAGAAATTTAAAAAATGAAGAATGAAAAAATAATTGAGAAAGATACAGGACCTACAGAATGGTTACACACAATCGTATTGGTAGAAAAACCAGATGGAAAGAATTTCCTTTGTCTGGATCCTACAAAATTGGACACTTTTGTTCAAAAGGGGTGTTACCAACAATTGAAACTATTTTGTCAAAATTGAAAGGTGCCACTGTATTTACAATATTAGATGTTAGTCATTCATATCATCAAATAAAGTTGGAAGTTGGATGAATCTAGCTCAAAATTGTGTACTATCACTATACTATTTGGAAGGGTCCGTTATAAAAGAATGCCATTTGGAATATGCAGTGCTCCTGAAGTTTTCCAAAGAATCACTAATGAATTAATTGATAAAATAGAGAGATGTATCGCTTATAATATGAGTGGATTAATAATAAATTATACAAAAAACAAAAAACTCAAATATTCCTTATCCACCTTTATTCACATAAGATAGTTTTCTTCAGAAGAAAATCAATTTGTTTAAAATTAATTTAAAAAAAATTAAAAGGTTAGCATAATAAAAAAAGTTGAAGATCATTTTTATATAGCTTATCGCTAGAAAGAATATTGTAGAAATTTGGTAAATCTAAAAACACATTCATTTTGTAGAAGTAATTTTTTTCAAATTTTGGTAATTCAGCATTTGTAGTATGAAACCGTAGATCACCTATACGTAAAGGTGGTCTTGGTATTCGTTTGGTCTCTTGTTTACCTTTGTCCGCTTTCCTTTATTCCTATTATGGTGTTTTTTTTTATAAAATTGATGTGATTTTACCTTCTTATTTAAAAAAAAATATGGACAATCTTTTGATTGAATGTGAATCTCTATGGACTAATAAAATTCCGAATATTATCTTGGATCGTCGTGAAAAATCTATTCAAAAAGCCTGTGAAACTCCTCTTTTGGACTTAACTTTAAATCATATTTTGTCATCTGCTAACAATTCTCATAAGAATTTTGCTTCCTTGTCTAAGGAATCTGGTGCATGGCTCAATACTCTTCCGGTTGCTTCTTTAGGAACATTACTTGATAATGATTCCTTCAGAATAGCAGTTGGTCTTCGTATTGGTACTTCTCTGTGTATTCAACACAGTTGTTCCTGTGGCGCTACTATCAATGAGGATGGACTTCATGGATTAAGCTGTCGATTTAGTGCAGAAAGATTTTCTCGACACCATGAAGTAAATGAAATAATTAAAAGAGCACTATCTTCCGCAAATATTCCTTCCATTTTGGAGCCTTTAGGAACAAGCAGAGATGATGGAAAACGGTCTGATGGATTGAGCATGATTCCTTGGAGTTGCGGGAAACCTGCAGTTTGGAATTTTACTTGTGTCGATACCATAGCTCCTTCTCATTTATCAGGTACTTCAATTTCTTCTGGAGCTGCATCATTAACTGGAGAAAAGATTAAAATTTCTAAATACAGAAATCTTGAAAAAAATTTCATTTTTTTCCCAGTTAGCTTTGAAACTTTTGGTGTTTGGAATCCTCTTGGTTTACGATTTATTAGTGAAATAGGAAAACGATTAGCAAATGTTACCAAGGAACCAAGATCCACTTCTATTCTAATACAGCGTATATTAGTATTGCTATTCAGAGGGGTAATGCTGCGTCTGTCTTGGGTGCGCTTCCTAAAGCAAAATCCTTTGTTGAACTTTTCTCAATTCCATATTCCGATGTTCAGAATAATTTGTCTTCCTATGGCTTGTCCTCTTAGAAGAAATAAGATGTTTGTAATTTATTATTTGATGGCTCCTTTGTTCCTTCAATAGATCCAGTTATGGGTTCATCGGAGAACATATCAACTGATGATGCCGAAGTTGAAGACCAGGTTGAGGAACACTTGAAGATGAAGAAGATAACGGCAAGGAAGATGAGGAGCCTGAGTCTGTTAAGAAATGACGTCGACGTAAACCAAAGATCGCTCCTGCAGAAAAAAAGGAACGAGCTAAAAGAGGAAGACCTGGTAAATGGTCTACAGAGAAAGCTGAGGAAGCAACCTCTGATGTTAAGGAGCAAAAAGAAGTAGAAGTTCCCGAGCATGGTATGAAGAAAACAACTAAAAAGACTCAACCAGAGACTGAAAATGACAAAAAGAAGAGGAAGTCAAAGAAAAGAATGAAGATGCAGAAAAAAGGCCTAGACGTGGCAATCGGGCACAAAAAATCAACTACAATGATAACACTGGTAGCATTCGTAGATGATTTTTTTAAACTTATATTTTATATTAAGTTGTTCTTATTTTATTTTTGTTCATACTTTATTTATTGTATATGTTATTTATATCAAGTAACCGTAGTTGAATTTTGATAATGATTGTCATTTTTTTTTTAATTTTGGTAAATCAACAATTGTCATTCTAACCATAGTTACCCTGCTGCATTTTGATTGATTGTCAAACAGTTATTTCAAACCTTAACAGTTATAACAAAATAATGTAACTTTTGGCAGACTTATCATTAGTTAAAGTAGCATCTGGTAACATCGGTACCCAGATTCATTCTCTTGACATGTCATTCCAAAAAATAATTTGAAAAATCCTTGTTTCTTAATAAATTTGAACATTTTTATTTGATTTTTCAATTGAAATAGTTTAATTTAATTTGTATTTCTATTTGTGACGATTCTAGAAAATTTTCTAGATTATGTTAACTTCTAGTCTAATTTTCCAATAGAAATAGAAAACACATTAAAGGATTTTTTTTTATATTTTACGGTACTCTCACAAAGGTACTTGGTAATATAGCAAGAGCTTATGAGCCAGTTTTGGTTTACTCCGTAGAATAAATTAAATTTTTAAACTGACGATTATTTTGAAATATGCGATTGTTATGCAAACTGGACTAATATATTTAAAATTTATTTTAAGAAGTGAAATTTAGGGTCCTAAATGTTGTTTCCAGAATTGATGGTGTCGCAAATTACAATCTACGTAATCTAAATTAATAGCCTTGCATTAGTGATACAATAAAATGTACCCAGCATCCAATAACGTTGCTATAAATAAGACTTTAATAAAATATGATTAACACTCAGAGCTAGTATATGATCTAATTAAATACCGGAGATAATCATATTTCAAGAAAAGTGTCTCCAAATCGTTTTTTAATACCACCATTAACATGATTTAGGTGTTGTAAATTTTAATTTGTATTTCAAGGCTTGGTAAATTATTTTCTGCATACACATGTGGGTTCTGTAGACAATTAAATATTACATACCGTCTCTTTGGAGCTTTTATGGTGGTAATTACTTGTTTTATGTTGGATCATTCTCTTTGCTTTGCGGCTGCTGTTGTGCGACACGTGCTATGTTGAATTCTAATATGGTATGTTCTTTTTAAACCATCCTCGTCTTATGGTTTATTCAACATGGAATACCTTTAAGAACATTCGTTATTGTTTTTGCATTGTAATTCCATAATACATTCAAGGAAATTAATGCTTCTGCAAAAACTATATACTATAGCATTATGAGAATTCTAATTATATTTCCTAAATAAATTTTGTAAGTAATTAATTCATAATTATGTATAATAAATGTTTTAATTGAAATAAGAGAACATTTTTCGGGTTTTTACTTATTTTGGCTTTTGATCATTTAAAACAAATTATAAAAAATTTTCAATGTTTTCTTCCGCATTTACAATGCCTGATTTTTCTTGCTACAAAATGACTAAAAGTATTTTGTTGCCAGTAGGAATAAACAGCTCTTGAGACAATTTCTTCATTAATTTTAGATTATTAACAGTTTTAAAAGTCTTAATCAAATGTTACTTTATTTAAAAATTTATTATCAATGGCTAGTACAAATCTTTTAACCTGGGAGCTAGATGACAAGTACAGGGTTTTCCAATAAGAGGTGTTATTTTGATATTCAAAGAAAAATGCAATTTTTTAATATAAATGATCGGATGTTTATTTCATTATAAAGAGGAAGGTATGCCGTTAATAGTGGAAAATAACATCAGGCAAATGACCACCACGACGACGCTGACAGGACAATATCCTTTTCATGAAATTTTCCATAACCAATTCGCAAAGTGGCTGCCCTATGTCCTCGATAGCCTCACGAATTCCATCTTTGAGGTCTTGAATCGACGCTGGGCTGTTGGCGTAGACCTTCTGTTTCACGTGGCCCCAAAGAAAGAAGTCGCAAGGTGTTAAATCACAAGATCTCGGTGGCCAATTGTGATCACCTCTTCGAGAGATAACACGGTCCGGAAACTTTTCTCGTAAAAGATCAATGGTTTCGTTGCTTGTGTGGCACGTAGCGCCGTCTTGTTGAAAGTAAACGTTGTCCAGATCAATACCATCCAATTTCGGCCATAAAAAATCGTTAATCATCTCTCGATAGCGCAATCCATTCACCGTAACTGTTGCTCCAGCCTCATTTTCGAAAAAGTAAGGTCCAATGACTCCCCCGGACCATAAACCGCACCAAACAGTCACACGTTGAGGATAGAGAGGCTTTTCAACAATAACTCTTGGGTTTTCTGAGCCCCAGATGCGACAATTTTGCTTGTTGACGAAGCCACCGAGGTGGAAATGGGCCTCATCACTCAAGATGATTTTTCGATGGAATTCCGGATTATTTTCATGCATTTCAACGACCCAATCAGCAAAGACACGACGTTGTTGATGATCGGCCGGCTTGAGTTCTTGTGTTAACTGGACTTTATAAGCCTTAAGACCCAAATCTTTATGCAAAATACGGTGTAATGACGTTTGTTGAATGCCTAATTCCAAAGAACGACGAGAAATGGACAAACCTGGGTTTTCTTCAACACTTTCGGCTACAACAGCAATATTCTCGGCTTTTCTTGAGCGACGTGCACGGGTTTTATTCTTCACATCACTAACTTGTCCCAACAGCTCGAATCTTTTCACCAATTTCTGTATTGCGGTCCGACAAGGTGCTTCACGACGACCCAAAAATGTTCGAGTTTTGCGAACCGTCTCTGCCAAATTTTCACCATTTTTATAGTGAATTTTAATAATTTCAATGCATTGTTGAAGCGTGTATCGTTCCATTAATATTAATGGCGTAGTTTCTACTTGTCAAATGTCAAAAAATGACAGCTTGAAAAGTGACATCTACCGAAATTGCGGGCTATTCAAATTAACACCTCTTATTGGAAAACCCTATATAATCATTTTCGAATTTTATTTCCTATGCGGCATATTTTAAACTTTTATAAATTATACATTAGTTGCATTGTAATAGAAAAATAGTAATGGCTTCTTCAAAGAGTTTCACATGTAAAATGTAAATGCACAAAATTTACATAAATAGCATAAATGAATTAATAACATTATTAGCTCCTGCAAAACAAGGATTTTTAAGGATTTTTAAAATAATGCTTTTAGACATCGAATAATTTTCCACTTAATTATATAATATACAAATTAATTTTCAACAATAAATCCGTGACATCAGGGCTATAACTGAAAAAAGCTATTATAGCTGAATTAGAATAAATGTCACCGTTCAATTTATAGCATTGATAATCATTGTTATTTATGCGATTTAAATAATCGTAAAATACTCAATAGCCATCAGAATTAATCATTCAATTAATATTTGCGATGTTGGAATTTATTCTAAGATTCAAGATCTGTAAAGTACCCGCATGAGATTAAATTTCAGACAAATCTTGGTAGCGTGTAATAAATACCCAGCAAGAAGACAAGAGGATCCCTTTAACAAGCAGGTGTTACTTTTAAAGACCAATTGATTTACTAACGATGTTTACATGTAATGTTCCACGATAAATTTATGAGAATCACGCAGAGAATTGAATATAATTAAAGCTTTCGCTGATATGAAATTTTTAAGCGTGTAAAAACTGCAATTTTGATAATGTTAAACAAGTTTATGGTGTTTAAAAACAACACTTGAGGTATATTTTTAAGAAATTTTAAATAATAATAAATTATATTAATTTCCTTCTTGTTTGACAAGCCAGGTTGTAAAGTATAGTTTAATATTATTCCATAACCACAATAAATGTCAAATTTTAAGTAAAAATTCTCCACGTTACAAATCCTCATAAAAATATTATCTATTACCGTTGAAGATAATAAATCAAATCCAGTAATAAATAGTGATTATATTTAAACTTTAGGCTGTTCTTTCACGAAAATTAATTAGTTGTTCCAATTTTAAAGTTTATCTCCTCGCAATTACTTAATTATTTAAGACTTAACACTCGAGAATCTCGTCATAAAAACGCCTTTACACGAATCAGTATTTAATTAAGATTTAATCTAGAAAAGTGAAAGTAAATTATTCAACACCTTAAGAAGCTAGGAATACTACGTTATCACCACAATCAAATTTAGTCCACACATAAATCTTCAAAAATAAATCCTCTTGATAATGATTGCAATAATTACATGCCTTCAGTAAATGCTCTTCGTGAAACGTGAAACAAAAGCGAGGTAAATGTAAAAAATGGCAACCTTAAAGTTGTTTAAAATTTAATAAATGGCGCCATTATTAACGGCTCTAAATATAAAGCACCAGGAATATTTCTCTGTGTACCGGAGGCAAATTTTGTTGCAAAACATAAGTGAGACTTTCAATAAATCAGGTGAAGTGGGCCGCAGGTAATTACCGACACAAATCATAAAGGTAGACAATTTAAGAGGTTATTGTTTACGCAAATAAAACAATTTTATAGATTGCCGATCATTATTAACCATTGTGTACCAGTTGACCTTTTTGTTCGTATATCTGATATGGTTTCTTATGAAAATTAATTATAAAAATACTTATTCAATTTTATTGTAAACAACTTTTGAAACCGCATAGGGCAGATAAATTTATAATTCCATAAACGAAAATCACCCTTACTGAAATTTTAAAAACTGTTCCAGTTTTATTTCAGAAACGTTAAATTCAATTTCAGAAATCATCACTTGTTATTCAGAAACGTGAAATGTATTTCAGAAACCATCATTTGTGTTTCCGAAAAAACAATTTCATTTCAAAAAGTATTGTATTTCAGAATTATCATTTGAAGATCAGAATTCGGCAATTTAATTTCAGAAAGTCAGTGGCGGATACAGAAGGGGGAGATATGGCGATAGACCCCTTAGACATTTCTTCCAACATTTTTTAGGTAGCAGAAATCATTCTGAACAAAAAAAATATTTTCAACTCAAAAAAGTTACAGAAACCTTAAAACTTCAATTTATTCACGATTTGGCCAGGATTAGAGCCTGGAATCTCCAAATCTCATCCACCAACCAGGCACTTGATCAACGACCAAGGAGTCTTCGTGTTTGTTTTTCGGACAAACAAATGTTAATATAATGACTTATAACTTTGAAGGATAAATTAATGCAAAATTGTCCTTGGCCTAGATTCGAACCTGGGGGGTTGTGATCGAATCACTCGACCAGATATCGTAGGCAACATAATAAGGACACACTCTTATTTTTGCATTTGAATGACAAGGTAGAATGATGGAAGTTGTATACTACGTCGTGTCTAGTAGTTCCAGCATAACCCCCTTTAGACTTAGATTAGCTTAGTTATTAGTATTAGAGACCGACTACCTCTATGGGATTGAATGTATGTCAACCTTATGGTTATTGTACTGTCGGTCAATTTAAGATTTGCAGTCCAACGTCTGTGTTACTGACGAGTTTCATCAGTTTCCCTACAAGTCCGGGTTTTCTTGTGGAGTTACGGTTCCAATCTAGCTGGTGTCTTTTCCATTCCAGGTTAGGGCATTCGAAAAGGATGTGATTTGCTGTTTCTTCTTCCTCTTCGCAGAGTCTGCATATGGGATCATTTCTGTAGATGTTCACTTTATGCATAAATTCTCTAAAGTCACCGGTTCCTGTCGGTAGGCTATCCATTTGGTTCAAGTGTGCTCTTTTTAGCCCTAATAGGTCCTTTGCAAGATTTTGATTGGGTGAGGCTATTAACATTATGCAATGGTTTGCTTGGTTGTAGGTGTTCCATCGTTTTTTTTTATGTTCTTCTGCCATCCAGTCGTTTATGAATGTTCGGACAGAGGTCTTTTGTGTACCTAGTGTACCCCAACTAATTTGTTGCGGGCGCCCAGTTTGGCTAGGCTATCCGCTAGTTCGATCCCTTATATTCCACTATGGCTAGGGATCCAGATTAGTTTTAACTTATTCTCCTGATCTAGTCTGTGGAGTGGTTCTTTACATTCGTTAATTAGACTTGATTTTATGCTGCAGACTTCTAGAACTTTTAGAGCTGCTTGGCTGTCCGATAATGCTTTTATTCTGATAGCTTCGTTTGTGGATTTCAGTAGCGGCTAGTGTAATTGCATGTACTTCTGCTTGGAAGTTGTCGATTCTTTGATTTTCAGCATTTTGCTGTACAGACCCGATCTCGTCTTACCTTCAAACATTGAACATCAGTCTTTGTTCTTGTTCGAAGGGATGAGGAGCTGGTCCGGTCCAATTGGGGTCTTTAATATGTACGGCAAAAGATTTTTCGAAGAGATGAGGTGTTTATGCAATCATATCTTATTTCTAACGTGGGGATGCCGACTATAGTCGTGATTGTTCCATGATTCTATTAGCTGTGGTCTTCCATAGACCCATGTTAACTTTGTTATGGCAGTTGATTGTTGCAGTTTTGATTGTTATTAAAACTAAGAGGGACCATTAAATTTCACGCACTAAAATAAAATCTTATTGAGTAAACTGTAAGAAAAAAATCCAAAGCGTGGGTATATGACTTTAATAAAAATATTAATAATAAAAGAAAAATTATACAAGGGCCCCTAATATCATAAAAATATTGAAATTTCATAATATCTGTAACTTTTTTTGGAGTCGAAAAAATAAGTGTTGATAGGAAATTTTTTATTCATAATGACATTTACTAATCAAGTGGGACACCCTGTATAATTGCCCATCGCCCCTCCGCCCTACAATTTTACTATGGATCCGCCACTGCAGAAAGTACGCTAGGTATTTCATTCAAATTTTATTTCAGAAAGAATTATTTATCTTTCATTCAAAGTATTTTTTTCGCATAAATTTTGGATTAGGTAATCCTAAATTTAGGAAAATATAATATTTTAGCCACGTCCATTGCTAAATTGGTCCTAACTGAAATTATATTGATTTTTCTGAAATACAATTAATGCATTCTGAAATCATGTTGATTTATCCGAAATAGAAACGATGGTTTCTGAAATACAATTGATGATTTCTGAAATTAAATAGATTTATCTGAAATACAATTGAAGCTTTCTGAATTACAACTGGAAAAGTTATAGTAATAATAGATTTTACGATACCCCATACTATTTAGGGCGCGTTCCAGTAATGAACACTAAAGCCCACGACGACCGCAAAATCGTTCTACATAAGATCGCGATTTTTTCTTTCGTGCATCGATGGCGACAGCAAGAAGCTCACAACGACCGTATTTATTCGTGGGTTTCCCTGGTTGTTTGTTGAATGGTGACCTTTTGAGCTAGTGGAACGGGAAAATTTTGTGGTTGTGGTCGTGGGCTTTAGTGTTCATAACTGGAACGCGCCCATACATAGATTTTCCGAAAACAACTTCGGTCATCGGCTATATCCCATTATCCAAGTGGAGGATTAAAACGCTTTCTCGTGTGTAAAAGCATCTTTAGGGTAGCTCTAAGTGCAGATTAAAGCTCGAGCAAATTTCGTGGAGATGTAATAATAACTGTAGGCAAGAGTTATTGTCTCTTCCAGCTTTACCACTGCAGTTTGAAGTCATGTAAAAGCTCATGTTTGCGTAAACCAACGTAGTAAAAGTTCCAAGAGACTCTAATTATCTGAATCAATTATTTTAGTCTAAAAAATTTAAGTTTTTAAGTGATTCGTGGCGAATATAAAAATTTAAAAATCTCTTGGTTTTATATAACAATTTTCTTAGGAATTATATAATTTTTGTTGTTCACTAAAAATATTTAAAAAGCTCATTCCTAAAAAACCATAAGCTTGCTCTAAAATCATGCACATTAAAAAGAAATTAGGTCTTCCTTCGACGTATATAATGAACTAAAATCATGTTTTCAATAATAAAATACAAAACACAACATATAATAAAACATCGTTTCATTTTGCTAATGATAGATGAATTTGTATTTTCTAAGATAAAGTCATTTGGCAAATTTGAAGATAAATGCACACTTAAAAAGCTTTTAAAGAACTCGTGCCTGTCTGTCTGTTTGGGGCGACGGTTATCTAAAAGAATTGATAATTTAAGTGGATGTCTTTTAACGTTGTAATTACCTTAAAAATATGGTTTAATGTTTGGCAAATTTTTCTTTAAAATTCCAGAAAATTTATAAAAACTAATGCTATAAAATTGTTTTAATGCCTCTCATGATAGTGATTGGGTAATAAATCCTACATATTTAAATCATTATTTTTCATGTATTTTATAATCCAATCACATCATTAATGCATCACAAAATATTAACTCATGTTTGCTTTATTTTTCCTACATTATTTAATGAGATCATTAATACGTATTTATCATTTTCTATCTGCATTCTTATTAGCTTTGAATTTGCATAAGTAAGCACTAGTACGAGTGGAATCATAATTTGTAAAAGATACTAAGTTTCTATATGAGCAATAAAAAATTAATTACACGTTTGTGCTCGTATAATATTAATAGAGGTGCTTCTGTATAACGCTCTCAAATGGCTTTTTTTAATATGGCCTTTATTTCTTATTTCACGCTTATTTCAAGTCCACTATAGTCCACCAAAAAAATTAATAGTTTTTTGGAGCACCATTAACATTTCAATTTAAAAACTGTTGATGATATTAATATAAATTCAAATTACTTTGTGTATTTCTAAATATCCGTGATATATTGATAAATATATAAATAAATATATTAAAAAAACAAAGTATCAATTTTCATTTACTGTAAATTAATTCTTTTATTGAGATTTGAAATAAATATCCGTGGTAAATACTGAACTTAAACTACTCCATTCGATTATTTAATATTCAAATTTTCATCGCCAAGGAAAATAAAATTTCCTCAATAAATTGAGTCTTCTGCAATATCACATTTTCTTGTTGATCTATTTTAGTGGTAAGAGAAATATAGTGGACTCTGCTTAATGTTATCAAATAGGGACTTGTGGTTTTTGATAAAAATCACCGATTGATAACAATTAACGAAAACGTTGAAGATAGTTAAGGTCTATTTGTGCTCAGAATTATAACTTAAGATTTAAAAGTTAAATCTAAAATTTTAAATCTTAAGGTGATAGGGAGTCAAATGTTGAAAAAAACGACGTACTTATCTTTCATGAATTTTTTAAAGTGTTTCGAATTGGAAAGTCAAAAAAATAAAGAAATACCAAACTAAAGTAAGAATTTTACATTCATTTGGAATTTTTGTTATTTATGTATCTACAACTATATTTGTGTAATTTTGCAAGAAAAAGTTCAATATTTATATTTTTATTTTTGCAAAACTACGCTTATATACATACATACATGAAAAACAAAAATTGTATATACAAGTACAAGTCTTACTTAAGTTCGGTATTTTAATATATTTTTTTGTTTCCAATTCCAACACTTGAAAAAAATTCGGGAAAGATAAAAACATCGGTTTTTCAATAAATGACTCCCTATCACCTTAAGTCCTAAATCTCTGAGCATAAATACCGTAGACCTTCACTTCACTCCAATATTTTTGATTGTGCTGCTGCATTTTGCTGACTCATTTTTGGCGTTGACGCGTCAAGTAGTAGAACTTGGAATTGTCGAACCGTAAAGTGGCCGAAAGTAAAATCGCCGAAGAGTAGTTTAGCCGAATCGTAAACTGACTTAACCGTAGATTGACAGAATCAATAAACCGAAATAAGCAGAACGTAAAATAGCCGAATCGTAAATTAGACAAACCGTAGATTGGTCGAATCATAAATTGCCCAAACCATACATTGGCTTAATCGTAAGTATGGTAAGCTCAACCACATATTGACCGAATCAATCAAATAGTAGAAATCAGAAGATTACAATCATTTCGCTGCAGTGTCTACTATTGTCTATTCTACATTTTCAGAAATTGCGTTCTGCTACATTACGGTTCATTGATTCGGTTAATCTACGGTTCGGCTAATTTGACTAAATTATGATTTGTATATTTTGCTTTCGGCCAGGTTTATCGACCCAGTATATTCAATAATTTTTCTGCAGTGGTGTCTATTCTACGTTTTCAGAAAGTCGTTCTATTACTGTTCGATTAATTCGGTCAATCTACGATTTGGTTAATTTTCGATTCGGCTATTTTACGGTCGGCCAATCTACGTTCTGCTACGACACGGTTCATTGATTCGGTCACTCTACCGGTTCGGCTAAATTACCGTTTGAATATTTTGCTTTCAGCCAGTTTACGACGTTTATAGGCTAAGTATATTACAATCATCTGTCTGCAGTGGCAACTGTTGTATATTCTATGATTTCAGAACGTCGTACGTCGTAGTGTTACTGTTTGATTAATTCAACCAATCTAAGGATGCCGATCTACGGTTTGGGTAATTTACCATACGGTAAACCATGTTTTGGCTATTTTATGGTCTGTCAATCTACGTTTTGCTACATTATGGTTCATAGACCGACAGCTCACCGTAGGAAAATTGGTGTTGATCGAACCCGGTATGCAATTTAGATTATTGCACATTCATTATCCGTAAATTTTATAAAATGACTGAAATCATTTTCGTAGATAATCGACCTGAGGGTCGATATATGCCCTAAGAGCAAGCGCTGAACAAATGTAGAGTCGATTTCAGCCCTTTTACCACAATATCGGCGCGTATGTCGATAGTTTTCCACTGGAATGTTTCATAATGGATGTTTTTGATTCCTGGTACACGTTCAGCTCTTGCTCTAAGGGCATATGGCATATATCGGCCCTCAGGTCCATTATCTACAAAAATGACTGGAGTCATTTTTTATAATCTACGGATAATTTATCTGCACATGCCGAATGTACAATACCCTCAAGGGGATACTCGGTACGATCTGCACCAGATTTCCTACGGTGAGCTGACGGTCTATCATTGATACGGTCAATCTACGTCTACGGTTCAGCCAATTGACGATTCGGCTAAACTACGGTTCGACTATTGATTTCTCTCTCGTGGTAACTATTGTCTATTCTACGTTTTCTGTATTCTGTGCTGTTTGATTAATTCGTCCAATCCACGGTTTGGCTAATTTTCGATTCAGCTGAACAATTCGGATAAATTACGGTTTGACTGTTTTACTTTCGGCTACATTATAAAGCATAATTTTTACAAACTTCCCATATACATATCTGAATAATTTAAATTGTTACCTTAGTCCCACATTATTTAGCGTCCTTCATCGCACAGGAAGGATGAACTTCTCTGAAGTTTGGTAGAAAGAACTAAGTCAAAATTTTCAGAACTTGAATTAAAAATTGAAATTAAAGATTCCAAATCATGGGATAAATCGTGGAATGAAATCAGAAAAATAGTATATTATTCAAGGAGCGAGATATGATAGCCTTTATTCACAAAAACCGAAAGTGAATAGAATACTATACCTTTCCTACGATTTTGTTATTTTATGGCGCTTTAATGCAAATTTTTTGAGGTTATTTTTCGTATTTTTGACATTTTTTGATTTCATCTATGCAAATTTTATTCTGTGGTTAAAATTACCCCTAATCCATTGCTCATTATACTATAGGTTGTCCAGTGATTAATGAAATTACCTATAATCCATTGCTCATTACCCAATAGGTTGTCCAGTGATTAATGAAATTATACATAATCCATTGCTCATTACCCAATAGGTTTGTAATATCTATAGTACCAATCGCTAGTAATTACATACATACGGACTTCAGAGAAGGTGAAAGATGATTTTAAAATAAACTGTCAACTGGTTTCGCGGTTTCATCCGCTTTTAAAGGAAACACTCGTAGCGTCTGACGCTTTGCGGTGACCGGTGACCGCCAAGCGGCAGCCGCTAGCGTCCGCCGTTTCAAAGAAAATGCACCTTTAGTTTACTTACAACTTACAAATCATGGATACAAAAGTCATACAAGCTGGTCTCGTCAAAGATTTGTTATTAGTTAAGAATTTTAAATTTTTTAAAAACTAGGTTCTAAAATCCAGTGAAATTTATTGGCGTTGCACCGATAGAAAATGCAAGGCAAAAGTTTTTAGAATATAAACATGTTTTTTATTTATTTCTTTATTTTTCTTCTAAATTGGCGTACAATTCTAATCCTACCTATCTATCATTATATTTGGTTAGCGTACAAAATTGCCTACCCTTTTTTTGTGAAAATGGTCAGCGTACAAATCTGCCCCATCATAAAGGATTTATTTTATTTGGCGTACAAATCTTCCCCCTATCAAAATTAACACTTAAGACAAGACTTAAATTCTGCAAATTCATCTAAACTGACTTATGCCCCTTTTACCAAACTTCATGAATTCATTTATTTATATCGATTATGCACAAATAAATGCACCTGTGTGTTTTTTGCCACATTTTGTCCGATCTTCGCAAGTATTCAAAAAAAAACTTTGTAAGAGAAAAAAACGATAACATAATCCGAAGAACTTGATTACTGCTCACCGATGCTTTTTCTATTTACAATTAATACTACTACTTCGCAAAAGTGATAACAATATTCGTGATTATAATAAGTGGCATCCACTCTACTTAGAAATAAGCAATCTCTTTTTCTATCGGATTCAATTCAAGTACATGTTGGTTGTTATATTATAGGTTATAAGAAAGGGTAGTATAGTCTTACCTATTTTAAGATAAACTATCCCACATAATTTTTTATACTCAACCTGTGTATACAAAATAATGGTGTTTTAAAGTTTAAAAGATAACAAATACAGAGCATATTTATACCTTAATGAAAAATGTGGATTGTATAAGTATTATAAAAAATGCCGATTCACTTAAAAGACCCCTTTTAAATGCCTACACCCCACATGGATCAAGTGCATGTGTGACTTGTCTGCCAACACTCCATACTGTAAAGCAAAGAAAAACAAATACTGTCGCTGCTTTTTAACTTACTCATGAACTTATAATTGTGTTTAGATATAAATTTCAGAAAGGTAAATAAATATCGGTTATGAAAGGTTTAATTTCAATTCATATTCATCATATTATTTTATGCGAAGATAAAAATAATCAAGATGTAAATTATCCTTGAAGTTTTACCCCCTTTATATACACCTACCCTTTTTTAAATAAAAGTTAAAGCAGGTAAAATAATAAATTAAGAAATACAAGTATTTTCCATTAGTCTCGTCTGACCTTCATGTAAGGGTAGGAAGAAATAGAAATGAACACTTCAGGGGTCAAGTCTAATGGGAATACTTTGTCTTATGCAGGAAGGAATTGAAAAAAAGTGACATGATTTTGCCATTTCCTAATTAGAGTTCATCGCAAAAATTTGTACCGTTGTGGTAGCACGGGACATTGTGTTTACCACCCAAGAGATAAATTAACATGCCGAAAACCAGATTTTGTCCAATACGACTCAGATAATACGACGATTATGTAAATCTTGAACAATTAAGTTCACATATCATATCCGTATACCTTTTATGTTATAAATTAAACTTTCTAAACGTCAATAACAAAAAAAATGCCTCAAGATATTTATGGTCGAAATATAATTTTAATAAAGAACAAAGCACTATGTTTTAAAATATATGATATATATTGCTGTTTTATACCTATAATATTATTTTATATTTATTTTTTTTTTTGTTTTTCTACGATTTTATAAATTTGCATAGAAAAAAAGAAAGATTTTCTTCATAATAATAAATTGTGAGTAAATTATACAATATGTTTTTCTAATTATATAAAATACGCCAATATTATCAGACAAATATAATAAAATATGCAGAAAAAACCATGAAAATTTGCAAATTGAAAGATTAAACAGTTGAGTGGAGAAAAATTCTTTAAATGTTTACTATCAATTTATTTCCACTTTAAATTTGTTATGAGCTGAAAACTTGTATTAATCACTTTGCTGTCTTTTTTATTACTATCAGATTTTAATTATCATATACTAGCCTTTGTTGTAAATCAATAATTTATTTTTACTATTTAAATTATATACTCAAGGTAAAATTATTATAATCATAAAAACATTTAAACGGTGTTTAATAATACCATAAATTTTAACAAATAAAAACTTATGAATGCAGATATAACCGGGGTCATCTTCATTTATCTCAATACTATTTTACAGGCTATAAATCGATTTTAATGGTACAACTCCTATTTTATTGTCTATATACATATTTATGTTTATGTTAATAAGAAAATATCAAGGGTTCAGGATACATCCAACATCCAATCAGATTAATGAAGAGTAAATCTTAGAATAGTCATTCGTTTTATACAGAAAAAGTAGGAGCAAAAAACTATCTGAAAATTGATTAGTTTCATTACTAAAAAATATGTTGAAGGAACTATTTGACTTTTTTTGAAAATAATAAATTTTAAGAAGATATTAGTATTTAATATTAAAATAAAAAACTCACTCTTTTTAAAGATATTTAATAAGCCAGAACGTTTTCGTCAACCAATGTTGACATTATCAATGGCATTAAATGACAGAAAAATACAAATATGGTTGCTTAGGAAACAATTTTAGAAAACTTAATTTGGAAAAAGAAATATAATAAATACGTCCGAAAATATAAATATTAATTTTTGTTCAAAAATATGTTTGGCAAAATTTGATTTGTTTAAGTAAGCTTTTTTTAAAGCATTTAAATGTTCACCATATCTAATTTGGAAATTACGAATTGTTTGACCTATATAAACTGCATTACAAGAATTGCAGTTTAATTTATAAATGCCCGAGTTATCATAAATATTTGTTTTTGGTTTCATATTAAAAACTATTGATTTAATTGATTTATAAGGTCTAAAAGAAATTTTAATATCTATATTATTGGCTTTAATGATTTTTGATATATTTTCAGAGACTTTACCAAAATAAGTAAATGATTTATAAATACATTCTTTTTTACTTTCTTTAGGAAAAATATTATTTAGAATAATTTTATATTGTTTCTTTTTTAAAATTTGATCAATTAAGTTAGAATTATAACCGTTTAAAACTGCAATTTCTTTGATAGTTTCAATTTCTTTTTTAAAATTAATTTCAGTCATAGGAATGTAAATTGCTCTATGAATCAAACTATAATATGTCGAAAATTTGTGAGAAATAGGGTTACATGAATTATTTGGTATACTTAAATTTGAATTAGTATCTTTTCTAAATATTTTAAAATCAAATTTCTGTTTAATAATATTTTTGGAAATTGTTAAATCAAGAAAATTAATTTGGTCATTTTCTTCTTTTTCTAAAGTAAAGTCAATATTTTTATGAACTTTGTTAATAAAATTAAATAAAACATCTAGCTCGTTATGAGTACCATCAAAACATATTAAGATATCATTTACATAACGATACCAAAAAATTCATTTACTTGTTATTTTATTTTGAAAAATATTTTTTTCAACATTATCCATAAAAATATTGGCTAAAATAGGATAAAGCGGACTTCCCATAGGGAGACCTTCATTTTGAATATAAAATTTGTCATTAAATTGAAAATAATTTTGATTCATACAAATTTCTAATAGATTTAAGATCTCATCTTTAATTTGAACATTTACATTATTTTGATCTAAAAACTCTCTAACCAACAATAAAGTTTCTTTTGGTTGTATTTTAGAAAACATACTTTTTACATCAAATGATGCTAAAATATAATTTTTCATACACGGTATATTTTCTATTTTTTGAACTAGATCAACAGAATTTTTAATCGAAGATTTTGAGTTATAATTGTAATCACGTATAATTTTGTTTAAATTTGATGATAATAATTTATTTGGAGTATCAATGTATGATACTACAGGTCTAATTGGAAAATTATCTTTATGTAATTTAATTGTACCATATAATTTTGGGGGTTTTGGATTTTTAACTATTAAATCTTTTTTAACATAATCAGAAAATAAACTAGAGCTATCTTTAATAGCATTTTTAATTTGGTTTTGAAATTTTGTGGTGGGATCTTTATTTAAAATTGTAATATTTTCACTATCTATAAAATTTTGAACTTTTTGTTTATATTCATTTTGATGAATAATTACAAAAGTATTACCTTTATCTGATTTTGTACAAATTAAATTGTTTTTATTAATTTTGTCTTTTATGTTTTTAATTATATTGGATTCGGTAATATTATTACAAAATTTCTTTTGGTCTAATGATTTAATTAATTTAGCTACTTGGAATTTTGCATAGTTATCATTTTGTAATCTAAGATTAATTTCTGCTTCAGAAGCAATAATTTCTTTAATACAATTTGTAAATTTTGGAAATGGACTATATTTAATGCCTTTATTTAAAAATGCAAGTTCTTTTATATTGAAATCTACATTTGTTAAATTTCTAACCGGTGGATAAAATTTATTGACTCTATGATAAATATTATTCGATATTTTTTGTTCATTTTCTAAACGTTTAATTTTGTTAATTTGAATTAGATATTTTTCTTGCTTTAATTTAGAAATTTTATAATAAATGTCATTTTGAAATATGTCAAATTCAATATTGTGTAATTTTAAAGAAATTTCTGAATAAAGTACCTTAATTTGAACGAACAAATCATTTAGTTTGGAATATAAAGAATTAATTTCCTCCTTAATCCAAATCGTTTGTGCTTTCTTTACAGCAATTAATGCACTAGGTGTTCGGCATTTAGTATTAATCTGAACATAATTTGGTACGATTTTCCTTTTTAGACATTCTTTGTTGAACCATATATTCTGTTCCGTTTGCATTCTTCTGATGGATAGCTTCTGAAATAATCGGATCTGGTCTCTTATCGACGACCTCTTTAAACAATTAATATGTGATAGATACATGTACCTTTAATGAACGAACAAATTGATATTTACCAATCGTGCTTTTTAGATATTCTTTTTGAACCAGACTGCTAGGTCCAAGTTTTTTCTACAGGTTTCCTTGGATCCTTGAGCGAATGCTTAGCGGTATTTAAGTACTTTATGAACAATTATAAAAAAAATGTGATTTTATTTTTATTCATAAAGTACGCCCCTATCATAGACTCTACATGAAAAACAATTATTCTATATGAAAACTAAATTCAATTTGAACTAGGCATCGTTTTTGTAAAATTTTAGATTACAAATGCCCAAAAATCAATGTTTACTAGCGAAAAGTACGCTTTTCAAACATTTCGCCGAGTATCTTCTTAAGTTTTGGATAATATAGGTAGGTACTTATTCATCAACCGACAACTTTTAGTAATATAAAAACAGTTTTAAAATTACCCAAAATCAGCATGGGCATTTTGACCTGGTATTAAGCTGCTTTCAAAAAAGAAAAGGAAAAACAATATAAAAAAAAATAAAATTAAGTAAAATTAGACGAAACGATTATTAGGATTACTTTCTTAGATGTAAGTTAATAAGGTTTAAATAATACAGTTTTTGACTGAATTTGTCTAATGCGACCGTGTTAATGATTCAAGAGTTAATGATTTTTCAAATTAATTAATTAATTATTTTTGGAATTAAGGTCACCAATAAAGTTTGTTCGAAAAACTGTGTTGGTTTATTTAAACCTTATTAAATTAAATAAAATGATAAAATTACTTCCGTTAACTTAACAAATATGTATGTACAGGGTGATGATAGAAGTATGGAACATAATTCGTTACTGCCGTATTTAATTTTTTTGAGAAAATCGCTCGGACAAATCAATTTTAATTTTTAAAATACCATCTCTTTGTTTACAAATGTAGTAATTTTTTTATATCATCGTTTAAGTGACATGAATGTTTATCAGAAACGAATAAAAAAGTGGGAATTTTCTGAAAATCTGACCGTATCTGACTTTTTGAATTTTATCCATGTTACAGATTCACCCTTTATATTAAATTTGAAAATATGAATGAATTTTTAACCAATTGTTTTATATTTATACAGGGTGATTTTTTTAACCTGGAAAATGGAATTATCTCGAAAAATACGCATCGCACAGAAAAATTTGCCAGATCGAAACTTTGTGGTCTAAGAAAACAAATTTTATGGATCAAATACATCTTTCATTTTACTTCCGGTTTATCAGGAAATGGCACCCACTTTCTTATTTTAAATGTAAACCCCTGATTTTTTCTAAGTAAAATCAAACATAGGTTAGTTTTAAATATGTTTATGACAAAAAAATATTTTTTTTCAAAACTTTAAGAAAAAATTTTGAATTTGTTTTGGCAAAAAATTTGAGTAAAACCTACAAAAAATATTTTTAAATAATACAAATACGTAAAATAAATTGTAATTTATAAAATACTATCCATCGTTCTTGAGATATTATTTTTTTTTAATTTTTACTCAAATTTTTTACCAAAAAAAAATTTAAAATTTTTTCTTAAAGTTTTGAAAAAAAATATTTTTTTGTCATAAACATATTTAAAACTAACCTATGTTTGATTTTACGTAGAAAAAATCAGGGGTTTACATTTAAAATAAGAAAGTGGGTACCATTTCCTGATGAACCGGAAGTAAAATTAAAGATGTATTTGATCCATAAAATTTGTTTTCTTAGACCATAAAGTTTCGATTTGGCAAATTTTTCTGTGCGATGCGTATTTTTCGAGATAATTCCATTTTCCAGGTTAAAAAAATCACCCTGTATATATATATATATATATTTATACAACAACTGCAAAAAATTGTACAACGAGAGCATATGCTTTTTTCACGAATTCCATACACTATAATATCTTCTACGATCAGTGCACAAAGTCATGTTTTTTTGCACTGATGCAGAAAATCATTACATAAGTCATATTTTCTTGCATGTACTGATCATAAATGGCCTAGTTTTACACACTCGTAGAAAAAAATATTTTTAACATGAATCTAATAGATAAAATTTTGTTTGAAAGTTTTCGAATTTGTGATGTTCAACACAGGTTAGGATCAACAAAATATTTAATTTCAGAAGATTGTTTAATTGTTAAAAGGTCTTTTTAACCAATTATTAAATAATATTAAGTATTTATATTAATTCTTCTTCCATATTAATACTATACAATCCAGAATATAATAATATAGTGTCATCAGTAAATACTGAGTCGTTTGCATTAATTCCTAAAAATTGAAGATTTTGAATATAAATTAAATATAGATGTGGTCCTAGAACAGAACATTGAGGAACACCTATTTTTGTATGTGTATAATTTATCACTTGAAAATTTATTTATGATTCTTATATGGGTCTGTATGATGCAATTATTTTCCAAGCAATACCTCAAATACCTGATTGATCTAAGAATTCCAGAAGTAAATTATTGTGATCCACTGTATCAAATGCTTTTTATAAATCAATCAAACTGCTACTACATATTTATTTGAGTTAAGTTGATCATAAATAAAGTCCATAATATTTATTATTGTTGATTGAGTGCTAAGTACTTTTTTCTTGAAATCTAAACTGTCCCGGATCAAATAAATAATTTCTATTAAAGAAATCTACAATTCTTCTATTAATTATTTTTGCTAAGATTTTTGAAAATATATTCAATACAGAAATAGGCCTGTAATTTTCAATATTTAGGTAACGATTCTGTGCAATCCTGTAAGCTCTTATTGCAAATATCAGTAAAGGTAACTTAGTAACATTTTATATACTTGAAAACTTTAGCACTTTAAGAGGATATGGAGTCTACAAAATTATATGGGTTTTTCCCTGTTTTTATGTATCAAACTACGAGAATATGTATTAAGCTATACAGGGTGTTTCGTAAGTAGCGTATAAATTTGAAACCCCATGTAGGAAATACTTTTTCAAAAGAAAAGTTCATATGAACATGTGTCCAATATTCATTCATAAAAAAGTTATAAGAATTTGAAAAAAAAAAAAATTAAATCAATTTATTACTAAAAAAATATAATTTAGCATGCTTTGAAAATTACATAATTAATTTAAATTTTGTTCGAATACACCTCCTCTTCCTGTTATGCAGGCACGGCATAGACGTAACATCTCTTCGTTAACATTGAAATTAAAATTATTTTGCACTTCAGCAACCACATTGTTTACCCTCTCAAGTAATTGTGCTTGAGTATTTATCTCAATTGTGTACACATTTGTTTTGAGAGTACCCCAAAGATAAAAATCTAACGGATTTAAGTCTGGAGATCGCGATGGCCACGATATTGGTCCTCCAAAATCTATCCAATTATTATTGAAGTTATCATTCAATCAATTAGTCACATTTCTTCCCCTATGAGGTGGCGCTCCATCGTGTTGATACCAAACCTGATTTAAGACATTTAAGGCTACATTGTCAACAATATCTTGTACATTGGTATTTAATAGAATCAAATAATCATTCGATTAGGCAGTACTTGCATTGATATTAATTGATTATTAAAAATCCCTACCCAGACATTTATTGAGAATCTTTGCTGAAATCCTCTTCTTTTTATTAACTTGGGATTTTCCAATGACCACGCATGTTCATTGTGGTAATTTGGTGTAGTTCCTCTGCCAAATTGACTTTCATCCGTCCAAATAATTTTTGAGCAAAAGTTTGGTTCTGTTGCCATTTTTTCCACTAACCATTGACAAAAGTTTAAACGACTGATCTCATCTCCTGGCTGAAGGGCCTGTACTTGTTGAAAATGGTATGTATGCATTACTTCCCTCTTTAGCGTCTTCCAAATAAATGATTGAGAAATACCTTGCATTGAAGAAACACTGCGTATACTTGTACGAGGATTTTCAATAAAGGCGTCTATCACTGCTTCTTCTTCTTCAAATGTATGTTTTTCAGGGGCACCAATTTTTGTGCACAATGTATGTTTCCGGTGTCCCTTAATCTTTGAAAGGTCCTGGAGAAAACATGGTAAGAAGGGTGACTTCTTTTGGGAAACGTGCGTTGATATTCTCTACTTGCTTGCAAACTATTACCATTACAAAATCCATAAATAAAAATTATATCGGCATATTTAGAATTACTTTTTTAACTTAAGAGCAATTTCCTAAACGGAAAGTATAGTGGTTTAGTTCTGCAGTCATAAAAGCTAGTACGAACAACATAAAAAATTGGAGAATGTACAAAAAAATATAATGATCTAAAAGTACCTTAACTTTGGACCCTTCAAATTAATTTTGCGCTAGGTTGCAGAAAAAAAATTGTAAATGTAACGAGGGAAACTTGAGTTATGACAACAGAACTAATGCTCGATTTTATGATTTTTCACAATTTTTTCTCCCAAACTCGCGCGCCCTCTGGGGATTCGCATTAATTATCAGTTATTTCGTCATAATTTGCAAAGAAGCTCCAGAAAAGTGGGATGGATTTTCTATTCCTTGTTATTATCTCTAACGAAAAATTTATCTCGGGTGTCTAGGAAGATGCTCTTAAATAAAAGTCAAAAATGAACGAAAATGGATTTGCCCCCTTTTTGCAGCAAGGTCTTCAATTGCTTATACATATGTATATTTTTTAGACATTGGTAAAATATTTCTCTTGAAGTTTTTAATTTAGCTATCTTATGTTGATGACGATCGTAAGATCGAAAACGTTAATGTAATTATTTTTATTTTTTAGAATTTAGTGAAACAACAATCCAACATTATAATTATTATTTATGAATTGTTTTTTTAGATTGTTTAATCAAAGAATTGCACTTGTTTTTTAATGATTTATAATGTTTTATATTTTTATTAATAATGAGGATGATTTGGGATTAAGTTTGACGATGTGGTGAATTCAAAGCAACTATTACCATAAATAAAAAACAGTTTGTTACTAGTTACGCCTGATGACGCCCTAATAAAGGAGAAACTAGTAACACAAACTGTTTATTATTTATGGTAATAGTTGGGATTCGAATTATTCTTCACCACATCGTTAATTATAATTTCATTTATGTTGTCTATAAATAAATTATAAAAGTAATCATTTGTTTACTTCAACCTATATCATACTTACCAATATCGTGGAATATATTTATTTTTTCTAATGTGGAATAGAGTAAAGTAACTTTACTACTCATTAATTACAACGATGACACATACAAATAATATGAATTTAATATTTTTCATTGGCCAATTCCTGCTAAGTAAAAATTTTCATTTTCAAAAACATGGTCTAGTGCTTAGACACTTGATGGTCTAGAATTCTAGAATCATTGAATTGAGCACCCAGATTTTCGAAAATTTATATGATTGAAGTTTAAGATATCAAGTTTCAGGCAAAATTTGATAAAATCAGCTTAGTGAATTTATTCAAGAAATTGTATACAAAATCCCTAATCAGAAGTCTAAAATACATATACAAATGAATATTATAAAGGAATGTTTGGGTATTGGGTATTAAAATTCGATACATAAGCTGGCTTTTCAAAATATCGTTTTATATTCATATGGCACGTTAAAATTTGAAATATCTTTAGAAATAATCGCCCAAGTGTGTTTGTTTAGATAAGAACTAGGGAGGATAAAGGTCTGCACCTGCCTCACCAATACGGCACCACATATTACAAACCACAAAAATGCCCAACGACTTTTGCAAAGGTAAAATTGAGTAGTAATTTGAGTTATCGGTTAAATTTATAATTAATGTTGTCGATTTTTTGATAAAAATTTAAAAACCCGCCCATAATGTATACTTGCACTGATTATTCAGGAGGTAAAAAGTTTGGTAGTAATGGTATAACTTAAACCCCTTTTTATATTCTTCGGCCCATAAAAAATGAACGTCTCATGAATAATTTATAAAATAACCCCGAATCACTATCTGGCAATTATAAATTCCTTTTAATATGGTGTAACAAGAACACGTGCAGGTCGTCTGGAAGCAAGGACAAGTGTTCAAAGGGCGACTTAAATTAGGGGTTAGTAGGTTTCCTGGGTTACGTCGAAGCATTCGAAGGCAAAGACATTCATTAATATATCCGCATATTTTAGCTGTCTGCGCTTAAAATTTCCAGACAGACACGTTCAGCTTAATTATCAACATTTAAAAACATAATGCATGATATTAGGTTCATTAACTTTCCCTTTTTAATTATCATTGTGCAATTAATAGCCCACACAAAGTCATACACAGGTGCCAAACATTACCTCAAGTCCAAATTGCTACACTCAGTTTCTTTTGTTAAAAAAAGCATTATTAAAAGCGAAAACATCGAGGTTAGAATTCCCACTTTGTGCAGGTAAGATGATAGGGCACGGGCTGATATAACAAGTTTGATATATGATACGTGAGGTCTAAGTTTGCCTGACCGCTTCGCTAAGTCGTTTTAAGATAAGAGGGTGAAAATGCCCTCGAGCTTTGCTTGGAATGGTCGGAAGACATCATCCATTATAAGGGTGTAGTATAAATAATGATTGCACAAAGGTGTATAATAAACAAACGCCACGAAACTTACGTGAGATTATTTTTATTATTTCTTCACAAAAGTATTTTTTTAATAATCTATTGTCTCTACCTACAGAAGTATAATAAAAATAATATCACCAATATCTTTGAGTAAGACGAGACTCATATATTTTATATGAGGAGCAGACTTTAGAATATGTCCATTTTGAAGAATATTCAGAAAATAACAAACAACATAGAACTGTACTGATTCTCTGGATTATTCTAAGGCATTCGATACCATAATCTTATCTTTCTAATTGCAGTCAAACAGTGGTCTATGAGAACAAATTTTCTAGTTATAGTTTCCTTCAATCAGTAGTTGCTTGGGGTTCAATTCTTCGACCATTTTTAATACTACTAAAGTACAAATTTTACATGGTAACCGGAAAATGGCGAAAAAGTTCTCTTAACCATTATCCATTATCATTCAATTAGTAACGTTGTTCGGAATCATTCAGGAATTCTTAATTTTCTAACGATTTTGCTTTTTGCCGAGAATTCCCAATATCATATTGAAGAGTCTTTCCTCCATTTTCAGGACACACTTTATAAAAATAAAGGAATACAAAATCTTGAAAACTCATTAAATGTTTTGAAGGCAAACCATTTTGCACTAATTTTTCGCTATTTTAGTTTTTGTAGATAAATTTTTTTGGCCATTAAAGAGAAAAGATGTTATTATAAAATTGGGGGCAAAAATTATTGCTCCTAACGCCTATGATTATTTTAAACGAAAATTTGAAAAAATGAAAGCTTGGCTAAACTTTCTTTAAGGGTATTCAATTATATTGACACGAGGACATAATATATTACATTCGCAAAAAGACCGACCTGTTGTTAACTTCTTTGTGTACCTGTATCCTAACCCACTATTATGCCATTTTGGCAACAAAACTTTTTTGAGTAAAATGGAAGTAGCACCAATTACCAAATATTTAACACGACTGAATACGCGTGTTCAAATTGGAAATGGAATTTGGGCAATTTCGAAATTGCTTTTATAAAAGGTCATTGTTGAGAAATGAAAGAATGGGATGCAAAGCAAATTACCAATTAAATTGCCATCCCTCACGTAACCTGCACAAGGACAGGTAGTGCGTGTGGCCAACCAAGTATAAAAAAATAATCCATTTGCTAAGAAAAGGGTTCATTCAGATGCGGCTCATTAAATTAGAGATGAGATTGATAATAAAAGCATTGCGGAATACCGCAAAAGCTTTTGTACATTAACTATAAGCACCTGAACCCAAATTATTTCAATAAAAACAAATAAAAATGGTTTAAAACCCGAAAGATATCCAAACGTAATCTCCTTTGATTAGATAATAAGTCGGTTTTACTTTTTCAAAATCTAATTAATTGGATAATATATGTTGCACCCTTTAAATTCCTAAATTTAGTGATGATAAAGCACGGAATTAAATTAAGTAAATTTCGATGTAGCATTCAATAAACTTAAAAATAATAAAAGCAGCTGGTGTTTTTGTTATATAAAATCGTAATTATATCTGACATTTAGTACGGATAAAGTTTTGATAAGATTATATTTATCCAATTTGAATATAATCTTATAGATTAGATAATTTACGGTTTACCTATAAAAACTTTCTCGTTAATAAAAACCTTTTATTTATTTATTTTTTATTACTCGGTAGCTGATACTGTATGCTTTGTATAATAAGAAGCATGCTTGCTTTAAAACTATCATCATTATAAAGTCTGCTCCGTGTCGACATAATACTTTTGGATATTAAAAAAATTATAATGAAAGATGATGAAAGGAGGCAAAAGGAAATGATACATGCAGACGTTTGAATTAAGGGTGCCGCTGAGATGATACCCTTTCGTTTTTACCCTCTTAAATGATTACTGCTCATGTTTTCTTCGGTTTTTTAACCCCTTAGTCAATTGAAATAACACACACTGGAAGAAATTATTTTTTTATACAAAGCTTCTAATGCACATAAATTAGGTTTTTGTGTTTACACCTTTTTTTAATGAGAAAATTTTTAATAGACAGCAGTCTAGGAATACGAAATATGCTTTTTTAAGTTTTCAATAAATTAAAAATAGCTGCTGTATTTATTTATTTCATGTCCATCCTAATAATAATACATAATGTACATACGTAAATATTCTATAAAGTAGATGACTGAAAAATAGCACTTTTTAAGGGTAGAAGATAAAATATTTTGAATAGTGAATTTTCTTATTTTGTGTAATTATACTTATATCGTTAGCAAAGTTGAATCTACTATTAGTGTTTGAAGCAAAAGGTTGATCATTTGTATAAATGTTGAATAAAATATAACACCTTGTGGAAGACCATTCTTCTGAATTCTCCATTTACTTTGATTACCACCTAATTCTACCCGAAAGCATCTATTTTTCAATAGATTACAAATGATTTGAATTACCTTAAAATCTTTTCTCAATTTACTTAATTTACCAGGACGAACACCAGCTTGTTGAGGTGTAATCTGACCATCAACATTTGGAGAGAGTACATAATAAAATATTTTCAAATAATTTATAAAATAATTATTTATAAACAATATAAAAGTGAGATAGGTATAAAATTTTGGGCTTTATCAAGTAATTTACCTGGTTTTGGGATAGCAATTATTTTGGTTTTTCTCCATATTATCTGAGATGATACATCCATAGCTGCCTTAATAACACCCGAATAGCACCATTTTTGTTTTAATTTTGGAGAAATTTTAGGTGCAATTTCCCAATTAATCTATTTATTTTCCAAAATTTCTCAAAAATAAAGATAGTTAAAAATGTTGTTGTTTTTTAAATATTTTGTTTTCTTTGAAACATATTTTCGGTCTATTGCCTGAATTTAAATAATTCTTATATTTATTTGCATTTTAAGATTTTTGATAATATAAAAAATCTTATCCCTTAATGATATCAAGCTTTAAGGATGTATAAACTTAAAAAATCATGAACTGTTTCACTTTCTCATGCTTGCATGTCTTGCAACTGGCCCATAATTTAACGGTAATTTTATTTAAAAAAAGTATTTACTTATTTATTAAAGAGGACAATATTATTTATGATGATTGCAATTGGTTTTTTTTTGTTATATGCAATTATTTTATTTCAATTTAGTAAATGTAGTAAATATAATGAGGTGCACGTGCATCGCCAATCATGAGAAAGTAAAATGGAAAAGAAAATTACAGAGTACTGGTTTAATTTAATTATTTAATTAGAGCAAGTACTAATTAGCTATTTAAGAAAAACACTAGATTACATTTAATAGAAAGTAGATGAACAATATAACAACTTGTTTTAAATTTAATTAAATTCTCATAATTGTAATATAATAATTTAATTTATTTATACTTAAGTAATTAATATTTATATTTAGAAATCTAAAACTAATTATAAAATAATAAAAAAGAACAATTAAAAACATAATAGAAAACAAATAAGAAATTATTCATAAATGTGGCAATTCCCTGCCAACTCATAAAATCAAACATAGTCTACACACCTAAATGAGTTTTTTCGAAAATTGTTGTCACATCGGAGTAATTGTATTTATATATTTATAAGCAGTATAATTCCCAGTGTATCAACACTTTAGCCTGTATTCAGCGACCGTGATGAAATTTTTAGAGACGTCCTTAACGTTAAACACGTGATTAAAAAATATTTCTTCATAAGAAATGTTTTTTAAAAACGTCTCTAAAATTTTCATCACGGTAGCAGAATACAGGTTAATTGTCTGGTTTGGCAGAGTAATTTGTCGAATCTAATTCCTCTAAAGAAAAATGATATTAAATTTTTTTTCTTTACCATATTTTAAAGGAAAACCTTTTTTAATGAATATCTAAAATTTTAGGAAACTTACAGGCCTTTATACATTTTCTTCGGCCTTTGAACAGGTAGGCCTCTCATCACTATCCAATATTTCTTCACTGGTAAAACTTTGGAGACAATGAAAAAGTTGTATGTTGTATGTTGTATGAGGTATTGAAAGTGACAAATCCTATAATGAATCAAAAGTTACTGAGGAGTTGCCACATTGTGTGCATTTAAGTGTTGACTTTAATTAATTTTTTGCTGGATTTAGATTCAAATAAAAAAAATATGGGTTTCCATTTGAAAAAACTGAGTTAGGGTTAGAATGACCATGAAGAAATCCTCCAGGTGAAAACTAAGTGTTCTCATTCTGTGGCCCATTTAAGAACAAATAATTTTTATTTGTAACGATTTTTTCTAAAACCCTTATTTTTGGAGATATATCCACTGTTCACTTTATCTCGACCACCGTGTATACCCATCCCAAAACTCTATACCAAACATTTTTCCAGACGCTCGCGATAAATTTTCTGTCGGAGATAATACCAGGGAATAGAAACCATATCCCACTTTTTTGGAGCATCTTTGCAAATTATCAGCGAATCATTGATAATTTATGCGAACCGCTAGAGGGCGCGCGAGTTTGGGAGGAAAAATTGTGAAAATTCATGAAATCGAGCAATTGTGCTGCGAAATCTCAAGTTTCCTCCCTGAGATTTTCAATTTTTTTCCAGATATGTAAGCTAAGTTCATAAGGCCAGAATCTAGCGTTTATTTAACTTCTGCGACCTTGTAAAGAATTAATTAGAATGGTACAAAGCTTACTTTTAGGTCAATATATTTTTTTGTACATTCTCGTTTCTTTTTTCATACGCTAGAATTCAGTACAATGACTTTTAAATTATCTTCAAAAAATTATATAAAAACGTTTTTTGCACTGAATATCTGGCTGTGTAAACCACTATATTTGCCGTTTAGGAAGTCACTCTTAATTTTTGAAAAATGTCGGCATTAATAGCCGTTGGTTTGGTAGCAATTCTATTGACATATTCGCATAAACCTTCCAATAAATATCTGAGATATTCTTGAGCATCCTGCTGTGAACTATCTCTAAAACGTGGAGCAAAATGATCAATTTGCAATTTTTAAGACTACACATTCTGACTAATCTTCTGACCATAATTCCTTTATCACTTGCGTAAATGCTTTTATTAAAGCTCCTTCGATTCCAGAGCTGAAGGTCCTGACATAACTTACATAATAATTTTTATAAGGTATACTAAAAGGGGGTTTATGTTGGAAAGGCATAGCGTTTATGAAGCAAGTGTTTCCGATATTTTTTAAACCCCTTAGTCCCATCTATTTGAAGAGACTAGAACAGTTATTAAGAAATTTTTGATCTTCCAAAATTATCATTGATGGCGGAATAATAAAAGGTTCTTTATCTAAAGAATTTCACATCATACTTTCGGAGATTGTTGCGTTTTGAGCCATTGGTGAACAATTTAAACTTGGAGAAGTTGTTAAATCAATGGGCACAGAAGAAACTTTGGGTGAAAATTGTGAAGGAACCAAGTAAATGTCTTCTAGAGAATTTCCTTTAGCAAGTGTTCCAAAAATAGAAGCACCATTTCCTCCTTGTATTGCAATCGAAAAGAAAGTTGATCTTGGATCTTTGGTAACTTTTTACTTTTCTTCACAAATCTTTGATAAAGGTTTACTGCCTATATTTTAGATATTTTATTTTTGTCCAATTAAAGCAACTGAAATTGTAGAACTATCTTATATAGATGAAGATTATTAAATATGAAGGGGACATTGTGTCAACACAAGTAAAATCCCTTATCAAAGATTTGCCCACACTCCAAGGAATTCTATTCCGTCAGGTATTTTCCCTTCATCACTACTGATTTCTAATGGTTACAATATAGAAGGAATATCTGAAGAACTTTATGATATTTTAGTTAAATCATCAAGAAAATTTACCGCACCGAATTTTAAGCTTATACATCTCTATTAGCCGAAAAAACACAAGAACAAGTATGTTGAGCATAAACAGAATTACCTATTCTAAGATTTTAGGCATTTTCGAAAAGAGTTATCGTCTAGTAAAGTACCCAAAAATGACACTGCATTAAACTATGCACCAGATTCTTTAGATAATAAGGCAAATATACGGGATTTCTTTTTTTAAATTATTTTCTGAAGAAGAACTAAATTTAATAAACCTCATATCCAAAAGATCCCATGCTCTCTGAATACTTTTTTCGGAAGAATTTAAAATTAAATTTGTTTGGGAAGACCAATGGGATTTTTCTTGAAGCCAAACATCTTCAGAAAAATAATTATTTGTAATTTTTGTGTTTTCTTATCATATCATTTGAAATTCCAAAATACCTAAAGGGCTATTCTTGAATCACTCGACAAGATATCGTATACGACTTGACAAGGACTCACTCTTATTTCTGTATTTGAATGACAAGGATAGAACAATGAAAGTCGTATACGACATCGTTTCGAGTGGTTCGAGAATATACCACCTAGTTAGTTAAATGACAACATCAAAAATCTTGTTAGAATATGACATCCTGTAAACATTCTCACGTCTATTTTTTGGCATATTCTCGTTTTCTGTAACAAAAAGCCAATTTTCTTCAAACATTTTATCAAAATGAAGAAATATACAGTAGAATGTAGAGTAAGACAGTTTAAGAAATTAATTTAAAAATTTAGTATAAAAAAATATTTAAGTACGCATTTTTGGCCTAAAATTTGAAATAACTATAATAGAAATTAATAATTTAATTTTCTTGATATTTGGTCAAGGAAATCAACTCAAAATATTGCAACGACAGATTTAAAGTAAAATTTGTTGTATACTTTTTTTTCAAACACCTTCGATTACAAAAATCATAAAAATTCTATTTTTAAAGGTAAGTGAGGATGATGGCGAAATTTGTACAAACTCATCAAATGAAAAATTAACTGAAAGACAAAAGAAAATTATAGGCAACCATAAGCTAACTCCTCGTAGTTTGGAAACTGGATTTGGTATACATTCATGGTCATCTCTAAAAGCTGCTATAGATGCATCGAAGGCACCAGAGAATATCTGCAAATGTATCGAATGTGATCCAAAAAGTGAGGAAGAAATGAGCACGTTTAGATCAGAATCATCCCAGACTACTGCAATAACTACTACCGCCTCATCATCTCAACAACAATTACATTATATAATGGGATTAAGTACTGGCGAAGAGGAGGATGAACAAAAGGGGAATGATGAAGAAGTGGATAAATTACAAGCGGAAACTGGAGATTCTGGAGACATATCGGAATCAATGAGGCAAGCCCAGAATTATTTAAGGGAACACAGGATTTTTGAATTTTTTCAGTATTTAATTGCAAATCTTCTTGCTGAAATACCGTGTAAGTACAAACAGCTATAAAAGCTTAAAAATGAGGTGGTTTTCTATTTATAGTTGATCCAATAGAGTTCCTAATAAATCTTCTTGATAGATGCATGGTTTATCGTTCTGGAATAGGAGATCCTCCGTTATTATACAACAAAAAGCACATAAGTATAATATAAAATGATAAGTTTGTGCTTCAAATTACTTACTGAAATTATTTTAGATTGTCTATTTAACATGATGGATAGAATGCATACCGGGTTTATTAGTTACGATCAGTACAAAACAGGTTCGCAATTTGTTTTCGATTTTATTAAATTTTCTTATTAAATATTTTGTAGGAATGCATACTTTGGGAATAAAATCTTATAATAAAACCCCTCCTTTATCTTTAGAAGGAGCCGTAACAAAAAATTATTTTGTGGAAGAGGCGTTAGTTTGTGGTAACTATTTAAATTATATTATAATTAGTATTTTTTAGTTATGAGCGTCTTAAAGACCTTTTAAGTGATATGCTGAGAAAGAGAAGTAAAATAATTAAAAAGAAGTTTAGGAAGACACCAAAAGCACCACCACCAAGCACTATGGATTGAGTTTTATATAATAAAAAAAATTAATAAACCTCAGATTATTTATTACCTTTGTTTTATGCAAATAATAGTGTTGTTTACATATTTACGAGTTATGGGGCTTTCGTAAAGGTTAATTCATTTTATTGCTCTACACAATTGGTCACAATACTTAATTCCATTTCAATTCCTCTTTTATAGACCTGGTACAAGATTAATTAAATTGGTCATTGCTATAAATAATTAAAGGAACCTTGTAAAACGAATTTACGACTCCATAATCTTGAAAGCAATTAAAACCATATTAACAAATGGACATAAACAAATGACATTTATTGGTTTTACTTAAAAATGGATTGAGCACAGAAACACGTACAAGTAAATTTCCTTATTAAGCACGCTTCTAAGCTTTTAATTGCAGTTTTAAAACGCACCTCTGTTTTCCTTCAATGTTTACAGTTTACACAAAACGAAACCACGCCTTAACTTCAGGATTTTTTGAAACATGAATTCAAATGGTAGAAAAGGCTTAAATCTCATTGGTTCTTCCTTTATTTGCTAAAGCACTTGAGTTTTTTTAGCTTATTTAGGATCTTCTGGGTGTAGCTCTATGGAATAAGTTAAACAAATATTGTACCTCATCATAAAAAGCTAGAAGTCATGGAATGCAACAAGCAACGTGAATTTATTTGCAATTTTTGAATAGCACCACTAACAAGTGGTTGGTATACATCCTACTTATCATATTATGTAAATATTGAAAGAGTGAGGCGCCTTAGTAAAAGTGTTTTAAAGAAGAAGCTGCAGGTTGTCTTAAAATATATTATGATCTTCGCTCTTAAAAACACCATGCTGTGCTAGTTGTGTTGAAAATATTCTTAATAATGCACATAATAAAATGTCAAGAATGCTATTTTTGACTATAAAATTAGAAGGATAATTTAATATAAGGATCTTCGCAAGTGACAGGCGAGTGGTATAGATAATATTATTACTTTAACTAAATATAATAAAATTATTTTTGATTGGTAAGAAATTTATGGATCTCAAAAAATTCAAGGTGTTGTACGATTTTGATGCAAAGTCTTAGGTTATGGGTTAATTAGGTAGATTAGTAAGTTTCGAAGGTGTCAAGAAAATTCAGTGTAGGTACCTTCCTAATGAAATAGAGTACAATGAAATGACGGTAAAGGAGTCGTGAAAGCTATAAAGTGGCAGGGTAATTATTTTCAAATCAGATATTTTAACACTTTTACTAGTACTGAGATACGAATCTGTTAAAAGGCATCCATCAGCTAATGGATTGGCGCTAAAACGGCTAGCTTTATCCGAGTGGTAGTACAATTGAATAACCAAGTTTATTTGATGTGCAATAAAAATAAAGGAAGAAAGGCACGTACGGTATATAATGGAGCCAGTCACGATACATAAGAAGTGCTAAGAGTACCGCGCCCTGCCATTGTGCCCCAGAGTTTGGCGTGGGCGTTAAATGTTTAATGTTTGAGTTTCTTATGCACCTATGAAATATGACCATCAAAATGATCTACATTATAAATTTTAAGACAGGCATTTCTTACCTTTAAGACCAGTTATTTAAAGCAGTTATAATTATCGATAAGCTTTCATATCTTCCAGCTGAATTAAAATTATTCAGATTATCTCTTGTCTTCGTTTTAACAACACACTTCAGTAAATCGCCCAAAGCAAAAACCAACAAAGATTACCGATACAATAAAAATATTTTCCATCCAAAATACATTACAATCTAGGTAAAATATGCTTAGAGCTAGAGCCAAACAAGAACACAATACCGATAAAAACACATCATTGCAGATTGCAGCTTAAAGCATGTTCTAGATTTTACATGATAATCAATAATTGTGAAGAATATAGAAATTTTAAAAACAATTTGATGTTTCGAATTAAAAGTTTAGACGAGATTAAATTAGCTTTTTCAAGAGAAAATGTTTGAAATCACCAAAATAATTTAAATTTTTTTGTCATTCAATAGGTTATGTTACTACAAATGTATTATTTTTCAAAAATATAAAGTTCAGTACGGGACAAAAGGTCGACAGAAAGAAAAACAGCCTTTGCGCACATTTTCTTTCGACCAATCCAGGCTTTTCTCGTTTGACCTTTCTTATTTCAGCTCTATGTCCAAGTCGGTCTTTATCCGATTCGGCCATATTTATCTTACGGAATTCTCTCCACGTTGACCTTTTGTCCAATTCGACCTTCTATCGTTCGACCTTTTTTCTTTCATCCATGTATCCAAGTCGGTCTTTATTCGGCCATTTTTTTTCGGAATTCTGTCCAGGTTGGCTTTTTGTCCAATTCGACCTTCTATCGTTCGGCCTTATTTGGAGATTTTTTAAAAACTTGCTGGCTATATAAATCTTTCATGTCTAAATCTCTTGTGTATTATTTTCATTAAAATTTTAATCTGACTCTAAGTAGGAAATCGTTTTTGAAAAATAAGTATATTTTCCAAAAAAAGTACCATTGCTTAGTTTAGATATTGCCGATTTTTTAGGTATAAAATTAGAACTACCAAAAGTTCTTACTTGTTCTAAGAAACATGATACATAGGCTCTTTTGGATCAAATAAACACAAAATATATAACAAACAATTGGCACCATTTAAAAATAATTTCAATTTTAAATTGCTAGGTAGGTAGAAGAAGCAAAATTTTCTCAAAAAAAATGGTTTGTAATTGAGGTGTCAGGTTTAAAATCTCATATTCTCCGCTTTTTGTCAAAAACTGTTGGTGCCATCTTTTAGAGTATATTGAAATCTACAAGCTAGTACCAAAATTTAAGCAAAAGTTTCATTATCCTAAAATTAAAGTTCAAAAATCAAAGCACCCTGCAAAACTCTCATCTCCCACCAATAAATTCCATTTTCCCAAAAAAAAACGGTATAAACCGGTTTTCAAATTCCTTTTTAAAGAAAAGTAGAATCAGGAGTCGACCGGTGCCGAACCGAAAACCGTAAACCCAATATTTTCGGTTCGTTTCGGGAAACCACAACAGAAACGAAAAATAATAATATTCTAAAACAGAAACCGGAACGAAATAGTAACGGTTAATTTCGGTTTAAATAAAAGTAATGAATAACTAAATAAATAATTAAATTTTCTTCAAAATCATATTTTCGTTGAAAAATTTTTCAGTTTCTAGACTTTACGGTTTTAAACCATACCGAACCGTAAATCAGTATAAACTGTACCCGAACCCAAAATTCAATAAAATTTGAGTCTCTGGTTTCTACATATTAATTTGAATTTTTTAAAACCGGTTTCCTTAATTTAAAATACGGTTTTCGAATGTGACAAATTTATTTTATAAACCGGTTTTTAAAAACCGACAAACCATAATTCCTTGTTAGAAATCCGAATACCCAAGAAGAATCCTACAACTTAGAGACGAAATGTGGCCAAGGAAAAGAAGTTACTAAGTGCAACCACAGAAAATTAGCTCTAAAATGTAGATTTTTGAAAATGCAGGACATTCTCAAATTTCACAAAAAAATATCATACAAAGGTCAAAATTGAACAAGATAAATTTGTATTAAAATATTTTGAAATGTAACAAAAGAACGGACTTAGACCTTAGACCAAAAAATAATCAGTACCGCACCCCGCCCTTTCCATCAAAATATTTAATCCAGACTTAAAATTGAATTTGGTCGCTGTTTGCTTAAAAATGTTTATAGATATTTTTGGATTAGCTTAATATATTGGCAAAAAAATATACAGGGTGATGATAAAGTTTGGAACCTTATTCATAACTGCCGTATTTAATTGTTTTGAGAAAATCGCTCGGACAGGCCTTGAAAAACTAATTTTTTGATTCCATTTAAATGTAAGGAAATTTACAAAACATAAAATTTTAAATTTAACATTTAATGAAATCGGCCAAAATAAATCTTATACAACATTCAAATTTTTCAAATTTAATAGTACAAATTAATTTTAAGTTTATATTAAAAAATTTTTAAAGGAAAATTTGTTTACAAATGCAACAATTTTTTTATATCATCGTTTAAGTGACATAAATGTTTATCAAAAACCAGTGAAAAAAGTGAAGGTTTCCAATAAAAAAAATCGATCATGACGTCATTGCTAAATCACCATTGATTGACGTCATTAATAAGTTTATGATACCAAGAGATGTGATTTTAAAAACTAAAATTGACCTGTCCGGGCGATTTTCTCAAAAAAATTAAATACGGCAGTTATGAATTAGGTTCCAAACTTTATCATCACCCTGTATAATTACCTGTTGAAGAAAGGGGAGGTGATAGGAAACTTGAAAATATAAACATAAGAAAGAGGCAGTGATGAATTTTTGAGACAATCTGAAATGTATAGAGAGTCATTATTGGCATTCCTCAATAACCTCACGAAATTAGATATAAAAAATGCACATAGAATGTACACTGGAGTTCTTGGTTTTGGGACTTCTAGAACACTTGTTAAGAATTAGAACAACCCAAGATGGAAGGTAAAAGCAAAAACTTATAATTCAAAAACGTATTCATAGCTTAAAGGCAAATGCTTTTTATGAACTTATTACGGAAAATAAAGAAGAGCTTTTCATTTTATCTTTCGACTGTGAAAAAAATCCACTTGTTCCAAAAAGTCTACAACTTTTCCAATTGTATTTCAAAAAAGATCAATTCAATTTCAGAAATCATCAATTCAGAATAGTCAATTGTATTTCAGAAAGCATCAATTATATTTCAGAATAATCAATTTAATTTCAGAAAGTATCAATTGTATTTCAGAATACTCAATTCAATTTAAGAAATAATCAATTGTATTTCAGAAGGCATCAATTCTATTTCAAAACAATTAATTTAATTTTAGAAAACACCTTTTGTAAAATATTGAGGAAGTCGAGAGTTTTTGGCAGATTATTTCAATTAGGTTTAACGTTGGTGAATAAGGACCTAAGCCTATTGTGTTACTGGTGTAATGATTAATTTCGAAAGCACATTTTTGATGAAATGTTTGTGGTGTTGTGGATCACTTGTGCAATCACAGCCCAAAACTCTTAATTTCCTCATTTTTTTTATAATTGGTCCTTTCTGAAATTAAATTGATGCTTTCTGAAATACAATTGATCTTTTCTAAAATACAATTTACTATTCTGAAATACAATTGATACTTTCTGAAATTGAATTGATTATTCCGAAATACAATTGATGCTTTCTGAAATACAATTGACTATTCTGTAATTCCATTTACTATTCTAAAATTGATTTGATGACTTCTGAAATACAATTGGAAAAGATGTAGATCAAGCGGCATACTACGGGTTTATGTGTATAATTTTACTATCATCAAAAGGTTACTCTAAGAGAAAAATCAATTAACATTGTGCCAAAAAATTAAGGTTCATGTCAGATGGTTGCGGAGGTCAAAACAAGAATTCTACTTGGGTTGGAATGAGGCCCAGCAAATATAGAAGAGTTAGAACTAATTTTGGCAAGAACGATTTTGTTATCAAAACAATACCTATGCAGATATTTTATCACAATATTCGACCGATAAAAAAAAAGGAATCGATTGGCCTGATCGGGAATGGGAAGAGGCTAAAGCTAAAGTATCAGTTACCAGAGTGATTAATATTTACAAAAATTAGACAAGTGGATACGTTCTTATTCAGGAAAGTATTGTAGGTGTTCCCAAATGTATTTACAATAGAGGATGATAATCTTTAAATCAAATAAAACCAATAATTATAGAAGTAATAAATTTTCTAAAAGATGAAAAGAAGAAATTCCCTTCTTTGCAAATATTATGGCAATAATTGGAGAGAAAATGAGCAACATCTTTTTAACTTTTATAAACACATTCTTGATTATTCTGAGGATAAAACATCTGAAATGATGAATAAAATATTCTGTAAAGCTCAAAAAGTAATGATTGAGCTCCACTAAAATTCTCCAAATATCCTTTGCCAAAGTCACATATTCTCCAAGAAATGTCCTAACTTAATGTATTGACGTTCTAAAGAATTTCCTAGCTATACCTAATCAAATATAATTTTTAACACTTTTTACCGCAAAAATTGGTTAATAATTATTTATTCTGTTTATTTTTTGCAATTTCCTGAAAACTATTACTATTAGTGGAGAATGTGAGTTTTGAGACTTGAGACTATACCCCTCAATTTTAATGAACAATATAATTAAATTTGGAACTCCTGGGTAAAATTTAATTATCTATAAAATCAAATTCCAGGAATTAAGCCTCTGTTGTCTTGATCCCTTGTCGGCTGACTGGACCACCCCTAAGCATGGTGTTTAGCAAAGAAGGTGCGTTTTTCAACGCTAGGCAGTGACATCCCTCACGGCTAAAACAAATAAAATTACGTTAAAAAGGAATACGAGTTAAGAGTGTAAACGCTAGTAATTAACACGTACCCGTGAAACCACTTCAGCAAGTGATAATGACACAATAAGATGGCCGATCACACGCCATGAAGTTATTATGGTTGAAAATTGTTTTTCAATCCTTTTCTAATTAAATTACTCGCAACCACTTAATGTATTTTATTCAAACTAATAAAAATCTGACCGAATGCGTTTAAATTATCTGATGTAACGAATATTAATTGAATTTTAATACTTTAAAGCTTTTATAAAGTACTAAAATATGTGATATTTCATATATTATATCGAATCCTTAAATGGTAAGTTTTTTTGTTTTAAGTTTGAAAGGGAGTAAATAACCGGATAATTACAACGTTCAATATCTACTCTAGTACCACTATCTACTCTAGTACCACTATCTACTCTAGTACCACTATCTACTCTAGTACCACTATATACTCTAGTACCACTGTCTACTCTAGTACCACTAAAAATTAAGAATAAAAGTACCATACGCAAAATTTTGAAATGGTAAAAATATGTTGTATTTAATGTAGATTTGTTATTTTATTGGAGGTAAAAATGCATTTAATTGCGTATTTCCATTTGTTTTCTAATTTGTAGAATTTCAATACAATAGTTTCATTTAAATACTTACCCTTGGTTGTTTACATGCGAGTTCGTACAAGAAATTAGCATTGAACATGCAAGCACTACAAGATGGTCTCACATATTCCGTGAAATGTAGCTCGATTTTTACTGGATCAGTTGAATATTGTCGACTCTTATGGTACAATTGTGTAATTTATTATTCCTTATAGGAAAGGTTTGTATTCAATATTGAATTTAACGAAGTAGATACGTATTTATGTAAATAAATATATGTACGTGTGCATATAAATCATGTGTACGTACTTCCTCGTACTTGTCCTTATTATCACGTATGAAGTAGTTAGTATGTATTTATAAACGATCCTCGTACGAAATACCTACTTTATCATCAAAATAAATGTGATTACTGTATTTTATACACTCTTAAATCTTAAAGACGGCCAGAATTTAACCGCCATTTTCATCGTAAAAAAATTGACCACAGCTATTTTAAAATATCTTATTTTTACTTGTAGGTATTTAAAAAAACATCAAAATCTTTTATGTTTACACCTTTTTAATAGGAAGTGATTTCATCTCTTTATCATCATTAGTGGAAGAAAAATATTGCCCTTGTATTACTAAGATATTTGGAAAAAATAGATAGAAAATTGGTTTTAAGCTTGAAAATTAACTAATAAAATTGTTTATATTGGATAATTACATTTTATGTTTGCTTGTTGCTATAAAGTTAAGTCAATACTTAATTAAAATGCTTTTAAAGAATATTTTATCACACTATAAAATAAAAATTATCGAAATGTGCCTAGGCATTAATTTTCGGCACTCTAAATCTCCTCTACACAGGCAGGTGCGGTCAAATATTAGACAAAATAAATACAGACACTATTCCTATTCGAAATGCTTACTTTAGCCAAACACAATCGATCTGGCTAATGTCAACAAAGGTCCACTAAATCTTGACATTTCTTGATTTTTAAGTTGGTGTGAAGTATGCTCAGCTCGGTGATAATTAGGATAAGATATGACCGCGCAGGTTTTGTTAAGTAAAACATCAATATTTTAGTAGACCCATAAATTTTGGTTTAATAAATAAAGCTTATCTTAAAAACATGCTAAATTATCACAATTCGTGTCGCTTATCAAATTACAATATTCTATCACCACTGAGTGACGAATCTTTTACAACTTGGCATGCTTAGAGATAGATTAACACAAGATTTATTGGTCATATTTTGTCTAAAGAGATATTTCTGATATCTAGTTAATCTTATATTTATTGAAAAAATATTTACACATTTGGTAAATTATTATTACCAAGTTTTTTCTTTTAAATGACACCATGTATATTTTTACATATTTTTGTAATCCAATGAGATATTACCATTTCGTTCATAGAATATTATTATAATGGGATGTACTTGACTTAAATACCAGCTAATATTTTTTGGAGAAATTTGGACACAGTTAAATGGTGATAATCTACATATTTAAACGCGCACGCACTAACATTCAAATTTGGTAACAAAATGCAGGAATGTGGGCTCATATTTATAGTGCCTAAACGTATGTAAATTGAATGAAGAAATTAATTAGTTAAATTATTAAAATTTTATAGTAGCACGCGATGCAGCGTAATTGTGTACACTTATAAAATTCCTTTATTCCGAGCCTTTCCGCCATCAACGCACTTATTATCGAAAAGTAAATACCGTACCACCAATTTTCACACACTTTTTGACTGAATTGTTATACCATGTATTAATTTCCAATCTGTAAATAAGTAAATTTAGTTTGTAAATTGGGTATAAGGAATAATTATTTTAAGTTGATTTATCATTAAAAAAACTAAATGTAATATTTTTTTAGATACGATGTCAGTTAAGTGGTCAATGATTAACAAATAAGGATCAGTGGAAATTTTTGTATTGTTAACGTTGATATTTTTTGTGTAGGACTGGACTTCAATATATCCCACATAGAGCCAATTAATTAATTAAGGTAAATGAAAACAGATGGCCTGTCGCATGTAATGATCGAAACAACAATTACCAGATTCCAAGAGATACAAACACTTTTAAACCTCATATGGAAGTCAACTTAAAACCGGACCAAACCGTACTTATCGACGTGCCTTGATGGCTTTTTGCTACTGATAGCAAAGTATACAAAGTGGATACCTTTTTCTGCAATATACAATGATTACGATGACAACATACGATCGTGGTTTTATCAAAAACGATTTTTATGTCCGCACTGTTAATTTTCTAGCATTAGACACTTGTCACATAAATAACACCTATTTATCCACTGTATTATTGGTATATTTTATCACGTCAAAAATGGTTGCAAAATGAGGATGGTGACCTTATCCTTAATGGGTACAAAATTCTATAAGATAAACACCAGAACTATTTTGAACAACTTATTGGTTGTTTTAGAAAATTGTTTATCATATACTGTATTTTATCCTCTGAAGAATGAGGATGGGAATGCTAACGAAATCGATTATTTAGTAAAATCTTTTTTTTTAATTTTGGACATCCTTGAGTTTTTTTCAAAATTCTTAATTTGTCTATATTTTTGCTTTTGGTATATCAAGGTTGATGTCTTCCTAAAATACTTCCAAGCCTTGAAACTAAAGTTAACTTATTAATCACGGAAGAAGAATTTCGTTTACATTATTACATTTTACATCAACTTTTTTGAATTACATATAATAAATAATTAAGAAGGTCGCTTCTGTAAATATCTTCAAGTATAACTAAAAATATAAATCATTTTAAATGAGTTTAGTGTAAGTTATTATATTATTAATTGCGATAAATGCTACTTCGGTTTATTGAGTATGCATATTTAAAGTATTTTAAGTGATAAATTAACTTAAGCTCCAGCTTTCAACGTGATCAGAAAGCAATTAGTATAAACAGCTCGTTATGATTCAATGTTGAAGCTGGAAACCAGTGCTCTACAAAGTACACGACTCAAATAGTTTATTACTTATCACTTTAAAAAATACCAAAGCACCGACTACTAATTAATATATTTCATGCAGTGATTATTTCACATAAGTGTCAATTTTCAAGGCCTAAAATAATTTATTATAGATTATTGAAACACAAATTGGTAAAAATATCAGCTAACTTAAATTTTCTATAGTTACACAAAGAATTCGTTCTTCTAGCTGCAAAACTAGAAATTTAGAAATAGGAAAAAATTAGAACTAGGGATTTCGAAGATTTATAATACTTGAAACATGGACTCCAGAAGCTTAAATAATCTCAGGACCACACAATTTTGAAAATTTTTAACTGTAGTAACCTAATATACTTGTAAAATACTTGTTGTTAAAGAACTTGATGCAATTATTCTTTTTAACCTTACTTCTGGATCTATCCAATCTTCTTACTTTTAGATACCAAAAAAGATTATATTATAATTTGCGTGTTCCTGATGGAAGATTTGGATACAATTGTACAATAGAAAAACTTGTAAATTCTTTATTTCCAACTTTATTTAAGATATATTTATGATTTAGACGAACCAATCAACAGGCGCAAAATGAAGTGAAACGACCTTCTGAAACGAGCTATCAATGAAATGTTTAGCATTCGTGAGAACTCCCTTCAAACTTCTAACTCTAAATAAACTTGCAATAATTTGTTACTCAGTTAACTTTTGAATAAAAGTCAATCCTAGTCAAAAGTTTTTGAAACTTTTGAAGAACAGATCAGACGTTTGGTTATTAAAATTTTGAAAATGAACTGCGAAACCAAATTGATGTACAATCAAGTGCATAGATATCGAAGACACAATAGACATATTCTGACCCAATAACAAGCCTTCGCAAATACCAGATACGAGATCACACGAAATTTGAAAGTACCCAGTACAAATCTTAAGGGGCATTCATTTCTTTCAAATTTCGTGTAATCTCGTGTCTGCGATCGCTCGTTATTGGGTTAGTACATTTCTTTTGTGTCCTCAATATCTTTGCGCGTGATTGTACCGCGACAGTTTACATTTTTAATTGAACCGCAGCTAAAAAAATAGACTCTTCAGTTTTTTCTTCTTGAAATTTTATAATTATCAATTATTATGCTCTAAATAAAAGTGTCGTGGTACATCACTATGGTACCTTAGTTTATTTTCAAAGTTTTAATACCAAAGTGTGTGATCTGTTCATAATTTAAAAAAAAAAAAAGTAGGATTGAACCAAAGTGATGTACTGCAATACTTTAAAATTTGGAGTATAATTCAAAATTTAAGCCACAGATAATTTCTTATTTAATTAAACCACTATGCAAAATTTCTTATCCAGCGATTAAACGTGAGCTAAAAAACAAATTATTGCTATTTTATTTTGGAGTTACCTCAGAGGGTTCTCGGGAATGTTGAACATTCCATTGTAAATTTAGTACATAGCTAAATGGTAGTAGATGCTCCTGATGATAAATTCGTCTTGAATAATTTTAGATATAATTAATTAATGTTGGAGATAGTTGTAGCCAAAATGTTCCACTTTTTCAAAATACAAAAACTTTATTTAGACTTCTAATACATGAACGTTTTCGATTGAAAATTCAATCACCTTCAGAAGTTTTTCTATTTTGAAAAAGTGGAACATTTTGGCTATTAGATATTTCTATAGATGCATTATATCCAGAATTATAAAAAGGTATAATGAAAGTGGACCAGTGGATTTCAAAAAAAAAGTCTGGACGGACACGAAAAACAATATTACGTGATGATAGAGCGCTTATAAATATTTCCATTTTCCATTTCCATTTTTATCTTCAAACCAAATTAAGGCCCAATTTGATAACAATCAGTTTTCAAATATTACATCACGCACTGTCAGAAATAGACTAAGTGAGAATAATCTTATAGCTAGAAGACCAGCAAAGAAACCTCTACTTTCAAAGAAAAACAGACGTGCCCGAATTAAATTTGCTATTAATTGGACTTTGGAAGAATGGAATAAGGTAATATTCAGTGACGAATCAAAGTTTAGCTTGATAAGTAGTGATGGAATCCAATATGTGAGACGTCCTGAGGGCAAAAGATTACATCCCAAATATGTTCGACATACAGTAAAACATGGTGGTGGATCTGTAATAGTTTGGGGGTGCTTCTCTGGTATCGGAATGGGCCCCATTCATCGTATAAATGGCATAATGGGTCGTTTTGTGTATAAAATTATTTTACAGAACGTTATGATCCCATATGCTGATAGCACTCTCCCATTACGCCACTTCTTTCAACAGGATAATGATCCGAAGCATACATCAAAGTTTGTAAAACAATGGTTTGCGGAAGAAAAATTAATTTATTGAAATGGCCATTACAATCACCGGATTTAAATACAATTGAAAACCTTTGCAGTATTTTGGATAACAAAATTCGCTATAAAACTTACAAAAATTTGGACGAACTCTTTTCAGCACTTCAAAATGCTTGGGATGAAGTAGATCCAATTTTAATTAATAATTTTCTAAAATCAATGTCCAGAAGATGTAACTTCTTACAGGAAAAAACTGTAAGGTTTGTTATATGGGTTGTAATGGACGATTTCCTTGGTTTACAGATTTGCTCAGAATTGCACCATAATGTAAATATTTATACATATCCCATTATTGAATATAAGTTTTTAAAGCAACCGTAACAAAAGCGATTAATTCACACCATGAAACATGAAACTTTAATGCAGTGCTATTATATTTCATATTTGTAGACTTGAAAACCATTAAAATAACAATTTAGAAATTAACTTCTAAAAATTCGTAATGCTGATCAAAGTATTTTATTGTAAAAAAGACTTGTACATATAAAACAGGCGGATGATTTTTACTTACACTGACCATTAAAGATTTAATTACTCGAGTCGCAAAACAATTTTACAAATGAAATTTAAACGGTTTTGTGATACACCATGGAATTTTCTTCTACAGTGCTATTAAAAGACAAACATGTTTTTATTGACGCCTGTTCTTTTAAGTCGTTTTAATGCCACATATGCTAAGGTGGGCGATAAATTTTATGATCACGATATTTCCATTTGAAAGAAATGGAGAAACAATAAGCCGTGCTTAGCTGGAAACTAATTCTATGTAAAGCGCATTTTGATTAACCGATAGCTTTAGATGTCCTCAACAAATCAATCTTCTTGTTCTTATACGATTCTTACGACTGTCACCAGAATGGTCAATGCTGATATGAGATAAGCCTCACTTGCATTGAATGACATCTGGCTTACTAGTTAAATTTCGAAAAGCTTCACTTTTCTAAGTAAATAAATTATTTAATTTTTAAGCTGTATCAAAAATTCTTTAAGAAAGCTGTTTTGGTTTTTATGGCCATTTAAATTTATAATTTTTTATATTTTATAAATTCTTGGAATAAAATTTAAATACGAAATTATCGCGCTTCTTTATACACAGTTATTTTTTGCTCTTTCTTTTTTAGAGTAATGATGTCATCGGTAATTCTATATTAATATAAGCTCCTCATATTTGGTGTTCTTATAAATACGTTCATTAAAATCCATATTGTATATTCATATACTTATTGATTAATCCCACTTTATGTGTATTAAAAATGTACTAAATAGCTAAATACATATTAATCAAAGCGCACCTGTCTCATATTTTAATGTTTAAAAGGCTTCTTATAGATACCTTATAAAGTACCGCTTATAACAGATTTAGAAAATACCAATATGACAGAATATTTCAAAACATTTATAACTGATTCCTTTGTATTGGAAATTTTATTATCCCTATAACAAAAATTGAAAATCGTTTAAAACATAGCATAAGCACTAAAAGTTATAACTCATAAGCCCACAGTAAAAAAGTTTTAATAAGGATATTTTAAAATACTTAATAATAATTTCTCCTGATTTCTTTTTTCTATAGGATAATTTATCATCGAGAATGAGGATCAGATATCAGAAGTGCATTCGAAAATTCAGAGTAAGGATAGATTGTTGAGAAGGTCACTTGACATTAACTTATCCACACTTTGCGAACAGCTATAAATGAAAAAAATAGGAATAGCTTTAGTTCTTTAGTTGATATGGGTTTGCCTGTTCAATATTGAATACATTTCCCTCATTTTTGGTAGAGGTGGAAAGTTATAAAATAGTAAAAAAAATCCTATTCGGATTATGGTGAAAGATTATGCCAAATATATCGGAAAACCTACAATGGATACGAGGTAGCTTTTTCCCCACCTATCAAATACGGAAACTTGGTCAAAAACGTTCTGAAAATAAGTAAAGGTACAACAAATGTATTCACAATATATTCACATATTCTAATTATAGTTCGGGTGCCAGTAATAGAAAAAAACTGTATTAAACAGAACCATAAGAAATTGCCAAAATCTTAATTTGTAGAACATGTACTTCGGAAAAATTGATTCGCCAGACAATTTCGCTGGCTAGTAGTTACAAAATCTTCCAAAGAAAGTGTTTGGAAAATCTACAATTTTAAATCATCTTGCAACATCTGGCATTTGGTTACGTAAACCAAAAAAAAACCGGAAAATAGTCACCAAACATTTTGGCTGGATACAAATGACTCTAGAGCTGTTCGAGTTTGCAAGTGACATTATACAAAAGCATCGATATTTCGGACTAAAGCGGACAGTTTTTTAGACGAAAATCTATTAAATTATTAAGTTGCCAGACGGCCCAAAATAACTATAAAAATGATCAAAACAGCGGCAAAATCACACAACGTTAAAATACGAACTAATCTGTAACGACTGTATCCGCCCAAAATTTATGGCGATTAGTTTCCGTTGGGATTTTTTTCTATTTAAGTAATTTAAACTAAATACCAGATGGTGCTAGATGATTTAAAATTGTGGATTTTCCAAGCATTTTCTTCTGAAAATTTTAAAACCGGTAGCCAGCGAAATTGTATGGTGAATCAATTTTTGCGATGTAGATGTTCTACAAATTAAGATTTTGGGGATACATCACAAGATGGTACTGTTTAATACACTTTTTTTCTATTATTGGCTTCCGGACTATTACTGCTACTTTAAAACATTTGTAGTAAATCTGAGTATTTCTGATAATCTGGGGTACATACCAAATATATACACCAAGTTGTAAACGTATTCAGCCACATACAAATATAGGAAAATTTAACTCTTATCACACCAATGTGATGCATAATACTTTGTATAGTAATCATTTGGATGAATCAATGTGATTGTTCTTTTATATACCCTAATAATACAGAAATAGGTAATAGGTTCGAACTAAACTTAAGTACTATTATTATACAAAGTACCTATTTTGTATCAAACATTCCCAGAAAATCCGTATGGTTCACAGATCAATTTAAACATATGCGGTCTATACTTCTGAACTACAACAAAATTCTGGTAACCAAGACTTGAAATCTTAGACGAATAATATTCGAAACACCCGATGAAAAGCTCTGCGAAAGGCTAAAATCACGATTCATTAATTAAACAGCTGAAGATTATAGAAAAGCTTCGAAAGATATTATAAACTACCATTGACCAAGCAATGTAGAAAAAGACACAATCTCTTGATGTAGAGAAATTCAATATTTTTTTCGTAAATAACAACGATCTTTCAAATTAATTATCTGCCAATATTTCTTCTCCCGATAATAGAGAAAATCTTTGAAAAACTTGGTGCTGTTATAAAACTAGTATACACCAGCTTGATAGTTTCACATTTTCGCCGTCAGGGAGAGGTTTTTCCTCAAATTACAGAAGCCTTCATAATATTGACCCGAATTTGTGAAGAGCAGGCGTGATTGTTACAAATTGTTTTCTAAAATTATTATCCATTTTAATGACTGAAGGGTATCATCAAATATTTACAGATCAGGAATTTTTGTTCTTATTGATTTATTAAAACAAATGGCAAATAAAATTAATGGAGACAAAGAACTTGAAAATAACTTTAACTGTAATAAACTCAAAGTAAATAAAAGCAAAACTATCAACGTATTATTTTCATTACGACCTGTAGCAGTAAATCCTATAGATTGCTATCAGCAAGTGACTTTATTGGGATTGGTTAGACTAAAAACTAACCTGGAAAAACCAGAGGAAGATTTATATACCTCTTCTTATTAGGCCCCCCAAAATGGAAAGGAAGCTGCAAAAGTCTATACTGAAAGGTATCCTGCTGGAAGATATCCATCTTCCGAAGATGTACACAAATTTGATTGGAGAAGCGAATTCTTGTACATAAAGATTGTCATAATTTTTGTAAATGGTAAATGGTAATCATTTTTTTAAGTGATGATATTTTTTGTAAATGATCCATAAAAATAAAATTCTTTAAAAAAACCATAAAATTTGAGAACGTTTTTAACGTATAAAATATTCAGGACCACACTATGTGTCTTTCTTCCTTGATTTTTTTCTGCGTAAATACAGTTTCTCTCGATTTTTTTTTGAAAATATATTTGTTACGGCCGTCATGGTCTGCAGCAAGACCGTTGTAAATAAAAATAAGGAGAAGACGATCTAAATGTTTTGAGATACTCCAAAGTTTTTTTTTAAATCATATAAATCGTTTTAAAGAAGCAAAAACGAATTTCGAGTTATACAAGGTGTACCATAAATAGGGGAAGAGCTTTTCAGTTGGAGATCCTCTAGGTATCCTTGGAAAAAAAATAAAAATTTAAAACGTTTCTGATTTTTCATTTGTTATTTTAAGTTCCATTTAGTATCAGATTCGTATTTCTTGTCAGATTGATAAAAATAAATCATGTACAGTCAGGGGCGAATTTATATACGGTCTAATAGGGCTGTAGCTCAGGGCCCTCAAAAAGCTAAATTGCAACATTTAAAAATAATAAAAAAACAAGTGCTAATATTTCGGACTAATTTTATAGTATCCGGGGCCCACAAGGGCTAATTCCGGCCCTGGAAAAACCACCATGAAATGTTCTCTCTTATGTGGACCGTTAGCTTGGGGTCACTTCTTAATTAAACAAAAGATTTTTGGTCTTCACCGAGGAGCAATTCGTTTGATGAACTACATGAGCTATAGAGAAGATTGTAGAAATAAATTTATATAAATGCAAATTCTACTTTTCCATCTTTGTACATCTTACAATTATAGTGTCTAATATACAGGGTGGTGATAAAGTTTGGAACCAAGGTCATAACTTCCGTAAAATTTTTTTTGTAAAAATCGCTCGGACAGGTCAATTTTTGTTTTAAAAATGCCATCTTTTGGAATGAAAAAAATATTCATGACGTCACTGATAACTTCACTATGACGTCATCATCAATTTTTTTAAATGGAAACCCCTACTTTTTTTACACATTTTTCATAGACCTTTTTATCATATTAATGATCACATAAAAATATTTAAAAAAATTTCAACCATTTTTGAAAAAAAAAATAAATTTACTCAAAAAAAATTTATTAATTCTCAATGAAAATATGGCAAGAAAAATAAATTAAACTAATTTTTAGTTTAAAAATAACAAATTATTATTGAAAATATTCGAAATGTTCTTCTTTACACAATTGGAATTTTCTTAAAACTAATTTTAAATAACTTTTAATGAAAAAGATAATTAAAATAAAATGTTTGAGTAATAATAAACTTTAAATAAAATTGTAATTTATTATAAGTTTGAAAAAGATTTTGATATTTAAAATTTATTGAAATAAAAATTGCCTTTATAAAAGTGCTTTAGTTGACGTTATTTTGTATTGCAAATAAAATTTTAAATCCATTTACCAATGCTTTAATAGCTTACTTCGTTTGTTTAATAATAATCAACAATTATTAATTTTTGCGAAATTAAAAATGCCTCGTTTAAGCGAACGCGAAAGAATCGAAATTTTAATTATGGTAGGATACGGCGATAGAAAAAGAATCCATGGGGAAGCTTGTGCTTTGTTTAATGAGCAATATCCAAATAGACCGCAAATCTCAAGATCTACAGTAAGTAAGTTAGTTACCAAATTTGCAGAAACAGGATCTGTAGGAGATTTGCCTCGACAAGGACGGCCTCAAGTGAATGAAGAAACCAAATTAAATTTATTACTTGCGATTGAAGAAAATCCCAATATTTCAACAAGAGATATTTCAAGAAATAATAATGTGGATCATTCCTATGTCGCAAAATTATTAAAAAAGGAAAAGTATCACCCATACAAAATAAAACTCATACAAGAGTTAAATGAAGATGATCCCGATCGCCGACTGCAATTTTGTGAAGAAATGATGGCGCGATGTGATCAAAATCCAAATTTTTTAAGTAGTATAATTTTCTCCGATGAAGCTACCTTTCAATTGAATGGATCAGTGAATCGACATAATTGTAGGTATTGGTCACAGGAAAATCCTCATTGGGCCGTAGAATCCCATAGTCAAAGACAGGGAAAGTTAAATGTATGGGTGGGAATGATTGGCAGACGTTTTATAGGACCTTACTTTTTTAATGAAAACCTTACTGCCGAAAGATACTTGAATTTTTTGCGGACTGATTTGCTACCAGTTTTACTTCGTATTTTCCCCAATTATGAAAATCGCAACATTCCTAACCAAAACATTTGGTTCCTTAACACCACGTTTCCCAACAAATGGATAGGTCGGAGGGGATCAATTGAGTGGCCTCCGCGATCTCCCGACCTAACGCCCTTAGATTTTTTTTGTGGGGACATTTAAAATCAAAAGTTTATTTGAATAGACCTAATAATTTACAAGAATTGGAGCTTAGAATTAGGACGGAATTGCAACAAATTGACGAAGAAGCTATTAGTAATAGTATTCAGAGTGTCTACACTCGAATGGGACAATGCCAAATGGTCAATGGGGAACAATTTGAACATTTTCGTTAAAATTTGTTACTTGTAAATTAAAAATTTACTTTTTTTTTGTAATATTTTCATTGAGAATTAATAAATTTTTTTTTGAGTAAATTTATTTTTTTTTTCAAAAATGGTTGAAGTTTTTTCAAATATTTTTATGTGATCATTAATATGATAAAAAGGTCTATGAAAAATGTGTAAAAAAAGTAGGGGTTTCCATTTAAAAAAATTGATGATGACGTCATAGTGAAGTTATCAGTGACGTCATGAATATTTTTTTCATTCCAAAAGATGGCATTTTTAAAACAAAAATTGACCTGTCCGAGCGATTTTTACAAAAAAAATTTTTACGGAAGTTATGACTTTGGTTCCAAACTTTATCACCACCCTATATATGTTAAGGACCAGGAATTTGGAAAAGTTTTAGTTTATGAGATGTTTTCATAAAAAAATGTTGACATATGAAAATTTTATTGACCCTGTTTGTAGATATTATGTGGGTATAGAATCATATAATTTTCAAAGAAAAATAAAACTAAACTGTTTATGTGTTTTTGCTTACAGAATGATAACAAAATACATAGTATCTATAAACAAAGCGAATAATAAAATTTTTGTATCAAAACACTTCATAAACTAAACGAAATTCCCCAGCCTTAAGGAAAATATAGATGTCTTTCGACAATACTCGGATGTTCATATTTACTACACAAGAAAGAAAGAAAATCTCATTCCAAACCCCTTAATATTAGGTAAGAGTCAGGACGGTATTAGAAACCATGGATTAATTTTTTTTTAATTTACTACCATCAAATATCACAATTTTAAAACTCACAATTTTCAAACGCAACATTAGGTGTGTTTTATTTGCCAATTTTAATCAGCAACGACCAACTAATTTTGGACGTATCACTTTTTCTATCCAATGAAATATTTAGCTTTGAACTCATAGCCTATCGCAACAACTTCATTTTGTATCTGATAATTTGTAAAGGCAAATAAAATACAGCTATTAAATAGGTATTATTATCTAAGGCAGTGGTTCTCAAACTTTGTAAAGCTTGTACCTCTTAAATAAACTGCTAAAACATACACCCATGATAATAGTTTGTTATTCGGACTTTTTTTAGTCAAATATTAAATTGACGTTATTTTTCAACTCGCTTTGCTGCAAAAAATCCATAGGATTAACTATTAAATGGTGGTCTTTGTCGTAGAAACGATGTTTCAGAAGGGACGATAGCTTTATCCAGTTGTTAGAAAATGTTTCATAATGCACTACACAGTGTGGTTTGTGCTCATTTTTCTCTCCACATCAGCTAAATCCATTCGCCAAAGACTCGTCGTTGTCTTTTTTTAATTTTTCAGAATTTTCCTGAAAGTGCGGCTTAGTCTCCTGCTACTAGGAGTGTCAGAGTAATCTGTCAGTTTCCTCTTAGTAGACGGAACGAATAATGTGATTTAGATTTAATTTACATTTTTGAAAAAAGAAACTCTACATAGGAAATTTCTTTTTTACCCCCTGCAACAACGTAATGTATCACCAGTGGTACATGTACAGTTGGTCCCTGCTAGAAGTAGGACAAAAGTAATCACGATCGCGTATTCTTTGTCCTACTTCCAGCTGGGAGCAACTTTACCACAGCTTGAGAAATCCTGATCTAAGGCATACTATATGTAGATGAATATTTAATATGTAATAATAATAAGTCAAAATATGTTTTTTAACTATATGAATTGTATATTGCGCAAATCGGAGGATAGGGTCTAATTGTTTACCTACACTAAATGTTTGTTCGTTACCCTTACCTTACCATATTACCAAAATAGTTGGTAGCCAGTCTAAATTGGTAGTTTCGCCAAATTTTCATGGAAATTTTGAGTTGTCTATCCCAAAAATGAGACAAGTAGATTTTTGCTAAATTTTGATTAAAAAAATACAGAGTAAAAAGCAAAAGAAATAAAAGTAATATAAAATCGTTAATTGATGCAAAGGTATCATTTAATTAGTTACAAGAAGGAAGATACTATTCTACAAATGAATCTTTTGAACTTTGACCTCAAAATGAGCATTTCTATCGATATAGGATATAGGCCATTCCAATGGTATGCTTATTATGGTACTTATAGTAGTTAGAAAACCGTTAAGGTAGGAGCCTAAACAGCCAATTTAATAATGTGTAATATTTGTAACCCATTAGCCATATGTGCAGAATTCAAGAAGCGATATAAGTACAATAATAAAGCGGCAAACATAAAGATAGTTGATATTGAATGATACATTAAAACAAATTGATACTTTTATCATCCTTAATTATAAGCAATATAAAAGGAATGCACTGATTTATGTTTCGTGGATGGACTATCGAAACCGCTTCGCGATTATATTGAATTTATAAATATTTTAAAAGTAGCTTTTTTAATTGGGGTTGCTTAATAAGAGGCCTGGTAACGTCAATGTGACAAATGCTCGCAATTTAATGCGAAAAACTGCCAAAAACTTTTGAATATTTATGAATGTAACTGTAATTGTTGGTTTTGAAAATATTTCAAGATGAATTGGGTGCAAATCATAAAATAAAAAGCACATCAATTATTTTTTTTCGAAGGAGGTTTCCCAGTACTTTTTAATTTAGCAGTCACGTTTTCCAAACGCACTCTTTATTATACGTAATGCCGTGAGAAAAATATGATTTCCCATTTCGTTTTTAAAATTTATTTATTCATTGTGTAACGTGTAATATTGTAATTGGAACAATTAACACACCATTCATAATATTTCAAATGTTAAAAGTAGATTTTAATTAATTATTTGATCTGTATCATGCATTAATGTGGATTAATTATGTCTTTATTATTTATAATTTATCATAATGTACGAGATGTTGCGAAAATCTTGTAAATTAAAATTTATGGTTTTATTAAATTAATACATGTAGGCTTTAATTCACTTTTTAACATAGCCAATTTATCTATATTATTTTAATTAAAATTTCTTTGAAGATATCTTTCGAAGTTTTTAGTAGAGATATAATAAAGAAACGTAAAGGTATGTAACAACGGTGAAATAACCAGGACATGCCAGATTGTCGAAGGCATTTCTGTTATTTATTATATTATAACCATTGTACTCGCACTGGCGTCCATTTTAATAAAACTGATTTATACAGTCTGGTTAAAAACTAGATTGTAGATTTCTCGCATATAAGTACTTCTTATTACCCTCAGTGACAAAACAAGGTAGTAAAACGTTTCGTTTTTCACTTCTTGGAATAATAACTAGTTTCCAGAAATAACACGTGTGTAATAGTGCTTCTATTTATTTATATTTTCTTTGTTTAAATGATCTCATTAAATTTTTTGTTGCTCTTATTTCAAATTCAGGCTTAATTTTATCGGATGATGTAATTATAGTCTGTAACATCTGATACTCCGCTTTGCTAATTGACCAAACTCTTTTTTAAGCCATTAAATTATAATTAATAAACTTTTATGTACCCACTTTTAGATTTAAGATATCTACATTCTTAATTAAGCAGTAGCAGTTGTTAATAAATTAACGCCGCATTGCTTTATTTGGAAATGTTTTTGGCATTGTAAGTAATTAATAACAAGTAGACCTAATTTACATGTAAATGAAACTGGATTTCTTCATTTCTTAAAATTATTGATTACATGGTGTGTAATTAAAACGTGTTATAATTACATCAAAGGCACCCTTTCCTTGTTTAGTCCTTGTGTAATTAAAAACAATTTATAAAATGTTGGTTTAAAAAACAAGTGTTTTAACTCATTAATCTGACTATTTTATGAGTACTCTTTAATAGACGATTTCCGTTTATAATTATTATCATTGCAGTTTTTACTAGTTATCTGGTTTTACTCAACAAGTTGTTTTATTTAACCATCCAGTATAATTTTAACATTAATATTCGCTTTAAATTAGGAAAAACTGTTTTACTTTAAAACATTTACATACTTACGCGGCATTCCTTAATTTATTATTTGTTAGTTGGTTTTGATTGATATCAATAAATTAAATTAAATAAATGAGCAAATGATTTTCAATACTTTTCAAAATTTCAAATTTATTAAAATTAAATTTTAGTAAACAGGGTGATGATAATTCATAACTGCCGTATTTGATTTTTTTGAGAAAATCGGTCGGACAGGTCAATTTTAGTTTTTAAAATCCCATCTCTTGGTATAATGAAAATATTAATGACGTCACTGGTGATTTAGCAATGACGTCATCATCGATTTTTTTTAAATGGAAACCCCCGCTGTTTCCACTCGTTTTTGATAGACATTTATGTCACTTAAACGATGATATAAAAAAATTGTTGCATTTGTAAACAAATTTTCGTTTAAAAATTTTTTAATGTAAAAATAGTAGGGGCTTCCATTTAAAAAAATTGCTGATGACGTCATTGCTCTTTAGCAGTGACGTCATTAATATTTTTTTTATATCAAGAGATGGCATTTTAAAAACTAAAATTGACCTGTCCGAGCGATTTTCTCAAAACAATTAAATACGGCAGTTATGAATAATGTTCCTTTATCATCACCCTGTATATTTTTATCCCCACTATCACTAGTCGGTTCATTATTTTGATTCTATAATGTTGATACAGTTACCCAACCTTCTTTTGAACATTTTTCCTTCTGGGTTTAGAATAAAAGGATAAAGAGCCATCATTGGTTTGCTTATAGTACCCATGAAGTTTTTAAAGTATTGATATATTTTGTTCGATGCAATTTGCTGCATTTGTAAAGTTTTGTATTAAGCTCAACTTCAATTCTTAATCCTTCTAATGTCCGTTTTCACCAACGATTCCTAAAACTTAGGCATTGCTTATAGAGGGTGGGCCAACGAAACAGACGAGTTTTGAAATAGTTAATAAAAAAATTTGAAAAAATCTCGGACAGGTCAACTTTACTTTCGAGGGGGACATATTTTGCAATAGAGCTGATTCAAAAATCCATTCATCCCTGCGCCCTATGGACACAACCCCTTAAATTTTAATAGGGATGGTGGGGTAAGTAATACCTCGTTGGAAAGATCTTTTTATCCAGAGTAACATACAAAAAAAAAAGTTAAGTCGATAGATTCGTTTTAAAGATATTCAAAATTTAGCAAGTAGAGATTTCTTGCCTTTTAAAATTGTGCCATAAACACCACACCTTCAATTTTAAGTGTTTTGATAAGGTAAGTATTACCGTTTCGAGAGGGACATACTTTGCAATAGAGTTGATTCAAAAATCCATTCATCCCTCGCCCTTTGGACACAACCCCTAAAATTTTAATAGGGATGGTGAGGTAAGTAATACCTCGTTGGAAAGATCTTTTTACCCAGAGTAACATACAAAAAAAAAGTTAAATCGATCGATTCGTTTTAAACATATTCAAAATTTAGCAAGTAGAGTTTTCATAACTTTTAAAATTGTGCTATGAACACCACGCCTTCAATTTTAAGTCTTTTGATAGGGTAAGTAATACCTCCTTGGAAAGTTCTTTTTACCACAAGTAACATACAAAAAAACAAAAGTGAAATCGATTGGTTTGTTTTAAAGAATTCAAAATAAAACAGTATTGCACATTATTTTTTATTTAACCAAACTAAACTTAACTAATCTTTTTGAAGAAAACTTAACACTTTAAAGAATCCCATCGATCCCGACACTTTCAAGGATGTTTTTATTATTTTATTAAATGTTCGAATTGAGTTCCACCAACCTCCATGCAAACTTACAAATTTTGCTCAAAGCGAATTCTTACATTTTGTAACATTTCAGCAGTAATTTCTCGGCATTCATTAATAATTCTCTGTCGTAACTCTGCTAGAGATCTTGGTTCCGTTGCGTAAATCTTACATTTTAAATGCCCCCAAAGGAAAAAATCAAGGGGAGTAAGATCGGGAGATCGCGGCGGCCACTCCAAAGGTCCTCTACGCCCAATCCATTGCCCAGGAAATGTCGTATCCAAGAATTCCCTAACAGGCCGTGTGTTATGAGGAGGGGCTCCGTCTTGTTGGAAAATCAGATGGTCTTCTAAATAACGATCGTCATTTTCGATAATATCGTCAAGAAATGGATGAACAAAGTTTTGAAGTAGATCCAAGTACATATCCCCTGTTAGATTGCCATCTAGAAAATAAGGACCAATAAGACGGTCTCCAAAAATTCCAACCCACACATTCAATTTTTGAGGAGTTTGAGTGTGAACTTCATGAAATACCCTAGGATTCTCATCTGACCAATATCGACAATTATGACGATTAACGGTTGAGTTTAAGAAAAAAGTGCACTCATCAGAAAAACAGATATTATAAAGATAATTTTCATCAGCTATTATCCGTTCCGTCATCACCTCACAAAATTGCAGTCGCCTATCAAAATCATCTTCATTTAACTCATGAATTAAATGAATTTTATAGGGATCATATTTGTGACCTTTCAATATTCGGCGAATGGTTGTTCTGCTGATGTTAGTCACAGTCTCCAGTTTTCTTGTGCTTAAAGTTGGATCTGCAGCAACTTGTCCCAAAACACCTATTTCAACGACCTCATTTCTTATTGCACGAACATTACCAGGATCGCGTTTCTTATTACCAACAGAACCAGTATTTTTAAATTTTGCAACCAACTCCAGAACGTATTTTCGGTTACAATGTTTGTTTGGGTGTTGTTTATTAAATAAATTAGCTGCACGATGAGCATTCTCATCGTTTTTAAAATAAAAAGTGATTAACTCAACACTTTCTGGAATTTTATAAACCATTGCTAGCAGAAGCTTTTACAGAAGTTCACAAAATTTTAAATGTTGATTTCTAATAATTAGTCATAAACAGTTTTAACACGATCAAAATCACCACTAATATAACATACAACTGATAAAAAGAATCTCAATGTGGTTATAAATCGTTTTATGTTTTGCATTGTTTTGTTCCAGATGTTACAAAATTTTAAACAATTCCTCGAATAAATTTAAATTTGTTTTTTAAAATTTCTCTTTTGTAGAAAATGAAAATAAATTGCGTTTTACATGTTTTTGTATGTTACTTTGGGTTAAAAGATCTTTCCCAGGAGGTATTACTTACCCTATCAAAACACTTAAAATTGAAGCCGTGGTGTTCATAGCACAATTTTAAAGGCATGAAAACTCTACATGTTAAATTTTGAATATCTTCAAAACGAATCGAAGGATTTAACTTTTTTTTTGGCATGTTACTCTGGGTAAAAAGATCTTTCTAACGAGGTATTACTTACCCCACCATCCCTATTAAATTTTTAGGGGTTGTGTCCAAAGGGCGAGGGATGAATGGATTTTTGAATCAGGTCTATTGCAAAATATGTCCCCCTCGAAACGATATTACTTACCCTATCAAAACACTTAAAATTGAAGGCGTGGTGTTCATAACACAATTTTAAAAGACATTAAATCTCTACTTGCTAAATTTTGAATATGTTTAAAACGAATCGATCGACTTAACTTCTTTTTTTGTATGTTACTCTGAGTAAAAAGATCTTTCTAACAAGGTATTACTTACCCCACCATCCCTATTAAAATTTTAGGGGTTGTGTTCATAGGGCACAGGGGTGTATGGATTTTTGAATCACTTCTATTGCAAAATATGTCCCCCTCGAAACCAAAGTTGACCTATCCGAGCGTTTTTTCAAAATTTTTTATTAACTGTTTTAAAACTCGTCTGTTTCGTTTTCGTTGGCCCACCCTGTATACTAGGTATTGCCTAGTTGCTAGATATTTTTAATCATTTAATAAAAAATACCTAGCAACTAGGCAATACCTAGGATATTTATGCCTAAGTTTTAGGAATCGTTGGTGAAAACGGGCATAAATCTTTTAATCTTTATAATGGTCACTCAACATTTTTGATTTTGTTAATTCTGAGATGAAGATTATTTGTATCTGCATCAAAACCGTCTTTGTTACTAAAAAAACAAATCCGTATTTTTTTATGTACCAGTATTTTTATCAAAAATCACCCTTGCAGAATTAACAACCCCAAATTTACTAAAATATTGCCTCAATTCGTTATGAAAAACTTCACGAGCAATATTGGAAACATATGTATGTGTACAATCAAAAAGCTCGTGCAGCAGAAGCCATTTCTCTCGGAATATTTCAATCAATTAAATACTGTGATCACCAATAAGTTCATGAATATCCAAACCAGAACTTGCTCCTAAATTTATAGTTTTATGAACCAAACACTTCAGTTTTTACTTTATCAATAAAGGCTCTAAAGTCCAATCTGAACTTCTTGCTTGGTAGATGCACAAAAAATATTCGCACCAGGATTAAAATCAAATATAAACGAAACAGTTACCAAAATATTTATATATAAAAACAATCTAAAACCAATATCAAATCGACTACACCAATATGCTCAAAATTCTTTAAAAATAATTCCTAACTTAAACCAATAAATCTTATATTATCATAGAGTCTTAAACCATTCAAATGGCAAAAGAGTTTTATATGCGTTTGTGATTTTAGCTATATTATTGAATCAGTAGAGTAGAATTACTTTGGCACACACTTTGCTGCAAATGTATAGGTCAATCTTGTACCAGAACCAATTTTCAAAATGATTTTTGGGCTTATTTCCTGTTTTCCCAAAGAAACCAAGTCAATACTGGGGCGCTTGTAGAAAGAGTAACTAGTTTGAGGAAGCTAAAAATTAATTTTTAAGGAAATTGGGATATAAAAATCTTTCTGCTCTGCCATAATTTATCCTGAATATACTGAAGTTTAACCGTTTTTTATCAGTTTTTTAAACAAAGTTCAGGTAATTTAAATATCAAGACTGACACATGAAATTTCTAAAAATTTTAATAAAGTCAAAAATCTTGAAAATAGAGGTTATAGTCCAGCGATGGAAAAATAAAAATGTTATTGTTGCCTTTTTGAGTTGCATATTATTCCTGGAACAAATTCATAAAAAGCAATGTAAAATTTCTTATCGGAAATCAAATATGAGTGGCGTGTGTTTATAAGCTATGTGAGTGCATTAATGCATTGTGTTGCATTTAATGCGTTATGAACTCTATGCAATCCAGAGTTGAAAATGCTTTTAGACAAAGCATTATTTAAACATAATGCACACGCCCGTTCTATTTGCAGTATTTATGATTCAATTATTCCGCTTATACAATGCACTTAAATGCAAATATGCACTTCGAGATTTTTTGCACCCACCTTCAGCGAACGATGAATATTACAGCTGGAATTAATAGTCTGCACTTAAACATTATGCACTTTTTACACCTCAAGAAATTTTTCCTCCCAGGTCTTCATGCATCAACAATTTAGAAAGTATACTAAACATAGTCTTCATCACCAATCTTTAGATTTTTCAAAATCATTTCCAGATGAATGACCAAATTTTGCATAATTAGTCTCAAAACAGCTATCACATCAAAAGGATACAATTTTAGAAATACAGTATACAAGGAAATTTGACAACTTTTTTTAGGTACATAAAAATATCAAGTTCGTAAAGGATGAAGGATGTAGGATGTCAGGATGTGGACATGGTATTGAGTCAGTGATTTAGAATTAAAATAGGTGAAATTTCACACGATTTTTTTGAAACTTGAAAGCACTTTCTTCATGGTCGATTTACCAATTAAATCACTCGCCTTCTCGAAAGATGAGTCAATATTGTAAAAGCAGACGATGGATAAAATAAAACGCCGCAGTAAAACGTGTAGCGCGAGCCAATGTAATTTAAGTAAGCCTCGGCCTATGGTGAGATTATGCCGGAACTTAATATTCTTAGAAGCTTTAGACAACAGACATTAATGTACATATATATTTATGTTAATTTCTAAACATTGGATTGAGTTTATTATTGTAACATTCTTAAATAAGGGTTTATAATGCCTTGCATTTTATGAACCAAGATTTTAATTAAAATCCTTAGAGATATTCTGCTGAGAACTGAAAAATACAACTTAAGAAAAAATAGATTGATAGTAAGTTGGTGGGCAAAAGTTATACTACTAAACTGTAATACCGGACTAGCACGTTGCTGGTGCACATCTATAGATCCTCAAAAATAGTAAAAAATCCTTCTTTGTTCCTCTTGGTTTTTCTTAGAGACACAAAGAATTAAAGTTTAAAATTGACTTCACATTTTCAATGGCGTTTCTAGGATTTCGTCTTGGGCAGGGCAAAATTATTGAAGAAAACTCGAAATTGGGCATTATTTTCGATTACATTTTTTCTAATACGGTGTGTACCAAAATAAAGTTATTAGAGTAATAACGTAGAAAGTACAATAGTCAAGGTCGGAATAACCCAGTTTTTGGCAGGTTGATTTATTTTTCGCAGAAACTGTTCTAATTCAAAATTGTTCAAGATCATCATCAAATAATTATTGTGATGGAACAAAATATTCTTACAAAAAATAAATAAGAATCAACTTATTTTAGCTCATATATTTGAAATAAGACTCATGAAGATACCACTTTTTAAAGCCATTAAAACTTCTATTAATTAAAAAAATCAGTTTTGGTACCTTTATAAGGTTAATTTCAAACATTGGGCGAAAATAATTAAAAACGGAATTTTTATTCATTTTTATATTATTTTCGCTCATGTCTATATGATTTGGGTGAGGGGAGGGGTAGCTTTTGCCCTTTCAACCACCCCTAAATACGCTCTTGCACATTTTAATTTTTAGTGAAAAATTACTTTTAATAAATCTAAAAAATTAATATGGCAAAAGTCAAATTTAACAAATTTATATTCTCTTCTCATAATTTTTTAGTTTCTGCATTGTTAATTTTAATTAGTTATTGATGTTTTGAGTTCCACGTTCAACTTACTGCTAACTGTTAGATTCGTGTTTCTTGTTGTACTTCCGTTTTTACTTTTTACCCTATTCCATATTTAGTAAATAAATCATGTACAGTAATAAGATTGTAGAAATATGCTGATGACATTGAGGTGAAGGCTAATGCAGAGGGAGTTTATACTGAAAGAAATTCTCCTAGAAGATATCCAACTTACAATGTTATTCGAAGATTCCGTGCACACATTTGTTTAGAGGGCCGAGGTCAAAACTTTGAACAACTCTTATAGGTGTTTTAGTTTCGAAGCATAATTTCTGGTCAAAAACATGATATCTTTTTTAAGTTTTTAAAATGTCCACTTGATTTCCAACAAAAAATGCAGAAAAAAACTTTGCCCAACGACTTTAAACGGTAGGTTTTTAGTAACCATGGAAAAAATTAGAGTAGAAACTCAAATTATACAGGGTGTCCGTAATTATGTGGACAGATATAGTGGAGCGGGTTTATCAACTCAAATTAAGGTGACAAGTTCCTCTAATGCTTTGCCCAAAAACGCTTCCCTGTAAAGTTATACCCAGTTGAAGTTTACTTTTCAAAAAACAAAAACCGACGCAACTTTTCTTCCTACGAGCTATCTTGATAAAAACCGCCTTGGGGGGCTACTTCTTCATGATATGATATTGTAGTTTTGCAATTTCTCATTCATTTACTACCAGTTTACTTAAATTTAAAATTTAATTTTAATCATAATTTTTTCTGTTGTCACTTTTTTTGCAATTTTAACTGATTTTCTTAAAAAATAAATAATTTACTATGAAAAAGGTATACCTGTTTAGAATCCATAAATCCAATCGTTTTTGAAATAATCGCAATTAAAATTTCGTAATAAAAATAAAAATCTGCTTTTATTGTTAAATCAAGTAGGCTATTCCCTAAATACCATTATTAAGACAATGACTGGGTGAACATTATTTTAGAAAATGATTGGAAAATACAAAAACGTGATTCTCTTTATGTGATCAAATCGAAAAACATTATAATTTCTTTAAAAATTTTAACTGTTAAAATAGACCTACTTAATTTAATTAAAAAAATTACTTTAATTTATGAAATTTTATTTGAGATTACCTTTAAAACTAACTGATTTATCGATTTTCGACAGGTATATTTTTCATAGTAAATTATTTAAAAAGGGACACCAAAAAAGTAAAGTATAGTAAAACTTAAATTCTAAGTTTAGGTTAACTGGTAGTAAAAGAATGAGAAATAGCAAAACTACAATTTCATATTATAAAAAACTTAAAATTAGCTCCCCGTGGCAGTTTTTATGGAGTTACCTGCATAGATAGAAAAGTTATGTGGGTTTTTATTTTTTGAAAAGTGAACTTTAACTGGTTGTAACTTTGCAAGGAAGCATTTTTGGGCAAAGTGTTAGAGGAACTTGTCAACTTAATTTGAGGTGATAAACCCATACCACAATGTCTGTCCACATAATTACGAGACACCCTGTATACTAAAATTTTAAAGATGAAGGTACTAATACCCAATTTTTTTTAATAGTATAAAAATTGGTACACAAAAAATTACAAGAGCTGTACATTTTTTATTTGATTATAATAAAAATATACCAAATTCAATATAGATTTAATTTTTCAAATGGTCCGTTTGCAAGATTATTCCTTAATTTTTTGGTAACACTTAAAAGTCCTAAAAGTGACAGTTTGTTGTTTGCACCATTTTTCTGAGGATTATCAGTACCTAAGGAATACTTTAATTTAAGTCGAAGATTATAGAGTATTTAAGCTCAACATAGTTATTGAACATAAAGGGATGTCTTAGAATCAATGGCTATATTAATTTCTTCAATAATTTTTAATTTTTGTCAAAACCAACCTATTCCATGAGTTTCAAAGGTTGCCACTAACACGAAAGAGTGTGATTACACTTATCACAGATTATAGCTACTTTAGTTAGGTTTGGAATATCAGTATATGATAATAATACCAGAAAATAGTAAAATATAATTTAGTTTTTACAATAACCAAGTCCTTAATAAAAAGTATAGGTACTTAAAAATACTGAATTAACGAAGGTGATACCTCTAATCATATTAGTCTATAATCAGCGACCGTGATGAAACATTTGGAGACGTTTTTAACGTTAAAGACGTTATTAAAAAATATTTCTTCATAAGAAATATTACTTAGAGACGTCTTTAGCGTGACTTCATTAGTTCCTATCGATCTCGAGACTTGTTGTAATAATCAGGCAAAAAGAATCTTAGTTCATTTTGAAGCCATTTTGAGTTTGCTTCTTTTATGATGTTGTGTACACACTTTTTCCCTTGATGTTGATGAAATGTGGGAAGATCCTTAAACGTTTGGACGAAAAAGAAACCATAGCCTGAGATTTGCCTTCTTCCTTGTAATTTAGTGCTAATTTGACCAAATTCCTCTTCATAGATAAGAAATGTGAGAAGGACATATGTGTAGAGTTTTTGGTAGAAATAGGGCTTAGATCATGATGTTTCTTGTCTGTTTTTTTGCTGTTTCATAAGAATCTTTCCACATTTCATCAACATTAAGGAAAAAATTTAAATTGGCGCGGTGCACAACATCATTAAAGAAGCAATGACTTCAAGCTTACGTATGAACTAAGGTTCCTTTCCTGATGATGAGATCAAGTCTCGAAATCGATAGCAACTAATTTAGTCAGATATTTTTTTATTTTGTAAATCGGCTCCGGAGGTGGAATTCTGTAATGTTCAACGTACCGAAAACGGTAGATTTTTTACTTCAATACTAAGGTTACCATTTTCGTCTCCCTTTCACGTTATGACTATTGTTGTGTGTAAGAAGGAGACAGAAAATATTTAACGAATCAATTCACCACCGATATCAATTTGCTGGCTTACAGAATTCCACCTCGTATTCGGATTCCAAATCGAATTCTCCGGATTAAACATATCAAGCCATTAAAAAGATAGTAGTCGTACGTGAAAATACCTGAAAATCTTTACCTCACAAACTTATTGTAGAATCAGAAAGCGGATAGAAGCATATACATAGAAGTCAGGATTTTATAGAAACACTCGATCCACATCAGTCACAAGTCACAAGCAATGCCCCTCATCCGAGAACCATCAACTTTTCAAATTGGAATACATAATACCATAATACATAATAAAAACCGAAATATGTATTATAAATATATTATTTGGAAGATAGGCAGACAAACCAACACGTAAACCTGATAACGCCACATTATAAGCTGTACTCTAATTCTAAACTTATGAATGCCTTGGCAAAACGATTTAATTTCATCGTATAGTATAGTAAATTTAGAATATAAGCTTTAATTTCACAGCCAAACATTTGATTGGATAGGAAAAGTGACACGATAAAAATTAGCTGATCAATTGAGATAAAAGTGGCAAATAAGCTATTATAAGCAGATAATTATGAAGAAATTATCATTAAAAAAACTTAAAAGGTCAGATCGCTTTTCAAACATTTTGGAAGAAAAGCAATACAATCTAATCTTTCGACATTATCTCCAACGTCTAAAGTGTACAAAATTATTTAAAGTTTATCAACTGTGGGATAAGGCTAATAGTCATCAAGTTTCTATAAATGTATTAGAAACTTTAATGGAGGAAATTGATGAGTTTAAATTCATAGATTACAACTTAAAACCAAAAGCCATTAAGAATAAATGCGCAAACATATTTGATTCATTGGTTGATATGAACGATTTTATCAGATATGCAGCTACAGTATATTGCAAAAAAAAGTGGACAGGAAATTTGAGCTGTGTAAAACGTATTTTCAGCACGTCTTGATTAAATTATGGGAAATGTAACTTTCAGTATTTGTGGATATTTTTAAATGAAAGAGAGATAATTTTTTTAGACGTACTCATGCAGTTCCGTAAAACATTTATATCTCCGCTAGTTTCAATCAGATTTAGATAATTCAAAAAAAATAAAGTTAACGTTTTTTTTTCAATATCACTAGTTTATCATACGATGGTCAACTTTAATTTTACAAAAGTACAAGTATATCATATCAGGACGAACAAAATTTGATACAGAGGCAATATCTCCCTTATTTGAAGAGTTAAAAAAACAAAACAAAAACTTTCTTTAATGGAATTAAATAGAGGGCTCTCAGACAGTGGTAAAACTAGGAATTTTAGTCCCATAAACAAAATATTGGATGGGGTAGTCTATCTCTACTTTTTTTAATTAAAAAAAACGAAGTCAACATTTTGTACTTGTAAGTTCCAAAGGTTAAAAGCAATGATGCCGCCAACGTTTCAGCAATATTTGAGGGTTTGTTCGTGCATCGTAGAGCCTTTATTTACCAATTTTTTTTAATTTTTTTTCTGCATCAGAAAGAGCGATATTTAATCTACATTTTCGTTTACTTCGTTTAACAAAATATTTTATACTTTTTTTGTAATTAATTATTGAAAATTGACATTTTTATGCACTTTTTATCAAGTTGAAAACTCCATTAAACATTTTTTTTTTTAATGATTAAACCAAGATGGAGAATGAAGCTTTGTAAATAAGTGTGCAAAATTTGAATGCAATGCAATTTGCCCTTAAACCATTTAGTTAATGATAGTGAGACTGATAAACATGTAACAGTTAGTAGCAGAGGCAGAGTAAGGAAACTTACGGAAAGAGCTCGAGCTCTTATTAAGAAATGATATTTATATTATAATTTTTAATTATTTTTACTATTTTTATTATGTATTATATTTTATATTGAATAATTTTATTAAAGTGCTATGATGCTTGAACGATCGTGCAAAAAGTAGGCCATTTATGATCAGTTGTCGGTCCATAAAGTTATGCTTTCTTGCACAAGTGCAGAAATGTTTTTGCACTAGTGCATGACGAATATTAGTGAATAAATAAATAAATACCTAACAAATTTAGAAATGTCAATATCTGTCAATATCTGTCATTAATTTCATGTTTTATGGAATTTTATTATTTTCAATGGTTGATGTTCATCGATCGTAAAAAAAATAGTGTATTCAACTCGTGCAAAAAACATATTTGCACTTATGTATTGTCCAACTCAAGCTACGGTCTCGGTGTACAATTTTTACGACGCGTGCAAATATTATATATTAACCACTTTTTGCACTTGTTGCATAAATAACTATATTTGGAGGTCGATCGTGAAAAAAATCTGAAAATAAATTAGGTACTTATAGGTATAATTTTACTTAAAAGCATTTTATAAACATTTTTTTTTAAACTCAAGTTTAAAATCTAGAAATGTCATTTTTAGGATGTAGGATTAAAGAATTTTTTCGTGTTTTTTTTTTGATTTTGAAGGGACTCGATATTTTTTGTTTCTTCACATGTTCACATTACACCCCTCTTTAAAGACATAATCTTTAAATTAATAAAAAAAAATTGTGGGTGTTTTACTGCGTATTATAAAACATTTTATAGCTGGTAATTAAACGTACCTATGTATAAACTATAAACGTATAAACTGATTCGTTACGTATTTAAAACAACTCTGGATTTAATTTCCTCATGTTACATTAAACAAATGCAGGAAATATATGTACATTTAAAACATTTTTAATGAATATAATAAATTTCTCTTACTGCTACAACGTCCATAAAGGGTTCCAAATTACGTGACCAATTCTTATTGCATATGCATGAGTTTTAAATTTTCTATACGCAATCTGATAAAATCAGAATTCGACAGAATGGAATAACTAACCATCTTCCTTACAGTTAATGTTCTTAAATATCATTCATTTATGTAAGCTTTTATATCCATTAATTCTAATGTTAACTTGGAGTATTGGGTATCTATTTTGACTTTCTTCATATGTATTAAAATTACATATTTATACTTAATTTACAAATATAAAAAAACAGACCCAAAAATATACAGTATCTATAAATTAAGGAACTTAACAGGAGGTCCCTAAACCATAACAATAAGTTATGACACAGTTTGACTTCTTATTTTTATTCGAACTCTTGTTCAACACAAAATACTTGTCTATTTCATATAAATGATGGCGATCCCTTTTTAACCTGAATTGAGGGTGGTTACGGGTTTCTACTTGATCATCCACCTTACATAAATATTCCTTTATTAATAACCTTCCCTTTATTAATACATTAATTTATATTTTTGACCCACTTCTAATAACCTTCCAGGAAAGAAGCTCCCGAACTACGTAATTAACATTTTTATCTAAAATAAAATCCATCAACTCGAATTTGAATTTAATTAATTTCTTAATTCCTTTAAGATGTTAATCAAATTAGCTGTTTTGGGAAGTCTAGACTACTCTCAACTATTATTTTGTTAATTGAATAGCCTCTCGAATTTCAATTTATTTTATCCATCAATTAGTTTTTAAGATAACTAGTGCAGTAATGTGATATTTCCTGTTTAATTCATGGGCCAATTGAATTGATTCCTCATTGAATGAAATAAATATTTAACCCTAAACAACACTTGATCTTTTAATTATAACCCCTCTTCAAACAAATGAATCTGTTATTCAACTCAATATTTTAACCATCAACCAAAATGAAATAATACTCATATAATTTAAAAAAAAATATTATAGACATAAAGACTTAGACTAAATTTTGTTATCTGAGCACTTTATGGTTAATAGCATTAACGATTTTATGCCTTCATTTAATTTCTAAATTTGAATGTGAAAGATAAGGAATTTAAGGTAATTATGTTTATTACTAGAACATCGATTTTTGAAACGAAATATATATCACAATTAAATATGTAAATTAAATTTCTTCGGCAAACTTGTACAGTGAGGTGTCGAGACTGCTAGTTAAAGAATAAATTAGGTCCTGATTGACGACTTGAATCAAGAATTTAATTATATTTATTGATACTTTGTCTCGACCTACTAGAGGCTTTGTGGCTTAAGGTCCATGTATCTTCAATTTTTACATGCATAAATTAGTAAGAAACGGTTTAAAAATTCATCACAAGTATAGTGATTTCAGCAGTTTATAATGGAATTAAAATGTAATGATTATGTAAAAAATGCTCCTTGCAATTTATAATCCATCACGAAGATGCTTCTTACAAAAGGTGAATTAAAAAAAACTTTATTTGAATGAATAACTTGAATTAATGATGCATTTCTGGCTGTGGGCAAAGTAAACGTAACGAGGCCTAATATAAATTCTTTTAAGTCTACATTTAAAAAGTGCATATCTTCATAACATAGTCAAGCCGCAAGCAAAAAAATAAATTTATTCCGCCACTAGTCTTGCATTTTTGCATTCTATTCGAGTAATTTTTATTCAAGAAGCCGCAAAATTATTCCTTTACTAAAATTAGGCTGTCTGTAATTTATAATAATACTCGTTGGAGGATTTTTTTAAATATAAATTAATTTTAGAAAAATATTTTTTAATAATTTTGTGGTTAATTTAATTTATTCATAATTTCCTCTTTATTGTTACAATTAGTTAAATTTATAGTTAATTAGTTTGTGTTGAGTTCCAACAAGCATGACAATGGACTTGTGGAGTTTTAAGTAACAGGCAACATGCAAAAGACCGCATAGACGTATTTTGTTTCATCGGCCTTTCGAGGCAGACAGGAGACAGGAGGATCGAAAAATTATCCATAGGCGTAGACATTGGGAATCTAAAATTTGATTGATGATTGATGACTGATGAAGTGGTGGCACAAACCAAAATTAAAGAAAATGTTAATAATGTCCACATATTTAAAAAAATTTTGATGAGATACTAAAAAAGTTGAATCACCTTGTAAACATTAATCCCAATCATTTTAAATTTCTCTCTATGATTAAGTTTAATGATAAGTTTTATTGTAATTAGGTAATACTGATTATGTATTAATTTGCTAGTAAAATATAATTGTATGCGAAAATATTTATGGACTTGTATAATTAAACATTTTAATGAATCAATAAATTCGCTGTACCAATGCAAATGCAGGAAAAATATTTAAAATTGCTACCCATGTTTAAAATAAAATCTTGAAACTCATAAAATGGTTTTTTTCAAGGAAGAATAAGTTTTTAAAAAATATCCAAATATTATGACATTTTCAAGAATTTTCAGAAGTGTTTTAATGACTTATAAAACATGTTAAAATAATAACTTAATATTAAAAAAATTAAATGTGTTTCCAATTATCTAGAAGATTCAAGAAGCAACTAAGTTAACAGGTAAAAGGCGGAGATGAGATCTCATAAGTTATTATTATGGTGACAAGTTAACATTAGAGCAGCGGCAAACCACCCACTGTATTAGAAGAATCTCTGACTTGACATATTTGATACTTTGTAAACATTTGAATATTCTTTTTACTTCCTTTTCAAAAATATGTCCATTTTTAATGTACCAGTAAGAGCTAATGTGATTATAAAACTCTTCGTTCTTTTCTACAAAGAATTAATATTATTAATTAAATGTTCCTGCTCATATACAACGTGTTCGAGAACACCTGTAACATCACTTTATTTCAAGAACGCTTTTATTGCAGGGAAAAAAATCACCACCAAATAAGCCTACAGAATCTATTGATGTAATTCGAAAAATGGACAGACTACCATCATTTTGTTAACACTTCACGACCATGTACACTCTTGTGAATTAGGTACCTTTATTGGGTACTGTGAAAAGATCTTGTTGATTTAAAGGTACCCACAACCCACACACCCAAATTGTTACAATAACAAGTTGATAACAAAAAATTAAAAAATGTTTCAACATTCATTAAGCCTATTATAAATAAATGTTGCTATCCGCATGTCAGAATCAATGTTGTTAACTTAAATAACATGTGGTTAGTAACATTTATTAAATAGGGTTAATGAATGTTGATAACATTTTTGTTGTTAACATTTTTGCTATCAACATGCTATTTCCATTTCTACAACTTCGCACAGGGAAGTCTTTGATATGTGTTTCTACGCATCTGAATGTTATTAAAACATGTAGCAGCAAGAAATAACTTGTTTATAACATTAAGTTATTCAATATCCTTTGATCCGAACCGCTTCAATAACAATCGCAAAATTGACTACAACAATGTTGACAACCTTCTTATCAACACGTTATTGAAAAGGTTGGCAGCAGAATGTTATTAGCACTTCTTAATTTAATTGTAACATGTCGATAAAAAATATTGTCAACATTTCTACATCCTAAATTTTAAATTTGTCACTAACATTGCTCGAAATAATTGTTATCAGTAAAGTTACTTCCGGTGTGCAGAGGCTTTAAGATTATCTGAAAGAATAGCTTATTTGTTATGGGGGTACATAGCTGAACCGAACCATTTTTGAACATAGAAATGAGTTATTAAATCCACTATACTTGGCTCAGTAGCCAAGTAGATTCAGTAAACTCCTGAAATTCTAGTTCCAAATCAATTCCATCAAAACATATAATATTGGAGAGGAAATACTAAAACAAAAGGATTCTAATTTAAGTAATGGACAATAAATATTTTTTTATGAAAAAACTTCCTTGAGGAAATTGAAATGTACTAACAATGATCATCCATTGAAAATGAATTCTGAGAGTGCTACCAGTGAAAATACTGTGAATGGCAATAACCAAAGATATTGATTCAATTGGTCTGGATTGTGGATGTGGTAATGTGGTTCTTCAATATCCTTTGATAATTTTAACAGAAAATAAGATTATCGGAAGTGTGGGAATGGTTTCTGTTTGAAATGTGTACATAATCATAAGCTTTGTTCCAACAACGAGATATGACCGCCATGTAACCGTAACCAAACTTTTAAATTAAAAATAAATAAAAATATAAATAAAATATAAATTTGTAACGAAACTTTGCCTTAGAAGTAGTTACCCTTTGGTTGGTAAGAAGTTAGCGCAAGCGCATAAACTCGATTCTAGCATTTACGGTTTCCTGACGGTCAGAACTCGTTGTTGGAACAAAGCTATATTAGGTGTGTCCTGTTTATCAAAATTTAACTGATTTGCTCGAGCAAATCACTTCCTTCCCTTTTTACTTCTATAGGAGGTAAATGAGTTAGAATATGATTTGCTCGAGCAAAGTTGGTAAAAAGAACACAACCATCATACTATCTGGTCACTCTATACAAAGTCTGTACAGGTATATTCAAGGAGTATGGGTTGAGTCAACTCAATAAAGCCTTTATTATCGGTATATTTAACTGTATTTTTTTCAGCAATGTAGGACAAAGCCTTTTCGAAATAACGGCGTGATACAGCTAATCTGGGACGCCCTGTATAGGAAAGTAGAAAACTGTTAATTAAAAGTACCAACTAAAACATCATGCAATTAAAAATTCATGTACATAATTAACAATAACTAAAATTAAAATCATAAATTGCGATTTTTTTTCTAAAAGATCTATTTTCCTTTCAATATAGAAAGTTGCAGTAATTAAAATAAACATCTTTATTTAAAGGCTTGGTGGAAGTAAATTAAAGGTCAGTATCCAAATCCTAAGGAGTTTTCACCTTTTGTTGTCCACACCTAATTTATAAATTATAGATTTCACGAAAATGTGGAATATAACTTTTTAATTAAATCTTCAACTTTAGATGCCAAAGTATTGTGATATTGAAAAGTTGAAAATACCATTTTATTTCGATAAATGTACCAATATCCAATATCTATTGTCAACCAAACTTTAATGGATACAGTGGCAGAGCAATGTTAATAAATCAGGAGTTACCTGATTGTATGCAACCAAATTAACCCAAGAATAGTTTCCACAAATCAAAATCTTTTCGAAAATAAAAATCTATATTTTCTCATTGAAACCAATTTTTAATTTAAAGAACAATTGTCATTTCTAATTTTTTAATCAAGAAAAATTATAAAATTATTAGTAGTATTTTTTATATTTAATTTTTTTTTGAGTCTAAAATAGTTTTTGAAAATGGTACCTAATATAAAGTTTAGTTGATAATTGTCAAAACTGTGAATGTCTTGAATTTTAAAATAGATAAAATACCAAGTTCAAAAAATTCAAAAATAAATCGAAAATGTTTTAATATAAAAATTAACAGAAAAATATGAGGTTTGATATGAGGTACCAAAATTATATTCTGCTTGCTTGAATTTATTGTATGCAACTTTCATGTCTAATGTATCTGGTTATAAAAACCCAATAAATCCACAACCATTGGTGCAGTATACCGGGTATACACAAAACTAGGGCTACATCCATCATTTCTTTATTTCACAACTCAAAAAACACATTTTTTCAGGAATCGCAAAATAATCGGATATGAATGCTCTAAAGTTGTTCAAAAAACAACAAAACTAAAAAATTCCAAATTTTCAGTTGTTGTTATTTTATATGGTCAAAAATAACTTTCAGTGTCACTTCCGGTGTTATCGAAAATTGCATCAACGTTTTTATTTTTATAAAATAAATTGTAATTTATGAAAGTCATTTAGTAGTTTTTCAGATATTAATTTTTATAGATCTTAAGATGGGTTTTTTTGCAAATACATATCTTCAATTTTTTTAAATGGAATGATAATGAGGCCACCCCCTATTTAGATAGAGGATTTTTTCGATTATAGTGATACCCAACATAAATTTATAAATCTCAAGATTACTAAAAAAACTTACCCAAAAATTAAACCAATTATTTTTAAATTTTGAAAGAATAGTTTTTTTGTCATAAACATACTTTAAACTTTCCAATGTAAATTAATGTGCATGGGGTATAGGAAAATATAGAGGGATACATTTAAAAGAGTCGTTGTCAATTCCAGTAAAAGTGGAAGTGAAATTGAAAAATATTTTAGTTAAAGTTCTAAGCCCATATAAATATATAATATAAAATACTCCAACTTAAATTTTTCATATATACCCGAATAATATAGTTTCGTATACACCCGGTATATTTACTTGAAAAAAATAAAATTAAAATTACTAATAGCGCCAGATGCCACGTTTTTGAGAATATTATTTTTTAAGAAAGTTGGGTAGAAGAAATTAAGAAGTTATCTCTTATCACCAGTTATCCAGATTTACAAAAGTACCTAGTATTCGTTTTATTATTCTAAAAAATTAAAATATAGTTTTGCAAACATTACAAACTTTGTTTCAAGTAAAAACTAAAATATCCAATCATAGACGTTAATTAAATTAATCTTATTACGTATTACGCAAGTTATAAATTGACATTTCGTTCTTTTAATTTTTAATTAATAGTTACATTTCGTCACTGTAGGTAAAAATAATGTCTTAATAAAATCACGCAACTTATTATTTTTTTAAACGACTTTAGTGCGAAATGTGCACATTATTTCCAGATTTTTTTAAATCTTAACCACTCAAACATTGTAAGCTATTCTTCAAAACAAGTAATATTAATATTTACCCTATACGAAAATCATTTAAATAATTTAATTTGGTAATACTTTATAATGAATTCATTTGATAAATAGCCAAATCATTTACCAATACATTACCAATTATATTCCAATTAAAGTTATCCAACTCAAATTTCGCATTTTAGGTAAAGTATGAATTTCAAATGACACTAATTTGGCAATCTTAACGAATTTCCTCGTAGAAAGTGAATCTATCTTATGAATGATCCAAGATAAAGTGCTGGTGGTGCATTCATTGCAACACCAGAGAAGGTTATAAATATTGCTGAAAAGTAGTTGAACGTGTTTAAATGCAACTAACGCGTGAAAAATAGTGTACGATGCAACGCCGTACCGGTCTTTGCGAATATTTCGGGTTTTTATTTTTAACATATTGCACGAATCCGAACAACATTGTAAATCAAGAAGCGAGGATTCAAAAAAGGGCACCTGATCATTTTTTGATGGAATATGAGTGGAGTTATATAAATTTCACATGGCCTTCGTGGGTGGAATATCAGCAAGCTGTTTTTAGTAAAAGGTATATACCAGAAAATATTGTTCCGGCAGGAATTAAATTTTATAAGGATAAATTGTATGTGGCTTTACCAAGGATTAAATCGGGGACTCCAGTGACTTTAGCTTCCACCACTATCAAGAATAAGACGAAAAGGGATCTTCTATTAACACCTTACCCTTCCTGGAAAATGAATGTTAAAGAAAATTGTTCCACTCTACAAAACGTGCAAAGTATGGAAATTGATAGGCGTGGGATTATGTGGGTACTTGATGGTACGAGGATTAATCAATTTACCAGTTGCCCTCCAAAATTAATTCTTTTTGATTTAAATAATAGTGGAAAAGTAATGCATTCGTTTATATTTAGTAGTGACTTATCATTACACGAGGGTGGATTCCTGAATGATATTGTTATAGACGAAAGTGATGGTGGGTACGCGTTTATTACTGACAATAGTGATATTGATCCTGGTTTAATTGTTTATTCAAGACGCCAAGGTAGAGCCTGGAAATTGCGTGATAAATCAATGTTTGGAGAAGTAGAGGCATCAAATTTTACAATTGATGGTGTGAAATTGAATACTCTTAAACCAATTGATGGTATAGCATTATCACCGCTTTCCAAAAATCGCGACGATGAAAGACTAGTTTATTACTCAGCCCTCAACGGTTTTTCTTTATACGCAATCAGTACAAAAATATTAAAAAATGAAAAATTTTGCAAAAGCGATTCGTGGAGGTTTTATATAAAGTACGTGGGGAAAAAGAAAGGGATTAGTGATGGTTTAATTATTGATAATCAAGGTAATATGTATTATGGTTTAATTGATTTGTATGGTATTGGAAAATGGAATATTTATGAACCATTTTCAACCACCGAAGACTTGCAACAATCTTCCAATGAGATTATTTGGCCTGATGGTTTTGGCATGGATTCATCAGGAAATTTATACATACTCAATAATGGGATTCATAAGTATTTTGATCCTAACTTTTCGTTCATTTTAGATGATAAAATCAAGTTTCGTATTATGAAATTGTATACGGGAAATAAAAATTATATGTTTTCTGGAAAATAAATTAACATTAGGAAAAAAATTGTTAAATTCAAGATAAAATAAGCCTTGGTGAGCATTTAAAAAATGCTTCAAGTACATCTTTTTCATTATAAATTTGTCATATTTGTGGTTCCTGTAATAAAGAAATTACCAAAAATATCAAATAATTACAATTTAATAGTTTTATGAGAGTGGCTCTTTTTAATAAACTGATTCGAATCATGTACTAATATTAATATTGTTGGCAAAGCTGCTTTAAATTTTTTTTCATATTTCATGTATTTGTAAGGGTTTCTAGTCCAAAATAATTTAAGTATATTATGTACTTATAAATCATAATTATACTGCCTAATGCCTAATACATACCTATACCTACCAAATAAGTATAAAATAATTGTATTTTTTAGGTTTAGTTATTGATGTAATTATGTTTAATTTAAAATAAAAGTTATTGCTATTATTTTTTTTACATATCTTGTTTTCCTTTCCTTACTTTACAAAAAATTACAATTTTTGTTGTAATTATTATGAATTCTATTCAAACATAAAACGTTAAAAATGTAATTAAGTTTAAGTATATTTTAATTATTTATCAATTGGAGTCAAAAAAACTTAAGTTCTACGAAAGTTTTGAATAATCATTGTATTTTTTATAAATTCATAGATAAGACAATTTTAATAATTATTTATAACTGACTGTAAATTTGCGTGGCAAATTCAATTTAATTCCAGTACTCTAATAATGCATACGCTATTTTTTCTATTATTATCCTTACTAACAAAAACTTGCATATCCGAATTAGTTACCACTAATACAACCCTCGAATATACTTGGACCTATATCAATTTCACGTGGCCTTCGAGAAGCTCTTATTTGGATTCAGTGAAAAATGGTAAATATATTCCAGAAAATAATGTATTGGCAGGAATAAGAATTTATGGTAATAAAATATACTTTTCATTGCCAAGAATACGAATTGGTACTCCTGTAACACTGGCATACATGTCAAAAGACACCAGGCACAAAAACAATAATCTATTATCCCCGTACCCTTCATGGAAAGCGAATGTTAAAGAAGATTGTAGTACAATACAAAATGTAAAGGGCTTCGAAATATCAACGCAAGGAATAATGTGGGTTCTGGATGGATTTAGAAAAAATAGGCTATCTGATTGTCCAGTAAAAATTATGCTTTTAGATATAAAAAATGGAGGGGAAAATATTCATACGTATCATCTACCAAATGAAATATCATTATCGTATAATGGGTTATTAAATGATATTGTTATAGATGAAACAGATGGTGATTTTGCTTATATTTCGGATACAAGTGGTTCAGATCCAGGACTTATAGTATATTCAAGAAAACGAAATATCGCCTGGAAATTAAGAGACAAATCAATGTTTGCAGATATAACTGCTAGAAATTTTGATGTAGACAATTGGTCTATTTACACCTTGGTAGGTATTAATGGTCTAGCCCTTACTCCTTTAGATGTTGATCAACGAAAAGAAAGAACTCTTTATTATACTTCCCTTAATGGGTACGAAATGTTTAGTATAAACACGAATATTCTTAAAGATCAAAATATTACAACCAACGAATATTGGAGACCTTATATTAAATATCATGGAAATAAACCTGATATAAGTGATGCAATGTATATGGATAACAGAGGAATTATGTTCATAGGACTAATTGGAACGAGCTCTTTGGGAGCATGGAATACATCAACCAATATATCTGAAATGGAAATTGTTTACACGAATTCCAGAGACTTTATTTGGCCCGACACTATGACCATGGACAAATTTGGAAATTTATATGTTACAATAAACTCTTTGCATAAATATTTTAATCCTCAGTATGTCCCAAATATCGATGGGGTGAAATTTAGGGTTTATAGATTATTTACAGGAGCTGGTAGCTATTTTTATTAAAAAACAATAAATGAACTTTAATTTAATAAAAGAAACCTGAATGCATTATTTTAAATAAACGCTGAAATTTAATAATATGTAACCAAAAATTCTTTAGCCCATTATGCCATATTTTAAAAATCTCTGAACAAAAAACATTATTGGAATGTACGCTTAACTGGAGGATTTCCTAACCTATGAACTATCTACTTAATATCCACTAGCTCTATGGTTGATGAGGGTGATATGCAAAAACTAACAAATCACTTTGTACAATGCTTTTCACCCACTTCCAGACATTATTACATCATTGGTTAGCAGCATAGAATATTCGATAGATACTCTGATGGCATAAAGGTACTAAAAATCCATAGAGCGCTTGACGAGAGACGAGAGCAAAAAAGCACAGTGGAAATACACTTCATCAAAACGATGGTACCATCAGTTCCAGTCAAATTCATGCAAGCAACTAAAGCGGCCTCCAGACGATATGCCAAACGCCCACGAATGTTGGCGTTCGTAAACTTGTGCAAGTCTAGGCCAAGATTCGTCTAGTTTGCCGAACGTTGAGTTTTCCCCTCACACGATGCGTCCAACGTTGGCGTTGGTAGTTTAAACAAACTTTGCACCAACGTAATCACGAAGTTCCAGTACCAAAAACCAACTCATTGGTCCATTCTAAAATGGTAATTTTTCCATTTCATATCAAAACTAGGTAAATGACGTCCTTGTTAGTTGAAAACTTAACTAAATAATGCTTAAACCAATACTAAATTCTGTACAAAGCATTACAAGTCTAGGCGCATCGTCTGGAGGGAATTACGAATTCATTCGCACATTTGGGTCAACATTCGTCCATTTCTTTGATGTGTGGTAGATTTACCGCCACCGAGACGAACCTCCATAAACGCCAATACGAGGCCCAACATTCGTGCATTCGTGATGCGTCAAGCCTCCACACGAATGGTCAAACGTACATTCGGCCAACGTTGGCCTACGTTCGACTTATCGTCTGGAGGCCGCTTAAGGACGCAGATACACTCATAAGAGTGTTACAGTTGCCCGGGAATATGTAGAACTTCTAGTCATAATGATGGGTCTTCATCAAACTTCTCCTAAGGTCTCTGTTTTCTCAAACTAGACAAAGGGAAAGTTTCTCAATCACTGTACCTTCATGAAAGTGCAGTGAAGAAGAAAATCCGGTGAAATTTCTGCCTAAAATCCTGACCTCAATAGGAAATTCGTCGACCTTTCAGCTTATCCGAACGAATTGACTTCTGATGGAAAAATATTTCTAGTAACCTAGCAGCTAGTAGCGGTAGTAAGCACCAAACCACCGGACTTAACAAGTTGAGGTACAAGCACTACTTAGATATTATCGGAAATAGTGCCTCAACACCCCCATAATATATGGGTTTTCCACCAAGTACAGCACTGGATTGGAAATTACTTAAATCTTGAGCAGTGGAGTGATCGGCCCATTCCCAGTAACCATCATGCGGTACCCTCAGCTTTAACTTATCTCTTGTAAATGCAAGGAGTGCCAGAAAAACTCTGGATGTCGACGGGCAGATCTCATCTTCACAAAATATTGTCTTCAGTGCGAAGAGACATGTTAATGACAGATTCGATGTGGAAGGTGAGAAGGACGACCCCCAGTAACAGTACCACCGTCTGAAGCAACTGATATGACAGAAAAGTTACTAATAATTCATAAAATAGTTCCCACTATTAATATGTTCACTATAAAAATTTCTTTTCAGTTGAAGAAGCAGTATATCCACCTTCCTCCTAGTTCTAGTTGATTAGGCCGGATCTTCTACTTCTACTACCAAAAAATTAAAGTTTACATGTGGAATTTGTAGGTCATTTCGATAAAACGCCAAGTTTTAAAGATATGAGCGAAAAATGCGAGGTTTTTAGATATTTTACGATTTCTCTCGTAAATCGGACATTTCTCGAGGTACCAAACATAAAATTCGAATTCAGCACCCCAATAAACATATAGAACCGTTGAGAAATCACTTCCGGATTTTTTCCTTGGAAAAACTACTATTTGACTGGACTAGAAGATACGAAACTAGACAAAACATGTAGGTAAATCAGAGCGCGATTTTCCAGCCTTAATGAAGAACAAAGTCCATCAGAGGTGTAAAGAATTAAAAGTGTTTGATTATTATGTACTTTGTTACCAATTTTAATCTGTACATAAGCTTTTGTTTACTATTTTTTTCCTAGAAAGCACGGCGTACGGCGTTGTTTATTTGTTTATTCATTCTTATTTAGATACCTTAGGGTAAAACATATTTTACAATTTTTAGTCAAACAATTACGAACATTACTCGTTTGAAAAATAAAAATTAAATGCTTTTTTGTGGCAATGAGGATTGAAATCATTATCCTTAACATTCTTCTGATGGTATTTAATAATTATTTCTCGAAAATTATTCCTGCAGTATATGTACATATTAGAGAAACACCGATAACATATATTTCCTACATTCCTCATTCATTGTTAATGTTTCAGTCATGAACTTCAGTGCATAATAATAAAAGTGTAAAATGGGTAGTGTAATATTATTAATTGCTACAATAAATGTAGTAAACGGTCTTAAAATGACTTCAGTAAATGATTGGTCATACATAAATTTTACATGGTCTTCGGATATTGAGTATAGATACGCGACTTACACTAAAGCTTACATACCTGCCAATAATATAATAACAGGTATTAAACAATACAATAATAAAATATATGTTGCTTTGGGAAGGATACTTTCTGGAACACCAGTCACCCTTGGAGTTGTTAACCCGGATTCTTACACCAACAAGAATGATCAATTGATACAACCATTTCCCAGTTGGGATATGAATGTACAAAAAGATTGCTCGACATTACAAAATGTTTACGCGATAGAAATCGACTCCAATGGCATAATGTGGATAGCTGATGGAGTTAGAAATAACAAACTATCTAATTGTCCTCCAAAAATTGTACTTATGGATATCAAAACCAGAAGAGTCATTCAAAGCTGGGAATTCCATTCAAGTTTAGGAATAGAAGATTCATTTTTGACCGATATTACAGTAGACACCGGTTTTGCTTATATTGCGGATAATAGTAAAAGCGATCCTGGATTAATTGTATACTCAAAATCAAAAAATAGAGGATGGAAAGTGCGAGATGTTACAATGTACCCGCAACTAAATTCGACGAGTTTTAGTATAAACGGAAAAACTACTTCTATTTTCTCAGGAATATTTGGAGTTGCTGTTTCAAAATTAAAAAATAATTACCAACGCTTGTATTATAACTCGATATCCAGTTTTAATATTTACTCAATTAATACAAGAATTCTTCAAGACGAACAATACTGTAAAGGAAATGAATGGCGACAATACGTCAGTTTTGTTGGCAAAAAAGTCGATAAAAGTGCTGGTTTGGCTATTGATAATGATGGTAATATGTATTTTGGTCTCGTCAACAAAAATGCTTTGGCGAAATGGGATACTAAAAAATCTTTCAGTACAGCGATTATTTTATTTAAAAGCAAATGGTTGAACTGGTGCAATAGTTTTGGGTTTAATTCCAAAGGAAATCTTTATGTATTAAACAATAATTATGGTAATTACTTATCCCAAAACTATAAAAATAATACAAAATGGAATGAAATTAATTTCAAAATATTTAAAGTTGATTCTAAGTACGGAAGTAGAAATAAAAAATCATAAATCATTTTGTTTACTTATAATTATCAATTTCTTTAATAAAATCACCCTTTTGTCTCACTCTCACTTAAGAAAGAATCCTATATGTTTCTAGTAGGTATAGCATAGGTAAGAGCGAAAAGAAAAAGGTGATTTATGAAAGAAATGAACTATAGATTGTTAGTATATTTTATTATGTATGTATACCCAATATTGTGCACTTTAATTTTTTAAATTTATATTTTTGTACCAACAGAGTAAATAAAAATAAAATTAACAACTATATTTTTTGTAAAGTTTATTTTTTTTCTGCTCCAATTATATTGCCGATACTATTAATTTAGATTCTTACTTTAAAAAAGCTAAAGTCCTTGTTGTCAGGGGCGGATTTATATACGGTCTAATAGGGCTTTAACCCAGGGCCCCCAATGCTAAATTAAAACTTTCTAGGAAAATTTAAAAACGAAAGCCAGAGGCCAGTTTTGTAGTATCCCGCGGCCCCCATAGCAATTTTTGCCCCCAAGTGCCTAAAGTCGTCCCTGAGCAGAATTCTCCAATACAGTCAAACTTCCCTAACTCAAATCTTCAAGAGACAAATTCGAGATATAGAAATTATTTCCCAAAGTTAAAAACGAATATTGTTACAAACAAAATTCGAGTTATGGAAAAATTCGACTTATAGAAGTTCGAGTTATGGAAGTTCGACTTTATATTTAAATCGACCGCAAAATTAATTCTAGCGCACTTTGTTATTTTTTCATAAATTTTTAAAAATCTCTTCACAGCTTCAAAAAGTAAAATAGTGCAATTATTACAAAATTTCTATTTTTTTAATGTTCTACTTGGAATTTTTCAACAAACTCGGGGTTATTTTTTGCAGAATTCTTTAATTTATCCAAATCGATAGCAAAATTAGATCTAGCTCACTTGGTTATTTTTTTATAAATTTTTAAAAATCATTTTACGCTTTCAACAAGTAAAATATTACAATTTTTACAAAATATCATTTTTTTTTTAATTTTACCCTTGGATTTTTCCAACAAATTCGAATTTATCTTTTGGAGTATTCTCTAATTTACTAAAATCAACCACAAAATTAATTATAGCTCACTTGCTGGTTATTTTTTAATAAATTTAAAAAACATTTCACAGCTCCAACAAGTAAAATAGTGCAATTCTTACAAAATCCCATTTTTTTAATGTTTACCTTGAATTTTTTAAATAAACTCGTGTTAATTTTTTTGCAGAATTCTGTAACCTATTCAAATCGATGGCAAAATTTGTTCAAGCTTGCTTAGTTATTTTTTTATAATTTTTTTGAAAATAATAATTTTACAACTTCAACAAGTAAAATACTGCAATATTTACATATTCTCAGTTTATTAAAGTTTCCCTTGAAATTTTTCAACAAACTAAAATTAATTTTTTGTATAATTTTCTAGTTTATTCAAGTCGACAAAATTATTTCTAGTTCACTTGGTTATTTTTTTATGAATTTTTAAAAATCATTTTACTGTTTCAACAAATTAACTATTACAATTTTTACAAAATCCCAATTTTTTAATGTTTCCCTTGGATTTTTTCAATTTTTTTGCATAATTCTTAATAGTTTATTCAAATCGACCACAAAATGAATTCTAGCTTGCTTAGTTATTTTTTTTATAAATTTTTAAAAATCATTTTACAGCTCCAACAAGTAAAATAATACAATTATTTCAAAATCTCAATTTTTTAATGTTCTAGAAATTCTTGAAAAAACTATGCAGTATTTTTTACAAAATTCTCTAATCTATTCCAGTCAATGACAAAATTAATTCTAGCTTGCTTATTTATTCTTTATAAATTTTTAAATATTATTTTAAAGCTTCAACAAGTAAAATAGTACAGTTTTTATAAAATCTCAATTTTTTTAATGTTCTTCTCCGAATTTTTCATCAAACTCCGGTTCATTTTTTGTAAAATTCTCTAGTTTATTCAAATCAACCGTAAAATTATTTCTAGCTCACTTGGTTATTTTTTTATAAATTTTTTAAAAATCATTTTACAACTTCAACAAGTAAAATAAAGCAATTTTTATAAAATCTCAATTTTTTTAATGTTCCCCTCGGATTTATTTATTTGCAGAATTCTCAAATTTATTCAAATCGAGCGCAAAATTAATTCTAGCTTGCTTAGTTATTTTTTATAATTTAAAAAAATTATTTTACAGCTTCAACAAGTAAAAATTGTGCAATTTCTATAAAATCTCAACTTTTTTAAAGTTTCCCTTTGACTTTTTGAACAAACTCGGATAATTTTGTTGCAGAATTCTCTGATTTATTTAAATGAACTGGAAAATAAATTCTAGCTTACGTTGTTATATTTTTATAAATTTTTAAAATTATCTTGGAGCTTCAAAGTTAAATAGTGCATTTTTTTGAAAATCTCAATTTTTTTAATGTTCCTCTTAGAATTTTTCCATAAACTCGGTTTCATTTTTGCAGAATTCTTTAATTTATTTAAATCAACCACAATATTAATTTTAGCTCACGCGATTTTTTTTTTTTAGAGATTTTTGAAAGTCATCTTACAATTTAGTGCAATTTTTACAAAATCTTAATTTTTTTAATTTCCCCTTGGAATTGTTTAATGAACTCGAATTTATTTCTGACAGAACAGGGACGGATTTATATACGGTCGAATAGGGCTGCAGCCCAGTACCCCCTTTCTTTTTGCGACCCTAAAAGTGCTAAATTGCAACTTAAAAAAAAAAGAATAAAAAATAAGTGATAATATTTTGGGAATGAGACCAATTTTGTAGTATCTTGGGGTCCCCATAGCAATGTTTGCCCAGGGCTCCCCAAGTGCTAAATCCCCTCCTGTTTTGAGCGCTTGATTTTGAAATTGATATTTGCGGGTTTGGTCGAACTCTTTTTCCAGAGGAGCTTTTTTTGGTTCACAGATGAGTGTTGCGATTGCCAATTTCTGAATTTCTTCTTTGTTTATTTTAGTAAGTCAAACCAATTACTCATACGGCAGTAGCAGCAAAACGGGTTGTTTACAAAAAACGTTCGCTTAGAGGCGTTTTCCACAAAACTAATTGAAATAATATTTTTTTCCAAGGGTAGCAATAAGTTAAGTTATAAACGAAGAGTTTAACGTTTCATTTTTTGTTTCAAGTATATTTTTAAACTTTTTACACCTTTCCAAAAATTTCTTCAACTTTTACTTAATTTTTTGGGATGCTGTAAAAGTTTAAAAATATACTTAAAACAAAACGTCAACCTCTTTGTTTATACCTTAACTTATTGCTACCGTTTGAGAAAAAATATTATTTCAATTAGTATTTTTGTGGAAAACGCCGCTAAGCGAATGTTTTTTGTAAAGAGGCCGTTTTACTACTGCCGTACGAGTATTTGATTTGATTTACTAAAACAAAACAAGAAGAAATTGGTAGCCACAAGACTCTTCTGTGCACCAAAAAAAGAAATTTTAAAAAAGCTTCAATGGAAAAAAAATTATGAGCAAAACCGCAAATATCAAACGAATTTCAAAATCAAGCGCTCACATTTGCCGTCTATCCTCTTAATATTTTATTTTTGACATTAGCATGCATTTGAAAGGTAAAATATGTAGTCATAAAAACATCAAAAATGAAATTTATTAAGAATTGTGTTAAATTAAATAAGTATAATGATTATCCGAATTCTGAAGCTGAGGAAAGCTTGGATTTAAGGTTTGAACACACCATTTTTTTAAATTAAACCTGTGAAAAATTGTAACATAGTGTAGTCAAGTGTAGTTGGTCTTGTTTTAGATCTAAAAGTGGTAGTAATAAAAATATTGAAACCAATGATTTAGAAATGACTTATATTTTGCAACCAAAAGACCAAGACGTTTTCACTGCTGAACATTCAGAACGTCTAACTGATTCTAACACGTGTTATTCCCATTATGGAGCTCCGCTTTATAAGTTGGAAACGATAAATTCAAGTATTATTACCATTAATTAAAATATTTTTAAAAGCTAAACCTTTCATTTTAGGAAAAGAAAAATTTTTGAACTGGTTTACGCTTTGCTTATGGAATTGTTCAGGAGGTTGCCAACAACTTCCACCTAGAGACTGAATTAAAATCTTTATTTACAAATTAATTAATACAGTAAACGGGAACAATAATTTATAGTCCTAATCTAGATGGTGTCCTCCTAGGGGTAGCACCAGCGGTAATAATTTCCTGGCCCTTATTTAAAGCAGCTTCTTTTTTATCGGCAGCCTCTTTCCTAGCACGCATTTCTTCTTGTGCTACTTGCATTTGATTTTCCATTTCTTGAAGATGTTCAGCCGCTTGTTTTTTCTTCGCCCGTCCAGATTTCCCAGTTTCCTTTAGAGAGAAAAACATTGGGCCTAACTCTGCTAACCAGTGACCATCTACAGAAGTTACACACTGCATGTACTCTCTAGCAGTCATTACCAACTCATGGTAAACAACGTAATCGGGAGTGTTTCCTAATCCAAAAAGCGCTGACGTTGGATGAAGATGGCATGGCATTCCAGTTCTGCAATTGACGTATTCTCCAATGCCTTTTAAACGAGCTGCTTGATGAAAATATGCTAAAAATAACAAAATTGTAGAATGTTAATAAATAATAACGTGACTATTACAATGCACGTTTTTAATAAAAATGAAAATCTTTATTACCCAACATAATAAATTGAAATGATTATTTTTATTGCCGTATTAATTTACCTGAACAAATACATTTCCGAACAATGTCCCAATCACTCCCACACGATTTTAATTCCAGCTTTTGTTGAATTACAATATCTTTCAATTGTTGCCTGACTTCTCTAACTTTTCTCATAGCTTTGATATGAATAAAGTGTTCATTACACCAATGTGCCGAATAACTAAAATAAGAAAATATTTGGTGTTAGAATATTTAAATAATTAAAAAATATGCTCATATTGTAACACTAACAAATTTAACTCCAACCAGTCAACTTTTGTTACTAAAGAATTTATTGTATGAATATTACTTATTCTGCTTCCATTGATTATAAACATTTAAAAATGTTAAGTGGTCACTTTCGGGAACTTGGAATTTTTCTCTAACACCATCCGCTTCTTCTTCCCTGCCTTTGGGCCGGTAAAATATTGAAGGGACTGATAACATTGAGACTGCAATTAAAAATATTAGTACGTCAACTTTTTTGAGTAAAAAAAATATTTTTACCAATTATTAGAATTTCTTGTGTACAACCCATTTGGCTTGATACAATTAACATTTGACATTGGGGTGGATCCAAAGGAAATTCTGCCATTTGTCTCCCCAATTTTGTCAAGACACCTGTATGATCCAAAGCACCCAAAATCCATAATTGATATAAAGAGTTGAGGATGTTGTCCTAAAAAATAATTTTTTTTTCGAAATATTAATTACTCCCTCCGTCCGAAAATATGGTATACATTTTGAAAAAGATTTGGATTAACAAAAGCAAATTATTTTGGAATTCTTTCAATTTTTATTTCTTATTATATGATTGTGAGGCAACAAATAAACAATACAGGGTGGTCACTCTTACGGTGCACACCACATTGGGATCTTGTGAATCAAATTATGTAAAACTGCCAAATTGCAATCGAAAAAGTTAAGCGATTACAAAAATATGGAAGGAAGACGAAAATGCGAAATTTCAAATTGTTCATGATATTTCAGGACTAGAACAAGATATCTCGGATTTTTAAATATATTCTAAAGGAGTTTGAAAAGAGGCAACTTTTTTTTAATTTAAGCAACTTTGTAACTCTTTAGGTTCACAAAATCTCAATGGTGTGCACCGTAAGAGTGGCCACCCTGTATTCAGCGACCATGATGAAAAATTTAGAGACGACGTTAACGTTAATCACGTCTTTAAAAAAATATTTGTTATGAAGAAATATTTTTTAAACACGTGTTTATTGTTAACGGCGCCTCTAAATTTTTCATCACGGTCGCTGAATACAGGCTATAGAATAAAAATAATCTGGAATATATTAAAAAGTCGCGTATTGTTGAAAAATATAATGACGACCGCTGTTGTACTGGCGAGATGTTAGCAATAAAACTTCCATCAATAGAAATTTTATTACATGTAATTCTCCATAAGTGGTTTTTCATAAATAACTTACATTCTATTTAAACTAGAACAAAACAATGTACATCATTTCAAAGCTACATTCAAGAGGATTGCACAGGTATAATTGACTTTCCTTGTTCTTTCCGATTTACCTGATAATCAGGGTAAAAACAAAAGCCCTACCTAAATAAAAATTAAGTCTGAATAAAGTTTGAACACTCAAAAGATAACATTTTTCCTGTAGATTAACGTGGTGTAGGTGGTTTTCTTGTTCGCTTCGATTGACCAGAAAAAACTAACTTTTTATGGCATTTTCTTTTAAAAATTTATTTTTAAACGCGGATAGACATTTCTGCATACTTTGCATAAAAAAGTTAATTATACTGAAAGATAGATAATTTAATTCTAAATCCAGGGGTATATGTCAGTTTGCTTGTTCGTTAGGATTTAATTAGCAATCGAACCGGCAATAAAATAATCGCACCCCCTTAATCCACATGAGAAATGCTTTTTTGAGTGGACAGTAAGTTTTTTGCGTTTTTTTGATTAAATCGTAACGAACAAGCAAAACCACCTATATGATGTTAATCTATAGGAAAAATGCTATCTTTTGAGTGGATAAACTTTTTTATGGGATAATCGAATCAGAAAATATAATTGATTGTTATTATTCGGAATTTCTTGAAATTCGAAGCGTAGAGTTTTATTGCCGGTTCGATTGCTAAGTAAATCCTAACGAACAAAGTGACATATACACCTGCATTCAGAATTAAATTCGGTATAATTAACTTTTTTATAAATTTTTAAAGGAAAATGCCATAAAAAGTTAGTTTTTCGCGTTTTTTTCTGGTAAATCGAAGCGAACAAGAAAAACCACCTACTCCACATTAATCTACAGGAAAAATGTTTTCTTTTGAGTGGTCAAACTTTATTCTGACTTAATTTTTATTTTCAATGAATTTTTAGGTAGGGCTTTTGTTTTTACCACGATTATCAGGTAAATCGGAACGAACAACCAAAGTCAATTGTACCTGTCCAATCCTCTTGAATATAGCTTTCAAATGATGTACATTGTTTAGTTCTAGTTTAAATAGAATGTAAGTTATTTAAGAGAAACCTCTTATGAAGTGTAAAATTTCTATTGCTGGAAGTTTTATTGCCAACATTTCGCCGGTCGTTGTTGTTAGAAAATGCCGAATTTTGATGAAACTTCTGTTGAAATGAACAGAAGAAGTTCCAAATTGAAGAAATTAACCCTTAATAATTACTGGAAAACAAATTAAATGTTGGTAATTTTTTATTCTCAAATAGCTCAAAATGTATACGATATTTCCGGACGGAGGTATTAGTTTTTATTATTGAAATTTCATGTGTAATTATAATAGAATTATCAAATTTTGATATGAAATTTTTGCTTTTTTTAATTCTTGAAACTACAAACCTGTGGAGGTGGGTCCATGAAATGAAATTGTAATAGGTCTTGTACGCCTAAACTTTTAAGAAGCAAAACTGTGTTTGCTAAATTTGTTCTTTGAATTTCAGGCACGGTAGTAATCAGAAGTTCTTCTTTATATTGTCGTTCTGTGTAGAGACGAAAAGCTTGTCCTGGTCCAGTACGTCCAGCTCTGCCAGACCTTTGATTGGAATTGGCTTGACTGATTGGGTAAATCTGAACAAAAACATTATTCACAAAATTGACTATTTTTTAAAATTATGTATGTTTAGTCTCACACTAAGGCATTCGATAAGTAATTGAAGGGTCCAATGGAAGAACTGGACAAGTCCATTAAAAAATATATTTTTATTTGGCCATGAGTAGTTGAAAATTCTTTATCGTGTTTTATTATCAATATTTACTGCAGTTAAAAACACTATCATTAACAGGTTTTTCTGTAAATGTTTTCTTTTTTCCTGAACACCTACTAAAATTGGACGTGACTGGTTCTTGACCAATCCCCTTAATTACTCAATATTAGCACTCAAAATTAACTAAAGTTTATTTTACATTCCATTGAACCCATGGGTCATTAAAGTTACACCTTTTCAAAAATTAAATCGCTAAAAAGATCAATATAAAAAAGACTAAGTTCCACAGTATTTATGGGAAAAGGTGTACGTATTTTTTACTGTATTTAATATTATATTTTTAATTGTTAAAAGTTAAAAATATAATTAATTCATACTCTATTTTACGTTAATAAAAACAACTTTGTCAAGGATAAAATAATTAAAAACATTATAAATTAATCCTTTAAAGTACTTTTAAGTAAAAAGTCTAATCTTAGATATAAAATACTGTTTACGGAGTCAGAAACATTGTTTTGAAATGAGTGTTTTGAGAAATTTATAGATTATAAAATACTTAATAAATTATAACAATTAAAATTGCTTCCTTTTACATAACAAAAATATTTTTATTACTTACATTGTAACACCTGAAATTATTTATGGTGAATATTGAATGACACATAGAAGATTGATAAATTTTCGATAATAATCACATAGGAATTATACCAAAAATCTATAAACCGCCCAACATTTATATTTGTAGAAACTTTGTATATCTTACTTGTAAAGCATCCATACCAATCCTGGGATTGTAAACTTTTAATTTGCAATAACCAGAATCAATAACAAAAATAATTCCATCAACTGTTAAAGATGTCTCAGCAATATTTGTAGCTACCACACATTTTCTAATACCTTCTGGAGACCTTTGAAATATTTTGGCTTGCAAATCAGAAGGCAATTGAGAATAAATTGGAAGAATTGATAAAGGAGGAGCATTGTCAATTTCTGCTAACCTTTCAGCCAAAACCTAAAATAGTCCTATATGTATTTCAATACTTAAAAAGCTTGATATTTTACTTCACATGAAACTTCAATATCTTCCTGTCCTGGCATGAAAATTAGTATATCTCCTGAGGGGGGTTGTAAATGAATTTGTAATGCTTGTTTTACTGCTGCATCCACGTAATCATCGACCGTATTTTTACTAAATAATAATTCTACAGGAAAAGTTCTTCCTGGAATTGTAAATGTTGGAACATTACCAAAGAACATGGAAAATTTGCTGGAATCCATTGTGGCTGAAGTAACTATTAGCTTTAAATCATGTCTTCTTGCAACTATCTGAAACACAATACTCTAATCAGTACCATAATTTTCCTGTAACATTTAAGAACTGATGTAGAAAAGATTATTTAAAAATTTCATAAAATACCTCCACCGTCTTCACAATTACGTGGTTGATTTTTTGCACTGAGACAAATAATTTAATTACAATTGTTCAAAATTTTCAGAAAATATTGCACCTGAAAATATCAAATTAAATACGCGATTGTAAAATCTTCAGTATTTTTAGTACTTTTAAACTTAAGCTTTTAGTACAGGTAAACGCCGTAATCGGCGTAAAATGAACACACATTTTTCGGGCTTTTTGCACAATGTTTAGGTTCTGAATCACTATTGTCGGCCATAATGAAACTACAAATTGAATATTCTTTTAATTTTATAATAATATAAAATATATAATCATATCTTTTTATTTCTCTTAAAAACAAAAGGAAAACTAACTCGGAAACTCGGAAAATCCCACGCCAGCACCAGGGCCGAACCGATACATTTTCGCGGCCGTCAATATTTGGGTACAAATAATAAAAAAAAATAATTTTAGAAAAAAATCTAACTAACTGAACATAAAATACATTCACAAAATTAATAAAATATATGTATACATGGTATGCAGAAATTAAGCGGCAAAATTTTAGGAGGCGAATCTACAACTAATTTTAAGAAAAAAACTTCCTATACATATATCCGATTTCGCTTCCTAAGAGAGCTAGAGTCCAATAAAGATGATGACAAAAAATACGTTTTTGCTTGTTTACTTAAAGACTGTTCATTGCAGAGATTTTAAATTTGGTACAAATCTTGGTACACTTCAGATATGATTTCATGATTTTTTTCAGATTTTTTGCAAGCTTTTAAACGGTAGTTGTGGGGAGGGTTAGAGTTGACATTTTTGTTAACTTTTTTATGGTTAACTTAAAATGATTTTTTTCCTCATAATATTGTTCCATTTTTAATAAAAAGGGTACTCTTATACCAACTATTTAGCTAGTTTTTATTTGCAATAGTCGACTTAATTACTTAATTGAATGTAGTTATTTTTTAGTTTTGAAAAGCTACTTTAAAATTAAAATTTTTAGTACTTTTAAGTGTTATAGGTAACATAATAATTAAAGTAGGTATCTAAATAATATGCCTAATTTTCTCGAAGACGGTGCCTTCTACCGAGTTGGTATAGGATGAGTACCTTTTTTATTAAAAATTAAAAACATAACAATATTATGAGAAAAAAAAATATTTTAAGTTAACCATAAAAAAGTTAACAACAACCATCCCCATAACTACCATTTAAAACCTTGCAAAAAATCTGAAAAAAAACATAAAGTCATATCTGATGTGTACTAAGATTCGTACCAAATTTTAAATCTTTACAATAAACAGTCTTTAAATAAACAAAATAAAACCTCTTTTTGGTCACCATCTTTATTGGACTCCCTTAGGAAGCGAAATCGGACATATATTTATAGGAAGTTTTTTTCTTAAAATAAATTCTAGATCCGCCTCCTAAAATTTTGCCACTTAATTTCTGGACACCCTGTATAATTCTCTAAGTAATATAAAATTTATAAAATAATAAAATTCTAATAAATAAATAAAATAAATTTCTAAAAATTAATAAGTTATGGTAATATGGAATAAAAATAAAACATGATAAGATTAATTAAAACATTCTTCTTGCTTTAATTTGAGCAAATATTTTAACAAGATCCAAAAATTTACTTTCGTAGTATATTACTTTTTATTATTATTAAATAATTTGACTTTGCTGATTTTGGCGCCCTAAACAATTTGGCGCCTGAGGCAGTGGCCTCTCAGCCTCATGTATCGGTTCGGCCCTGGTCAGCACCAACAGGCTTAATTGGACCATGCTTATCTAAAGGGGACCAAGCGACATTTTTACAAAAATGGGATCATGGCACCAAACGACATAGTTAATCTGAAAACTACCAAACTCCAATATTTCTTTTTCATGAAGTAAAATCACCTTGAACCAACTGCCAATTTCAGTTTGGAGCTTTTATTTTTGATCTAAAAGGAACTAAGCGCCTGGTTCTTTTCAGAAAATTTAAAATGTTGGAAACTGTCGCTTGGTCCCTTTTAAACATTATTAGTTGTTTACAACAGATGTTTCTTAGTTTATTAAAGTGTTAAGACGTGTTAAGAACAATATTATTAGTGTTTCAAAGTTTAAAGTTTAAGTTAATACTGAAGTAAAAATGGAGAGAAGTAGAAAAATTCTACTAATGGCTCTCGATATGGACAAAGAACCTAACGAAAGTAAGGTAAGATTATCTTCTTATTTTAAAGGTTAAGTTACTAATAATTAGTACCAAAAATTATTTTTGGTACATTTCTATTTTTATCAGAATGTTCATGTTTTTTAACTTTGTCCTAATTAATTTAAAAAAACATTGTATAATATTATTTTACTTTTTAAAATATTACAGATTATACTGCAGACAAAGTTACTCCAAAGTCACCAACAACTTTGTTAAATGACATTTTTTTTGAAATGCCCCTTGAAGGTAACGATTATACCAATGACAAAGTTACTCCAAATTCACCCACAACTTTGATACATGACGCAATTTTTGAAGTGCCTTATGAAGGTAACGATTCTCTGAAAACTTTTACTCCTGCTGCTATGCTGCCCACTTTTTGTTATTTGGAGAATGTGAACCAAATTGAGAGTGCTGAGACTTTTGATATAGAAAATATGAAGTTTTTGCAGAGTGAATCTGTACAGAATGTAAGCAATTTAAGTACTTTTAAAAAATATGTATATATTGTTAACTTTTTTAGGTATTTGTTCTGTCGGAACAGGTAGTTTCTGAAATCAGTAGTGATAATAAAATAATAGAAAAATCTCCAACTAAGTCAGTAAGTATATTTGTTTTGGTGTAAACCTTACAAGGTGCTTTTTTTAGAATAATAAATCAACAACTGAATCCTCTGATTCTGATTATGTACTTGAGTATGATAATGACTCGAATTCAGAAAATTTGAATCCTAATGATGGTACACTAGAATCTAACAGTTCTGATAATCCTGAAGAATAAAATCATAGTGAATTAAAAGGAAGGCCAAAGAAGGCAGAAAAAGGAAATTCGAAGGTCAGACTTTTAAAACAAAAAGCAAGTTGCAGTATGGAAATAAACAGTACTACACTATCAAGGGAAAATTAGTAGATTCAAGGAGTTTTCTGGAAAATTACAGATGTGGTTGTAAATCCAATTGTCACAATTTAGTTAGCGAAGAGGAAAGAAAACAATTTTTTGACAGTTTTTATAAACTTGCTAATTACGATGCACAAACTGCCTTTATTGCGGCTAAGGTTAGCGAGGAACCTATTTAACGAAAACGAAGCATTAATTCAGAAAGAAGATCATTTACAAGAACATACCATTTAAAGAACATTTCAGTATGTAACTATTTCTTCATGAATAACTTTAGAGTATCATCTAAACGAATAAATACTTCTCTTCTGAAGTTTAGATCTGGTATTATTAAGGATGCACGCGGGGTTACTCAAGGGGGAAAAATAAAATATCCAATCAAGTGTTTTCTGCCGTAATCAGTCATATCAAAAAATTCCCCACCTATATTTCACATTACTCTAGAAATCAAACAGAGAGTCGCTATTTAAATTACGATATTACTGAACGAAAAATGTAAGATAACAAGGACCTAAAGATGTCGTTCACTTGCTTTAAAAAAATTTTTTATTACAACTTTAATCTTCGTAGAAAGCCGAGATTTAAGGATACCTGCAGCGTAAGTGATGCTTACAATGCGAAAATAAAAAATACTTTGTTAAAGGATGATAAAAATAAATTAAAATCATTACACAATCAGCATCTAGAGGCTGCTGAAATGGGAAGAGCCCAAATGAAAAATGATTTTGAGAAATCAAAAGAAAATCAAAATATTCAAACATTAACTTATGACATGGAGAAAACGTTGCCTTTGCCAAACATTCCAACAAATCTTGTTTTTTACAAAAGGCAACTATGGCTTTATAATGAAGAAATACACTGTGGAAAAAATGGCTACTGCTTTGTTAGGAAAGAAGGGATGGCGGGAAGAGGAGCTCAGGAAGTAGGCTCAAGTCTAAAAAAGTTTATAGACACTTTTTTAGCAGAAAATACAGAAACGCTTATCATGTGGTCAGATAGCTGTGGTGGGCAAAACAGAAATATTAAAATTGTGTTACTATTGAAACATATTCTCAGCAATCACCCTTTATTAAAAACCATATATGTATTTTAAATATTTACCCAATGATTCCGACTTCTCAGACATAGAAAACGCTATTAAATTAAATCAAAGAATACACCCAATGGAGGACTATGTGAACATTATGAAAAATTGTAGAAGGAAGAACCCACTCATTGTCACAGAAATGGATAGAGATGATTTTATATCTGTAGAAAATTTACTAAAAGAAATTACAAACAGAAAGTCTGATATTGAGAAAAACAAAATAAGTTGGATGAAGACTCGAGTCATAAAGATTGAGAAAGATAAACCATTTTCTATCTTCTTTAAATATACGCATAATGAAGACGACGAAGTCTATAAAGAAGTTCAAATACAAAAAAAAATTAAAAGACAACCACCACATAACTTTAAGTCAGATATGGGGCTCTTATGGCCAAACGGCAAAGAGATATCTTACAAAAAATTATTAGATATTAAGTCATTAATGCCTTTTATTCCATTGGACGCGAAGCCCTTTTACAAAAATCTAAAAGGACTAAACTTTGAAGATGATTTAGATGGTCATGGAAATGTATTGGACTTTGAACCCGAAATTGAAGAAATAGAAGAAGTTTGATTTATATGTTACCGTTAAAACCCGAAATCAGTAAAAACTAGTTTTAACTAGTCAAAACTAGAAGTAACTAACTACATTTGTAAAAACCCGAATAAATTGAATCATCAACATTATTTCGGGTTTTAACTGAGAGTTTCAGTCAAAACTAGTTTTACCTGATCGTTGATTTGTAAGAACAAGTTTTGACGTAAGAAACCAGTAAAAACCCGAAATTCAGAATATTATTTCAAGCCAAAACATAATCTAAAATTTTATTTTTGTAATAAACATTGTGTGCTCTGATAAATAATATTATGGCAACTTGGAAACTTATTTATCAGAGCACACAATGTTTACCACACAAATAACTTGTTTATTTTTATTTATTTTTTTTCAGTGTATTGCAAAGCAAAGTTTTTCATTCATACTCTGCTTCCACGACTTCGTTAGATTTTTTCTTCTTCTTCTTCTCCCTTTTTTCGGTGTTGACTTCCTCAGTTTCTCCTGGAGTAGTTTCTTCGCTCTCAGATTTCCTCTTTTTCTTCTTCTTCTCATGATCAACTTCGGCTTCAGGTTCTTCTTCCTTAATTTCCGTTTTAATTTCATTACTTTCCAGTATTTTTTTTCTTTCTTCAACTTCTTTTTAAGTTGCTTTGGAGTTATTTCCGGTTTTACATATTCTTCCATATCCTCCTCTTCCTTTTTAATTTCATCAAAATGCTTCCTCTTACTACTAGAAGCCATTGTATTATCCGCTGTTGCTGGATATTCTTTGATTTCACTTACACCATGATATTTTTGAAATTTGGCTTTAGCTTTACGTGTACCGCTAATGCGTCTAAAATTACCTTCTTCCAATAATTTCAAACGTGATTCCAGTTTAGCTTTGTGAGGAGCTCCTAATTCAAACGATCCATCTTCACCAAGAGCATCAACTCTTATGGCTAAAGCAGCTTTAGCTCCAAACATTCGAGACATTTTACACTTAAATTTAACACTTGACTCCCCAACTAATAAAATTTTAGGTTGTTTTAGCTTAAAATAATATTCTGAATTTCGGGTTTTTACTGGTTTCTTACGTCAAAATTAGTTCTAACAAATCAAGGATCAGGTAAAACTAGTTTTGAGTGAAACTCTGAGTTATAACCCGAAATAATATTGAAGATTCAATTTATTCGGGTTTTTACAAATGTAGTTTGAAACGCGATCTAGTTTTAACTAGTTAAAACTAGTTTCAACAAACGTCTTTAGTTACTTCTAGTTTTGACTAGTTAAAACTAGTTTTTACTGATTTCGGGTTTTAACGGTAACATATATACAGAACTTTTATTTTGTTACAATGTATTTAAGAATGTATTTATTTTTGTTAATAAAATATTAAATTCTTTTTAAAATGTAAATATATTTTATTTTTTGTGATCTACCTATGTTGACATTAATCAAAAAGGTACTATATGAAAAAGTGATGAAAAGCAGAAAGGAACTAACTACCAAAAATTTGAAAATAAACATGATGGAATTTTTTTTGTTCTGTTCTTGTTTCACTAAAAATTAAGTTAAAATAATTTTCACCAATCTGCAAGAAAAAATCAACAAAAATTGTTAATAATATCTTCCTACGTGCTTTTTACTTTAAACCTTAATTTAGACCATTTTAACTTTTAGCAGTTTTAGATAAGCATGGTCCAATTGTGAATCGGCGTTAAGCGAACCGAAGCAAAACGACGTTTACCTGTACAACTTAATTAAAAAGCTCAGAAAGTTTTGCAACATTTTGGATAATGTTGGGAGTAAAGTTAATTAAATTATTTTTTTATTGATGTGAACTTCGAACTCGTTTTTTTTTCGTTATCGCTAAAGAAGTATTCACCGTAATACAGTAATTTTAGACTAAAATTTATTGGGTAAAGTACATAAATATGTTATGAATGTTATAGATTTTTAATTACTTATACTAAAGAAAAGATTACTTGTAAGTAATTTAAGTAAACGCATATTTTTACAAAGTGCATTTAAGTTTTTAACGTTACTAAAATTGCCCAAGATTAGCTGTAATTTTTAAACCGGAAACACTTTAAAAATATTTTTATGATTTAATCAAGTATGACCTAAATATCTACAGTTCTTTGGTATTGTTACGTATATACAATAAAAATAATGGTCGTTTCTTACAAATATAAAATATAATTACTATCACAGGAATTAGTAATAATAAAAAAAAAAAAATTCATTAAGTAAGTTAACGACGAAGTTTGAATGCGTTCTTGTTTATTTATCAGAGAGGCAAAGAAAAACAACAGTGTAAGTTAAAAATAAACCACTTGATATGGAAAAATATGGAAACAAATAATGTTATTTGTCTGGGACGAAATTATTAAAATCTTGGAATCAAAAAGGCGTATATTAATTAAGCAGTATTTCGCAAACGATTGAAATTCCCTATAAATAGGTAAATTAAATAAATTCCTAAATAATTAATCAAGATTACTTGGTGTTTGCATTTTTTTGCAATAAAAATTAATTTTTGTCGATTACGCAATAATTGAGACTATTGAGTGTATGTAAGTCTACCTACAGACACTAATGTTAGAAAAAATCTTATTGATTTAGTAGACAGTTGAAATGAAAAAAATAATTTGCATATTATATATAAGTGAAATACTAAAGAAGCAAGGACAAACACTACTAGGTGTGGAATTTGTTTATTTTAAACAAGTTTCATATGAAGTTGTCAGTTGAACTGCAGGCCTGACTGTAGTCACACACACTTCCTCCTACCACAAGCTACAGTGTGCCTTAAATTAATAAACGTATTTTACTATCAGTATAAATAATGATAGTATAATCAAACACTTTTGTGCAATTAAACGTGTTTGTAATTTTATAAACCGAATCTGCCCTCCAGTACAAATTTTGTTATATTTGCAAATAATCCAAGTTTATATCAAGATGTATTGCAATTTGCAATAAGTGAATTAGAATTTTAAAAACTTAGTATAAAATGATGCTCTACGAGGCAGTGCAATTACAACGCGGTGAAGCTTTTTTTGATTACGCAAAAATGAGAGACGCAAATCTTAAACCAAAAGTGCAGCGAACTAAAAGCTCAGATAATGTTCAAAATTTTGCAAGCCCAAATGAAATGGGGCGGCGGGGGAGTTATGTTGTAGGACAAAAATTAAGAGAATCCAAGTGGTTTCAACATGACGAATTAAGAGTATTCTGCGCGGTTGTTGAAACGGGATTTATTGTCCAGCGGAAGGATGAAGAGGGAGATATTGAATGCGGAATAGCCGTATGGGTTCCCGGTCAAGGTATTCAATAATTAAATATTAATACTGTAATTGAATACTTAATTTAATGAATAGTTATTTAGTTACATCTAAAAACTAGATCAAACAGCGCAATAATAGGTTGTAAAGTAAGCAAATATCTATATTTAGCACACATCAAATTGTAAACAACTCGAATTAATTGTATAAAAAAATCACTTGAGTGCAGGAAAAAAGCCAAGTTCAAAGAGAGACATTTTAAAACTGATAAAAATACATAATATGTTAATTAACTATAAAATGTAATTAAATAAAAACCACTTCGTATCTTATATTCAAAAGAAGTGATAATTTATTTTGTTTTTGTAGAGAAAAGCAAGAATGCAAATTTAGTTAAAATTTATTCGCTGTATCCACATAAGGAAAACTACAAAGTCGCGGCCTTTGATTTGCTTGATTTTTGGCCTGAAAATACCCAAATACGAATATTTAATCAAAGTGATAGGACAGAAACTCCTCATAACGAAGAAAGTATCAGGTTGCAAATTGCTTCTGCAGAAAGTTCAAAGCAAAAATGGCATAATTCCGAACACTTCACCTATTGGTGTAGGTATGGACCTCTACAAATGAATCAACGTATAAGAAATGTAAGTTAAATTAATTATTATAAAAATCCCACTTAGAACCCAGCACAAAATCTCAGAAAAATGATGAAATTAAAGGACCAAAAACTCAATTGTGCTTGAATTCGGCTTGGCTTGACCTCTACCATGTAAAAGGTCAAATCAAGCCTGAATTCAAGCTGGCTTGACCTGTTCGAGCTAAACGTAGTCTATGTTTGCTATCCTTTCAAAGATTAAAGAAATCCTCTACTCAATAATCAAATCAAATTTGACCCACATATTAAGATATACTTTTGAAAAATAATTTGATTTTTAAATGTTTATTTCCTGCAATAAAGCTTTTTCGGTTCCGTAAAAACTCAGTGGAAATTGTATGCTTCTGGAGTTATGAGGGTGAAAAAGGGGATGAAAATGATTTTTTCCAAATATCTCGGTTATTATCAATCCTACGATAAAATTATTTATTATCAATCTTATAGAGCATAAAATTTCCTACAACTTTTGTTCAAAACTTTTTCTTGTAGGGTAAACTTATTTTTAGTTAAAGTAGCGCGAATGTCCTATACATAGATTTTGCTTAATTTTGCTACATTTCAGTCATAACTCCATAACGAAAGGAGATAGCGAAGTGATTCTTTTTTTATCGTAAATTGGACCTAGAAAGCTTGTGTGTATTACATGACGGCGAAATAGAATTTAAGGGGTTGATTAGACCAAAAAGCTTCAAAAATTGCGACTTTTTTAAATGGCACAATAAAAAAATTATTTTTTCGTTATTTTTTCGAAATTAAAAAAACCCTATGTATGTCGGTTTTGGTTCTAAGAGTAGATTCAGCAGAGTTTTTAAAAATGAAAATCCGTTAAAAAATGGCCGGACGAGAGCCGTCCACCCTTAAATTCAAAAATTCTGCTTTATTTTCCCAACCCCTTCGAGTATAAAAACAAAAAATAGTCTATTAGCTGTAAAAGTTATTCTTTTTAAGGGAAATGAAGTAAAATTTGAAATTTTTTAAAAATTGTGGGCGCCAGTGGTACAACTGTCCGATTTGTGCGATTTTTTGAACATTTTACGTTCGATTTTTTTCTGAGCAAATGGAGAAAATTTAGAGGTGTTGATTTTTTTGATTATAAATATTAATGTAATAAGCAAAATAAAAAATATCGCTCCATAATATTCAACCCCTATCAAAAGTTACGAATTTTTAAAGTCCACATCGAAAAAGCAAAAAAAAAACGAAATGCAAATTTAAAGGCCTCAATTCAATATAAAAAATGAAGATATAAAAAAAAGGGCTCAGATGGCCATAATAACGGGTATCTACTTTTTAAATCAAAATCCCGATATTTTTTGCACCTGCCGATCCTCAAATATAAGGGGTACAGTTTGAACACTTTTGCCGCACGAAAAACGCTAAATTTGTACACTTCGCGTCTCGGCGCCGGGGCGCTACACGGTTGCGCCTGGAGACTTAAAAATGGCCACAGTCTATCCCCAGGATGTGAGATAAAAGGAGCCAAATTTCGTCGCTTCCCTTAAAGACCGGATGGGGCTGCGATTGTTTAAAGTTGACGCCGGCGAAAATCGGAAAAAAAGTAAGAAAAATCGAAAGACTTTGGAAATATTTTTCAGTATTAGAGTGCTTTGAAAAATTTTAAATTTGAACCTCGCGTAGAATCCACATCCCTCTTCACGATGTAACCGGAATTTTTAAAATCTGACGAAAAAAGCTACCCTTTACCTGACTCCGCGCAGAAAATTTACGAATTCGGGATAAAAATACAAAAGGGGTCGTATCTCGGCCCCCTTAATAAATAGGTCCGGGCGGGACAAAACCACCATCTTCTGAATCGGGTCCTCCATAACATACTAAAATTTGTTGCGATTCGGGGTGAATTTCGGACACTGAGGGGATGAATTCGATTTTTCTTTGGGGGCGTAATAACTTATTTCGGAGCTGTCCGATCGAAAAGGGACATTTAAACTTTTTTCTTAAAAATTTCTCCTCCGTACACATACAAAATTTCAACTCTGTACGAAAAAAAATACCTTCCCCGTTTCAAACCCTATTTTCTTTCATCTGTAGTATGTATTGGACATTCGCGCCACTTTAACTAAAAATTAGTTCACCCTACAAAAAAGCTTCGCACAAAGTTATAGGAAATTTTATGCTCTACAAGATTGATAATGAATAATTTATCGTAGGATTGATAGAAACCGAGATATTTCGAAAAAACATTCAATTAAATAAAATAAAAATATTAAAAACAAAAGTTACACTTTAAGCTATTAACTATAACTACAGTTCTGAAGAAGCCACCGGGAGTGACGAAACGTTGACTTATTATTAGAGATAAACGACCAATAAATTATTTTAATCCGAAAACTGACTATTTTTTTGCTAAGAAATTAAATTTTAGTTTATTTAAAAAGAAAACCCTGTTTCTCCTTAAGAATTTCCGCTACTAAATTTTACAAGAAAGAATTAAAATAACACCTGAAACTCGAATTTTGATCCTACATTTATCACGGGACTCAAATATAGATCCTGGTGTAATGTACGAACTTCAAATATTTGTAACAATTGATTCTAAACCGTTCGAACATTAAGTAAATGATCGAAAGAAGTTCGAGTTCAAAAGAAGTTCAAGTTCAAAAATCGGGTTCACCTGTTTTTTTTTCGTTGCATTTTTACCTCTAAAAATTACACAAAAAGGCCATTTTTAAATGAAACAAGTAAGTTTTTTTAAATTTTGCGCAGTTTTCTAGATTTTTTTATTGTCATAAATTAATTCTTTAATGAATATAAATAATAATTAACAAAAAATGGATTAAAGTCGCCTTTTCAAATTAAAATGAATTATTTTAAAATATATTATTTATAAAGGCTCCAGCAACCTCAAAAATTCAATATAGCCATTTACTATCTTTACTTCCAAAAAGTTGTTCAACAAGTTAAAACTTATGACAGTTTAAACTTCTCCAATATTGTGTTGAACTATAAAGAAAGGTTTCGAACAGTTAGGGTTAATACATGGTGCAACACCGACTCAAGCATTAAAAACAAACACTATAGCCTGTATTCAGCGGCCGTGATGAAAAATTTAGAGAGCACGTTAACGTTAAACACGTGATTAAAATTTTTTCTTCAAAAGAAATATTTTACTTTAACTTAAACGTTAACGACGTCTCTAGATTTTTCATCACTGTCGCTGAATACAGGCCATTGTTTCTCATACACATGAACATGGTACAGCACCGATTCCCGACTCTAGCATCGACTCTTGCACGCATAAGAAACAATGCGTTTGTTTTTGCTGCTTGAGTCGGTGCTGCACCATGTTTTAACCCTTAGAACTTCAAAAGGTTCGGGGTCGAACAACACTACTTTGCACCCCCTAAAAAATAGAAAAACTACCACAAAACTTTTAGCCAAATTCTCAATTTAGTGATATTAACGAAAAAATGTATACCGAGAAAAATTATTTCCCGGGCCGCAAATACGTTCTACATATTCACAAAATATTTTGTGATTTCCTTAATATTTTTAAATTGTAAATTATAATACCTATTAATGTAATCATTTAACCTAACTAACCTTGAAAATATCGAGGAAAATAAACTTTTAAAATTACATAATTGAGTAGTTAAAACAAACCATTGACACTGAAATAGAAATAAAACTTAAGTAACTTCTCCTTTTTTTATTTAAATAACTTTGATGCGATAAATAGGCATTTCTAAGCAGTTTTATATTTTGCGTTTTAATTTTCGTTTTAAATAATACTTTATTCAAATTATATTTTTTTTAAATGAATTCAAATCGTATTTTAATAACTTCATAATTTATTTTTTTAAATCGAAAATTACCTGTCATGATTTTCAATTTTAAAAAATAAAAGTTATTAAAATACGATTTAAATTTAATTTATTAGTTAACAAGGAAATAGAAGACTTAACTTGATAACTAGTGGTTTTTCAAAATTCATAAAAATAAAGAAGTTGAATTTCAAACTTTGATCCTTCATATTTTTTAACTGTGTTATGGGGAATGCCTGCAGGATCCCCAATAATGTAATGGAGAGCTTATCCGCCATTTTTTGGACACCCTGTATACTATTGTATGATTTTAATTAAACTATAAGATGTTTATTGCGCTTTAAACTAAAGAATGCGATTTAATTAAAATATATTAAAAGGCGATTAATGCCAAAATAGGATTGACATAGTTATTTCTATGCATTTATATTTTAAAATGTAAAAATTTCTGAAATACATTAAATGGGCGAATAAAATATATAAATTAATTTATACATTAACTGTGAAAATCACGCTTCCTAGACATGAGACGCGGATATGTACTTTTAGATCAATTGAATTCTAAAATTGTTTAACCTTTCTATTATTTACCACAATATAATAATTGCTTCTATAATTACATAAAAGTTGTCTACATAATCTAGTCCCATTTTTCATTTTTATTGCAGGAATTTTACTACGTAGTATAAACAATGTAATTGTAATGTAAATTTAGATTTTGTGCTAATTGTAAGCTTTTCTGGTATGTGTATTGAAAATATTAAAAAAAAATGGTAAAAAATATCAAATAAGTTAGACAAACAAATTAATTAAATATAAATATTGAGTGTTGGACAATTATAATAAAAAGATGTTTTCCCAAATCTTTAGAAAATACTGTTTTTCTTTCCAAAATGAAAAAAAAAACGAAATTAATAAAATACAGCACAAGTAGCGTAAAGCGTAGCGAAAATATAAATAAACCAATAAATTGAATAACATAATAAAAACATTAAATAGAATTGAATTAAATTAAGTTTCTAATCTCTTGAAATAAAAATTTATTATTATATTGTGCGAATGTTTGTATTACAATATACGTATCTATATTTACTTTATAATAATACCAATAATATGATAACAGTACCTACTGCGCACTTTCTTTTTTATGATAATTATCAGATTGGCAAGATTGCGATTCACTATTAATTCAATTATCTCATTTTATGTGCTAATTTAATTAGTATAGATTCTCGGAAATTTATCATAATCGAGATAGTGTCAATTAAATTAGCAACTTTTATATAAACCAAGTACCTATGCAGGTCATTTCATAACATTTTTAATCATTATGTTTTAATTTACAGATGTCTGATACAAGATGGGGAATTAATGCAGGTATTCACATGATTAAGAAAAGAATTCGTCGTATTACAACAAGCAGATAAATTTAATTTTTTTTTGTGATGCGTAATGCACAATGGTGATTTATGTTTGTTTTTGTAGTGAGTTATTAACAATTTTATTTTTAAATTGTATACATATTTATATATTATAAGCTTTAAAGTGACTGATTTTTTGCTTTTTATTTTTAAAAAGGTATTGTTTTTTTAAATAAAATCCTTAAAACAATGTTGTTTTTTTTTTAACTTAAAATCTTTAAAAATATTATTTTTTCTATATTTCACAAAATCAAACCAAAAATTTTTAATAATCCTCAGTACTGTTAGGAATTTAAAAGTTTAGGAAGACTAACGACATAAATGGGCACAGAAATTTATTGATGAAATTTTCAATTTGACGAAAAGCATAAGATTAAAGTAAAATTTATTGGATGTTCGCAAATATCAAGATTTACACATTTTATTTAGGTACTATTTTAATTGAAAATGGTTAAATTTGTTTTCTCTTGTCAAAAAGTGCTTCTATATAGTTTTTGCTAATTAGAAATGAAAATATTTACTTCGAGTTCTATTTTCACATAGCAAATACTTTAAAGCTTAAAATAAAAATAATTTATTGACAAAAAAACTTTCGAATTAAGGCCTCTACATTTTTGAGCCCTAGGCTTTGCGTAGAGGGAAAAGCGACCCTGGGTGCAGGAGCCCCAAAAAGATAAATTAAAAAATAAGTGGTAATATTTCGGGGTGAGACCAGTTTTGTCGTATCTCGGAGCCCCGATAGCAATTTTTTATCCCAAGTGCTAAATCCATCCCTGAGCAGAATTCTCAAATACAGGGTGTCCCGTTCGTGGTTCACCAAACGTCAAGGTTAGAAAGAAGAGCAAATTTTATCAAGAAAAAACCAAAAAAGTATGGTTTGAAAGTTACAGGGGTTTGAATTTGGCATCGCCCGTTTTTTGCCAGAAATCAGTAAATATTTCGAGTGTATTTAAATCGACCGCAAAATTAATTCCAGCACACTTTGTTATTTTTTTATAAATTTTTAAAAATCACTTTAGTGCTTCAAAAAATAAAATAGTGCAATTCTAACTCAATTTTTTTAATGTTCATGCAATTTTTCAAAAAACCAGTTTTTCTTGCAGAATTCTCTAATTTATTCAAATCGACCGCAAAATTAATTCTAGCTCACTTGGTTATTTTTTTATTTTTTTTTATTACTTTAACAAATAAAAATTGTGCAATTTTTATAAAATCTCAATTTTTTTAAAGTTTCCCTTGAAATTTTTCAACAAACTCGGATTAATTTTCTGGAGAATTCTCTAATTTATTCAAATCAACCAGAAAATAAATTCTAGCTTACGTGGTTATTTTTTTATAAATTTTTAAAAATAATCTTGGAGCATCAACAGGTTAAATAGTGCAATTTTTAGTAAATCTCAATTTTTTTAAAGTTCCTTTTAGAATTTTTCAAGAAACTCAGTTTCATTTTTTGCAGAATTCTTTAATTTATTCAAATCCACCGCAAAATTAATTCTAGCTCACGTGGTTATTTTTTTATAATTATAAAAAAAATTATTTTACGGGTTCAACAAATAAAAATTGTGCAATTTTTATAAAATCTCAATTTTTTTAAAGTTTCCCTTGAAATTTTTCAACAAACTCGAATTATTTTTTTGGAGAACGCTCTAATTTATTCAAATCAACCGGAAAATAAAATCTAGCTTACGTGGTTATTTTTTTTATAAATTTTTAAAAAGCATCTTGGAGCTTCAATAGCTTAGTGCAATTTTTAGAAAATCTCAATATTTTTAATATTCCTTTCAGAATTTTCCAATAAGCTCAGTTTCATTTTTTGGAAAATTCTATAATTTATTCAAATCAACCGCAAAATTAATTCTAGCTCACGTAGTTATTTTTTTATAAATTTTTTAAAAATTATTTTACACCTTCAACAAATAAAAATTGTGCAATTTTTATAAAATCTCAATGTTTTTAAAGTTTCCCTTGGAATATTTCAACAAACTCGGATTAATTTTTCGGAGAACTCTCTAATTTATTCAAATCCACCGCAAAATTAATTCTAGCTCACGTGGTTATTTTTTTATAAATTTTTTAAAAATTATTTTACACCTTCAACAAATAAAAATTGTGCAATTTTTATAAAATCTTAATTTTTTTAAAGTTTCCCTTGGAATTTTTCAACAAACTCGGATTATTTTTTTGGAGAACTCTCTAATTTATTCAAATCAACCGGAAAATAAATTCTAGCTCACGTGGTTATTTTTTTATACATTTTTAAGAATCATCTTGGAGCTTCAATAGGTTAAATAGTGCAATTTTTAGAAAATCTCGATTTTTTTTAATGTTCTTTTTGGAATTTTTCAATAAACTCGGTTTCATTTTTTTACAGAATTCTTTAATTTATTCAAATCAATCGCAAAATTAATTCTAGCTCACGCGGTTAATTTTCTACACATTTTTGAAAGTCATCTTACAATTTCAATAAGTAAAATAGTGCAATTTTTTACAAAATCATAATTTTTTTAATGTTCCCCTTGGAATTTTTCAATAAACTCAGATTTATTTCTGGTAGAACAGGGACAGATTTATATACGATCTAATAGGGCTGCAGCCCCTCAAGTGCTAAATCCACCCCTGCCTGCAAGTAGTACTACCTACTTGTGCCCCTATTCTGTAACCAAACGAAAGGAAATTCGCATGCGAGTGGAAAAATGTCGATAGTAAGATAAAGACTGAATACAATTTTCTCGGTCGAAAAAGTTAGAGAATATCCGTGTTAAAGAAGAAAACATTATTGGCGATTATTATTTTCACAATTTCGAGCGAGTTAAAAAATCGCGCTAGGTTAAGTTAGGTTAGGTTACGTTTGTATTTCGAAATCCCGATGCTATTTCGGTCCGGTCGTGAATATAAACGATGCCCCTGAGGAAAACAAAAAAGAAGAGGTCATCAAAAAGAAATGGATACAAAAATATCATCCTTTTGTAGGTATCTTCCTGTAAAATTATTAAAAATGATACGAAACTTTGTAACCTTAATCCCTAAAAATAAACATTCAATTTTTGAATGTTTCAGGGAAGTAATTTAATTTATAAGTTTTGAATACGAATCTTTTTAGTGATATTTTGTAGGAACCGGAACTTTTCAAAGAACCAAATTCTTTCTTAATCTGCTCGTCCTTCTGCCGTTTTGGTTCTTTCAAAATAAAAAAAAATACTTTTTGAAAAAAAAAATCGAAAAATTATTATAAACAAACGGCTTTGTCTTGAGTTATTGATACTCTTTTTAGATTTTTAACGACTCGGTGCTTTGGTGCTCGTAGCGCGCGTTTCTGAAAAACATCATACTTTTTGGTTGTGATCCTGAACCCGTCCTTGAAGAAAACGAAAAAAAGTTATATTGGGTTCGGCTCTATCATGTAAAAAATAATTTGAAATACCCAGAAGACAACAAAATCGGTCCTTCCTGTTTTCTACACAACAAAAACCGTTTTTTTGCAACACTCTGTATATCGATAAATTTGTACTTTTGCACTTTCAAAATTATTTTTTTTAATTTGATCCCTCAATCCTTGGTAACAAATAGCAATTTTTGGAAATCTTTCCTTAATTGCAAGTACAGAGGTCACCAAATAAGAAATGCTTGCACATGATTAAATTATAAAGTAGAAAGTGGAATAATTAATTTTAATTAAATGATAATGATTAAACATGATATTTTTTCTTTCTACAGTAAATTATGAAGTACAAATATTTTAATTAAATAAAAGCAATAATTGATAATAGAATATCAATATTAAAAATAAAAAAAATACTCTTACCTCTCTAAGAAGACCAAACAAAACATCAGTACTTAGAGAACGTTCATGAGCTTCATCCATTATAATGGCACTGTAATGATCCAAATCAGGTTCTCGTAAGCTCTCGCGAAGTAAAATACCATCAGTCATGTATTTGATCACAGTATTTTCAGAAGTGCAGTCCTCGAAACGAATGGCATAACCAACATCATCACCTAAAAATAAATTTAAAATAAACACATTAAAAATTTAGCTAAAAAATTTACAAACCTAATTGTGTGCCCATTTCATCACTAACACGTTTTGCAACTGACATAGCGGCAACTCTTCTTGGTTGTGTACACCCAATCATTCCATATTTACTGTAGCCATCCTCGTGAAGATACTGAGTCAATTGAGTGGTTTTACCACTACCCGTTTCACCTAAAGTTATAATAATTAAAAAATTATAGAAATTAACTAATATTTATTTTATTACCAACTATAATTACTACTGAATTATCTCTTATGACATTCAATAACTCTTGTCTAACAGCAAATACCGGCAAGTATCTCCTTTGTTCCAATATAGTTTTCTTCCTAGCAAAATCACTGCTAGCTTGAGTATCGGTCATGTGTTCAGCAAATTTATGATCAGTTTTATAGTCAGTACTATCATCATCTTTATTAAATCTTTTATCTTCGTCATCTTCCTTCTTTTTTACCCCCATAATATTTCCCATTTTTGTACCACCCAATTCCCAATGCTTTTTCTGAGCTTTCCTACGTTCTTTCTGCTCACGATAAACTCGCACCAAAGGAGAACCTTTCCTTGCTACTATCGCCATATCTGATGTAGGATCCCTAAAACAAACATTGTTTTAATCCAATGAAAACCTTAGTGACCAAATTTAAAAAAGAAAATTTTCGATTTATAAAGACTTATACTTTGGTAGAATTTCATAATTACCTAACAGGTATTACAGGTTCTGGTTGTTTAGTAAAAACAATTCTTCCATCAAGAAACGGAGGAACAATATTATGAACAAGTAAATGCACTCTATCCATCGATTCTTCATCAAAATCCTCATTGAAATCAACAGAATGCACAACACCAGAAGTTAACATCCTATTCCTTTCCCATAATTCATTATCCTTATTAATTTGCCTCTGTTGAGCAGACATCCTCTTTTTCTTTCGTAGCTCCAATTGTTCTTCTTTTTTCTTAGTATATTCATCACTAACAGTTGCGAATGGATTATTTTCATTATCGTAACCTAAATAAATATTTAATAAATATAGTACATTAAAATTAGCACAAAAATAGCCTGAATAAGGAAAAAATTGTGAAGTTAATGAAACTCGGCTTATTTGTAGCTTAAACCATGCACATTTAGGATCTAAAGAGGGTACCTGCTTCTGGAGTTATGGGGGTGAAAAAGGGATGAAAATGGTTTTTTCCAAATATCTCGGTTACTATCAATCCTAGGATAAAATTATTTATTATCAATCTTATAGAGCATAAAATTTCCTACAACTTTCGTTCGAAACTTTTTTTTGTAGGGTAAACTTATTTTTAGTTAAAGTAACGCGAATGTCCTATACATAGAGATTTTGCTTAATTTTTTTCTAAAAATTTTCTCCTCCATACACATACAAAATTTCAACTCTCTACGAAAAAAAATACCTTCACCGTTTCGAAACACTATTTTCTTTCATCTGTAGTATGTATAGGACATTCGCGCTACTTTAACTAAAAAGAAGTTCACCCTACAAAAAAATTACGTTCAAAAATTGTAGGAAATTTTATGCTCTATAAGAGTGATAATAAATAATTTTTTTATATTTAGGTGGGTTATGGTGTGAGGACAAAAACAAAACTCTCTTTATTCCTTTATTTCGCGACAAGTTTCGGTTGCTCTTACAACCTTTTTCAAGCTGAGGACAAAATACAAAAATTACAATGCTGTACATTTTAAAATTATTTACAAATCTTATTTGACTATTATTAGAAGAATTTCTTAAATCACATTTAAACATTACCTTTGAATATTATGGAAGAGATTGTACATCTATTCTAAAACAATTGTTATAGATACAGAAAACACTGGAACATGCTCGCTGATGGTCAATAGCTAACCAACCCTTCATTGGGGGTGTAATAGTTGATGGTATAAACTTATCACACTGTATTCGAAGATTAATAATCTTTTTCCTACCATGTGCTCAACTACAATTATTTAGGTTATTAGTAATATTATTAAAAGCAATGTACATTTTATACCCTTATGATGTTTTTTAATCGTTATTAAAGTTGCACAGCATTGTAATTTTTGTATTTTGTCCTCAGCTTGAAAAAGGTTGTAAGAGCAACCGAAACTTGTCGCGAAATAAAGGAATAAAGAGAGTTTTGTTTTTGTCCTCACACCATAACCCACCTAAATATTACAACTAAGGACACTACTAACATGGATATAAATAATTTTATCGTAGGATTGATAGAAACCGAGATATTTGGAAAAAACCACACCCCCCTTCCCCCTCCCCTATAACTCCAGAAGCAGGTACCCCACAACTGGGGACTCTTTAGATCTTAAATTTACATGATTTAAGCTACAAATAAGCCAAGTTTCATTAACTCCACAATTGTTTCGTTATTGAAACCTAATTTTACTGTACTAATAATGCGTTTAAATATTAAGAAATAAAATTCACCTTCATCCATATTATACCACTCCCGATCAATCCGTTTCTGCTCTTCCTCCCACATATCTCTATCAACAGTTCCGTCCCATTTTCCTTTGCCTTCTTCCACTTGTCCAGCAGGTGTTGCTCCAGTTTTCTTGCGATTTTTCATCCAAGTATTAAATTTATGAGCTGGAGTAGCTCTTGGGGTATCATCATAATATTTACTCTTATAATCCTTTTTATGTGACCTGGAAGAATCATCGTACCTAGATTTAGAAGAGCGTTCCGACCAATCACTTGATGATTTATGGGCTTTTGGAGTAGGAAAATCCCAAGAGGATTTCTTTGGTGGAACTACTTCATCATCATCTTCCCAAGAAGTTTTCGAAACATCACCCTTAACATATAAATTAGGAGTTTTCGGTTCATCTTTAAATTTGGGTGTTTTTTCTCTTGCACTTCTATCAGATCTATCATTCTTATATCTATCCCTTTCCCTGCGATCTTGGTAATATTTCTGTTTATTATCATATTTCGATTTCATATCTTTAGTGCTTGCATAAACACCCTTTTCTTTGTTCCTTTTTGAACTCATTCTCTCTATAAAACGCTCTCTTGCTTCTTCTGAAATTCCCCCAGTATATGTCGGAGTTTCTTCCTGAGTTGTTCGAAATTTCCTTCCTTCATTAAATTGTTTCTCTTTAAACAAAGAAGAACCTACATCACTTTTTTCTTCTTCTTCCATAGAAAAAGACATTTTTCTAGCTGCTTCCTCCTTACTCTTTCGCTTTTGAGCAGCTAATTTATCTAGTCCTAGGAGCGAAGGCATCGGAACCTTAAAAGTTGGCGGTTTCTTCTTTATTACTAAACCTCCTGTTTCACCTTTGGATCCCTCCAAACGGTGCAAATTATCTTCATCATCCATTATAATTGTTTAAACACTTTTAAGAGTAATAAATACAAATTTTAATTAATTATTTGGTTTAAAACAGTTAAAAACTCCAATAACACCATTGTAAACATAACCTATAATTACAAACTTCAAAAAAATCATAGAATACTAATTTTTGTGTACACACACCTAAAATAATAATATTTTTTTTATTTACTAACTGTAGACCCTTTCTTATTCAATATTAAGGTAATGATATAATTTACCAATTTTAATTTTGATTAAATTTAATTTCTAATATACATATTTTAACTTGTTTAACTGCATTTATATACAGGGTGAGTTCGAAATGCGAAATCGGAAGATATATCTTTTATTTTAAAGCCCATCATACACCTTAATAAACCCAAAATGTTCATCTGTTTTAGAGCAGCGATTTTTCAAACATGGATCTTTTTTTCCTTAAATGGCAAATATCAGGAAAACGAGTGAAGATAGACCAAAGACTTCTATGTTTTCCGTTGTAGACTGTACAGTCTTTGAGATAGACCCATAAAAAGGTATTATTATTCTGTGCATAAAAGTTTATACAAAGTGTAATTATTTTTTGATAAATGTTATAATATACCGGGTGTTCCATTTGAAAAACATAACTTTGGAAAATGTGCGCTTAAAAGTATTGTACATTCTATCGAAAACCGCATGTCGATATCTTTTTTCGTTTTAGGGTAATGTTACTTCCTCGCAGTGCTGGGACATCCTGTATAAACCAAAATAATAATTTTGTTTTAGGTGTGGCAACGCCGCGCTACGATCGGCTTTCTTCGGGAATAGAGGATAACTTCACACCGGTGTGGGCTTTTCTTTTAATAAAGAAAGAATACAGCAATTAAATAAATGGGGATTTGATTTGATAAAAATATTTAAATCAAGAACTTCCAAATATAAATAATTGAAAGTGTAACTTAATTTAAAAATAAACTAAAGTGGAACCAACAAAATGCCTTGTTGGTATTACGAGAAGCAAGAATTGAGGAACACTCCTTCAAAATCGGATGGGGTTAGTTTTGAAACGGAGATGAGGTATAGAAAGGAAGGTGCACGGTTTATAATCGATACTGGTTCAAAAATGGATCTTGGATATAACACAACAGCAACTGGTGTGGTGTATTTTCATCGTTTTTATATGTTCCATTCATTTCGTCAGTTTCCACATTATGTAACGGCTTGCTGCTGCCTGTTCCTCGCTGGAAAAGTAGAAGAAACTCCTAAGAAATGTAAGGATATAATTAAAATTGCAAAAAGCTTAATACCCGAGCAAAAATTCTTGACGTTTGGTGATGATCCCAAAGAGGAAGTGATGACATTGGAAAGAATACTGTTGCAAACGATTAAGTTTGATTTACAAGTTGAGCATCCTTATACTTATTTGTTAAAGTATGCAAAATGTTTAAAAGGGGATAAAGCGAAATTGCAGAAGATGGTTCAGATGGCGTGGACATTTGTCAATGATAGTTTATGCACGACTCTAGCCTTGCAATGGGAGCCTGAAATTATAGCGGTGGCCTTAATGTATTTGGCTGGGAAGTTAAGTAAATTTGAAGTAATTGATTGGGTTGGAAGATCACCAAGACATTTGAGGTGGTGGGATATGTTCGTTGATGATATTACAATGGAATTATTAGAGGATATTTGTCATCAAGTTTTGGATTTATATCAGAATTGTCAACCTAGTGTACCGGATAGCCCTCCACCGGTTCCTAAATCATCAACCACACCTGTGAAATCAGTTAGTAATGGTCAAGAAAAAATGGATGTTTCTGAACCACCTCCAATTTGGAAAAATGGAAATTCACAATTGCCTGTTAAACAAGCACTACTTCCACCCCCGGAACAACCCATTCCAACATATTCTTCAATGCCAGCATACCCTTTCCCACCAGCTGTGCCTGCAAACACACTCATACCTCCTCCACCTGGACCACCACCCACTCACTTAACTGCTCCACCACCTTTAGGAATGTTTCCAAATTTCCAGGCACCACCACATTTCCCGCCAATGCCTTCAAATTCCGCTGTTCCTGGATTTTATCCTCCACCAGGGTCAGTGCTTCCTCCACCTCACAGACCTCCGTATTTTAAATAAATAATTACTTTATATTGTGTATTTATTGTACATTGTTTGACTTAGTTATAATGTTAGTTTTATATTTATTGTCTCGTTTAAATTATTGTTTGACTTTGATAAATACATTTTTATTTAAGTTAGTTACTTTGTATTTTTTACCCTATCAAAAAGTGGCTTAAATAATCAGTAATTTTTATCATAAATTAATAATTCTTTTAAGATTATCAGTGGATGCTATAAAATTATTTTTTTGAGAGGATAGTCCGAAAATTTGAGCGCGTGATCTTTGCAGTTTTCGTCATAAAATTAAGTAAAACTTTAATAGATTTTTGGAGTGCTGTAGAAAGTTTAAAACTTAAAACAAAAAATGTAATTATAAACTCTTCGATTATTCCTTATTTCTAGCGATGGAAAAAAATTGTTTCTATTAGTTTCTTTATAAATACAGTTGAACTTCTATAAAACAAATTTCTCTATATAACGAATTTTTTTTGAGAATCTTCACCTTGAAGGCGTTTTTTAATGTATTTTTTACTCCTCATAACGAATTAAAGTTTCCGTATAACGAATTTTTTTTACGTAAATATCTTTCATAAACTTTAGTCAATGGGTGGCTAATTTTAAAAATTTCGGAGAATTTTATATTAGATTAGTGTAAAGAATAATAGAAAATCAGGTAGGTAATTAGAATTTTTAGAAATAAACGTAAAATCCGAGATTTATCAAGTCTTTTTATAAGGTCTACTTATAAGTTATACCTGCGACCTTGAGCAAATTTAGTTTTTGTAAAACATGCGTATTAACAACAACGGCTTTTGATATTTTTAGTTAAAATAAAGAGCTATAAAGTAATAACAAATTTTTTATATCAAAATTAGGAATTTCTATATATCGAATTTTTTTAAGGTTCCCGTGATAAAACGTTATATGGAAGTTCGACTAGTTAAAATGCCTTTAAGTGAATGTTTTTGTAAAGAGCTCGTTTTACTGCTGCTATATGAGTATTTGATTTGACTTACAAAAACAACAAAAAAACAAATTGATAGCCTCTTCTTTGTACCAAAAAAAGGAATTTTAAAAAAGCTACATTGGAACAAAAATTATGACTAAAACCGTAAATATCAAGTGAATTTCAAAATTCTCTTGATATTTGCGATTTTGGTCATAACTTTTTTTCCAGGCGAGTTTTTTTAAAATTTCTTTTTTTGGTATAAAGAAGAGTCTTCTGGCTACCAATTTCTTCTTTTTTGTTTTAGTAAGTCAAACCAAATAATCATACAACAGCAGTAAAACGGGCTCTTTACAAAAAATGTTCGCTTAGCGGCGTTTTGAAACATTCTAAAAAACTAATTGAAATAATATTTTTTTTCCAACGCTAGAAATAAGTTAATATATAAACGAAGAGTTTGATGTTGCGTTTTATGTTTTAAATATATTTTTAAATTTTTTACAGCATCCCAAAGTTTCTTAAAATTTTACTTAATTTTTGGGATGCTGTAAATAGTTTAAAAATATATTTAAAACAAAAATAAAAGAAATTGGTAGCTACAAGGCCCTTTTGTGTACCAAAAAAAGAAATTTTAAAAAAGCTTCAATGGAAAAAAAAATATGACCAAAACCACAAATATCAAGCGAATTTCAAAATCAAGCGCTCAAATTTGCCGACTATCCTCTTAAGGAAGAGCATTAAGAGGATAGCCAGTAAATCTAAATGGTTAAATTCGAAATTCGGTTGATATTTCCGATTTCTGCTCATACAAATTTTTCCATTAAAGCATTTTTAAATTTTTTTTTTGTATCCTAAAAAGCTTGTGGCTATAATTTAGTGCAATTTTTGTTTTTGTGTAGTAAACCAATTAATTTTAAGAGAGCAACAAAAAGAGTAATTCACAAAATTAAGCGCTTCTTCATATTTTAAGGTATGATTTTAACCCTTTTCTACTAGGCACAGTCGAACTTCCATAACTCGAATTTTATTTGTAAAAATATTCGTTTTTAACTTTGCGAAATAATTTCTATATCTCGAATTATTTTTGAAGTCCCTTGAAGATTTGAGTTAGGGAAGTTTGACTGTATTACCAAAAAAAGAAAACTATCTATTTTTTTCTTAGTCTTTGAAATAGTAAAAAATACCAAGATTTTGAGAAACTACTTTTGTTGTTTCTCCTGTATAATTCTTTAGTTTACTGAACAAAGAAAAAAATTGTAGCAAATTATATTACCTCGTATTCGCTGCCATCTCCTAAATGTTAAATGTAATGTAATCTTCCTTAAGTGTGGTGAACGTCCAATCAAATTTCAGGATTTTAAGGTAAACAAAACGTGGCGAATACAGGCTATTATAGCTCCAAAACTTTTCAACAAATTAAATTAAAAATTTTTATGACAAAAAAACCAAATTACAAATTTAGCCCCTTAGGTATACTGAATGCCCACTTAATTTTTATATCATTTACAATAATTTATAAAAAGACTTCCATTTTATTATTTGATATAAAAATATTTTGAATTTTAAAAATTAAGAAGGGTCTTTAAAAAAAACTCAAATATAACGGAGAGCATATTATTGCAGAAATTATAAACTACAAATTTAATTAAAATATCTCACATTTATGTCGCATACAAAATTTTTAATAATATGTTTTTATGTATACAATATAAACCCACATAACCATATCAGAAGCATATGATGATAGTAAGCAATAAAGTCAAGTAAGTTTGGAGCGCTTTAATTGTTGAAGATAATGGCGTTGCACAGGTTTATGCAATGCCAATTGTTCAAGAGCATCATCTATCGTAAACCACTGCCTCTTCCTTCCTATCGACCTAGAATCTTCCCATTCCTCCAACTCTTCTGTTACTGTCATCACATACACCTCAGTCCTGTGTTTGTGTTCAAAGTTCTATAAAAAAAATCACGTTAATTAAAAAGAATTAAAATACAATTGTTTATCTTACTTCAAAAACACCAAGACTACGTCCTAATTTGCCAATTACACCGGCTTCTTCCAATACTTCTCTTGTTGCCGTTACACTAGGTTCTTCCTCCGGTTCCACACCTCCACCAGGCACTATCCACTTCTCAGGTCGTCTCGATGATGTTACTAATAAAACCTAGAATACATTTTAGTTATGAAAATTATTTGCCAAAAAATAAATTATCCCATTTAAAAGTATTACATCTCAATATAAAAATTACTGTTTAAAATTTATTGTCCGCTCATAATATTTATATTCTCTGTAGGATAATCTGGTATTCGCCCACAAAAAATTTAACTGGCATTCTAAAGGCTCCTCCTGCATTCTGCACAAGAAAATCTTGCCCGTCTACGGAATATTTATTGTAAAAAAGACACTACTCTGCATTATTAAATTTTTTTAGCGTTAGTTAACTACAGTGTCTAAAGCCAAAATCAGAATGATGTTTTAGCCATTTTTTGAACCAATTACACAAGCTAACAAAAACAATGTTTGTAAAAACTTTTTAAACTAATTTACCTAAATCTTATGTATGTTTGAGTGCTGAAACCATATTCGATATCAGTTTTTTTTTATCACTCACAATTTTCTCACAGTATGACATCAATTATATATTTCAAAAAATTTGATAAATAAAAATTAAAAAATTATAACATACTTTGTGAGGAATCCAACATTTGTCTTGATTACCGATTTCTACATCAAAATATGCAAAGTATAATTTTTTTACAAAGTCAGTAATGTTCCTCTGATGTTTTTTAATTACAAATTTACCACATATACAGGGTGTCCCATTTGACGTTGGACTCTATGGGTATCTTTGTTATTATTGGAGATAGAAAGTCGGTTAAATGGACAAAGTAGTAGAGATTTTTTTGAATATTAATAATTCATTTACAAAAAGTTTGAATATCGCATCGTTCCAATTCTATCTTGAAAAAACAAGAAAATGCGATTTTTAAAATATGGCTATAGTGAATTTCATCTGAAGTGAACCTTTCCTGCGCCGTGCGCGATTACTATTAAAACTAAATAATGTCGATTCATACATTACAGGAATTCAGATTAATTTAGAAACCTTAATTCTAGATGACCAGTACATCATCACGTACATCAATCATAAACTAAGTTAATCTAAATATTCTGAAACATTGATTTCTGACCAGGTTTCTCTTCAGATGAAAACCACTCTATAACTTCTTTATTTTCTGTGGTACCAAAAAGTTTTTTGACATAAAACAGACAATTTTTTGTGTACAATGCAGTAAAACAAATGAATATTTTTTTTCGCTAACGGATTGACCGGAAGTGAACCAAACTTATTTTTTTCTTATGGCAGCCATATTGGATTTACACATATTCGGAATCAGTATTTTTTTCCGAGTAATTTGGTATACCATATGTCATATTTAAAAAAAATAAAATTATTTGATTTTACAAACTAACATTGGACTTTAAGAGATGTAAATTGTCAATAACAGAAATGTAACTATTTAAAATATTAAATGTAAAATAAATCTAAACACATATGTATTGACAGTTTACATCTATTCAAGGCCATTTTTGCTTAGTAAAGTAAAATTATTTCTATTTTTCTTAAAATATTACATATGATATGTCAAATTACTCAGAAAAATACACTAATTCCGAATATGTGTAAATCCAATATGGCTGCCATAAGAAAAAAATAAGTTTGGTTCATTTCCGGTCAATCCGTTGGCGAAAAAAAATATTCATTTGTTTAACTGCATTGTACACAAAAAATTGTCTCTCAAAAAAAATTTTCGGTACCACCGAAAATAACGAAGTTATAGCCATATTTTGAAAATTGCATTTTCTTGGTTTTTCAAGATAGCGTTGGAACGATGCGATATTCAAATTTTTTGTAAATGAATTATTAATATTGGAAAAAAATCTCTACTACTTTGTCCATTTAACCGACTTTCTATCTTCAATATTAACAAAGATACTCATAGAGTCCAACGTCAAATGGGACATCCTGTATAGCAAAAAGCGTTAGGAGAATTTTTACAACCACGTTTATCCATATTAAACTGTGAATAAAAAGCACACAGATTAAACACTGTAATGTGAAGTTATACAACTGTGTAATTTATCAGAACTACCAACCTAATCACGTTTGATTTTATTGCCAACCTTATAACACTAGACTATGTTGCTAACTTGAAAATATTTAAACGGTTAATAGGATATTATTCAACGAGCGAGTAATGATAGCCATTACTCACGCAGGCCGAATTGTGAGTAATAGCTATCATTGTTTGTCTAGAAACACGTTCATAAAGTTATAGTCATAGAAAAAAATATTTGTTATACATTATGGTTAATAACATTTAATTTTATTTAATATTAATAATATTTTTTGTTACTTTTTCGGAATCAGGACCCCAAATTACACAGAAAATAGCTAAAGTTATTGAAAAAGTTTTTTCATCGTTGGGCTGTGTTATTAGTTTATTCTATGCACGGATATGAGTTTCAACATGAGCGTTCAAATATCAGCAACTTAGTGAAACAAAACACTCGCTTTCGACTAAATGTTATTGCTGTCTCTTCGTGTTCGTATTTATATGATTTTACTGCAGTTAGGAGATAAAATAGAAAAGAACGTCTTGGTTTTAGTTGACATTTCTGCCAAAAATTACATCTGAGGATGGAGATTAGTAATTTTTACTCCTAATGATTTGTTTACAATTAAAATTTTGGCTTTTCATAATTTATTAAGGTGAATTTTAGTGGTAAAAACTGAAATACAAGACTTAAAAGTTGTGGTTTGCTAATTTTTAAGAACTTTGTAAGCCTTACACGTTACAAAGGATTAATAAATAAATCTGTGGGTACAAGTCTAGAGACAAGGATGCCAATGACCTTACTTGTTGAGCAACCAGTAACTAATACCACTTGTGTCGCTCTTTAGAAATTTAACCCCTCAGGTAGGCGTAGTTAAAAAATCACTCGAGGGCGCACTTGCTGATTACGCTATCTTAACTACAGCAAGGCACATAAAAGAACTTGTTTATTGATTAGAATTTATACAAAAATATTTTAAATTATAAATATTAGCAGTGTAAAAATTACTAAAAAAAATTGACCAAAATTTTATAAATTATTTTAAACAGCATTATCACATGTTTAGTGAAAAAATATTTATTTTTATGTCTTAATAACCATTCAAAATAGTGTAGTTAATGTACCTTTATAAAAACTGCAATAAAATTTTGTTTACATGGCAAAAATTGGAAAATAGCAAAGTAAAAAAATCCTTATGGTGGAGAAGTCTGGAGTAGTAAGACAATAAAAAGGTGTTTTTTAAGGTTTTTTTTTAATATTTACCTCGGTTTCTGCGTCCGATCGTACACATATGCAGGCGGCACGCCGGCGGAATCCCTCTTCGTCGTAAATGCGTATGGAATTTGGCTTTTCTTTAACCATAGTGGGATTTAACAATTAAATACGAACAAATTGCAACAAATAATGCAAAATTATAAATTCAATCGAACTTAGACGTAAACACGATTCTAATAAACAGCCATTTTGCTGCTAATAATTAAAATTATCACACTTTCTTCTTACAAAATGATATATCCATTTTAACCTGAGCTAACTTACACAACAATTAATACACTCCCGATTAAAACTTTGGTAAAAAGTCAATAGCCAAAAGCTAGCTGTACGTTGAAAACCTACTGCCCATGATGAGCAAATTTGATTTCTCTTCTATTTTATCAATATGTCTTGCTACTTGCTACTGTATTGGTTTCCCAATTGCAATTATCTATCTGCAAAACCGACAAACGTTTATCAACCAGCTGTCACCTTCAACCTTCATGTTCGGCTCGTCTCGTTGGTGCTCGTTGGCCTGTCCCAATAATTACAACGTTGTAACACTTCACATTACCCAAAATACACACCGGTGTGAAGTTATCCTCAAGTAGATAGTACCGCGGCGTTGCCACATCTAACTCGTTATAGAGTACTCTTTAACGAGGTTTTAATCATTTTCGAACATTTTAATCATTTTCTCGGAATTTTGCTAGAAGTGGCCATCAAAAGTTATTCTCCGGATTTGAAGCGCCGCTCGTTCGCAATTTTCAAGTCGCTCACGTCTCACGTTTAAGTAAAACCAACTATTTTATTTCTTTTGGATTTTTGAATTCGTCAATCAATCTATTTTAACAAAGTATACAGGGTGTCCCGTAACTTATGCATAATAAAATGAAACGGGTTATAAAGAACACCAAAACAAGCAACTTAAATCGTTAAGGTACTAGCAGGGTAAATAAAAAAAAGATTTAAGTAAATTATTTATTTATAATATTTACAAAAATTGTTCAAAATTTTGCCCATTGTGGTCGATACATAAGGTAGCACGATGGTTTACATAGGTGTTCGAACCCCATGGAATAGCCCAGGGACAATTACAATGGAAAAAACATTTATTTGTAAATTTTTTAAGAAAAAAAAAATTTCAAATGGCTTAACAGTTAATTTCCGGACATGGGTTTATTAACAAAAGTTGCTTGTTTTGGTGTCCTCTATAACCCCTTTCATTATTATGCATAAGTTACGAGACACCCTGTATAAGTGGCAATCTTTAAGTTATCAAGTCGCTCGCGATTAATTAAAACTAACTTAAATTTTGAGTTTTTTTTGCATTTTTGAATTCGTAAATCATTCTATTTTAACAAGGTATTAATTATCTTGTGGGAGATTGTTAGAAATCCTCGCCAAAAGTTATTCATAAGACTTAAAGCGCCGCATATTCGTAATTTTCAGGTTCAAGTCGCTCGGGTTTCATTAAAACCTATTTTCATATTCCTCGAACAAAATGATAAGACCTCGTTTCCTCGTTAAAGTACACTTTAACGAGATTTTAATCATTTTCGGGGAATTTTGCTAGAGTGACCATCAAAAGTTATCTTCCGAACTGTTTTAAAATGTGTATTTATTTAAATCAACTTTATTTATAAAAGATTTGTTTTAAATTTTGGTATTATGCGAATATTTTTATATTTTTCTGTTGTAATATCTCTGGAAGAAGCTTATTATTTAGCACGTGTTACGTGCTACGATCGGCTTTCTTCGGAAATAGAGGATAACTTTCTGGAGGATAACTTCATATCGGTAAATACCACGATTAAAAAAAATCTCCCCCTTTAAGCAAAACGCTTTTTTTATATGATATGCTAATTTAATTCACAATTAGGATGTTTATTTGTTTGGTTTAAACTTGAATGAAATATGAAGCCATCAGACGTCATATTTGTATACAGGGTGTATAAAATCGAACCTATAACAATCCAAAAAGCGTTTAAAAAAATCGATTTTACTTTAATTAATTAATAATGTAATACCACAGTAATGTGTCTATCCAAAACTTAAAATAATCACATTATCAATATAGGTATTAGCAGAGGATTGGGAGTTGGGATGAATCTAAACTAGAATTGTCCTCCGATAGTAAAAACGTATATATTTTGAGCTTCTTCTTAAAATTGGGGAAGAAATCTTGACATAGATGATATTAAAGTCATTGAACTAAATTTAAACGGATGAAAAAAATCGAAAATGTACAAAAAAATATAATAAAACACCTAAAAATAAGTTAACTTTAGACGCTTCTAATTAAGTAAGCTCAAGGTTGCAGAAGGTAAATATCTACTTAATTGTAGTCTAAAGAAGTTATAATTTATAAATAAAAAAATTGAAAATCTGTCAAAAGATCTGTCATGATTTTTCACAACTCGTGCGCTCTCTAGCGATTCGCTTTAATTATTGGTGATCCGCTTATAATTTGCAAAGAAGTTTCAGAAAAGTGGGATGGATATTCAATTCCCTGTTATTATCTCGTACGGAAATTTTATCTTTCTATAGGAAGATATCTTAAGACCTTAAGAGGTATACAATAGATAGACGCTTATAAATAACACATGTGACGATTATAAAAAAAGTTACTGTCTTAAAACTCAATTGGGTCGTTATCGACCCCATGGACATTAATGGGTTAAGAGGATATGAATGTCTACAAAATTATATTGGGTTTTTACCTGTTTTTATTTATCAAAGTAATACGCGAATATGTATTGAGGTATAAAAAATTGTATTATAGAAGTCCAGCCTTGAACAATGCAATTATAAAACTGAATAAGTATTATCATGGAGTATGGATTGTGAGGGGTATTCAAGTTTTACCTAAGAAACTTGAAATTTGGTACGTGTATAGATTTCGAAAAAAAATTTACCCGGTCGTCGAAACGTTTTTTTCTAGCGCCCCCCTAAAAAAAGTTATTCACTCCGAAAGGGGTAAACCAATGTCCCCTAATAACTTTTTCGATATAACCCGATCGCGATCAAATTTTAGTATGTAGTGTAGAATCCAAAACTGAAAATTTTGAGCCCATTTGTCCACATCGATCTTTTAAAACGGCCGAGTTATCACGAAAATAAGTTTTTAAACGGCAAATCGGCCCGGATTCGGTTTTTTCACGATTACGGGTACATTTTTTAACTAAATTTCAAAAACCCAGTCTCAAAGGGGAATGTTCGTTCTAGAACGCTATCGGAAGGGATTTTTTTTAAACCCCGAAAAAGCCTTCAAAAGCCTTCCCGAAAAAGTTGATTTTTTCGCGGTTTTTTTCGCGCGTCCGCCGCGACGACTTTGAAAAATCATAGCTCCGCCGGGTTTAGAATGGAAACGACTAAATCGGGCTCCTTTTTTTCTCAAATCCTCATTTACTATATTCAAAAGTTCCGACCCTCCTAGGTTAATCCTGTGGCCAGGGCGAATTTTTCTTTGAAAACGTTAAAATGTCGCGTTTTTTAGCGGATAAACGGAAAAATCGGTTGTGCAAATTTTGAAACTTGGGCCGTTGGAAAAAAATCGCGAATTTCGTAAACTAGAAACGTGCGAAAAAGGAATAGGGTGGTGTTTATCTTAAATAAGTTATTCTTATAAGCCTTTTTCGGTCCGTTTGAAATTGTGGTACATTTTTTGGACATTCAAAAAATCCTAACTACAAAACGACGTGACCGATTTTAACGAAACGCAGCTTATATTGTGGCCTAAGGTACCCTTAACACTCAGAAAAAAAAATCAATTTTATCCAGCCCGTCCAGCGGCGTCGCGATTTTTTTTTTTCTAAAAGCGTAAAAAATATCGCTAATAAACGGCGCGTAGAGCAAAACTGTGGAGGAAATGAGGCCCAAACGAATCCAAAAATTACAAATCACTCTACACGTGGACTTAATAACAAATATTCAGTTCATCCTGGTTTGAAGATTAGAACTTTCCAAATATTTATTTGGCCTCTCACCGACCCTCCAAAGTCAAAATTGTGATTTTTAAACCCCTCGCGACCAAAATTATTGGTGTAGGGTAAGAAAACATTGCATCGTCAAACTAAAATATGTATTGGAAAGAGGTTTTCAAGCACTACGATTGTACGTGTGGTTTTTTTTCGATTTCCTAAAAAAATCATAAATTTTAACCACGCAAAAAACTCTGTAAAAAATCGCAATTTCGACTATTTTTTTACCCCCTCTTTCTCTTAATCGATTTTAAAGAATGATGGCTCATTTTAAAGGTCTTCACGTAAGCTTTATAATTGAAAAGAATCGTTTTGATATCTCTTTTCGTTTAGAAGTTTAGAATAACTGTTGAAAATTTGAAAATTTCACTTTTGGACGAAGAAATTGCTGTGAAATTTTTGATTAATCGGAAAATAATTAATTTTGACCGAACCACTTGACCGATTAAGACGATTTATGGCTTAAAATTTTCAAAATACTTTCCTTCATCAATAAACCGGTTCATGTGGTGAGAAAAATACGCCCTCGAGGACCCTATTTGTTCTCGAAATTTGCAAAAACTTTGAAATTTTTTTTTGAAAAAAACTATTTGGACGATGTTCATCAAACCGGACTTAAAATACTCCTATTAGGGGTGTCCATGTTGGGTAAAATTTTTAGTTTGCTATTGTAAATACTTTTTGAGAAAATTAAGAAAAACGAAAATCCTGAAAAAAAAATCAATTTTGCAAAAATTGACTCCCCAAATGAAAGATTCTTAAAAACTGATTAAAATTGATCACTCAGTTCCACTTTTGGTCCATTTTTTCTCTGCCACCAGCTCTAAAAACACTACAATTTTGAGAATCGAACGCGTTTTAAATTTTTTTAACTTCTTTACCTTGCAGCCATTTTAAATCTTTTTAGTTTATTTTAAAGCCCTTTAAATCTTCTTAAATACGAAGAAATATTCGATTCAAAGATATGAGTCAAAAAATTTAATAATTTTGAAAAATAAAATTTTGTTATTATACGAAACTTAATTAAATAAAAACTTTGTAGTATTTTAATTTGCCTTGACAAAAAAATAAGCAAACAATAATTTTGAGTATTTTACGAAATAATTTAAAATGCCTTTTTGAATGACTATGGTGTTTTAAGTTCCTTTATATTAACGACACTTAATTCTATAAATATTTAAGTGATATTTTAACATTAATATGTTTACGATAAATGACACCAGGCAACTGCCGTTATATTCCGTTTGATGCGGAAAAAAAACTTCTTTTCGACTACTATTATTTTTAAGGTACAAGTATTAAAAATAGTGAGAATAATTTTCAAATTTAATTTGAAATAACGCCAACTAGTAGCCATACTCCATGATATTATTTACAAATTATGGCCTTTGTTTGAAAAACAATCAAGGTATGTTTCGTAAATTTTGAACATAAAAGTTATAAAATTTAGATGTTTCCACACCAGGCAGGACGCATAAAACACTCATTTTACGTTTTTTATGGTGGTGTATCTCCATTCAAATAAAGTAAAATGAGATTTTATTATATTTTAACAGGCCTAATCCACTGAGGTTCGTCGTTCGAAAAAAAAACTAATTTTTTAACCGCATTTAAATACAAATGCACAAGGTTATAATGTAAAAACTAATTTAACTAATTTGTGTTTATAATTTAAAGATAGTAGCGTGTATTCAGCGACCGTGATGAAAAATTTAGAGACGTCGTTAACGTTAAACACGTGATTAAAAAATATTTCTTCATAAGAAATATTTTCTTAAAAACGTAATTATCTCATTAAAGAGACGTCTCTAAAATTTTCATCACGGTCTCTGAATACATGCTAATGTTTCTTTGAATTTATATTATTTAAACTATACAATACAAATAATAAAAATTCATTAAATCCAAAAGGATTTTATTGTGTTCTACCCTTAATTGTGTTAATCCTTTTGGCTTTTAAAGGAACAGGTACTTCTTTTATGTTAATTTGTGTTTAAAGATAAAATGTTTCTTTGAATTTATATTATTTAAACTTACAATACAAATAATAAAAATTTATTAAATCCAAAAAGATTTTATTTTGTTCTACCCTTAATTATGTTAATCCTTTTGGCATTTATTGGAACAGGTAATTTTTCTAAGCTCTAATTTTGTTTAAAGTTTAAAGATAATGTTTCTGTGAATTTATAATATTTTTATAATGGTCTGGAAATCTCACATTATACAGGGTGTTTCTAAATATATGCGAAGAAATTCTACAGGCGATTCCTTGACCAAATCAAAGACAAAAGTAAAGAATAAAAATTTTCTCAAAAGACCTCTATTTTTTAGTTATGGGGTGTCAAACTTTCTATATTTTTTTCATTTTTTGAGTATAACTTCTTTATTTTTTAAGATAATTTGATCAAATTTGAAACACAGTCTAATTATTATCGCAACATGATAAAAATATCAAATATCGAAATAAAATACAGGGGGATATAGACCCCATTTTTTATGCCATAACTTGTTTGTTTTAAATTAGATATTCTAATTCCTTGCTTTTTTCTGAAAACTTTTGATCTGTTTAATTTTTTCACAGCTGGTACGGTTTAGAAGTTATTTAAAAACATGTACGAATAAGTTGTATGCCAATTTTGCATTAAACAGGGGTGGCTTTTTTTAAAAAATAAATACAAGAGACTTCCTAGAAGACTATTTGACCAATTTTAAGACGAAAACAGAGAATAAATATTTTCTCTAAAATGCTTCGTCTTTAATTTAAATTAAAATAAAATTAACAAATTAAAAACGAAGCATTTTAGAGAAAATATTTATTCTCTATTTTCATCTTAAAATTGGTTTTTTTTAAAAAGCCACCCCTGTTTAATGCAAAATTGGCATACAACTTATTCGTACATGTTTTTAAATAACTTCTAAACTGTACCAGCTGTGAAAAAATTAAAGAGATCAAAAATTTTCAGAAAAAAGCAAGGAATTAGAATATCTCATTTAAAATTTTAAGTGGGGTAGCACAAAAAAGTTATGGCATAAAAAATGGGGTAAAGACCCCCAAAACACACCCCCCTGTATTTTATTTCGATATTTGATATTTTTATCTTATTACGACTATAATAACTAGAGTGTATTTCAAATTTGATCAAATTATCTTAAAAAATAAAGAAGTTATACTCAAAAAATCAAAAAATTTATAGAAAGTTTGACACCCCATAACTAAAAAATAGAGCACTTTTGAGAAAATTTTTATTCTTTACTTTTATCTTAGAATTGGTCAAGGAATCGCCTGTAGAATTTCTTCGCATACAGGGTGTTTCTGTGCAAGTGTCGAAAAAAATTAAGCAAAAAAATTAAATGCCCTGCATTTCCGAAATGGATTATTTTAGCGCAAAAAAATATTCTTACTTTTTGTCTTAAAATTGGTTCAAAAACCCATTCCTAGATTCGACACTTGTTCAGAAACACCCTGTATAATATATTATTCCATACTGAGTTCTAAGAATGTTTGATATCTTTTTGTTAGTTAATTAAATATATGTTTTGCAAAAAAAATGAATGAAATTTTTCATTATAAGTTGTCATGCGGTGATCGAATTTTAAAACTAAGGATATCATTTTGTAAACTCCATTAAATTTCCTTTAAAATGAAGAATCGCAAAGGTGAGGGTGCAATTTAAAATTTCAAAGTGGGGGTCGCTGAAGCAAAAGGGGTGGAATTTTAGGAAAAAATTTTTACGTCATTGTGATCCCCTTTCGAAAAGAAAATTGACCTGTTTTTCCGAATTTTTATACATCCCTTCAAACTGAAGTTATATTAATTTAGTGCGCAACAGCTAGATTGTGAAAATGAGTCATGAGTGGGTCATTTTAAATGACCCACTGTGCTGTGCGACGGGAGCCACTTACATCTAAATTCAAAAATTTGACTTAATTTTGGCATAACTTCAAAACCTCTTCTAAAATAAAAATTTTCTACGCGCTACCGGATGTAGAAATTATTCGAAAAATTTAATCATTTTTGGAAAATGTGGGCTCCAGTGGTAGAAACCTCAAGGTGGTGTGGAAATAAGTTTTTTCCCAAATCTATTGATTTTACGATAAAAGGGTTATCGCTTAAATTGTAGGAAATTTTCTCTAGTTTTGAATATAAATGTTTTTAAGAGGATATATGAAGTCTACAAAATTATATGGGTTTTTCTCTGTTTTTATGTATCAAACTACGAGAATATACAAAATAAGAATATCATATGAAAGTGGAATCTCTGCTTAAGACTTGTATGGGACAGTTTTTTTAATATTTTATATCCAAAATGGCAAAAAAAAATCATTAAAAATACGTAAAATTTGGCCTATTTGAAATTTATTTTTTGGACTTATTAATAATATAATTTTAGAAGAAGTCGTATAGAAGTCTAGCCATTAATGTTATTTAAACTATGCAATTATAAAACTTAATGTTATTTACAAAATATGGTTGTAGTTTGAAATAATTGCGAGGCCTATTTCGTAAATTGTAAAAGCAGCGTAATCTAGGTGATACAAATTTTAAAATATAACAGATTTGAAGATTTTTATTGGTAGCTTTCAGCCTAATTATGTGGGATGTACTTTGGGTCAAGATTTCTTCCCCAAATTCAAGAAGAACCTCAAAATATATGTTTACTAGACGAGTGTTCTACTTAGAGTCCCAATCCTCTTAACATAAAATGAGCCGGAAAGGAGATATCGTCAAAAACTGCTTTTAAATACTCCCAGAAAACTTTCCAGATAGCCCCCTTTATTACTCCCAAATCACTGGACTATATCTTGAATAATTTTTATTTTCCAGTATAGAAACTTTAAAGTTTAAAGTGATAATAATCAAGGCTCTCGTAGAAAGATTAATTTAAATTGCAATAAATAGCTGCTTTTTTCATTTAAATTGACCGACTATAGTTTACAGCATTTTCTGGGGGAAAAATCAAACCTAAAGCTGTTCCTATAAAATTTTTTTCTCGATGAAATTCTTCTACTTCTATGATTTTCTTCTTAGCACCAGTGTTGTACGTATTTTTAAAATTTGTTAAAAATCAGTCATCAATCAGACAGAAGCCCAAAATCAAAGCCGATTTTTTTATCCAGTGGCGCAACCATGAATTTGTCATCACTAACAAAATGGTAACTCAGAAGACAAGCTCTTAAAGTGGTGGATTTAATAAATAATGATAAGGATAAATAAATTCTGGAAAAATAAACACAGGATCTTTTTAAAAATTAAATTTATTTATTCTTTTAGAAGTAATCCATTTTTTACTTATATATCACTATTTACAATGTTGAAAATAAATAAAATATATCCAGAAGTGCAAAAGCAATTAATTAAAAAAATAATTCGTTTTCACTGCAAATAAAGAATAAGTATGTATAAAGTAACAATTTTCGAAATTATCATCTAATAAAAATCAACAATTATTTAATGCCACAATATTAAGTCCATGTTTTTCAATATACCGTTTTCTTGCATTATCAATCAATAATTGTTTGCGTTCTTGGAAGGATAAGCTTCTTTCAGTAGGTGATTTGCCAAAGCTGCTGCAAGCTGTATTAAATACATCTTTAGATGTGCTTTGATTGGAGGACAAATTGCCACCACTTATGCTTACGCTTGTTGAGCTATTGCTAGTGCTTGATGAAGAAATTGAAGGTATTTGTTCCGGAATATATCGGACATTTCCCTCTAATATATTTGTAATTGTTATATCTACATTTCTTGTTTTAACTAAAATATTTAAAAAATAAAAAACTGATTACATTATAAATTACTTAGAAATACCTAAATCTTTTAAGATATCATTAATTGGTACCATTGGAAATACTTCTTTGACTTGGGATCCCATCCGTTGTAGTTCTATGCTGTATCTGTTTATTGTAACTGGTCGATTGTGATTTATTTGAATTCTGCGCTGCTCTTGCCTGTATCTTTTACCCCACTCATTTAAATCAGATGCTGTATATTCTACTGCATCAATCTACAAAAATACAATAAACTTCCTAGTGTTTATTCATATTTATAATTTAAAGTTAATTTCTTTTCCAGGTACCATAGTGCTAATATTTTAAGAAAACAATACCAACAATTATTATCTCACCAAGAATGGGAATACAGAAATGCTATTGGAATGATGAGATTTGAAGTAATGCTCAAATGTAAAACTATAATTTACCTTCAAATATTTTGCAATATCCTCTTGTACCTTTTTGGCAATGTCATTATCCGACATATCTTTTTTCTCCATATACGGCAAAAAGCTGATATTATACACTGTATAAGGTGAAAACATGAAGAAGAATGCATCTTTCCAATACGAAGAATCGAGTGTGCTAACAGAAATATCTAATAGTGGTCTTTTAACTCGTATTACTACCGGTTGTATTTTTTTACATAATGAAAAAGGCCAAGTGCTGAATTTTAATATTGCCTTCCCATTAGTTATTTTGGATTCAGGTTGAACATAGAGAGGTACTTTATTTTGATTAATAAATGAGGTAACATTAGTTTTAAAATTATCTAGATTACTTGTGAGTCCGAAAAATCTTGACCCAAATAAGGTAGATATCTGGACATTATCCTTAAGAGCCGGCTAAAATTTTATTTTTAAACTGAAGCAAGAACAAATCTTCAACTTACCGAAACACATCCAGTTAAAATGTGAACAACTAAGTTGTCTAAAATTGAAATCTGATTGCTGATGAACAATTCCACATCGTCTTTCTTTTCTGTATTATCAATATGGATTGATATTCCAAATGTTATGCATAACAGCTTCAATAAAATATCCTGAGTGGTTTTTGAATTGCTTGGTAAAATTCTTGATATTAAGAGTATTGTTATTAAAATAATTAATCTTAATAAAGATAAAATTATACCAATAGGAACATAAAAAATTATGGGTATAAACTGATTAGATAAATCCGGAAACCTAAAACAATATTAGAACAATATAGAATACATCGTAACTATATTTGGTAGATAAAAATAAGTTTACATAAATGTTTACTCTTAAAACAATGTCCCAAACAATGGGAAAACGATCTATTATTGATAAACAATTTGTTTATCTTCGAGGGATATAGCAACAAATCTAATCTAATTCAATTGTAAACTATAATAAAAAATCCTAAGGGTTTATAACTTTTTACTGTTGTAGTGTTATGTGACATAACTTAAGGGTGCGTTCCATGTTGCACATATGCAGCACAAAATGTGTTCCGAGTTAGACATATGGTGCATAAAATTTGGCTTCGGCAGCCATTAGGGTTCTACAGATGTGTATCAGCTCCGAAGGTAGTGCATGATAATGATGCACATAAGTCATAGCTGACAGCACGAGTAAAGATTGTATTCTGAACAATCCAATTTATGGTGTTATTCTGAATAAAAATTAAAAATGTTAGCAGTAACAGCACTGTTAAATTTGAATCTAACGGTGATGTCAAAAAAAGCTATTCTGGGGGGATATTCTTGAATCGCCCGAGAAGATGTCACATGCGACTTTCATCATTGTGTCTTTGTCATTTACATGAAAAAATAAGAGTCTGTCCTTTTAATGTCGAATGCGACATCATGTCGACAATTTCAAAAATAAGCCTGTTCACTAATCTGGATTGCAGAGCCGGATCTACACATTTTGTCACCCTGGGCACCATGCAAATTTGGCGCCCCCCACCACACAAAATAATACTGTATACAGGGTGTCCAGAAATTAAGCGTCAAAACTTTAAGAGGCGATTCTACAACTAATTTTAATTTAAAAAAATGTCTTTTTTCGCGCCCCCCTTTGACTTTCACCCTGGGCGAGTGCTCCACTCGCTCCACCCTAGATCCGGCTCTGCTGGATTGTTCAAATTTCAATTTTTTCGAGTTGTCAGTTTTGACATAAGTTATGTCACATTACAGTGAAATGTTAATGTCAAGTGATGTTAACTTTACAGTTTAATTCAGAGTAAAACCATAAATAAAATATTTTTTTACTCTTTTAGGTCATTTAAACCATAAAAGCCAGTATTAGTCGCCTGTCATTTAGTTTAATTATTGTGTAAGCCTCGTTATCGTCAAATTTGTTTAAATCATACACACGCACTAAGTAATTTTTAATGCAAAATTTTCAATTTTTATAGAATATCTCCAAAATCGAGAACATATAATATTTTACAAACTAAAATTTGAAATTATAAGATTATAAACAAAGGCTTTTCGATGGGTTCATTGCATACGACATTTCAGTCTATGTACAAGTATTGATAAATTTATTTGTACTAGGTGCATCCATATGCATATTAAGATTTCATAAAATCACAATTAATGTAAATTAAAGTGTATTGAATTACTTTTTTTATAGAACAACACAATACAACATAAAGAAAGCACCTTTCCACTTACCTCCTATAATTAAAAAGTTGCTTTATTTCAATATTTGGCATGTTTTGGATGCTCTATGTAATTATAACAGTAAAATAAATAAAATTCGCATTACTATTACTTTTCTGACATAGCTCAAGGCTTTCAAAGCTAGGTTACAACTTGACCTGACGTTTTTCAGCCTTTTTTCAGTATTTCGTATTTCTGAAATTTGCAAAATAAATCACGTTTTCAGTTTAAAAGAAAACAAAACATTCCATTATAGTAAGCTAGAAAGAGATAAAGTATGCTGTCGGAGCATTTAATTATTCCGATCACAAATCAACGATTCTCATTGGAGCTTTCGATTTGAACGTTTTGGGGTTTTCGGCAGCACAGTGTGTTCGAGATGTTCCTTTAGGGTACGTTCCACTTAAGTATACTAATGCCCACAAACAGGACAGCAACATTTCCCGCTCCACGTTACGATGGAAAAAGACTTGTTTTTTGTTTTAAAAATTTTTTTGAACTTTTTACAGCGTTCCAAAAATTTCTTAAAATTTTACTTAAGCGCTATAAAAAGTTTAAAAATATTCTTAAAACAAAAAACAAGTCTAATATACATACACTCTTCGCTTACACCTTAACTTATTGTTAGCGTTGGAAATGACATATTATTTCAATTAGTTTTTTATAAAAATGTAAAACACCGCTTAGCGAACGTTTTTTGTAAGGAGCCCATTTTACTGCTTCCGTTTGAGTATTTGGTTTTACGTGCTATTGGGAATTTTTAGATATCGCTCGCCCTCTGGTGGAAAAATATGAACTTCGATATTCGGTACTCACTTTTTTGATTTTATGCATTGATACATGTTATTTGCGATTTACTGAATATGTAGTTATAAGGTACAAGAATGCATTTTAATCACAATTTTTGACAGTGACAAGTACCTAATAACCTCCATTTATAGCGCCCTCTATACGTAGTTAAAATTCCCAATACGCAAGGTCTTATGAAAACTGGCTCCCTTATTGTATCCATACTCCATGGTTTTACTTACTTACTTGAAAATAAAAACAGAAGAAATTGGTAGCCAAAACACTCTTCTGTTTACCAAAAAATGAAATTTTAAAAAAGTTTCACTGGAAAAAAATTATGACCAAAACCGCAAATATCAAGCGAATTTCAAATTCAGCTGCAAAAATAGGACAAATTATAATGTACGAAAGTCGGGAGTGCTCTTCGAAATACGCACTCTTTAAATTTGTGACGATGGTGATTTGTGAAATTTAAATGCCAATTGATAATGGGCCTTTCCCCATTTTTTAATTTTAGTTTTGTTATAAAGATCAGGCCTAACTGAACAATTATATTCAATCAGTTTTTTCATATTTTTTTTTATAAAAGTAATAAGTTTTAATTTCTCTGACATCACAAACTTCTTTTTTTACATCTGACAACGCTGCAGGTTGTCTATAGTATTGTTATTCTGTGGTTGATTTCATCGGCTGCAGTCGGCTCCGTCGGTTTTATTAACGAAAGAGAAGGAAGTGATTTGCTCGAGCAAATCAGTCAAATTTTAATAAGAACAACACACCTATAATGACGTCGGAAATAAGCATCGGTGCCGATCATGAATGTTCGTAGAATATCACAACGTTGCCGGGCAAAACAGAAGTGACGTCACGAATCTTTAAATTTAAAATTAAAAAAATATATTGATCTAATTACAAAACGAATTGGCCGATTTCCTAAAGGGCCATCCGTGACGAAAAAATTATTAAAATACGTTTCACCTGGGAAAGGCCTCTATTAAAATTATTATTCAGTGTTCGGTTATTTTAAAAAAAATGCGTTTTTTATCATTTTTTCAAAATTACTCCCTTATAACAGACTATATACATCAAAAAAAATTCTATATGAAAAATAAATTCAATTTGAAGGCAATACAAGAGCGTTTTTGTTAAATTTTTTATTACAAACACCAAAAAATCAATTTTTACTAGCGAGGAGTACGCATTTCAAACATTTGGCGGACTATCCTCTTAATGAAAACAATTAAAATTGTGGGCAACATTAAGGGCGCGTTCCACTAATGAACACTAAAGCCAACGACCACGGCCGCAAAATTTTGCCGTTCCACTAGCTCAAAACGACCACAGAAACTCACGAATAAATATGGTCGTTGTGAGCTTCTTGTGGTCGTCATCGACGAAAGAAACAACCGCAGTATTAAGTGGAACAACTTTGCAGTCGTCGTGAGCATTGCGAGTCTTTAGTGGAACGCGCCCTAAGTGGAACTGCGAGACCCCCCACTTTACTACGTGTTCTATGATCCATTTGGTAGAATGACGTCTGCGTGTGTCAATCCAGTGTCAATCAGTCCTTAAACTCCTTCAAAAAGACAATAAGGTCAGGTTAGATACTTTTCAAATTTGCACTTCCTTTGTGATTTAATAAGAAATTTTTGTAAAGATCTGTGTAAAAAATGGAAGAACCAAGAGGCAGTAATTCAAGCTGTGAAGACAGTGATGATGAATTGTGTGCGATTGCTCATGACCGAAATTGTAAAAATCAAGGTTTGAACATGGGATTAACTGAAGAAAGAATGAGAAGAAAGCTTCAATTCTTCTTCATGAACCCAATTGAAAAGTGGCAAGCTAAGAAAAGGTTTCCATATAAATTTATGGTGCAAATTGTTAAAATAATTTTTGTGACGCTACAGCTGTGTTTATTCGCATATAGCCGTTACAATCATGTTAATTATACCTGGGATAACCGGATTACATTTTCACACTTATTCCTAAAAGGATGGGATGCGACAATGGAAGTAAATTCATACCCACCACCAGGAGGGCCTTTGGCAATTTATAAGAAGGAAGAATTTTTTGAAACCATTGAATACGCTCTAAAAGGATATGCTGGTGTTTCAGGAGCGATAGGACCATATTCTTACACCAATGAACACAACACAATGGAACCTGTGAAGATTTGTTTATATCAATATAAAGAGGGTATAATTTTTGGTTTTAACGAGTCTTATATTTTTAATCCTGAAATAATAGAATCATGCTATAATGTGAGTGCAAATAACGTAAATAACAATGAAAAATTTGATGTTAGTAATATTTTTAAAGATGGGGACTTAAATTTTGCAGCGTTAGTTAGGGCAACTCTTGGTTTTTCTTTGAAAACTATAAGTTTTAAATCGGCTGGAAGAATTACTCCTCCAAATTGCTATTTATTTCATATATTGATTAATTTTATTAATCTGGACCATGATGGTCAAATGCTTTTAGAGCTTGATGCTGAACCTGTTCGGTTACAATGTAATGGTGATGTGCAGTACATTACTGATAATGAAATAGATTCAATTTTACGCAGCTTATTAAATTATATCGTAATGATAATTTGCTTAACTTCATTAGTACTTTGTAGCCGTGCTATTTGGAGAGCTCAACAACTCAAAACAATAACAAATAATTTTTTTATTTTAAATTTTAATAAACCTTTAAATAAGGAAGATAAAATGGAGTTTTTAAATATGTGGTACATAGTGATTATAGTGAATGATATTTTTATTATAATCGGTTCAGGTATTAAAGAACAAATTGAAAGCAAGGAGTTTACTAGCGATCAGTGGAACGTTTGTAGCGTTTTATTGGGTATTGGTAATATGTTGGTTTGGTTTGGAGTTTTAAGATATTTAGGATTTTTTAAAACTTATAATGTTGTAATTTTGACGTTAAAGAAGGCTTCACCACAAATATTTAGGTTTTCACTATGTGCTTTGTTGATTTATTGTGGATTTACTTTCTGTGGTTGGTTGATTTTAGGACCGTATCATTTAAAATTCAGATCCCTCTCAACCACGTCAGAATGTTTATTTTCTTTAATTAATGGTGACGATATGTTTGCAACTTTTTCGATTATGACTTATAAATCAACAATGCTTTGGTGGTTTAGTCGCATTTATCTTTATTCTTTTATAAGTTTATACATTTACGTAATACTAAATTTGTTTATAACTGTTATTAATGATGCATACGAGACTATTAAATCTTATTATAATGAAGGTTTTCCTAAAAGCGAGCTACAAACTTTTATTGGAACTTCCACTATTGAGGATTATTCAAGTGGAATTTTTAGATCTGGTTCTGATAGTAGCTTGGGGGGTTTAATGAAAGATCTGTGCTGTTGTAAAAAATTACGAAAGTCATATTCTTCATTAAGAGAATCTAAAAACAATGTTAAAACAAGTGAGCCTGAATGTGGTAATAACATACTTGTTTAGCTAATTTGTTTATAATATATTAAATATTAATATTGTTTTTATAGTAATGGCTGTTTATTCACAAAGATTGTTTTTTGTTTTATAATTTTAAGGTTTATTTTTCTTTGTAGGTAATTGTAAAAATGTAGTTATGATTTATTTTTTAGACGTAATTATTTTGTCTGTTTTTAAGAACGTTGGAAGTATAATGACTTGTTTAAGTTGTAAATTTTGTACATTCTGCCATAACATGTATTTAAATTAAAATATTGGTTCATACATAACTTTTTAACGGGTTAATTTTAGTAGTTATAGATTTCACAATAAATTGATTGTATTATTCCTAATAAGGGCAATTAATTAATGTATTATTCATAACTAAAAATTTTATTGTTAATAGTTTTATGTTGAAGTTTTAAAGTTGTTATATGGATTCTCACTAAAATTAACTTTGCAAATTAAATAATTTTGTTTGCTCATATTGGGAAATTATCAATTAATTTTGTTGAAACAAATTATTTGTGAAGTGATATTTGTCTTGCATTTGAACCAATATCTTCTAGTCTTTATCATGGTATTTATACATAAGATTCTATTCTCTGTATATTAACTGATAATCAAGTTTATAGCTTCTTTATCGCTTGACAAACGCACCAATAAAATATTATACCGAATGTTTCACGTTTCATGAGACGATGGGAGGCAACGATTTCAATTCTCAAATGAGTGCGCTTTAAATCGATGTCTCCCATCGTCTCATGAAACATACGGTATTACTTTAGTTGGAGAATAAAATCTGTGTGCTAAAATAGATTATTATTTATTTCTACTTCGTTAAATTTTTAGCAACTTGTTTTCAAGTAATTGTTTCAAAATATTTACTTTTTTATGTTAAATAAATCATAACAGTATGACTAATGAATATGCAAAAGTATTACTAGTCATATGTAAAATAAATAATAACTAACCAGCGAATTGTGATAAATTTGATATTTAAATTATGTTGCGTTTAATTTGTAAATATTTGTCATAACTTAAGAATATTTTATATACTATTGATAATAAAAACATGCAAATAAATATTATTTTTGGTGTTTTATTGCAGACAGAAAAATTTCCATCCAATTTAAAAAAAATTATTCATAATTTTCATAAAAAATTATTCATTGCGTAATAGGTAATAACTTTTCCACTTAATAAAAGTTCATAAAACAGGTAGTCTAATCTCTGATCATAAAAAACTAAAATATAAATTTAAAAAGTGGTCCCACAAAAAATATGCTATAAATTAAATCGGAAATATTTTTCTGACTAAGCTCTCAAAATAAATCTTTCACACATTTAATAACAACAATTATGGAAAAACATTAAAAAAAATACAAAATTGGGACGAAGATGTTGAATCTCCTACATGATTCTTGAAACTTGCCTCAGCATCTCAACTTTTATTCATATGAAGCTTAACTTTTAAGACGAATTTTTTATGCTGAAATTTTATATCACAAACAGTAATATATTACTTCGTCTTATAAGAAAATGTAATAAAGGTACTATAAAATAAATAATAGCTTCTTTATTGCTTGACTAACGTACCAAAAAAATATCTGATGTTTCATGAGATGATGGGAGGCAACGATTTCAATTCTGTGCACCGCATGCACGATATGTATATTCGAGATGTTATGCGCAAATGAGTGCGCTTTAAATAGATGCCTCCCATCGTCACATGAAACATACAGTATTGCTTTAGTTGGAGAATAAAATCTGTGTGCTAAAATAGATTATTATTTATTTCTCTTCGTTAAATTTTTATCAACTTGTTTTCAAGTAAATGTTTCAAAATATTTAGTCATATGTAAAATAAATAATAACTAACCAGCGAATTGTGATAAATATAATATTTAAATTGTGTTGCGTTTAATTTGTAAATATTTGTCATAAGTTAAGAATACTTTATATACTATTGATAATAAAAACATGCAAATAAATATTATTTTTAGTGTTTTATTGCAGACAGAAAAATTTCCATCGTCCAATTTAAAAAAAATTAATCATAATTTACATAAAAAATTATTGATTGCGTAATAGGTAATAACTTTTCCACTTAATAAAAGTTCATAAAACAGGTAGTCTAATCTCTGATCATAAAAAACTAAAATATAAATTTAAAAAGTGGTTTCACAAAAACTATTCTATAAATTAAATCAGAAATATTTTTCTGACTAAGGACTTTAGAAAAAACATTAAAAAAAATACAAAATTTTGACGAAGATGTTAAATCTCCTACTCATGATCCTTAAAAGTTTAGCGCGCTTGCCTTTTCAAAAATGAACGTTTATTTTCCAAACAAAAAAAAAACAGTTTAATATGCTCTTAAATTTATTTAAACAAAAAATAATTACATCAAGTAAAGATCATTTTATATACAAACATTTAAGTAAAATTTATAATTGAAATAACTTGAATCTTAATTTACATATTTACATTTAATTTTGTGACTAAAAACATGCAAGATTTTGTATGTAAATATTTGTGTTAATTAAAATTGCTGTGAGCTATAGCTATATGCATATACATATAAAATTTAGATAGTTTTTTCCTTGTTTATTCGTTCAGAAATGAATAAAAAATAGTAAAATAATTCGACTAACGTGTCGATTTTGTGCAAACCCGTAACTCCTTACGAAACGTACCTCATGGTAACTACGGAAACTGTACATTACAACCCATATAATAAACCGTACAGATATTTCCTGTAAAAGCTTACGGTTTTGCACAGAATTACACCACAAATCTTATTTCCATTTTTAATTAATAATGCTGGGTAAGTAATGTGAGTTAAAGCCTTACATCTCAACTTTTATTTATTCGAAGCTTAACTTTTAAGACGAATTTTTTATGCTGAAATTTTATATCACAAACAGTATTTTATTACTTCGTCTTATAAGAATAAAGGTACTATAAAATAAATAAATCAATATATACATAATAAAATAATCTAATATTGGAGGTATAAAAGTGTTTAATTCGAAAAACTTTAAGATTCAAACTCTGCTTGGATTTCAGTTATAGTCTTTCCCTTAGTTTCAGGAACAAAAATATAAATGAATAAAACAGCAAATACTAAAACAATGGCAAAGAAAAAGAAAGTCAAGTCATCCCCAACTTTTTTATCAACTTGTAAGTACAATTTCGTGATCAAAAAAGCCAAAAACCAATTTACGCTTCCTGAAATGGAAGTGGAAATACTCTTAATTTCAGGGGAAAATATTTCTCCCATAATTAACCATGGGATTGGTCCAAGACCTAAAGAAAATACCACAATGTATAAAACAAGCGACAAAATTGGAATAAAGTTCAAAGATTCAATGACACTTTTAGAGGCTAAACTGTGATCTTTAATAGCAAAAAATGTTCCCATTAAAATCATCGCAACACACATGAAAAATGAAGATATCAAAAGCAACTTTCTTCTACCCAACTTATCAACAATAAGGGATGAAATAAAAGTTACTACAACTTGACAAACACCAACAATAATCGTGGCATATTGAGAGTTCATAGTAATATTCGCATGATCAAAAATTGCACTGGTATAAAAAATAACAGCATTAATTCCACTTAACTGTTGAAAAACCATTAGAAACAATCCAATCATGAGTGCTTTCTGATTGGATTTTCTTCTAAAAGAATTTAAAATACCAATGTTTTGTTGAGAGTTTTTGATAGAAGTTTCAATTTCAACAAGCTCCTCAAATATGTCGTAGGAAATTCCTCTAAGTCGTAATAGTGACATTTTTGCTTTTTCGAATTTTTGTTTTTTGATATAATACATAGGGGTTTCAGGTTGAAATGCAAATGCGAATAGAAAAATAAAAGGTGTTAAACCACATAATACAGTATATGCTGATACTGTTAAAAAAGCACCTAATATATAAGAGTATAACACACCGATAGTAACCATTAATTGAAAATAGCTTCCTAGTGAGCCTCTAATTGATTTATGGGCAATTTCTCCTGTGTACATTGGAGCCGCTATGCAACAAGCACCTGAAGCAATGCCCAAAATAAATCTACCTGCATACATCATGCCCACGTTACGTGCCCATATTAATAAAGTCCACCCGAGCGAGAATGGTATAAATAATAATAACAACGTTGTTTTTCTACCAATTAAATCACAGAAAAAACCTGTTGGAATGCAAGTTATTAAAGCTCCGATTGTAGTTAAAGATCCAATCCAACCCATTTGATTATCGTTTACAGTGATATTACGGTATTTACCATCTTCAATGTAGTGAGTTATTGGTGAAGTCCAGCCTAAAACCACTCCTGCTGCCAAAGCACTTAAAGTGGCTAAAAAGATTAAAAATTTTAATATACCATATTGTCCTACGCTATATTTTTTAAATTAAGAAAATCACGAAACGGTTGTACAAATTTAATTACAAAACAATATTCTACCTGATATTGTAGCGACATACTGGGGTAGTTTATTTACGGTATTTGTCACAGGCACAGGAAATTCCTAAAATTTTAGATGTTGATAATATATATAATTTAAGATTTTAATAAACTTACCACTGAATTATAAACCCTAAAATCACTTTGAGCTTCATGGGGGTGTGTAAATAAGGTATTTTCATCATCCATTTTAACAGATGGCGAATTTTATTTATGGTAATTATTAGGTAGTTTTATATTTTACATTACTAAATTTTATGATGCCTTATCGCTTGCAAAAATAATAATAAATATCACAGAGTGATTAGGAGTATTTTTTTAACCAACCATAGAAAAAACAAAAACAAACATGGCTGTCAAATATGGAACGTATATGAAGTTGCCTAGGTTTACTTTTCTTCAACACCCTTATATTTTTTTTATTTTTGTTCGTTTTAAAATAAGTTAGTTGTAAGTTGTAAAATTCAACCACAAAATCAATCAGTGTATAAATACACGCAATGAAGGCCGAAAGTTCAAAAATCTAAAAAAAATGATAACACTTGCGGATTCTTTTAAAGTGATATACAGGGTGTCCCTAAAAGGTCTGTACAAAACAATACCAGAGATAAGTTTGGTTAAATCGTCTTATTTTGGTCTCAGGAGTAGGAGGTATTGTTTTCTACAGACCTTTCAGGGACACCCTGTATTTGGTACTTTGGTTTTGGTTAAAATTGATTTACAAAAATATCAAACATACAGTTTATTTTAAAATTGTGATAACATTTCTTTGTACTTAATTTCAGTATAAAAATAAAAGTTCTTCCTTGGGCTTATTTTGCGCTAAAGTTAATTAAAATATACAGGGTGTCCTGTAACTATGATGGTCAAATGCATGTAGAGCTTGGTGCTGAACCGGTTCGGTTACAATGTAATGGTGATGTGCAGTATATTACTGATAATGAAATAGATTCAATTTTACGCAGCTTATTAAATTATCTCGTAATAATAATTTGCTTAACTTCTCATTAGTAGTTTATAGCCGCGCTATTTGGAGAGTTCAACAACTCAAAACAATAACAAATAATTTTTTTAGTTTAAATTTTAATAAACCTTTAAATAAGCAGGAAGATAAAATGGAGTTTTTAAATATGTGGTACATAATGATTATAGTGAATGATATTTTTATTATAATCGGTTCAAGTATTAAAGAACAAATTGAAAGCAAGGAGTTTACTAGCGATCAGTGGAACGTTTGTAGCGTTTTATTGGGCACTGGTAATATGTTGGTTTGGGTTGGAGTTTTAAGATATTTAGGATTTTTTAAAACTTATAAAGCTGTAATTTTAACATTAAAGAAGGCTTCACTACAAATATTTAGGTTTTTACTAAGTGCTTTGGTTATTTTTTGTGGATTTACTTTCTGTGGATGGTTCATTTTAGGACCTTATCATTTAAAATTCAGATCCCTCTCGAGCACGACAGAATGTTTATTTTCTTTAATTAATGGTGAGTTTGCAACTTTTTCGATTATGACTTATAAATCAACAATGCTTTAGAAGCGACCTACAAACTTTTCGGTTTAGTTACAGGACACCCTGTATTTGTAAAAACTTGTATCTTATATGAAATACATAAAAAATTAAGGATTTTATAAAATTAACAATATAATGCACCACCTTCGTTCTTCTTCCAGTGTTTTCTTACATATTCAACCATTTTCTCATCAAAACCAAACTTCTCTAGATCTTCTAAAACTTGTTCTTCTTTCCCCAATCCTGTAAGGTACCCATTTAGACGTGCCGCTATATGCGAGTTGTGCAATAATTTTGGATTTAAACCAATTTCTTCAGAAATCCATGAGTGGCCTTGAAGTCTGTACTTTTGATGATAACTAAAAAATGCAACAGATTATAAATATAACAGCAAAATAATGTTTTTATTTCTCGATTATAACAAAAAAAGATAAAAATTATCCACGAATAAACAAAAAATTATTTTGTTAATGCTTACTCTTCAGCTGGATAAAATTCTCCAGCTTCTTGAATTTCAGTTCTTAATGGTTCATTATGTTTTGATCTTTGTTCTTCTCTTGATTTTTCTGCAGTTGTCTTCTGATTTTCGTTATGATATAAAATGAGGGACATATACTGAAAAATAAAAAAAAAATACATTTTTGAACAGGGGGAATATTCTCGAACCACTAGACACGATGTCGTATATCGTACACGACTCTTATCATTCTATCCTTGTCACTCAAATGCAAAATAAGAGCGTGTCCTTGTCATGTTGTATACATCTTGTCGGGTGGTTCAAGAATAAACCCCCAGGTAAGACGTGATCCTAATTTTTATTATAAAACGTCTATAGAAAGTGATTTTTTTAATTTTTTTTATGGGGTTTAGAAAAATAAGTAATTTTTTTTAAATAAATACAAGGTGTCCCGTTATTCGACCGACAACGTTTAACTGAAGTTTCCTCACCTCAAAATAAGTCGATATGACCCTACTTATCTATTACCACAAGTGAACCCCTGAGGAGTTATAAGCTTTTGAAGTTGAACTAAAAAAATATATTTTTCTTTATTGCGTCCAAAACAATGAAGATTTTATGACGAAATTTGGTGTACTTGAATTTTTATAAGAAACGCGCACTTTGTAAAAAATTAGACAAAATGTAACATCTGCAAAGGGTTTAAATGGAAGAGGATGGGTATAAACTTCATTATAAGTTTTTAGTCTCTTAAGATATTAAACTTACCAATTCCCATTTAATCATTCAATTGTAAGATTTTTTTGTCTCTTATGTCTTCCAAATAAATTATGCCGTTCTTGCAGAAAATGAGAAAAATAAAACTAGTGCAAAACAGCAAAGTTAGGCAACAAAAAGTACTTTTTCCTATTGTTTCAATATTAAGTCACCCCTTTGAAACCAAAACCAAAGTAAAAACATTGATGTCATAATAGATAATACAGTAACTTTCAATTTAAAAAAATTACTTATAAAATGGATCTATTCATTTAATGAATATGCCGACATGCACCTAGTATTCGGTGAATGTCACAGTAATGGTAGAGCTGCTGCTACAAGTATCCAAATCGTCAAACTCCTCATCATACAAAATTTGCTAACGTAGATCGTCGTTTGCGTGAATATGGTAAAGTGGAAACTGATCGTAGAAATGTAGGGCGCCCACGAACAATAGGAACCGTAGAGGCAGAAGAACAAATATTGGGATGTGTGGAGGAGAATCGCAGAGTAAGTGTAAAAGAGATTTCTACGCAATTACAAATTCAAAAAAATGCCGTTTACAGAACACTTCAAGAACAGTTACTTCATCCATACCATTTTCGCAAAGTTCAAGAATTGGTGCCGATTGATTTGAACACTAGATTGTTATTTTGCCAATGGTTCAAACGCAAATACGACCAAAATCCAAATATGGCCAGAATAATTTTGTTTACTGACGAGATTTGCTTCCCAAGAAGCGGAATGATTAATTTGCATAATTTGCATAGCTGGTCGGATGAAAATCCCCTTGAGAAAATTGTAGCCAATTATCAAAGGCAGTTTTCCATCAACCTGTGGGCAGGTATAATCGTGAATCATATTATAGGGCCATTTGAATTACCACCAAGACTGAATGGTGTGTCGTATTTAGATTTTCTAAGAAATAATCTTACTGGACTACTAGAAGAGGTACTACTCCTGGCCATCAGAGCACAGATGTGGTTTATGCAAGACGGAGCCCCCCCCTTATTTTTCAATAAATGTGAGAAATTATTTAAATGAAAAATTTCCTCGCCGATGGATTGGTCGGGGTGCTGATGCTCCAGTCACTTGGCCAGCGCGATCACCGGATCTAAATCCTCTAGATTTTTCTTTTTGGGGTTGTTTAAAAGATAAAGTTTACAGTACTCCAGTCGAAAGCAGAGAAGATCTTTTGGTACGAATCGTCAACGCAACCAATGAGATACGTGAAAACTCAAACGTCTTTGAATCTATTCGATTTTCATTTTTGCACCGTATTAATTCTTGTATTCGTTGAGAGGACACTCACGTTGAACATGCACTTAATTTATTACAATAATTTTTTTAACAAAACTGATAAAATTAATTCGTCTTCATTTGTTTTATTTTAAATTAATACCATTTAAACTGGTAAACTACATTAGAAATTAAAATTTAAGTTTATGCAACTTCACTTACATAATGATAATTTATTTGGAAGACATAAGAGACAAAAAATCTTAGAATTGAATGATTAAATGGGAATTGGTAACTTTAATGTTAATATCTTAAGAGACTAAAAACTTATAAGGAGGTTTATGCCCATCCTCTTTAATTTAAACCCTTGGCAGATGTTAAATTTTGTCTAATTTTTTACAAAGTGCGTGTGTCTTATAAAAACTCAAGTACGCCAAATTTCGTCATAAAATCTTCATTGGTTTGGACGCAATAAAGAAAAATGTATTTTTTAATAGTTCAACTTTAAAAGCTTATAACTCCTCAGGGGTTCACTTTTGGTAATAGATAAGTAGGGTCATATCGACTTATTTTGAGGTGAGGAATCTTCAGTTAAACATTGTCGGTCGATTAACGGGACACCTTGTATAAGCTGTGATAAAAATACAACAAAAATGCATAAAACAAAATAGGCCCTATCAAGTTGTTATTTTAAGCATTTTCTTCACAATAGTACAAAAAATTATGTTATCACTTTCTGTTTTTTCATATTTAAAAAAACGCGCAATTTTTACGAATCATTTTTGTTGTTCCCTTAAAATTTTTTGGTTTACCCAACAAAGATAAAATTTGCAACAAATGATATGTGCAAGACTTGAATTTTCAATTCATCAAAAAAACCTGGGAGGTATTATTATGGGCGCGTTCCACTAAAGACTCGCAATGCCAACGACGACCGCAAAGTCGTTCCACATACGATCGCGGTTGTTTCTTTCGTGCATAAAAACGTCATCGATGGCGACCGCAAGAAGCTCACAACGACCGTATTTATTCATGGGTTTCTGTGGTCGTTTGTTGAATGGTAACGTTTTGAGCTAGTAGAACGGGAAAATTTTGCGGTCGTGGTTGTGGGCTTTAGTGTACATTAGTGGAACGCGCCCTGTGACACATATCAACCAGATTTCAAAATCAATTTATTAGGTTTCCCGACTATCCTCTTTTTTGTAAATGAAAATAAGTAATGTTATCTTACCTGTCGCTTTATTTTAGTGGTTAAGCCATATTCATGATTTTTCCAAAAAAGTTCCAATAAATCATTGTAAGAAACTGCTTTGGGATCAAAATGAATTTCAATTACCTCCGTATGATCACCTCTAAAAAAATCAAATATTTTAGTCTGAAACAAATACGCATGTTTTCGTTGAACGTTGAACAATATTAAAATTTTCTTCACAAAATATTAATACCGGGTGAGTTTAAAGTAGGGAATAAAAATCATAACTACGTTATCTTTTGGAATTTTTAAGAACCGTAAAAGACGTGTCGCATTGTTTTTGAAAACCTCCTTTATTTTGTACCCAACAATATTTTTTTCTCAGTTGACATGACGTCACTATGACGTCATAATTGTTTTTTAATAGATTGATATGGTTTTTATACCATAAAATAATACCTTATTAAGACTGTTTTACAACGGTACCAAAAAGATTATACCAGCGCCATCTTCCGGTTTTTAAAAAACTTATCAAATTTCCCGTTAAACATTAGTTTAAAGTAAGGAATAAAAATCATAACTACGTTGTCTTTTGGAATTTTTAAAAACCGTAAAAGACGTGTCGCAATGTTTTTGAAAACCTTTATTTTGAACCCAACAATATTTTTTTCTCAGTTGACATGACGTCACTATGACGTCATAATTGCTTTTTTAATAGATTGATATGGTTTTTATACCATAAAATAATACCTTATTAAGACTGTTTTACAACGGTACCAACAAGATTAGACCAGCACCATCTTCCGGTTTTTAAAAAAATTATCAAATTTCCCCTTAAACATTAGTTTAAAGGATGAAGGAATAAAAATCATAACTACGTTTTTTCTCAGTTGACATGACGTCACTATGACGTCATAATCGTTTTATTTAATAGATTGATATGGTTTTTATACCATAAAATAATACCTTATTAAGACTGTTTTACAACGGTACCAAAAAGATTATACTAGCGCCATCTTCCGTTTTTTAAAAAAAATTATCAAATTTCCCCTTAAACATTAGTTAAAAGGATGAAGGAATAAAAATCATAACTACGTTATCTTTTGGAATTTTTAAAAACCGTAAAAGACATGTCGCATTGTTTTTGAAAACCTTTATTTTGAACCCAACAATATTTTTTTCTCAGTTGACATGACGTCACTATGACGTCATAATTTTTTTTAATGGATTGATATGGTTTTTATACCATAAAATAATATCTTATTAAGACTGTTTTACAACGGTACCAAAAAGATTATACCAGCGCCATCTTTCGGTTTTTTAAAAAAATATTAAATTTCCCCTTAAACATTAGTTTAAAGTAAGGCATAAAAATCATAACTCGTTATCTTTTATTCAAAATAAAGTTTTTCAAAAACAATGCGACACGTCTTTTACGGTTTTTAAAAATTCAAAAAAGTAACGTAGTTATGATTTTTATGCCTTACTTTAAACTAATGTTAAGGGGAAATTTAATAATTTTTTTTAAATCCGGAAGATGGCGTTGGTATAATTTTTTTGGTACCGTTGTAAAACAGTATTAATAAGGTATTATTTATGGTATAAATCATACCTTAGTGACGTCATTTCAACTGAGAAAAAATATTCTTGGGTTCAAAATAAAGGTTTTCAAAAATAATGCGACAGGTCTTTTACGGTTTTTAAAAATTCCAAAAGATAACGTAGTTATGATTTTTATTCCTTACTTTAAACTCACCCTGTATAATTTTGAGTTAAAAATCATAAATTAAAAAAAATATTTGCTAGAAAATGTTGCTCCTAAATTACATACAAATCTCGGTAAGTTGGATTTTTCTTGGTTCCACCAGAATATCCTACAGAAGTTCTTAGAACTCCTTTTTGAGCTCCAAAAAGAGAATCGCATGACCAAAAGCATCCCATGCCAAATGTCGCCTTTTCATAAGGAGTATCCACTTCATGTTGCAAAGTTGTCATTGTTCTAAATATTAAAAAAAAATAATATTTATTAACAATTTAAATGTAGGATTGAGCTTCTATAATTTTATTTGCAGTGTCGTAGATTTATTTCAAAATTCATTCCTTTAATAATAATTTATTCTTATTATTACTCAAATTTTATCTAGAAAGTAATACAGTGTCTTTACTGGCTCTTTGGAAACAGGCTATATGAAAAAGAAATGTGTGAAACACGTGTCTATTGTGGTATACATTTACATTTAGGTGAAAAATGTTGAATTGATCCAATCCAATTTTAGATAAAAATAAAATACCAAGGCGCTTCTGTTTTAACGATCGGCATCGTGTCTGCCATATCCTCTCTTGCCTCTTGCCTCTTGCCAAAATTAACTAGGTCAAGTTCATCAGTTCAGTCTTTGTAATCTTGACACAATATTGCAAAATATGAGGACCTTGTTGCTTTGTATACTAATATACATATTTATGTATAATATAATACAATAGTATGAACTAATTGTTACCACTTTAAAATAATTAGATATTTTGCAGACTACAATGTTTTGGAAAAATATTTACTGAAACTACTTTTTAAATCAAAATTTTCAAATTGTTGCCACTTCTTGACTTAACTGATTTTTTTAAAAATATTCATTTAATTTAAAGATATCCAAAATTAAAATTGCACAAAAAAATCAAGAAGGTTTATATTTTTATTTCGAATTGAAACATTATCGTAATGCGTATTATAAATGAGTTTTTGGATTGTAGATTGTACTTACCTACTTGTCGTATTAAAAATTCGTTGACTAATTGCTGTAACTCCACGTAATATGAACATTAAGAGCTTATATTAACTTGCTTGGATGCGAATTTTACAAGCAAGGTCGTTAAAGGTTTCTAATATAGAAATATATAAATATTAGAGATAACGATAAAAATTTTATTAACAATCAAGGATGAGCGTCGACGCTCAACTGACTGAAACAACAACGAAAATAACGAGTCTCGTTGTCTCTTTTCTCTTATGCAACGTCATGAAAGTAAAATCAAGTTACCCACATTACCCAGTCCAGTAGCGCAGTGGCTAATTTGCTTTTGTAGCTACAAAAAACCGGTAAATAGATACCTAAAATAGGTTTATAACTTTACCTTTTAAAACACATACGGTACATACAAAAACATTAATTCCATCGCTTTACATGCAAATTTTATGCAACGTGCAAGAGTTGTCATTTTTTTTCAGGAGGAAGCTTCTAAAGGATTAAAACTGTTTTAACTATACCCAAATTTTGATGTTCTCTTTAGGACAATAATGAAACGAATCTGAGAGGTTCGTGCTTGGAATAATGTTATCAAGTTTGCATTGGTTTAATTAAGTTTGTATAATAATATTTGATGTTTGTTGAGGGTGCCTGCTATACAAACATTTGAGTAGGAAGATTTTTTTGAAGTTATAGATAGAAATATTCCATTTTATGTTTTGGTATTATTTAGATGCACAATACATTCAAAACAGAAATTATAAAACTTTTACAAAATGCTCTCTTCTTCTTACTCTTTAACAACCATTTTTCTGGTATGCCCGTAGAGTTCAACTTAACAAAATAAAAAAAAACATTGTAAAAACATCTTTTTTTTTATAACAAGACCAACAAACATGTGTTTTTTATTGTGGATATTTAGAGATATATAACAATACAGAAACAAGTATTGTAAGTAAAATATTCAAATTCAGGGTTTACTTTGCAAATTTATGTATGGTTACAGGCCAAATTCGATTTCAGGATAAACTAGTTTTGCCTAGCCTAAAGCAGTGTACCCGAAAATCAATAGGATGAATGTAAATGTAAGGGTACGTTTAGCCTGCAGCTTCACTGCTTGCATACGCAAAGATGCCTGCACGTCGCCAAGCTACTCACAACGTACATTTATGCTGCAGCTACAATGCTCCATAGAACATTTGCTTCTCCAATGAAACAGTACGGTACAGTATAATAGGCAGTAAGAGCGAGCTTAAAGGAACCAATCACGGGGCTAATTTGATGACGTTTAGCGAATATCGAGGGACACGGACAACTCGGCACTTGGCAAGTCGGCAATTCCAAGTCGGCACCAGATATCTCGGCACCGGTACATCTCGGCACTGAGACATCTCGGCACCGGATAACTCAGCAATTCCATGTCGGCACTAGACGAGTCGGTACCGGGACAATTCGGCAGGCAACTCGGCACTAGATAAGTCGGCACCGGATATCTCGGCACCGGATAAGTCAGCACTGGACATCTCGGCACCGAATAAGTCGGCATCGGGACATCTCAACACTGAGACATCCACTGGACCACTCGACTCCGGGAGAATTCGGCACCGGATAAGTTGCCACTGGACATCTCGGCACCGGGACATCTGGGCACCGAGGTATCTCGGCACTGGGTAGGTCGGGACTCGGAGTAAAAAATCTGTTTCACTAGCCTGTTTATGATTTTTAATGAGACTTTAATCATATATACCAATATCTTTTCTTAATATAACTCTTAATTATTAATAACTCTAAAACAAATAATAAAATTATCATTAAATATTGTTCACATTTCATAGTTTTAATTACTTTCTTCAGCTTTCGCGCAACCGCTTCTTCGTGACCTTTTTACTTTTTCTGAGAATTTAAAGAAAATTAGATTTTCAGAAGCAATTTATTTATTTTAACTTAAATTTCAATTTTTGTAGAAATAGTATATTATGGTAATATTAACAAATAATTACATTTTGTTTGAAAAACCCACTCTAGGCTTCTTATAAACACGAATGTACAGGGTGTCTCAGACCACCCGTCCACCCCTTTTATTTTGAGAACGCCTTGTCGTACAAGGCTGAAATAAAAAAAATTATTACCAAAGCAAACCCGAAGAATCCATTGGTGCACTTATTTTTTTCCGGAACAATCCGGAAGTACCCGGAACCGGAACCGATTTTTAAATGGCAACATAGGTCGAGTATGGTATAGTTTGAAAGGTCTTTTAAATAGAAACAACTTTTATTAAAATATTTTTTTAATATCTTTCATAATTAAGAAATTAAACGTAAAACAAAAGCAAACAAGTAACAAATGGTTTCTTAAATTAATGGAAAAATTAAAATACTACCATCATCCTCAATGGGTAAGAGTAGAGGCAATTATAATTTTTTAAATGGAAACATGTATTTTTTGCTTCGCTTGTTAAAAGTAATCAACTTTTTTAGGTTATGTATTTACCTTAATTCAAAAAATAAAAAAAAACTTGATTATTTTTAACGAATAAAGCGATAAACGCAAAAAAGATTTTCAATTTAAAAAAAATCTCTTTCTTGCCCATTTGCGGATGATGGTAACGATTTAATTTTTCCATAATTTAAGAGACCAATGGTCACTTGCTTGCATATTTTTTTTTTCGTTTTATTTGTTAATTATGCAAGATATTACAAAAATATTTTAATAAAAGTTGTTTCTTTTTAAAAGACCTTTCAAACGATACCATACTGGATCTATGTTGCCATTTAAAAATCGAAAGTTACTTCCGGTTCCGGGTACTTCCGGGTTTGCTTTGGTGATAATTTTTTTTATTTCAGCCTTGTACGACAAGGCGTTCTCAAAATAAAAGGGGTGGACGGGTGGTCTGAGACACCCTGTATAATTTAAACGTAATTTTTCTTTTTGATGATACCTCACTTCACTAGTTTAAAAAATTCCACCAGAGGGCGACCGGAATTCCGAAATTATTATAATACCAGTACTTCGATCCCCCAATGACACTAAATATTTTTAAATGATAGATTTTCTATTTTATTTCAATATTTCAAGGGGACTTTTGTACTGTAAACTTGATTTAAATAAAATACTGATAATAAAAAAGAAAAAATCATCATGGGTGTCTAAAATTATCAAAAATTTGAAATTATAATAATATAATTTCCCAAGAAACCAACGATGGAAATTGTTTTTGAATGGCATTTACTAATTAATTTTATTTTGTTTAAAAAACGTGGAACACCGTGTACATATTCTATTTACATTTAATTTAAAATATAAAAGTAGGTACAAGAGAGGAAGAGAGTAAAAAATTAAAAGTATTAGGGACAGTTACAATTTGTTAACCAGGTTCATACATTTTTAGTAGATTACAAAGCAAACCTTTTTTTTCAATTTTAGCCAAATAAATAAGTATAAAGTACGATTAATTGGGTACTTTTTTGATTTTGAAACTCGCTTGATTTTATGGTTTTGGTCATAATTTTTTTTCCATAAGTTTTTTTAAAATTTCTTCTTTTAGTTTAATAAAAACTCATGTGGCTATCATTTTTTTAAATTTTGATCTTTGTGTAATAAAGTCAACAATATTAGGAGATCAACAAAGAGATTGCTTCCTAAAAATTTTTTGACTGAATTAAATGTAAAGAAAAAACAAAAAACAAAAAGTGATATACAAGTGTCGAATAATCTAGGAATGGGTTTTTAGACCAATTTTAAGACAAAAAGTAAGAATATTTTTTTGCGCTAAAATGCTCCATTTCGAAAATTTTAGAAAATGAGTAAACTTCAATTACTCATTTTTTTTAAATTTTTCAGACTCTTAATTAAACTTGTATTCTTCAAGACATTCCTAATTTTATCTAATTTTGCACAGAAATTAAATAATTTTATTTAATTTTGTAACCATTTAGAAATTTGAAGTTGAAGTAGTTTATTTTATCCCATAACTTCTAAACGCAACAAGTTATCAAAAAGGTTAAAAAGAGCAAAAAGTTAAAAAAACGTGTAAAAAAGTGAATACTTAATTTTTTTCCTTACTATGATGTTGTACAAAAAAGTTAAAGAGGGTTCAAAGGGTTAATTCATCCGAAAAACTTCACCCTAACATTTTTTTTGAAAATTTGCTATTTCATCTCAAAGCGGCTACCAATAGTAACTGAAAAATGTTAGAAAAATTTTTAAATTTTTTGAAAACCCTATAAAAAATAATAAAAGCACGAAAAGCAAAAAATAGAAAGATATGTTTTTGTTTTAATCCTTTTCTACTAAGTAGCACCAGATAATATTTTTGTAAATACTTCCTATAGTTTGTATTTTGTAAAATGGCAATGCCGTAAATAAAGTATTATTATTATAAAATATGTTATAACCTTTTGTTTTTTCTTTATATTTAATTCACACAATTTTTACAAAGTATACTCTTTTTGCTTCTTTCAAAATTGTTGAGTTTATCTCACAAAGACAAAAATTATAAAAAATGATAGTCACACGGCATTTGTTAGTATAATAAAAAAACAAATTTAAAAAAAAACTCCACTGAAAAAAAAAATGACCAAAAACTCAAATATCAAGCGAATTTTAAAATCAAGCGCTCAAATTTGCCGACTATCGCCTTGACTTTTCAAAATTTTGTTTCGTTAACAGCCAAAATTCCGCCCTTCAGATTTGCCGCCCCGGACAAATGTCCGGGTTGTCCGGCCCCTAGAGCGGCCCCTCCACATGTATCTATAAAATTGTAAACTTTGTTTGTTACATGTATCTATGATTAAAGTCTCATTTAAAATCATACAAAGGCAAGTGAAGCAGATTTATTACTCAGAGTTCCGACCTATCCCGATGGCGACATGTCCCGGTGCCGAGATGTCCACTACCGACATATCCGGTGCCCAGTTATCCGGTGCCGAATTGTCCCGGAGCCGAGTCGTCCGGTGCCGAGTTGTCATGTACCCCGGATTGAAGCGCGAAGCCTGGCGAGCCGCTGAGCTGCAGCATGAATACACAAATTCAAATTAATAGGTTTGCATCACATGCGAGCAGTGAGGCTACAGGATAAATGTACGCTAAGACAGTGGCGTAGCGTGAAATTTTGCCACCCCCGCGAAATTCTGTCTGGGTCTCTACCATAGATAAAAAAAGTTAGCATCATTTATTATCACATCCAGGCCCGCTGAAGAATGCGCTTATCTAGAGCCTAAAATTTGTTTTTTCAATAAATTATTTTTATTTTACAGCTCATTTAAATAAGTGTTTTGTATAATAAAAGTTTGTGCATCAAATAAAATTTAAAAAATTTAAAAATGTTAACTGTTGGTAATATCTTTTCCTATTTCAAATATAGGATAAAAAACATCAGTACCTATTTCGATTTAATGGCGAATGACTCGCTAAAATTAAGGCAAACTTGGGCAAATTGGTTACTTGTCTGGCGATCAGAAAATTTATGGTCCCCTTTTCTAAATTAATTTTTGGGTTAAATTTTTCGTTTTAAAGATATGCTACAAAAATAAAAATTTAAAAATAAAACTCATTCATATTCGGCATTCCATTTCCATGACCCAATATAGGTGTACCTTATGGTTTTTGGGAATTTTTTAGTATCTAGAAAAGATTTTCTTCTAAAATTTTGAGAAAACATTTAATTTGTAGAATTTTGTATAATCTCTAAAAAGCGATTTTTTAATTCTAACATATTTTATATCTTCATGTTTAAAATTTATTAAAAGTAAAAAAAACCTAAAGATTTTAAAAATCTTTGTCTGTGGTGCATTTTAACCCATTTAACCCTACCGTCCTTTTAAAAGGACGGAAGAAAATTACTTTTTTTAATCCTAGTACAAATGCTAAAATAGAGAAAAAAGGGCACATGTTTCATATTTTTTTAAATAATTTACTAGTGTTTAACTTACCCGACTCAACAATACTAACAAGAAAAAATATAATTTTCAAAGAAAAATAGTTTCAGGGTAATATGGGTTAATGGCAGAGGAATAAAAGTGTTAAGGGGCGAGTAAGGTTAAATCTATACAAGAAAAGTATATTTTTACGATAATTTTTTTGACGACACAGTTAATATATTTGAAGAATATTTTATGAAATTTTCATTAATTTTTATGAAGAAATCAACAATTGGCAGTGAATCTTCGCTGACGTACTCCATAACTCATCACTGGATCATCTGAAATCAAAAAACCAAAATGATTTTATTAGTTGATAAGTTTCTGCAAGTAGCAACGTCGAGTTTTTTTTTTCTTTTATTGATTTTTCAATTTTTACAGCACTTAGAAGTCAAAAGACTGATTTTTCATCAAAAAATTGAATATTTTGCTATTTTAAAATACGTTAAAATTAAAAAAAAATCAAAAAACTCGACGTGGTTACCTGCATAAACTTATCAACTAATAAAATCATTTTGGATTTTTTATTTCAGATGATCCAGTCCACGGAGATTTGCTGTTAATGGCTCATATTTGTTCATAAAAAATAATGAAAATTTCATAGAAGTTCTTCAAAAAATATATACATATACAGGGTGGTCGAGATAAAGTGAATAGTCGAAATATCTTTAAAAAAATATGGGTTTCCATTTGAATACACCGAGTTAGGGTCAGAATGACCACGAAGAAGTCCTTCAGGTGAAAACTAACTGTTCTCATTCTGTGGCCCCTTTAAAACCAAAAAAAAATTATTTTATGAGAAAATCTTAAATCTGCCGAGTTGGGCCCCAAAATTTCAACCACTACCCTCCCTAAGGCTGCAAGTACAAGCTGTTAGTTCTGGGTAGGTAAATAATAAACTGGTGTATAAAAACAAATTTTAATGAAAGAGACTTACCAAATTTAATAATACATGGCAAAATTTATAATAATTATTAAAAATCAACAAAATTTTAATTTACTATACGTCATTTAAAATGCTATGTATCTATAACTGAAAATAAATTAAATCGAATTTTTGGAAACATATTAAATAAAAAGACTCAAAAAGCCACGTTTGTAAATAATTTGAAGGCTTTATTTAATTGAATATTTGCTACTCAAAGGAATTGAATTATGTATAAACTGAAATCAAGGCAGAAAATAAATAAAGCTAAAAACTTAAATAATAGTTATTTACAAGAATATTTATACACAAAACAAAAAAAAATATAAGAATCCACAAAATTATAAAATTACCTAAGTAAATCTAATATCACATTCTTGGAATGTGGATCATTTTTAAGAGTTTGTAATAATTACTTTAATAAAGACTATGGTTTTCGTTATTCAGACTTGGGATGCCTAAAAATACTGATATTATTGCAGAGTTAGAGCAAGCAAAATTCTTTATTGAATGACACAACATTTTCTTCGCTTTTCGGCTCCAACAATTTCGTCAGTTGTAAACTTGGATACGTCTACGGAGGGAGGTGTAATTACATCCGATATAGAGCTTATTGAAGACGTCCCAGTATTGTTCCTGATCTGCATTCTTTGTTTTTTCAAATCTGCTAATGTTCCATTACCGTTTATTGTAACGACAACATGCACAACAGTCACTTTACCGTTAACATCAGTCGTGTAAGCCTTTCCAATACTTCCATCAATTACTTCAATTGGTACATTATCATTATCCTTCCCATCAGGTGCTTTCCTTTCCAAAACCTGCAATGCTTCAGAATTGGACGGCACTAGACGTTCTGAAATTAAAATTCCTTTTTCATCTTCAAATTGTGAGGTATTGTTTTGCAGCTTTTGTACTCTGTAATTTTGAGCCAAGTTTCCATCATCATTTATTTCCTAAAACATAAAACACCATTATTTACACTTATCTTTCCACTCAAAATTTGGCTATGTATGCATTAAGAGGATAGTCGGAAAATCCAATTTAATCTAAGTTGATTTTGAAATCAGATTGATTTGTGCATATTTGGTCTTAATAAATTTACCACCCAAATTTTTTTTAAATATTTCTTTTTTTGGAGTATTCAAAAATTTTGCAGAGTGATTCGTAAAAATTGCGAATTTTAGAAAATTTGAAAAAAAAAAACTGAAAGTGATAAGATAATTTCTTTGTACTTTTTTGAATTCATGACCGAATTTTTTATTTTATCTATTTTTATAACAACTTATTTATTTTTAAATTACTTATTATTCTAAACCCCATAATATTAAAAAAAAATCACATAAAATAAAAAACTCCTAGTCAAGTTTTACTCTCTTAATTTTTTGTTGGTTTGGCCGACAACCACTGTATGATTAACAAATTAACGTAGGATTTTTAAAAAAGTATATCCGATTTTCTTTTATTGAAATTAACTTTTTTGCCAGAATCAAAAAATAAGAAATGAAATTATTTAAAATAATAGAAGGTTTTAATTTAAAAACTATTACCAAATAAGATGGTTCAACTTGTTTGTATCTACTCCTGTTTGTTATTCCTCTCAAGTATAAACTAGGAAACTTTATAAACTAAGTCTTGCTCAAGCATGAAATTGGTAATTTTGTAAATTTCGTGTAAACAAAGGATTATTTTATTACTTTACTTAAGTTACTTACTCTATAAGACACTAATCTAACTATTTGCCTTTTAGGAATCACTTTTTTACGATTAACAGACATGTTACCTATTTACTTTGAAATCTAAACAAGAACTGAATGCAATTAATTAGAGTTATACAATTACACTTGTTAATAAAATTTCACTTTAGGAATTCTTTTAAGCATGATATAAATAGAAAGGATGAGCTGCAAATAATAAATAATTTTTATTGGTATAGTTTTAATTATATGCCATAAAATGTTTTATTTAACTTCCTATAAAATATTTTAGGGTTTTCATTATTCTAATTGAATTTAGAGTAAATAATATATTATAAGAACTACGTATAAAATATAATAAATTATTATTTTAGAAACGGTTATTTTAAAATGGTCATATTTTTATTTCCTTAGTATTTAAATTAAACATTGCCAACTTTACGTTAAATGTCAAAAGGCTTTACCCTTTTATTTTAAATTATTATCACCAACGGGAAAATGGATGGATAAGTTACATGTTACATTTTCTTTAGATTTCAGCGATAAATTTTAGTATATTGGGCAATAAAATGCTTCAAGTTTAGCTTATAAATTTCGAGTTCCTAATGTCGTTGAACTCTTGCCCTAATGCAATTTAACAAACCTTATTTAGGTTTAATATAATAATCAATACGTATTGCAACATAAATTCCATTTTATTCGATTATTGCATGAAAAACAACCGTAAACCACAATCATAAATATCTGCTATTTAATGCATGTAGAATCATCGAAATTTACCCATGGTTGCATTTCATAATTGTTTGGTTTCTAAAAAAATATGTTAATTGACAAAATGATTGCAGATATGCATTTGTTGTTCATTAGGGTTAATTAATTAGTAATTTATTTATAAAAGTGGTGTTTAAATCATTAAAATGTAGATCAACTCAGGACAGGTAAAATCTTCAATATGCGGAGAAAATATACAGGGTGTCCCATTTGACGTTGGACTGTATGGGTATCTTTGTTATTATTGGAGATGGAAAGTCGCTTAAATGGACAAAGTAGTAGAGATTTTTTCGAATATTAATAATTCATTTACAAAAAATTTGAATATCGCATCGTTCCAACGCTATCTTGAAAAAACAAGAAAATGCGATTTTTAAAATATGGCTATAACTTCTTTATTTTCTGTGGTACCAAAAAAGTTTTTTGACATAATACAGACAATTTTTTCTGTAAAATGCAGTAAAACAAATGAATATTTTTTTTTCGCTAACGGATTGACCGGAAATGAACCAAACTTATTTTTTCTTATGGCAGCCATATTGAATTTACACATATTCGGAATCAGTATTTTTTTCTGAGTAATTTGGTATACCATATGTCATATTTAAAAAAAAAATAAAATTATTTGATTTTACAAACTAACATTGGACTTTAAGAGATGTAAATTGTCAATAACATAAATGTAACTATTTAAAATATTAAATGTAAAATAAATCTTAACACATATGTATTGACAGTTTACATCTATTCAAGGCCATTTTTTGTTAAAATTATTTCTATTTTTCTTAAAATATTACATATCAAATTACTCAGAAAAATACACATATTCCGAATATGTGTAAATCCAATAGGCTGCCATAAGAAAAAAATAAGTTTGGTTCATTTCTGGTCAATCCGTTCGCGAAAAAAAATATTCATTTGTTTTACTGCATTGTACACAAAAAAGTGTCGCTATTAAGTCAAATTTTTTTTTGGTACCACAGAAAATAACGAAGTTTTAGCCATATTTTGAAAATCGCATTTTCTTGTTTTTTCAAGATAGCGTTGGAACGATGCGATATTCAAATTTTTTGTAAATGAATTATTAATATTCGAAAAAATCTCTACTACTTTGTCCATTTAACCGACTTTCTATCTCCAATAATAACAAAGATACCCATACAGTCCAACGTCAAATGGGACACCCTATATATAACATAAGAAAAAATGTGGGAAAACAATTATTAATTATAATTAAAAAGCAAGCGAGTATCATAAAAACGGTCATGAAATGAGCAAAATGACGGTCCTATAAGTTCTTCGACCAGGTTCAAAAGATAAAAAAAATCTCAAAACGATATTTTAAAACATACAACTTCTTAAACGAGTGTCAATATGGATTTAGTTTACTTCCCTTGATCCATTGGTATCTGAGGTGATAGTTGAATTTGAAAGCAAAGAAAACGTAGGAGCACAGTTCTGTGATTTATCAAAATCTTTCGACTTGAGAATAGCTCCTCAGATATGCAAGAAATGGAGTACATAGTACCACAAGGTTCCATCTTGGGACCCTTACTTTTCCTTATTTATATTAACGATTTTTCATCCTGGTTAGGAGAAACAAACAGATACTTTTTGATGACGGACGATACCACAATTATTAACAGAAAACCGGATTTGGAAGCTTTAGGTAAATCAATGAAGAACTTTCAAAATTATTGTACCTTATAAGAAATTTAAAGTAAATTGTCATTTTAAATGTACTCACATTTTAACTATTGTATTTTAAATTGGGGGCAGTGGCGGATTAGGCCATTTGGAGGTCTGAGGCGCAACCTCATTTTGAGGCCGCTATTTTGTTTGAAATAAAATAAGATGACCTCTTCAGTTGACATCAGTTTCAGACGTTTCAGGGGTTGGTTTAAGGCTAACTTAGAAGTGCAAAATTTCAGTTTGTGACGTTATTGTGAAGGATGCTATAGGTAGCTTCAGCCTCCTGGTATAACGCCTTAGGCGAAATTTAAAAAAAAATGGCAGCATTTCCAGACGTGTGCGAAACGTTAGGGAATAGTATAGTTAAGTAATAAAAGTTCGTCCGATCAGCCGACTAAGTTATTTTTTATCCTTGATTTGTTTTAGGGACGCTAATCCAATATATCTATAAATCGGTATTTCCTTATTCAAAAAAATATCATGGAATTAGATGAACTTTTGTAAAAAATACCCAAAAGTTAAAAATAAAGAAGAAACAAATTTATACAGGGTGTCCTAAAAGTAGTGCTCAGAAGAAAATGCTAGAAAGTATACGAGATTTCATCGATACAAAACCCAATAGTCAGGGTTGGAACAGCCCCGTTTTTGGCGGGTCTTTGAATTTTGTTCCCACAGAAAATGTCGTTAATTTAAAATTCTGATATAGCTCATAAAGTTTGATCAATTTAATTGGATAAAATTGAAAAGGAAAGATGCCACTTAGGCTGGAAGTTATAAAAACATCATCAAAAAATATTTTCATAGAAAAAAATATTCTCCTTTCAAAAAATTAATAAGAATTCACTTTTTTGATATTTTGGCTCATACATTTGAAATAATCCCCATAAAGGTGCCTCTTTTTTAAGTCCGCTAAAAGTTCACATTAAACTCTATAAAATTTTAAAAATTCAGTGTTTTATCTCTTTTTCTCTAGGAGCAATGATAGTAATAAGAAAGTAAGTCACTCAGGCAGGTCATTTTTCTTACCAGCACTTGATAGAGTTTAAGGTTAAGTTCTACGGATGTGAAAAATGGTACTTTTATGGAGGTTATTTAAAAGTTCAAGCGAAAATATTAAGAAAAACGTGAAACCTTATTAATTTTTTGACAGAAGAATACTTTTTCTATGAAAATATATTTTTGATGATGATTTTATAACTTCAAGCCAAAGCGGCATTAATTAGCTTTACTTTACAATTTATTTCATTTAAATTGATTATTTGAAAAGTATTTAGTTTTAACAAAATTACAAATTAACGACATTTTCTGTAGGAACAAAATTCAATGGTCATTGAATTTTGTTTCTGAAAATTAAGAGTCAAAAAAGCCGTTCTGACCCTGACTATTACTTTGCTTGTAAATGAAATCTGGTCTGTTTTCTAGGATTTTCTTTTGAACACTTCTTTTTGGGACATCCTGTATAGGTAGGTATAACGGATTGTTAGGTTTATGGTTTTTTTGAATAAAATTTTTCAAAAACGACCATTAAAAATTCTAAAAAAAATTTGGCTGCATATTTTTTTTCAGTTTTTTTGAGGTCGGTTCAATTAGGAGGCCACAAGCCGGTGCGATAATCCGCCACAAATTGGGGGCACTCTTGTCATGATACTAAAATCTTTAAATTACAAAGAAAAGCAAATATTCGGATAATAACCGAATTAAAATACACAGACGATATTAGGAAAGAGTTTGTCAAAAACAATATCCTTACATTTCCAGCTACGGTAATTCTAAATTCTCTGCTCTACGCAAGGAAAAACCTGGAAAAATATGATAAGCGTGTAAACTTTCTCAACTATCCTACAAGATTTAAGGAAAATTTAAAACCAAAGAATTTCTGTATTTAAAATTTGAGCAAAGTTGCATAATTATCATGGTCCAAAATTATTTAATCACCTTCCAAGTGTTGTACGAGAATTGCCCCCAAAACAATTCCAAACCTATATTAAATCCGTTCTCATAAAGCATAGATGAATTTCTAGATTTCAAATTAGACTTTGAACGGTATCATGTATTTATCAGTATTCTCTTCGCCTATGTATTCTTTCTGACCTGACGTGTGTAAAGTTCTTATACTATTAGCACAAATAAATTTATTATATTTTGAGCGAAATAACAGGCAAGGGAAGGAAAAATATTAACAAATTAATAGACTAAACTCTGCGACATCCTCTAAAGGTACTTATTTTAAATGTCACGAAATAGGTCAATAAGTTATATATGTTTATCCTAAAAGGAATCACGTATTTCATCCAGTATATTGTCTTATTTGTTTTGTGAAATCACGAGGACGGGATGTAAACTTCAATCTTGGCGTTGAGTAAATCAACTCTACGATTGCATCAACTAAATAATTAGCTAAATACTCGGTATCATTAATTAAACTTGCTCAATCAACGCAACTATCGCGGTATAATTCCTAAGTTTTGTAATTAAGAAAAATTATTGCTTAAAAACCGATTTTTCATAAATCGTTGCTATAATTATATCTTGGAAACTTATTGATAATCTTTAATTGGTTATAGGATTTATTGAAAAATTTCTGGAGAATTAAAAATTATGTTGGTTCCTACCTTATCTACTTCTAATCTAAGTCGAGCTTCTTCGACGGCTTCACGTCTCGAAGTAAGTCCTTTATCTCTTAGCGACGTTCTCCTCACCGACTGCGTTCTTGTATTACTACTTTGAGACCGCCTTACTTTAGACCTCTTATCGGATTCATTTTGCCTTTTAAATTCTCGTTCCTGTTCCATTTTTAGATGGAGTATTCTTTCTTTAAGTTCAGGATCCTCGCAAATATCTGAAATGACAACAGTAATAAAAAATGGAAAATTTTTGCATTTCTTAGGTTTACCTGCTGGTGTTTCATCGTGTTTGTTTTTGGCAGTGAGGTTAGCTCCAGCATGGATTAATAATTCTAAAACATCCAGCTAAAACGGGCGATAAACTATATTTAACGTATACAAGACTTTAATAGAAATTTTGAATTAATTCACACCTAAATTTTTGGTGATGAATGAATGAATGAATTAAAGTATGAAATTTAAGCATCATAGTATCTAAACTTATTTTATATTCAAAATTCAGATCATGTAGTTAGCATAATCCTCAACTAAATATCCTGGTAGTGGAATTTTAAAACTTTTATCATATGTAGGATTTAACGTTTTATAACTTACGTGACCCCAGCAGGCTGCAGCATGGGCTGGTCTCCAATCATCTTTGTCTTTTACATCCGTATTTACATTGTGATCCAACAGAAACTCAACCACTGATGTATATCCATTGGCAGAAGCTATATGGAGCTGTGAACAAAATAAGCATGCAAAAGTTAGAATGTTTGTAAAGTTCCCTTTTTTTAAATAATTAAAGATTAAATTAATTATTTTAAAAATTAATGAAAAATAGACAAAAATGGTTACCTTTATTTCCATGAGTCATTTTAAGTAAAAATATTAATGGGTTTGACAATACAATATTAATGGGAATACAAATTTGTGCTAAAATGCCTTGACCAATAAATTTTTTTATAAACTAATTTTAGTGCTTGCTTTGAAATTTTGTAATTACTTAAGCGCACAAAAGCTCGTATGTGTATAGGGTAAACATAAAGCTCACACGACAATATTGTTTCTAAAATTTATGATTGTTGCCAACACTTTGATACATTTATCATCCGGGTAGGAACAGGCACAGCTCTTAGAAATAATAAACAATTAATATTAATCTTCTAGTTATAGAAGTGTGACTATAGTGAAATTGTTGGGATTAAGGGTCAAATCATGACTTAATTCCCAGATGTAATATTGACCTAGAACTGTAACATGTAAGTGTTAAACTTTCCTACAATCATTAGAGAATTTTTGCTGTAACAAAGTAAAATCGTGAATTTACGGTTTAAACAACTGGTAGTAACTAATCCTGGGAAATTTAGTTAACCTAGTTTGGTATAAGTGTGTGTACCTAATTTGCACCGTTGGGGCCCGTTTTAAGAAATCCCAACTCAATTTCTTAGCGCTACCTGGGAAATATCAGAGAAAAGTAATCAAACTTAAAATATAGTGGTGGGATTTAAAAAAATAATATTAATGAAACTTTAAAGGCAATTGAATATTCCATGGATTTTCGAATGGTTGAGTTGCTAATTAATTTAAATCCAAAGCATAATTATGTATGTGTTGGTTGGCTTGTTACTTAATGAGGAAGAAAAATGGGTTGCTGTTGTAAGTAAGGCAAAGATATGGCAATAAATATTAATGTTGTATTCCGATAAATGTAGCTATTCATTTGATTATTTTTAATGCGCGTGAAGTATAAGGAGCATTGAGATCAGCATCAGGAGAACTAATTTAAATAACAATTGTATAAAACAAAAGGTTGTACTAAGGAGGCAAGGTGAAAGTAAACATTCGAGAATTTATGTATCCCACGGGTTTAACAAATACGAGCTTAAATCAATTAAATTCTAACCCAAATAGAACAAAAGTATCCGAATTAGTAAGACTTACAGGAGTGGCGCCTTGCTTATCCGGCATTTCGAGATTTCCATTTGCTGCAGCGATTTTTTTCAAATCAACAAGCATTCGCCTTTCTGTTTCTGCCCTTGTATCATCAATGAGCTGTTGAGTAACTCCATTTTTAGCCATTTCACTTTCAATGTAATCTAATGTATGCTCATCCTCGCATATATCATACGGCATATTACCGTCAGCATTTACGGCCAGCAGATTCGCACCACGAGCTATTAATATCCTGTTCAGAAAATAAGTCAATATTTAGAAGAGGTATTAAGATTAATTTTTCTAAATTGCGAAGATGTAAATTTACTGAAGATATTAAAATTAAACTAAATTAGAACATGGGATTAAAGAGAAAATTTCAATTACAGTCTTGTACATTTCGTGTTTAATTAACGAATTATTAATAATAAGATGAAAGTATTTTTTAATACTAATTTATAACGAAATAATTAGATTCGTTTTTAAAATAAACAAATGTAATCAAGGAAATTATACTGCAATCTAATTTAACTTGAAATGGAGTAATGCCAAAGTATTAGTTGACGAACTATAATTTGCATTTAAATGTATTCACATTTGAAGTGAAATAAGCCCAGAGGGTAAATGATTAAATGCAACACCTCACCTAACTAATTTAAGGTGTCCACACGTTGCAGCTGCATGTAAAGGTGTCCATTTCTCGCTATCTTCTGCATTTACGTTAGCTCCGTATTCTAACAGAAGTAGTAACATAGCTTCATTATCGTCTATGCAGCACTGGTGCAAAGCAGTCAATCCATCTTCATTACTTGAGTTAGGGTTTACACCTTTCATTAGTAATCTTCTCACTAGAAGAAATAAATCGTTTGAATAATTTGTAAAATCAACTAATTTTAAATGCCATACTTTTCCTTACTGCAATAATTAATTTGCTAATGGATATTTCAGAAAAAGCTTTTGTAAGCTCTATTAGGGAATTAATTAGAGGGTTTCATTTATTAACAATGCTACGCCGCTTTAAGAAGATTTAAGTGAAAATTTCTTCTAGAAATGCCATTTACTTAAGTTGAGTGCATATAGCAATGTGAGTGTGGGTTTAAATCCTTATAAGGCTTAAAGTTTTTCAGGGTATTACTAGGTATAATTGAAGCTTAAACTCGAGGGGTATTACACGTGGGGAAGTTTTTCTACAAGTCCAGGTAAGTACAGGAAAGTCTCAAGCAAATTTCGGAAGACGATGACTTTCAAATTTTTAAAAAACATGCCAGTGCATTAAAATAGCCCGGAATTCCTGGGAAATCCGTGAAAATCCATTACATTATAAAAGGAAGTCCTTGTACACATTTTTTTACTGTATCGTTTAAGAAACATGCACGTTCATCAAAATAATGCGGAAATTTCAAGGAAATTCGGAAGGTCCTCAAGAAATCTAAGAAAGTCCCAAGGAAATTTCGGAAGACGATGATTTCCTAACTTTTACGCGAGCTTTTACGTAACACGCTGTATCAAAAATAATCCGCAAGTCCCGGGAAGTCCGAGGAACTCACGAGAAGTCCAAAGAAGTACCAAGCAAATTTCGGAAAACGATGATTTCTAAACTTTTAATAAACAAATCAGTGCATCCGAGGTTCAAGGAAGTCACGGGATGTCCCAAGCCAATTTTGGAAGACAATGTTTTCCAAACGTTTTCCAAACAAACTGGTGCATCTTAGGTCCAAGAAAATCCGAAGAATTTCCAAGCAAATTTTGGTAGACGATGATTTCCGAAGTTTTACAAAACATGCATGTGCATCAAAAGTTCCGGGAAGTCCGGGGAAGTCTTAATGAAGTTCAATGAAGTACATTATAAAAGGAAGTCCTTATACAAGTTTTTTTACCGTATCGAAACATGCACGTGCATCAAAAATAATTGTAGGTGGTAAAAAAACGGCTATCGAACTCCTTTGAACTATGACTTTATTTTGATAAATTTTGCCGACGTTTCGATTGTTTTTTCCAATCTTTTTAGACATCCAAAGTCAAATACAGCATGCAAACGCTTTTTGTCAAAACAAATAATGCTCATCTCAAACTTAAGGAAATTCACTTTTATCACAATAATATTCATCAAAAAACTTAGTGCTCAGATGTCAATTGACAGATAACAGATTGTATTAACGGTTTCCGAAAGTGTGTAGACACTTGTAATTTGTAATAAAGAAATCTTAGGTACACTACAACATCTTAGCACTAAGTTTTTTGATGAATATTATTGTGATAAAAGTGAATTTCCTTAAGTTTGTGATGAGCATGATTTGTTTTGACAAAAAGCGTTTGCATGCTGTATTGTTTTCGACACATGTGACTTTGGATGTCTAAAAGCCTTGAGAAAGATTGGAAAAAACAATCGAAACGTCGGTAAAATTTAGAAAAATAAAGTCATAGTTCAAATAGTTCGATAGCCGTTTTTTTACCACCTACAATCATTATCAACGAACGTGAACATTTTCATCTTTAAATCAAAAATAATGCGGAAATCTCAAGGAAGTTCGGGAGGTCCTCGAGAAATTAAAGTAAGTCCCAAGCAAATTTCGGAAGACGATGATTTCCTAACTTTTACGCGAGCTTTTACAACACATGCCGTATCAAAAATAATGCGCAAGTGCCGGGAAGTCCGAGGAACTCACGGGAAGTCCAAAGAAATTTCAGAAGACGATGATTTCCAAACTTTTACTAAACAAACCAGTGCATCCGAGGTCCAAGGAAGTCACGGGAAACCTCAAGCCAATTTCGGAAGACAATGATTTCTAAACGTTTTCCAAACAAACTAGTGCATCCTAGGTCCAAGGAAATCCAAAGAAGTCCCAAGAAAATTTTGGAACTTTTACAAAACTTGCATGTACATCAAAAATAAAGTGCCATTAAGTCCGGGTAAGTCTCATGGAAGTCCTCAGGAGATTCTAGGAAATCCCAAGCAAATTTCGGAAGACGATGAGTCCGAAACTTTTACTGAATGTGCACGTGCATAAAAAAATAAAATTCTGAAGTCCGGGGAAGTCCGTGAAAATCTCGGCAAGTACATTATAAAAGTCGGGAAATTTGAGCGCTTGATTTTGAAATTCGCTTGATATTTGCGGATTTTCTCATATTTTTTTTCGAGTAAAGTCTTTTTAAAATTTCTTATTTTGGTACACAGAAGAATGTGTGGCTACCAATTAGTTCATCTTTTGTTTTTGTAAATTGTCATACAGCGGCGTTCATAATGTTTTTACAGCGCCACAAGAATTAAGAGGGAATTAAGAAGGACAGTAAATGTATGTTTTAAACTTCTTCTTGAATTTGGGGAAGATGTCAAGAACCACAATACACCCCGCATAATCGAGTTGAAAGAACCAATAAAAATCTTCATTTCTGTTATATTTTAAAATTAGTAACATTCAACACTACACTTCTAAAGGACGATTTTCTTAAAAATTAAATTATTAAGTCCAAAAAATAAGCATAAAATAGGTCATATTTTACGTATTTTTAATAATTTTTTTTGGCCATTTTGGATATAAAATATTAAAAAAAACTATCGCTTATAAGTCTTAAGTAGAGGTTCTAATTTCATATGATATTCTTATTTTGTATACAGGGTGATTCACATTTATGTGAAAATCTCTCGGATGGTGATTCCTTAGAGATCTTTGGTGGTAAAACCAATAGCAACTTTTTCAGTACTGCATTTTTATGAGATTTTTTTTCAAAATATCATTCTGTAATCAAATTTACACAAAAATGGTGCCCTTATACAAATTCGATAGAATGAGCTCATTCTATCGAATTTGTATAAGAGGATGTTTTTTTTGTAAATTTGATTACAGAATGATACTCTGAAAAAAAATCTCATAAAAATGCAGTACTAAAAAAGTTACCATTGTTTTTACCACCAACGATTTCCTAAAATACCACTTAGAAACAATAAAAAAATTTCAAAAAATCATGGACGTGAGTCCAATGCATATTAAGAGTTATGCCAAATTTGAATGCTTTACTAGTATCCATTCTGAAATAAATGGCCAAAAACCTCTTCTCTGTCAGCACCTTTGAAGAGCTGTAACTCTCTTAGGAAGCGTAATCGGACATATGTTTATATGAACTTTTTTTCTTATTTTTATCTAAGGAATCACCACCCGAGAGATTTTAACATAAATGTCAATCACCCTGTATAGCCCAATACATATTGGCGTAATTTGAAAAATAAAAACTGTTAATAAATTCAAAAAAACTGAACATACTTGCAAAGCTATTAATGTGAGTAATATTGTATGATAAAAAATTGCACAAATCATAAAAAGTTGAAAAATAGAACAAAAAAAGTATTCTTTTGTTTTCAATTTTTTCTGATTTTTACAAGAAAATAGAAACAATTTTTTATCATATCATATTACTCACATTAATAGCTTTGCAAGTATGTTCAGTTTTTTGAAATAGAAAGTTTAAAAATATATTTTTATAATAATATATTAATGATAATTATCCTTGATTAAAATGTATACCTACAAAGATAATAGGAACTTTATACATTTATTGGTGCTATTGTTTTTTGCTTTTAGTACTCACTCTGGGTACTTTAGTTTGAATGAAATTTCGCAAGCTTCAGGGCGAATAATAACAACCACACAAGTTGGGTAACTTTACTTCGCCGTGAATATACAATGCCCTTTGCTTTTAAATGTTGATTGAAGAGGTATACGAAAACACCAGCGGCGGAAGAAAAACTTTATGAAAAATTCATGATTAAAAACTGGTAAAAATACAGAGTGGTTGTGAACTTTAAAATAACAATTTTTTAGGAGCACTTTATTTTTTAATACTCTAATTATTTAATATTATAGAATAAAGAATAAAATTACTTTAGTATGGCTATCCATATACATATTAAAATTTTTTGATCTCGAGAAAAATCGTGAATCCCTAACCGCTATGGAATATTGCAGAGCATTGAAATTGTTAAAAAGCTTTGTTTGTGGTATTTTGTTAAAGGATGCCCTGACCTGTCCACCTGTTTAAATGAGTAATCGCTTTGAAAATATAATGAAACCCATTTTTCAACTCCCCTGTCTGAAAAACATTCTGGACATGTCGCGGAAGGATTAAAAAACTAATCTTCTATTTTGGCCGTACATATTGAATTCGCCAATTATACTGGAACGCTCAAATTGGGGTTGGTCTTTTAAAATTTTTAATAGGTTAGTAAAAAATTATGTTCACCATGCCAGGTAATAAATTTTCCATCAATTTTATGTTTTAAAACCTTTTACTTTTTACTATTCAGTCCACAGGTGCCAGCGATGCGAAGAAATGGATTTTCCTGTGGAAACTCCTGCCGCATGCACAGGATAAAATTAAAGTTAACAAATTTTTAAAAGATTCTACAAATCAAGTTAGTAAAATCTATTGTAAGAATTTACAAAACCATAGATACCCTACTGCATTTTGATGGAGATTGTCAACATGACAGTTTTAAGAAAATAATGTCACTTTTTGCAAAATTGTCATATAACATCGGTGCCCAGATTCATACTTTAAACATATCTTACTTCTTCAAAAATTTAAACATTTTATCGACTATTTCATTGATTTAATTCGTGTTTCTTTATGCAAAAAGTGCTTCTATTTGTGATGGTTTTAGGGAATTATAAATAGTTTTCTGGTACTCTACCAAAGGTCCCTAACAATGTAGCGAGAGCGTATGCTCGAGTTTTGGGACACCCTGTATAAAATTAATTTTCTTCTTTTATTTATTTTTTAATGGGGGTTCAAAAAGGTATCCTTTTCGTATTATCCTCCGAACATTATTATTGAGATCCCAATCAATAGAGCGAGTTCCCGAAAAAAATACGTTTTAAGTATAATAATAAAACGTTACCCGGCGCTTTACCATTTGCATTTATTTTAAGTATTAGCTTTCAATTTTAATTACAAAAAATCAACAAAGTAAATATTTTCAGATTTGTACATATTATACTGTTATTATGAAGTCATTTCGATTTTAACTTAATTAAAAGAGCTGGAAAATTAAATCATGGTGGAAATTAACCGGTAAGCTAATTTCAGACATAATGAAGGTTGACTTCATCCCGAAATAGGAAATGATGTTTATTTGTGCGGGTGTCATATGACTTTACCACCTTACAAAATGAGCACGTTCATGGTTCATGTATTTTGTAATTTTGCAATTACTTCTTGCAATATCAAGTACAATTACAACAAATGGCTTGAAAATTGATTTATACGCATACATTAGCCATTGCCAATTAGATTTTTTTATAATGTTATAAATTAACTTTTTAACGAAATAATTTGTAAAATTAATATTCGCGACTGACCTGTTTATTCAAATATTGTTTGTAAAGTTAGCTCTAAAAAATCTGCAATGTGTTTAAAATATTCAAGGCGAAATATGATTGTTTATTTCCAAAACGATGAGCTTATTTTGTACTAAAATTTATCTCTAGATAATAAATCATTTGAAAAAGACATTCATCTCTTTCATATAAACATGCTTATGCTTATTTGCAGTTTAAAACACTATTCATATAAATGGCTTACAAAAAAACTAATGGGAGTTTGGAAATAAACAAAAAGTTAACTACACTTGCAATTAAATTTATGTCTCCTTAAATAAATTTTTAAAAGCTTCCATACCAATCCTAAATTAAAAATAGATTATGTTATGCACTAGCGAAGTAGAAGTAACAATTTTAAGTCTACAAAATTATATGGTTTTTACCTGTTTTTATACAGGGTGGTGATTATTTCGATGCTCACCATTGGTATCTTCTAAAGTGGAAGAGATACGAGGTCGGTTAAATTAAAGAAAAGTTACGCATTTTTATGGCCATTAATACCCAGATTCTGGTCAAATCATTTAAGTTTAAAGGCCTTTAAATTTAAATTTGTTATACAGGGTGTCCCAGGAGGAATCGAAAAAAAATTAGGAGGTGATAGTATGGAATATTTTAAGTAAAAAAGTTCAAATAAACATGTGTCCGATTCTCAATGGTTACGGAGATACACTTGTTTGAATGTTGTTATTCAGAGATAACATAACGACTTATCCATGAATTCGTTAACGTCCTTGAACTTAATGTAAATCTAAGTATTTTCCCTCGATTTAGGACAAAAATAAAAACTCTATCTGTTGTTGTAGCTAACGTTTATTTTTTATAAACTTCATCAGAGCTACAAATTATTAGTTTAAAATACATAAACAAATCACAATTAAAATCTTACCTTTAACAACTTTTTAGGCAGGTAAATGAAAAAACTACATCTAAAATATGCCATGAACTAATTGTTCGCATAACAAATAGTGTTGCTCTCATCAAGAAACGACAAGACGACCTCGGAAGAGCTTTTATGTTTTCTCTGGATAAAAACATTCAAACAAGTGTATTTCGGTAACCATTGAGAATCGGACATATGTTTATTTGAACTTTTTTACTTAAAATATTTCATACTATCACCTCCTAATTTTTTTTCGATTCCTCCTGGGACACCCTGTATGGGTTGTAATGGACAATTTCCATGGTTACATTATTTGTGTCTAATTAAAGGCCTTTAATTTTCACCAGAATCTGCCTATAAAAATCTGAAAGAAAATTTAAGATATTTAAACTCATTGCAAAATTATGGCCAAAAATCTAAAAAACGTGATTTTAAAAAAAAATTTATATTTTCCAAACCCATACTGCTACGTCAATGAAATTTGGTACCTTTAAATTGTTGACTATTTTAAGTTAAATGACGTCAAAAAATAATATTTTGGCCTCCTAGATTCGAAGCCACGATATTCAACTTTTTTATTTCTTATGGCCGCTATATTGGATTTTTACGTCATCAGATAATAAATAATAATACATTTCCAGATTGCTAATTAACATTAATGTGTTTCCTTAGATAACGTGTTAAATTTGAAAATTTGAATAAAAAACAAATGAAATCAATGTTTTATGGACAGTTTCCATGGTTCCCATAAAAATATCGCCTCAAATGAAACTTTAAATTTGATCAAAATTCTAATAATAAAAAAGCAAATACTTTAATCATTTTATTTGATTAATATTATAAAGACACTTGTTATTTACATAAAATGCTCTTATTGCATCATTTGTTTATTTTTTTTCTTTATTATTAGATCAATTTTGAGGAGATATTTTTATGGTAACCATGGAAACTGCCCATAAAGCATTGCCTTCATTTGTTTTTTATACAAATTCTTAAGTTTAACACATTTTCTAAAGGAACATATTAAAGTTGAATAACGTGGCTTCGAATCTAGGAGGACAAAAAAAATTTTTTTTACGTTATTTAAGTCTGAATAGGCAACAATTTAAAGGTACCAAATTTCATTAATGTAGCAGTAATGGTTTGGCAAATATAAATTATTTTCGAAAATCACATTTTCTGTTTTTTTGCCGATAATTTTACAGAGTTTAAATATCTAAAATTTTCTTTCATATTTTTAATGGCCATAAAAATGAGCAACTTTTCTCTAATTTAACCGACCTCGTATCTCCTCCATTTTAAAAGATACCAATGGTGAGCACCGAAATAATCACCACCCTGTATATCAAACTACGTGAATATGTATTGAGCTATACACAAAATAAGAATATCAAATGAAAGTGGAACCTCTGCTTAGGACTTGTATGTGACATTTTTTCTAATATTTTATATCCAAAATGGCAAAAAAATTATTAAAAATACGTAAAATTTGGCCTATTTTATACTTATTTTTTGGACTTAATAATTTAATTTTTGAAAAAGTCGTCCTTTAGAAGTCTAGCCTTCAATGCTATTTAAAGTATGCAATTATAAAACTGAATGTTATTTACAAAATATGATTGTAGTTTGTAATAATTGCAAGGCATATTTCGTAAATTTTGAACGCGCATTTTAACTGGAAAAACAGCTAATACCTTCGTAGTCTAGGTGATACGTATTTTAAAATATAACAGAAATTAAGATTTTTATTAGTACTTTCAGCTTAATTATGTGGGATGTACTGTGGGTCAAGATTTCTTCCCCAAATTCAATAAGAAGCTCAAAATATACGTTTACTGTCGGAGTGCGGTTCTACTTAGACTCCCAATCTTGCTTGTTTATTACAGTTACAGTTCGAAAAAAATACAGGGTGTCCTAGCACTGCGAGGAAGTAACATAACCAAAAACGTTGGAAATATTCAGGGTGATTCAAAACTATTCCGAATCCTTTTAAGGGCAAAGGGCGTATTCCTCTCATTAAAATAAGAAGAAATATAAACATGATATCAATAGAAAGCTTGTAAAAATGCCATCGATTGATGTTAAAATATACAGGGTGTTCCGTTTGAAAATTTCACTTAATTGGTCAATTTGCGTTTCATGAAGCACTCTGATAAACCCTTATCACAAATTTAAATCTATCATGATAGCTGTATACTAGATTATATTGAATTGTTTTTGTCAAAATTTCAACCCGAAATTGTCATTTGTTTTAGAGCAGTGATTTTTTAAAAGTGGTTCTTTTTTTCGCTTAAATCGTAAATATCAGCAAAACGAGTGAAAATATACCTATAAAAGGTTGTACAAAGTATGATTATTTTTTGATAAGAAATCCAAAATTGTCATAATATACTGGGCGCCTAAAAGTATTGTTTATTCTGTCGCTATCTTTTTTATTTTAGAGCAATGTTACTTCCTCCCTGCGCTGTAACACCTTAAATGTAATGTTCCATGATAATTATTTAATGGAACATAATAATCTATACACAGGTTGTCCGAAAATGTGGTTATTTTAATTGAAAATTGTTTCCTGCATCAACTCACGTAGTTGGATTATCCACTTATAGGACACCCTGTATAGTATAGTAGTATAGTTCATTAGGTACGATATCGAATCCAAATTGCTATTCTATTTTGGTTTATTAAATAAAATAGTAAATATTAACGGAATTAAATTACGTACACACTGGAACGATTATTATTAAATGATATTGATGCAATTATTTTTAAAATAATTATGTTTTGTTAAAATATGTAATTGGATACGTAATTATCACTAAAAAATTTTAATTATCAGTGTACAATAAATTATATTTATCATAAATAGTTATGTTTTATGTTTTGTAGACATTGACATTACAAGGTTTATTTAAAAATATTTATCTAAAATTGAAAAACGTTGTACCACTACACATGGATACTACAAAACACTAGTCATAATTTGAATTATCAATTCATTCATAATCCTTGGTGCTACTTAGGGAATTTAGAGTATTCACTTTGATTATGTTTGGCTAGGTAAAATTTGGACGTTATTTAATTTAAAAAAATCGCCCATGAATAAATTTATATAAAAATTTTTCAGAAATAATAGTAGGCTACAAAAACAAGAATTAAATTTCCTCGTAAATTTCATAAAGGAGTTTTATGTTCAGAGAATTATACATTATTTGAGTACTAATTTACAGCTAAAATGTAAGTTTCTATAAATAGAAAAATTAGCACCATGTCATGCTTTGATTAACGAAACTGTGTAAGTTACACGAATATTGATAATGAGTTGGGAAGGAAAGATTTTTCATTGGTTTAAAAAATATTTGAAACTCACCTTCGTCCACATCATTTCTAGCAGCAGCTTCAAGGAGTATCACACTATCGTTAAAAAAAATTCCTCGTTTGTTCGACTTGTACAATTTTGAAGGTTTTTTACTATATTCCTTTTCCTTTTGCTGCCACAGTTTCAGTTGTTGATTTCTTCTCTTTTTGGCTAATATAAGTCTTTCTTGTGTCGGCATTTGCTCTATCTGCGGCATTTCCGCAGCTAAATCGGAATGCTCCATGGCGATCTCGTGCTCCAATTGAAAATGCGAAGATTACTTCACCTAGAAAAATAATTTACAATAAAGCAATTTTGTTGATGCAAAGACACACTTTTTAAAATATAATAAACACCGAACAAATTGCGAGTGAGTCACGATTTCTTATTATTTTTGTACCACTAAAACAGACACAATAAAATAATTGAGGAATAATGAGTTAATTTTACAATAATTTTTTTTGTCGAATCATTAAATTTCCAATTGTAGTTATGTTAACTATCTTAATTACTACACTTTAAACAGTAATTTAATAAAAATCATGCACTGAAAATGATTTTGTTGTAACTAATATATTGTTTGTATAATGTTTAAAATAGACTGTCATGTACGTGTGATAAAATATTAATGTTCACAATCTTATCTTGCAATAAAAGTGCGACCAGCTTAATATTAAATTAACATATCTTCAATAATTATATTAGCTTTGTTGATAAAAATGATTAGCTCGCGTGATAATGAGATTATTATCATAAGAAATAGAAGCTTAGTTCTCTTAGATTCTAAACATGTTTTTCAATTTTTATTTATAAAATGAGATGATAATAATTATAATATGGAAAACAAAATTATTAATTATCATATATAAATTATTTGTAGGTAGCTCTATCTGAAACAGTTAAACAATAGATAAATATAATCAATAAATAACTCCAATAATTTACGATTATTCCAGCAGGTTACTTTTTGTGCTTGTGCCACGGTCATATTGTGATTTTGTTTAGTTTTTCAACAATTAAATTTTTATTGAATAAACGAATCATTACATTTGATTTTTTTGATGAGTAAATAAATTCATTACTAAATTTTTCACATTATTCAACTTGCTCGGACCGTGTCACTCACATAGCTGCAGTATTCCCAACCCATTGGGTAATGAGCAATGGATTATGGGTATTTTCGTTAATCACTGGGTAACCTATTAAGTAATGAGCAATGGATTATAGGTAATTTCAACCACCGAATAAAATTTAGATAGAATAAATCAAGAGATATAAAAAATACGAAAAATAACCTCAAAAATTTAGCATAAAAGCACCGTAAAATATAAAAAGAAGTCGTGGAAAGCAGAGCCGGATCTAAAGTGGAGCGTGTGGGAAGTCAAAGGGGGGCGCGAAAAAAAGATAATTTTTTTAATTTAAAAAAAAATTGTTTTTTTATGAAATTTCAGGATCGAATCAATCGCGCCGATATCGACAGTTTTCTCACGATGCATGTGTTTTTATGATTCTTGTTACTTATTTTTGTCAATTTTTTCAAATTTTTTGCTTGCTTTGAAAAGGTAGATTCGGGGAGAGTTGAGGTTAAAAATTGTCATAACTTTTTTGTAGATAACTTTTACAACATTTTTCCTTTAAATTAATGGTCTCCATTTAATTCTTAACAAAAAAGGTACTTTTATTTAAAGTCGGTAGAATGCACCGTTTTCGAAGAAAATGCATTTTATTATTTTATTGATGGTCAAGACAATTTAAATTTAAAAAAATCATGTTATTAGCCCTGGATTATTTTATTTTATTGTATTACCCAAAACTGTTTAGGAAATTGAAAAAAATCACGAAAACGTATCCAAACTGTATTATGATTCATACCAAATATCAAATCTGTTAATTTGTACTTCAATTTGTTTTGAAATAAACAGAAAAAAACCTACTTTTTAACAGCACCTTTAAAGAGCTGTTGCACCCTTATGAGGCGAAATTGCACATAAGTTTATATGAACTTTTCTTATTCTCTTGACATCTACTACCCCACATATTATGGAACACCCTGTATACAAGGTGTCCCATATCGTTATGCAGAAATTTTGTGAGTGTAAACTAGGTTCAATTTTAAGACTAAAAGTTGCAGGTCTATTATTTTTTATTCAAAAGTTACAGAAGAATTTAATTTTCAAACTCCAAAACAGAAAATAAAGTTCGTACAAAAAAATATATTTCAGTTAACAAATACTCATACTCTACTTTAGAAAACTGGTAAGGCATTTTTAATTCAGCAAAAACTAATACACCCAATAACCACAAAAATCGAATAAAGATTGATTTAAATTTTAAAATACCGAGATTTGAATGCCACATGTTAGTAAATTAAATTCAAATTGCAAGAAAGAACATAATTTCTTTTTAAAATAAATTTTAAATCAACTATGTTTTTATTTAAATTGTCTTCAAATATAATTTTCTGTTTTGGAATTTGTAAATTTAAAAGTGTTGTCACTTTTTAATAAAAAATTGAGCTACAACTTTTGTGTTTATTAGTCTTAGAATTAAACCTACTTTAAACTCACAAAATTTCTGCATAACGATATGGGACACCTTGTATGTGATTATATTTTATGTGATTTGGATTAGAGTTGTAATACTTAATACTTACATACTTAAACATAATAACATAAATCAGAAGGTAAATAAGAAGAAGTTGTAATTTTGATATTACCCAGTTATTATTTATTTTCCGGAAATACTTACATTACTTAATATTTTATGAGATATTATCTGAAATATACTACCTCATATTTTGGATTTAGTATTTCAAATATTTTTTTTAAAGTATTTTCATATTTTTAAGTTTGACATACTTTAACTAGCCATAAATACTTTTTAGATTCAATCTTTACAAACCGAAAGACCGAAAGAAATAGACAAAAAAATAGATTTTAGATTTTGTTTTTTGATTTTGGGTCCAGATGGGTATTGGGTCTCAGTTGAACTTTTTCAAATAAAAAAAGTATTTGAAATACATTTTATATTTCAAATACTTTTTTTGGTGTAATATTTTACAGAATGTATTTCAAATAAAGTTTAGTAAAAAAAGTGTTTAAAATAAAACAAAAAAGTATTTTACCCTACTCTGGATATTAGACCAGCATGTGATTCAGCACATGGGTATTTAAAAAAAAATATAACTTGGATATGGAATTTTTATTTATAAAATACCATTTTTTGGTATAAAAATTTAAATTAAGTCCTCTAAGAGTACCTTTTTTTATTCAAAATAAAATATAAATATTATTATGAAAACAAATATTTTGTAATGTTGACCATAAAAAAGTTAACGCTAGTTTTAAACTTAACCCTCCTTGCCTCCTTAAAACTATCCTTTTCAAGAGTTAAAAAAATATGAAAAAAATTATAAAGTTATATCTTCAGTGTATAATCATTCACACCAAATTTCAAATCTCTAGTACAATCCGTTTTCAAATAAATGACGAAAAACGTACTTTTAAGTTTTTTTCTTAAAATTAGCTGTCGAATCGCCTCCTAAAGTTTTGCCGCTTAATTTGTGGACACCCTGTATACAATATTATTTTTTAATAGTCTTTATTTTTTATAATAAAAAAATATGTTTGGTTACCTATAATTTATTATAGAATAATTTTTTGTGTGTGTGGGGGGGGGGCAAATTTGCATGTTGTCCAGGGTGACAAAATGTGTAGATCCGGCTCTGGTGAAAAGGATAGTATTCTACACGCGAGAAAATAGCCATATTATTCATGAAGACCGAAATTGCGTAAGAGGTCTGATAAAAAGTCGTCGATACAGTACAGTATTCAGCTCGCGGAGTCGCGGGTATTTCCCATTATTCGTTCGAACTTACGGCACTCGGCTTTCGCCCCGTGTCGCAATTCGTCCTCGTGAATTGTGGCTTGTCATAGCCGCTCCACGCTCGTTGAATAATATACTATTATTATTAATCTATGCCGTTTCATAAAAAATATTTAAATTTCTATAAATCTTAAAACGAACACTTTTTAGTAGTGTGCTTAGAAAAATAAAAAACAATTTTTTTAAAGAATTTATTATACAGGGTGGAACAAAAAAAACGGAGCAGGCCATAACGTTTTTATTCCTTGTCCGATTGTTGAGAAATAAAAAGCATCTATAATTATTTGCTTTGTAGGAAAAACTGTGTTAAATACAATTTCCCAAACCGCTGTGATTTTTAACAGGTGTATATGTATACACTTTTGTTTTTTAAATGGAACTGTCAATTTTTTTTCTATGATTTAATAAAGGGTTTTTTCTGAATACAGTGGTGTATAACATTATTTTTATTATTATTAAAAAAAAACGAAAAAAAAAATTATTTAATTTTTTTATTCTTTTTTCATTTCCGTATATCACAAAAATAATCAAAGTTTTTTAGTATTTTATTTGCAAACGAAATTAAATTAAAAAAGAAATTTATACAAATTGTTCAATGTGGGCTCCACCGTGGTCAAGACAAAGCTGACATCTTCTTGCTACGCTTGAGATTGCATTCAAAATAATTCCCGGTGATATAGAGTGTGACAAGCGTCGATAATTTTTTGTCGTAAAATTTCAACAGTATTAGAGGTAGTTAAATATACCTTATCTCGAATATACCCCCAAAAGAAAAAATCTAACGGCGTTAAATCAGGGGAACGGGCCCGGCCATCGAATTGGTCCATGTGTTCCAATCCACTTTCTTCCAAATTGTGCATTTAAAACTTCAACATTCATTCTTGCATTATGTGGCGTAGCCCCATCTTGTTGAAAAAATATGCGAATTTCTTCCACGAGTGGTAAATTATCTAAAAAATTTGTAGATTTTCTGTCAGCAGTTCATGATATTTTTGTTGATTTAAAGTCCCATCAAGAAAAATTGGTCCAATTAAAGTATCTCCCAAAAGGCCACACCAAACATTTAAGCTGAATCTTCTTTGATAATTACATTCGATTATCTTTCTTGGATTTTCTAGACTCCAGTTTCGATGAATACTTCGATTAAACATGCCATTTTTGTTAAAATGACATTCATCAGACCAGATTACTTGCCGATAGAAATTTCGGTTTCCATTTATTTTATTTAAATAAATATTACAAAATACTTGTCTTCGTTGTAAGTCATTTTCTTCAAGAGCTTGTACTTTCTGGGAGATAAAAGATTTCAGTTTGTGTTTTTTAATATTCTAAGTACTTCTGTATGCGATATTCCAAAACCATTTCACGAATGGATGTGCTTGAATTTTCTTCTACCATTAGTAAAACATTTAACTCCATTTTTTCATTATTATACTGACCTTTAGGCTTCTTGGGTTTCTTGAAAGCACCAAATTCCCGTAAATTTGCTTCAAGTCTAGCAAACTTTTGAGTTTTTGGTGGATCTCTATTCGGAAAACGTTGGCGATATAGTCGTACTGCTTCATAACTATGTTTTCTACATTCAAAGTAAATTTGAATCATATCAGTAATTTTACTGTAGTCCATAATGTGGGTGCGCTATTTATAATTAAATGATAAATATTTTGACTACACGCTACAATACTCTGATCAGTTGATTTAAAGAATGTAAACTTTTTACTTACCAAACATTCGCATTTTGTTTTAATTTCATGGCAAGCTTAGTTAAAAAATTCAAAGGGACACATTTTAATCAACATCTGGCTTTGAGGTTCGAAAACGAAAAATAAAATTGGTATTTTTATTCAAAATGTGTTGGAGTTCATTTTTATTTCAATTCAATATAAAACTTTTTGCCCAATTTTGGAAATTAATTGTGAAGCCAATTGAAGTGCTAGAGAAAAAATCAAACTGCAAAATTCATGTGGAGGGGTCCTCTTTCATAAATAATTATAAAAAAAAATCGTTTTTTACCTCATTGTAAAAATAAAAAAATATATTTTTTTTCGTTTTTTTAATAATAATAAAAATAATGTTATACACCACTGTATTCAGAAAAAAACCCTTTATTAAATCATAGAAAACAAAATTCATAGTTCCATTTGAAAAACAAAACTTTATATACACCTGTAAAAAATGACAACGGCTTGGGAAATTGTATTGAACACAGTTTTTCCTATACAAAGCAAGTAAAATTATAGATGCTTTTTATTTCTCAACAATCAGACAAGGAATAAAAAAGTTATGGCTCTGCTCCGTTTTTTTGTTCCACCCTGTATTATTTACAAAAATTTCACTATATTCTATTGGATATTTGATAAACAACACATTTCGTGGAAATTTATTAAATCGCTTAATCAGTTTTATGGGTATTTAGGATGAATAATATGGCATCAATTGACTCAGAATTAACTAAAAAATACTTCAGTAGGATCTTAAATCGGAAGTAATAATTTCTGAAGATTTAAATTCCAAATTTATGATGAAGATTTTCAATATTAAATACAGCATCAAATGAACTCGAGGTTCGAGGAATTAATACATAAAATTTAATAACCGTAACCAAAGCTCTAGAAAATCCCCTATACCGCACGTTTTACCCGGAACTGAAGTGGCTCTTACATCAAAATTTTAGGGAGGTGAAATTATCCCAAGGCGTATTTGTTCATTCTAAGTGAATCAATGATTCAAGTTGAATAACAAATAAAAAGCGTGATAAATATTTGATAGTCTCAGATTGAACATGTTTTCAGGATCTTTTAGTTTATTTACCTTAATTTATCTGATAATTTTAAATGAAGTAATGTAACATTATAATTTAATATTCAAATAAGCAACCTAAGATAATCTCCCCTATTTTGTATCCTGTATCATTTTACGATAACATTAAGGTCCTACAAAAATATTCTTGTGTCAGCAAAAATTATATAACTTGATTAAAGATATCCCTAAAAAATATTCGAATAATATCATAAATTTTTGAAAATTCGTACAAGTTTTAATAATAAACTTTGTTTACTTTTAATTAACAGGGTATATAATTAAAAGTATGTTATAACAAATGAAATTATAGCAATTAGTTAAATAAACTTTCTGCTATTAATAATTTTATTGTGAAAATATTCTGTGGGAAAATCGCCCAAAGTTGTACTCGGCAAAATTACCTAAGTAGGCCTATAAAGTGTTTAATTAAATTCTTTGTAAAATATTTGTTCTTTTTTAATGAAATTTCCAATACTGAAACTTAAAAAGCTAACTCAGTAATTTTGTTCGAAAAACTTTTTATCTTGTTGAGGCGCTAACTTAACTTTTAATAAGATGTATTAGTTGGCTGAAGTAAATGAATTTAATTAAAACGTTATAAGATACTAAATCGATGATTTTAATTAAAATGTGTTAAAATAATAAGAAAGATACGATTATAATTAGTAAGTCAACTAAGGAAAAGTTTTGGTTTCTCACTTTTTAAAGCCAAATTTAATTGTTTGACTTTCTCACAATTTTAGATAGCATTATTGGGAATTTCAATAAATGTTTATACAGGGTGATCCTTAAGTTTTTCCTGTGATACTCGAGAAATATCATAAATAGAAGCATTTTTTGAAAAGAGGAATAAAAATTAAATCATATTCCAATTAAAATATGAAGTAAAAATTCTTAATAAATATCGATAATTTTCATTTGCAAGAAATGTCATGAAAATGAATATGGCAATAAATTTTATTTATTTTTCAATTCAATAATAAATAATTTAACACATGGCGTGACATATTTTTTAACAGGCCAAATGTCAAAAAATTAGTCTTTCAAACTCCATTCACGTGAAATTAAGTGATTTCCGTTACACTGTGTATTCAGGGTGAATTTCAAGTTGAATTGCTCTGGGTATAAAAGAAAAAATATCTTCAAAAAATGAAGTAAAAATAAAATAAAAAAAATAAAAATAATTTTGCCAATTTTGAAGATTTTAGTTAAGACGAGGACTTACAGTGTACCTTTTTATATGTACTTTTATACAGGGTGTCCCCAAAAGCAGTGCTCAGAAGAAAATCCTAGAAAGTAGACGAAAGTTCATCGACAAAAACCCAACAGTCAGGGTCGGAACAGCCCAGTTTTTTCTTTGACTGAAAATGTCGTTAAATCGAAATTCTGTTATAGGTCATAAACTATTTGGTCAATTTAAATGAAAAAAAATCTAAACTAAAGCTAATTAATACCACTTTGGCTTGACGTTATAAAATCATCACAAAAAAAATATTTTTATAGAAAAAAATATTGTATATTCCAAAAATTATTGAGAATTTGCTTTTTTATTGATATTTTTTCTCTCATCTTTGAAATAAACCCGATAACGGCAGCACTTTTTTACGCCCCCAAAACTTCACAGTAAACTCTATTAATTAAAAAAATATTCAATGCTGTATTTCTTTTACTTAAGGAGCAGTGATGGAAAGAAAAATACGTTGCGCGAGTGACTTCAAGTAGTAGGTCAAGTAAAAACTTTGCAAATAAGGCAGTGGTTAAAGTTAATGCCATAATTATGAAACAGAGACATTAGTTAAATAATTAATATTCAAAATGTTAACCATTTTATCTGACCCTCAACCCCCTATGTCTATCATCACTGCTCTTAGAGAAAAAGAGATAAAACACTGATTTTTTTTAAATTGATAGAGATAATTTCATTAATCACTTGACAACCTATTGGGTAATGTGCAATGGATTTTGGGTAATTTTAACCACAGAATAAAATGTACATAGAAGAAATCAAGAAATGTCAAAAATACGAAAAATAACCTCAAAAAATTTTCATAAAAGCGTTGTAAAATAAGAAATGCCGTGGAAAAAGTATAGTATTCTAATATCCATTATTCGCTCAGATCTAATTTCGGTCTTCATGAATAATGGCTATCATTTCTCGCTCGTTGAATAATATAAATTTTTCGTCCCCTTAAAAACTTATAGCAATTGTAAAATTTTAATGAGTTTTGTGGGACACCCTGTATAAATTTCATTTTATTTCGATTTTTACCGGGCTGAGGTTATATTTAAAGGCATTCATTTTTACATTCATATTTTTTTTTATTAGAAAAAAAATGTAAGGGCTCAATTTTTTTATATTTTATTACATATGCAGTCCTTAGTAAAACTACATAAAAAGTTGTTTCAAAATCAGACCATGAGTCAAAAAATTTAAAAAAGAATGAAAATAATAAGTCACTTTTTCACATTTAATTTTTTTAATCGAAAACAAAAAATGTAAGGGCTCAATTTTTTAATATTTTGTTACAGATACAGTCTTTAGTAAAACTGCATAAAAAGTTTTTTCAAAATCAGACCAGAAGTCAAGAAATTAAAAAAAAAATTAAAAAATAGTCACTTTTTCAGATTTTATTTTTTTTATCGAAAACAAAAAAATGTAAGGGCTCAATTTTTTTATATTTTGTTACGTGTATAGACCTTTGTAAAACTGCGTAAAAAGTTTTTTTTTAATCAGACCAGAAATCAAAATATTTAAAAAAGAATGAAAATAATCAGTCACTTTTTCACATTTTATTTTTTTAATGGAAAACAAAACAATGTAAGGGCTCAAATTTTTTATATTTTGTTACACATACAGTCCTTAGTAAAACTGCATAAAAAGTTTTTTCAAAATCACATCAGGAGTCAAGAAATTAAAAAAAAATTAAAAAAAAATTGTCACTTTTTCAGATTTTATTTTTTTAGCGAAAACAAAAAAATGTAAGGGCATAATTTTTTTATATTTTGTTAAAGATACTATCCTTAGTAAAACTGCAGAAAAATTCTATTAAAAAAAAATATGAATGTCAAAATGAATGCATTTAAATGTAACTTCAGCCTGGTTAGATTTTTTTATTTAAATCAAGTGTGCTTTGGATTTTGTCTTTATCTTTAATCAGATTGATTGATTTTCGAGTTGATTTTATCTAGGGAAATATAAAATGGTCAACCTCGTAGTTCACTTAATTTAAAAACAACTAATAATGTTAAAAAAAAATCAAGTCATAATTGATTTAACCCTTAAAAACGATAAAAAGAAAGAAAATCATACACAGTGTCCCACAAAAATTATAAAAATTTTACAAGTGCTGTAACTGTTTAGGGAGTCCAAAAAACATATTAGTCCATAGAAATTTATTTGTTCAGAATGACATTTACTACATAAAAAAATTACTGGAGAAAAAAGGGAGTAATCATATAAAACAATTTCTAAATTTATTATAACGTATTTTTCTGACACTCATGTTAGATGTTAAAAATGTCACTTTCTTGCACCAGAGTTAAAAGTAATATTTTCATAAATTTATTTAATATTATTCGTAAAACTTTCGTTTGTAGAAAAAATTTTTAGGTAAAATCTTTAAAATTATATCTAAGAAACAAAACGAGCAAGGAAATATGTTTTTGGTATTTTCGTTTGGTCGTTACAACGCTTCAAATTTAAAGATTCTTCAAATGCAGCAAAATGATACGAAAAAAAATCATAAAAATGATAAAATAATACGAATTTGTTTTTTTTTATAAAAAGTAAAAACCTTACAATTATATTTAAAAAACAAAATGAGCAAAGAAATATATTTTTGGTATTTTTTGTTTGGTCGTTACAACACTTCAAATTTAAAAAATCTTGAAAATCCATCAAAAAAATAAGAAAAAGTCATAAAAAACTAGAAAAAATAGATGAAAATGAAATTTTTCACGCAAAAACCTTACAATTATGCCTAAAACAAAATGAACAAAGAAATTAGTTTTTTGTTTGGCATTTACAACGCTTGAAGTTTAAAAAAATCTTAAAAATGTTGTAAAACGATACGAGAAAAAAAAATCCTAAAAAAAGAGAAAAAATGTGAACTTCATTTTTTATGTAAAAACCTTACAATTGTATTTAAAAAAACAAAATATATTTTTGACATTTTCTGTTTACAACGCTTTTAAAACTTACAAATTGTTGAAAATGCATTTTTAAAAGTTACATCATAAATAACTATTATTATAGCAATAAAGCAGAGTGAAATTATTATTATTATATATTATATTAGGTATTTTTATGGAAGAAGTAAAATATTACTAAAATAATTTATATGTATTTAAACTTTTATAATGGACTTACCAAATAAATAAATTAATCACGTCTAATTTTAAATTAAATTTCATACTCGTTGCAGCCCTGACTAAAACTATGCTGTTCGTTCTCAAAAAAAAAGTTTTTTAAATAATTAACATTTATATCAGTGAGAAATATGCAAATTATATAGATACGTTAAAATATAAACAACCTTCTTTTGTAATCTTAATTATTTATCAAATATAAAAAAACCTAAATGATGTACCTAAATAATTTACTGAACTTAGATGTTTAAAATTAAGTTTAAATTTTTATCCATTTAATCTTTATGCTTTATTTTGTTGAACGTATAAACAAAAAAGAAACTTGAAAAATATAAAGAATACAGGATAAAAAAAAAAGAAAAAATATATCTATATATCTAAAAATCTAAGCTCTAATTTTTAAATTAGTAGTAGCGTAGCTAAATATATATAATCCATGTTGTTAAACAATTTTTATCAGATATATTGTAAATTATTTCATGAGATTGTTGCAGCTGCTTATAAAATAGATTACATATTACATAGATAAATATATGCAAGCATAATTATGAATATAAATCACTTTTAATAATTATATTGAAAACTGTATCTACAAGTAAAACTATATTTGTTAAATATAGTAGTTGACCTTAGCAAGGAAAGCGCAATTCTTGTCTAATGAGCGGACAAGAAAAGTGTGGTTTTCAGACCGAAGGTAATATTTTTTCGTTTGCTGAAATGAGCCCGCTGGGTAAATTTTTTTAGTTGCAGTGTTGCTTTCAAATAGAGAGCTTTTATGATTATGTAAATATCATTTCAGTTTCACCACCGACACGTTTATATTTTTGTAGTTTACTCATAAAAATATAAAAACATAGTTTTGTAACACTCTCAGGGATGAATTTTTAAATTATGGGATCTTTGACCTTTACACATTCAATAAAGTAAACACGACTTCAACTAAAATAACTATATTCTCAAATCGTACATAAATGACGTTTTACAAATAAATGTTGATAAAAATTAACAAAATAATAACTAATAACCCGGGCGTAACAATACACCGCGTGGAAAGAACAAAGAACGGGCGAAAATCACCGCGGCACTTTATACTTTTATTGGAACAGGGAACGGCCGATACTCACGGTTCGGGATACAGAACTCTGCTGATCTTAACTTATCCCTTATCCGATCACGCACTTCACATTCCCGGTACCCCCACTTAGGATGATCTAATGTTCCCGTTACAGACTCCCCCTCTGGACCTGGAAACCGCCCTCGGAGAAGGTACAGGAACTCCACGTCGTTTCCTTGGTCTACCTCTCTTTCTTCTAGGTACCACCGGTGTAGGGATCGTAGAATCCTCTTCACTTCGGAATGGTGTTAAATGTGAAACATGGAAACATCCGATAGGTTGATCTGGATTTTCCAAATGAGCTACTTCGAAAGATGTGGAAGATTTTTTTCTACAAATTATATACGGCCCATCACGTTTGGGTAAAAACTTGGAAGTTATCCCCTTATGAGAATTACTCAAGGCATGAACCTTTACAAGAACAAGATCACCAACTTGATACTCTGAGGGTTTTCTCCTTTTGTCATCAGCGTACTTCTTTCTTCGATCTTGCACCTTTTCAGACAATTCCCTAACTTCTCGCATTACATCCGCCATTCCTAATAGGTGCGGGGTTATTAGGGAAATAAAGTTTTCATCTTGAATTATTGATCGGAAATCCCTATTTACATCATCTAGGGTCCTGAGTTCTCTTGCGAACGTCAAAAATGCTGGAGAATATCCAGTGGATTCACAGTGAGCTGTGTTCAAAGCAAACCTAATGGCAGGAATCTTGCCACTCCAATTTGTATGATTATTTTCAGTTAAAATAGCCAATTGTGTTTTGACATCACGATTCTTTCTTTCTACAGGATTAGCCTCCGGATGATAATACGGAATTAAGATCTGGTCAATGTCTAAACACTTACAAACATATTGCATAACAGCGCTCACAAATTGCACTCCATTGTCCGAAATTATCCTACGAGGAGTCCCATATCTCATGAAAATCTCGTCAATTAAGACTCTTGCACAAATCTCTGCAGTAGCTTCTTTAAGAGGAAACAATTCTGTCCACCTTGTTGAAGTATCTTCTACTATAAAAATCCAAATATATCCCTCTTCCGTAGCTGGAAGTGGTCCAAACAAATCGATCGCTAATACCTCAAATCGCTGATTTATTACAGGAGTTTTTAATAATCCTTCGGGCTTTAAATTGGTAGCCTTGTAGCGTTGACACTCTACGCAATTCTTCACGTAATCACTTATGTAACGCCGCATACCAGTCCAATAATATCTACTGGCTATACGTTGAAAAGTCCGATCTATACCATAATGTCCAGCATTTGGGGCATCATGATACTCTCTCATGATATAAGGAAGCATATCCTTTGGAACGACCAATTGGGGATCCTCATCATCTTGTTCAGGCACATAACGGTATAATACCCCACTCGTCATAACATATCCTCGAGCAGACCAATTACTAACGTCAGGATGATTTATAGTTTCGAAACAATCCATAACCTTCTTAATGTCAGGATCAGATAACTGCTGTTCCCTGACTTCCAGAGGTGATTTTGTAGGCAAATCTACAGTAATAGAACACATTGTGCTAGATTTTATTTCAGGATTATCGATCATAGGAGGTCTGGAAAGTGAATCGGCAACTACATTAATTTTCCCAGGGACATACGTAATTTTAAGATTATAGGGTTGTAAAGCCAATGCCCATCGAGCCAGACGTCCACTTGGAGACTTTAAAGACATCAACCATCTTAATGCTTGGTGATCAGTACCAATTGTGACTTCACTTCCTTCGATATAACCTCGGAATTTGGAAACCGCGTATACCACCGCTAACGCTTCCCTTTCCGTAGTATTGTAATTTTTCTCAGCTGCACTTAAGAGTCTACTTATGTATTCTACTGGTCTTTCTTCTACTCCCTCCCCCTGTACCAAAACTGCGCCGATCGCATAATCACTGGCATCAGTACGAATTATAAAAGGAAGAGAACTGTCTGCTTGCCTAAGTACAGGTGCTGAAGTTAAGGATACCTTCAACGAATTAAATGCTTCGCGTTGTTCCTCACCCCACGCCCACACTGCGTTCTTTTTTGTTAAGTCACTAAGGGGTTTTGAAATTTTCGAAAAATTTTCCACAAAGCGTCGATACCATGAGCACGCCTGTAAAAAGCTACGAACCTGTTTTAAATTTCGAGGTTCCATCATTTCCGATATAGCAGATACTTTATTTGGGTTAGTTTCAATTCCACGACTGCTAATTACGTGACCCAAAAAGTTTAAAGATTCGCGCACAAACACGCACTTTTCTCGGTTCGCTCGTAATCCGAATTCTCTCAGTCTATTGAACACAATTTCTAAGTCTTTAACATGAGCGTTGAAATCCGAAGACAATATTATTAGATCGTCTAAATACGCTAAAACGGTTACACCTTTTAAACCGAACTTAAATCTGTCCATTAATCGTTGGAAAGTCGCTCCCGCATTTTTCAATCCAAACGGCATTCTGTTAAATCGAAACAACCCGAACGGCGTAGTAAAAGCAGTTTTGTCTCTGTCAGATAAACTCATTGGTACTTGCCAGTACCCCGAACGCAAATCAATAGAGGACATGACCACACCTTCTTTTGTGCTATGCAGAATGTCATCGATACGAGGCATAGGATATTTGTCACTTTTAGTTATGGCGTTTAAGTTTCGATAGTCCACGCACACGCGCCATTTTCCCGAATCTCCTTTAGGAACTAAGACTACTGGGAACGACCAAGGTGATTCACATTCTTCAATGATTCCTTCTGTCAACATCTTATCTAATTCCGTCTTTAGTATTTCCTTTTTAAAATCAGGCATTCTATACGGAGGATTTGACAGTGGCAGGTGATCTCCAGTATCAATATGATGTTCAGTAAAACTCGTTGGGGCTCCACCTAAAGCAAATATATCCGTTGATTGTTGCAACAGCTTATTAACCTCGCGACGCTGAGTTTCATCTAGGTTATGACCTTCACCAGCTCTTAAATCTAAGCCATTGTCATTTTCTACTGAGGCAAACAATATTTCTGAATGATCATCTTCAAGTAATAACTTATGGATATTTTGTGGTTCATCAGCGAAATACCATTCACTTTTTTGGATATCCAATACTAATCCAGCGTCCTTCAGAAAATCGATACCCAGTAGTGTCGAATTATTGGTTGCTGCTGGCATTATTACAAATGTCGTAGGAATTTCCTTTTGACATAATTTCACAGTAACTGTGGTTAAAAGAACCTTTTCTTCTCTCTTTTTCCCATCTGCTAAAGTAATGTTCGTAGTAGTTTCAGTAAAATGTTGCCTATTTTCTTTAAGAATTTTATATAGCGAATGCCCAGCGACACTTTGTTTTGCCGCTGTATCTGCAAAACCACGACCTGGTACTCCTAATATCTCAACCATCAAAACCGGTCTGGATTTCGGATTCAAAGATATTTCGGAATCCAGAGAATAAAATCCGATACTCGAAGCTTCTACTTTAATTTGTTTATCTTTAATTTGGCACTTCGGACAGTTTGATTTGATGTAACCTGCTGTTCCGCAACCGTAACATACAATATTTTGTGAGAAAAATTTTGTATTTAAACTTTTACCTGACTCTTTGTGATTCACGTCAGATGTTTGATTATTTTGTTTATTTTCTTTTTCCAACTTTCTGCAATATTTAACGTCATGACCGTATGCTTTGCAAAAAGAGCACCTTAATCTGCGATCCGCACTAGCAACGTCTTGTTTTGTTTTTAATAATTGCAGTTCCGATAATGTTTCTTCGGCGCACCGAGAATGTTCCAGAAGGTCGGAAAATGTCTTAACGTTATTTCGCGGTACCCGTTCCCGAATTTCTCGATGTAACAATCCGTATAACATGTCGATTTGCACTGATTCTGTTAATGTTTGTTCTTGTAACTGAGCAAACAATGCTCTCTTTTTGTTTATGAATATGTCCGTACGTGTACTTAAGTCTTGTTCTTCCGCAAAAATCTCGCGATAAATTTTATATGCTGGTTTTTGTTGACCGAAAGCATGTTGTAATAAACGTAACGCGTCATCAAATTTAACCGCTTCGTGCTTAACTCCTCTCCACCATGTTGCAGCATCATCAGTTAATAACATGGAGAAACCCTTTAGAGCATTTTCGTCGCTGACGTTTGCACAATCTTTATATACACAAACGGCGTCAACAAATGCGTTTACGTCACGTCCTTTCTTTCCATCAAATCTAGAAGAACATGCAACAAAGTTACCTTGTTTCGCCGCCTGTGGTTCCGAAGGATTTGCATTTGCCACCAACCTTTCTGTTATGTTTGCTGTTAATGTTGCCAAAAGTTGCGAAAATTGATCTGGGGACATTACCACGGGTTGTGCATCAGACATATTTGGTTGATTTTGCTGACTTCTCGTTATTACCATTAGATCATTTCCAAGCACACACTTTGTTAAGTTAAATGAAAGTTCCACTTTATTGTTTTAAAGGCCCTTTAGTTGGGAAGCCAATTTTGTAACACTCTCAGGGATGAATTTTTAAATTATGGGATCTTTGACCTTTACACATTCAATAAAGTAAACACGACTTCAACTAAAATAACTATATTCTCAAATCGTACATAAATGACGTTTTACAAATAAATGTTGATAAAAATTAACAAAATAATAACTAATAACCCGGGCGTAACAATACACCGCGTGGAAAGAACAAAGAACGGGCGAAAATCACCGCGGCACTTTATACTTTTATTGGAACAGGGAACGGCCGATACTCACGGTTCGGGATACAGAACTCTGCTGATCTTAACTTATCCCTTATCCGATCACGCACTTCACATTCCCGGTACCCCCACTTAGGATGATCTAATGTTCCCGTTACAGTTTACAATTTAAACAAACTGCAACACGAAAGTTTTATGTGTTAAATTTGATTATTGATTTGAAAAATATCTGCAGTACAATTTTTCACAATAAAAACATTTTAAATCGAAATTTAAAATTTAATAAATACCGACGTAAACTTTGTAAGCTTTGGGAGTTGGGGTGGAATTATTCCTGTGCCGTTTTTGGCTAACCTACAGGAAGATTTTCAGGATATTAAATTATAAAATTTAAATTTTAACCCCAATAATACAGAAAGCGAATAAATTTAATTTAAATAAAAACCAAGATTTAATTTATTTAAATATACATATACCGTAGATATTTCGGAAATATTCTTTTTTTTGTTAAATTTTGAATGGAATAAGAGTTCTAATCAAGACTACTCAATTATCGATATCAAAAAGTTTTATCGCTCAATAGTCCAATTAAGAGAGCAAACTGTAGAGGGTAGTTCGAGGGTGAATATTTTATAAAATGCCCAATCAGCATTCTTTATACTGCTTTTTATCTTTTTATTTACTTAACTGTTTTAACCAAGAATTTTCATATAAAAATAAACAAAAAAGTATTCACTTTACTTTAACAAATTAAAATAAAAACGAAAAATTTATATTGTATTAAAAACTCGCCTTATCTTGTTGGAATATGCTTTAATATTCCATTAAAATTTCATGAAGTTCTTGCGGGATTGACAATTTAAAATATTACATTACTCTACATCAAATAAAAATTATAATAAAAACGTTTTAAGAAAATTAATGGTCTGCTTTTTATTTTGTAAATGAAATGGGATTCTTCTGGTTTTTCTTCATAAAAAGATGACGTCTAATGCTGATATTCATCTCGAGATAAAAGTAATCGTTTATCAATAATATACCATTGTTTAGGAAATCGTTTAAGACTAAACACCCCTTTTAAGTTCGTCGAATGAGCATTAGTATTTAACAAAGATTAAACATTATTCAGAAATCATTTTGAATTGCGATTTTAAAGATTATTTTAATTTAAGGATGTGGCTATTTGCACATACAGTATGCACGATTAATTTGCTATTTGCACATACAGTATGTACGATTAAATGGCTATTTGCACATACAGTATGTAGGAATAAATGGCTATTTGAACATACAGTATGCATAAATACAGGGTGTCCCATTTTAATTAATCCAGCTGAATATCTTGAAAATGAAGCGATTTCCTCAAAAATGTTTCAGACAAAAATTGTAGCGACTCGAGGGGGACATTTAATAGTACCATGGGTTTTTAATTGTTATGGGGGTTTTATGGGAAAACATTTTTTTTCAAATGGGAACCCCCATTTTTTATTGTAGATTCGTAATCTATGGAAAATAATAAGAAAGTTTTGGTTGAAACTTTTTTTCTAAAATTTCAATTTTTCGCTATATTCACCAAAATGAACATAAATTTTGGGATTTTCGATACAGTTTTACTAAAAAACTAAAGGTCTATAAGAAAACTCGCAGGAGTCAAAAAGTGCTTAAATTAAGGCAAGGATTAATAATAAAATATTATTTTACTTTATTAAAAAAAATAAGTTTAAAAAAAGTTTATTTTATTTTTATTATTTTTTAAGAAAAATATTATTCTTTTTTACTTATAAAATTTAAAATAAAGTCAAAGGTAATTAATTAATACACTTAAAGCTATTTGAATCTGTTCTTAAATTACTAGAGCTGGTCTAAATAAGATGTTCGAATATTCCTGCATTTTGTTCAATACACATGTTTAATCGTGTGCGAAAAGCCAATGATACATTTCTCAACATTTCAGGAGTGATACGTGATACTTCGAAAAGCGTCCGTAATTCCTATCATAATATCCTCTCTAGTTGTAGTTGGTCGTTCATAAACCTTATCTTTTATGTAACCCCATAAAAAATAATCCATTTTGGTAAGATCCGGAGATCTTGCTGGCCATTCGTGTACTTCACTACCAATTCTAATCCACATATTAGGGAATTGGTTCTGTAAAAATGTTTTAAGGCATTTCGTTTTGAATTATATTCAAATAAACATGTTGGTTAAGATTTTCTTCATAAAAAAATGGTCCCACAAGATACTCATCCACTATTCCAGCCCAAACGTATGATCTCTTTGCCAATGAGGATTATTTTCAGAATAATAATGAGCATTATGAAGATTTACTCCACCCATGTTGTCAAATTTTGCTTCATCAGTAAAAAGTACGCGATTAAAAAAAGGGGATCTCTTCTAACTTGATTCGTAGCCCATATGCAAAAATTAAGTCGGCGGATGTAGTCATCTTTTTTAATTTGTTGGGTTAAATGAACATGATATGGGTGTGATTTATGGTGTTTTAAAAATTCTGTTGGCAGAAGATTTAGGAAGTCCATGAAGACGCTGAATTTTTCTTGTAGATGTATGTGGATCTTCATTTACGGAAGCTAATGCTATCAATGAGGGGAGCATCTTAGGACCAGTTTTACTACGTTTTCTTTTCAGAGAACCGTTTTCCGCTCTTTTCACGAGCCTCCTAATATTTGTATGATTTGGATGACGCAATTGTGGAAACCTCTCAGCATAAAGACGTGCTGTGTGCCGATTGCCGATAGTTATCATGGCATTCGCCCAAAACTTTTATAATATTCACGATTTCTCTAGGTGAATAATCAGCCATTTTATGAGAGACTGATTTTAAGTAATCACAGTGGCTTCAATAACAATGAGCTTCTACAAAAAACTAATCTGTCACAATATAACAATTATGTGCGAAACACAAAGTAGGCTGAAAATGAAATTCCTTTATTTTTAGAAGCCTTTTTCCCTAATTGAAAAATATTATTTAACATATTAAATTGCAAATAAAATTGAAAAACCGTTTTGACACCTATTGTTTCCAACCTTTGACTTTATTTTAAATTTTATAAGTAAAAAAAATTAATATTTTTCTTAAAAAATAATAAAAATAAAATAAACTTTTTTTTTTAATAAAATAAAATAATATTTTTTATTAATCCTTGCCTTAATTTAAGCACTTTTTGTCTCTTACGATTTTTCTAGTAAAACTGTATCGAAAATCCCAAAATTTGTGTTCTTTTTGGTGAATATAGCGAAAAATTGAAATTTTAGAAAAAAAAGTTTCATTCAAAACTTTCTTATTATTTTCCATAAATTACGAATCTACAATAAAAAATGGGGGTTCCCATTTGAAAAAAAAAATGTTTTTCCATAAAACCCCCATAAAACCCCATAACAATTAAAAACCCATGGCACTATTAAATGTCCCCCTCGAGCCGCTACAATCTTTGTCTGAAATATTTTTGAGGAAATCGCTTCATTTTCAAGATATTCAGCTGGATTAATTAAAATGGGACACCCTGTATATGAGCAATCAAATTACCACATGCAATACGTCAAAATATTAATTTTACTAATATTTTATTAACGGTATCTAATACAGAGGGGTGCACAAAAAACGGCCAACGATGTAGCTTCGTTATTTCTTATCCGATTTAAATAAGTGATATGTGAAATTAAATGGTTTGAACAATACTACTATCAGATAATAAAAGATTAATTTTATTTTTGAAAACAACAGAGGAGGAGGGGGTAACTTTTCTTTTTCAAATGGCAACATATTTTTCCCGATTGAAAAAAATCATTAAAAAAAATAATCTAAACCAATTATACCAATAATTTTTTTTTCTTAATTTTTTTTATTATGCATTATTAATTTTTTTTAAATTTAATTCAATTGTTTTTTTGTTTTTGAGTTTTCAGTGTTGTATTTTTTTAAGTTTTTTAATTTATTATTAATAAGTTAAAAAATTATTAATAAATTAAAAAGTATTACGAATAAATTAAAAAACAAAACTTAAAAAAATAAAAAACTGAAAACTCAAATACAAAAAAAAATCAATTGAATTAAATTAAAAAAAAATTAATAATAATAAAAAAAAATTAAAAAAATAGGAAAAATTTTTTTTTAAAAATATAATTGGTTTAGATTATTTTTGTTAATGATTTTTTTCAATCGATAAAAATATGTTGCCATTTTAAATAGAAAAGTTGAGTCCTCCTCCTCTAATGTTTTCAAAAATAAAATTAATCTTTTACTATCTGATAGTAGTATTCTTCAAATCATTTAATTTGACATATCGCTTACTAAAAACGGATAAGAAATAACGAAGTTACATCGTTGGCCGTTTTTTGTGCACCCCTCTGTATTTAAAAAAAGCATGTGTACTATGATTGGATAAAATATCTGCTAAAGTTTTTACAGCAGTAAAAGCCATATTAAATTTTTCCCTATCAGTCATGGGTTTACGTGTTTCATCACTCTTGGGTTCCTCTTTTTCGATAAAGACGTCAGAAATATCAATTTCTTCATGTGTTATTACTTCCTCTGTCATTCAAGTTTTTTTCTTGACGCATGAAAATTACGTGGCGACATGGAAGATTATATGACAGCCAGGTACAGGTTGAAGGAGTTGTCGTATAAGTAGTACATGTACCACCTTTAACATTTTCTACAACATCAGTATCTGTCTTTAAAAATCAAATTTCATTTACAACATATGAATGATTCTAAAAATTTGTGATACAATTTTATATACACATGCATACTGTATGTGCAAATAGCCATTTATTCGTAAATACTGTATGTGCAAATAGCCACATCCTTAATTTAAACCCTACACAAACAAGTTCTAGTATTGCTGGTTAATTATAGCAATTATTTAAGGGGATTTGCAAAAAAAATTGTAATATTTTTTTATCCGCTTTGTAATTAAATCAATTCAGTAGGTAACTATTTTAATTTGATTAAAATGTCCTTTGGCTTAATTGCATTTACTGCATTTGATGTTTTCTGTTTATTTTATGAACATAACTTTCACTAATTAAAAAATAAATCCAAAACGATTCTTGCTTTAATTAAAGTATGGATTATTACGCAAGATTTGCAATTTTTATAATTAATAAAATAAACAAGCTCCTCGTAAAACCACCTCAACTTACTTTTCATTGTTATTTCTGATTTTAAAATTGTTTTAAAAGTGTTTTCATTATAGTTTTGAAACTCTTTACCTCGTGCTTTACTAATTACTCTATAAAAATTACACGTTTTTCTCGTTTTATAAAAATTTATCTTCCCTTTAAAATTCCATGCTCCCTTTGAAACTAGAACAAGTATCCACTTCAAAAGATTTAAAGTTTCCAATACGCAGGTTACATCCCTGTTTTCCTACTAAGAGGCTCTTATTAAATTTAAACATTGCTATTGACAACATGAAAACACAATTCCTCGATACTTTAACGTTCATTGTTTTATAATTGGACTTTGTTGTTACTTATGTAAAACTAATTTAGTTACGTGTAAACAAAATTTTACTCGCAATTTTCTTCAAACTCGAGTTTCTAACAAAATCATTTAGAGAGGATGTACAAACACGTGTGTTACGTACTTACTTAATTAATTTCCAACTTTTGCACTTTGAATGTAAAGAAAATTACACTAATGTTACGTAAATTTATAAAACAAAAATTACGCCAAATATTTCATGTAGATGGCAATAATTTATTAAATTTTTGGTTTTAGTTTTACACATTTAAGTAACTAATGTAAACTGACATGCATAATAACGTGTTTTATTATCAGTACAAGCGACAAACAGCAATGAATGTAAAAATATACATTTGATTACAAAATTTGGTGGAGTAGAAAAATAACCAGTAAATTTTCCAGTCGAAACACTTTCCGGATATTGCGACTGGGGGTGAATTTACTGTTTTAACCGCAAGTTGTTCGAACGTGACTGGAAATCTTATTAAATATGAATATTCCAGTTAAAAGTTTTTCTTCGATTTCTCACTTACAACTTCCTCGAATCACTTGGATGTATCTCGAATTTTAATTGCTTTATTACTAAATTATCTGGAAAACACGTTTTAGGTGATTTTAAGCTCGATTTTTAGCAAAGATTTCAGTTAAAAAGTCCAATTAATCAATGTAATAATGAAACTTGTGGAAAAGAGTTTAAAATTTTGAGAAAAGCAATAAATACAGGGCGTCATAAAAGTCCCGAGACGGCACTGTAACTTTTTAACGTGTGAACAATATAAATTGAAAATTTGTAAATATGTACATGGTTATGGAAACTACATTTTGTGATATTTTGGGACTTTTTTCCAGTTTAGGGGTGTCCTGGGGAGAGAGCTCCCCAACTTTTTTAAATTACAACCCGTATCGAGTTTCATACCATTTTATAATTAATAAAAAGAGAAACATATTTTGAAAACCAGAATATCTTTATATTCTATACCAAATCGGAAAATTATTAGGCTGTTAGGAAAGTCATTTCGTTTTTTCCCAACAGAGGACTTACTTCTATTTTTCCACGCCCAGCTTCACACTTAAGCCGCATTGTCATTATATATTTTTACAGCTGATATAGCAAGGCTTTTTTGTGAAAAAATTTGTTTGATTCTGCACAATAGTTTTTGTTTGTTGCCCTATCAAATGTGGAATACTTTTTTATTAAAAGGTAAAAAGTAAAAATACTGTTCAAACAAGAAAACATGATTGGATGTGTATAGAGAAGATGTACTGACAGAACAGTAGTGCCAAAACTGGTTTGCAAAATTTCGTTCCCACAATTTTGATGTTGAAGATGCACTACGTTCTGTAAGGCCTGTTGAAGCTGAGGAAGATAAAATAAAGGCATTGATTGATGCAAACCGCCGAAAAACAACTGATGACATCCCCGACAGTTTAAATTTACCGAATTCAACCATTCATGATCACGTGCAACGCCTTGTTTTAATATAAAAACTCGATACAGGGGTTCAACATGTTCTTACAGAAAGAAATTTGTTCCTCATATAAGTTTGGTAACTCGCCAAAAGTTTTTACAGCTTGGATGGGAACTACTACCACACCTACCATATTCTCCAGATCTGGCACCTCCTGATTATTACATGTTTCGGTCTCTACAAAATTTTTTAGAAGACCAAACCTTTACTTCAAACGAGGAATCACTTGGATCAATTTTTTTCTAGTAAAGATCAGAAGTTTTTAATCATGCTACTGCCAAAAAGATGGCAACAGGTATTGGACCAAAATGGACAATATACAGGGTGATTCAGACCACCCGTGCCACCCAGTACGCGTTATCACACATCACTAAAATAAAAAACTTAATTACCAAAGTGAACCTAAAGAATCCATTGGTGAACTTATTTTTTTTCCGGAACAACCCGGAACTATCCGGAACCGGAGGTAACTTTGATTTTTTAAATGGCAACATAGGTCGAGATTGGTATGGTTTGATAGGTCTTTCAAAAACAAATAACTTTTATTAAAATATTTTTTTAATATTTTCCATAGTGTAGAATTTATTCGAAAAACAAAACAAAATGTTAAAAAAAGTAGATAAAAATTATTGCATATTTTGAAGAATTTTATAAACTCTTTCTACAAATTCTAATGTTTTACCAACTTTAAATATCATACTTGTCCATATTTCAATTCAACAAAATTCTTCAAAATATGCAATAATTATTATTTATTTTTTTTAAACATTTTTTTGTTTTTCGAATAAATTCTAAACTATGGAAAATATTAAAATAATATTTTAATAAAAGTTGTTTATTTTGAAAAGACCTATCAAACCACATCAAACTCGACCTATGTTACAATTTAAAAAATCAAAGTGATATCCAGTTCCGGATAGTTCCGGGTTGTTCCGGAAAAATATAAGTATGGTTTGATAGGTCTTTTAAGAACAAACAACTTTTATAAAAATATTTTTTTTAATATTTTCCATAGTTTAGAATTTATTCGAAAAACAAAAAAAAATTGTTAATAAAGGTAAATAAAAATTATTGCATATTTTGAAGAATTTTATAAATTTATAAACTCTTTCTACAAATTCTAATGTTTTACCAACTTTAAATATCATACTTGTCCATATTTCAATTCAACAAAATTCTTCAAAATATGCAATAATTATTATTTATTTTTTTTAAACATTTTTTTTGTTTTTCGAATAAATTCTAAACTATGGAAAATATTAAAATAATATTTTAATAAAAGTTGTTTATTTTGAAAAGACCTATCAAACCACATCAAACTCGACCTATGTTACAATTTAAAAAATCAAAGTGATATCCAGTTCCGGATAGTTCCGGGCTGTTCCGGAAAAATATAAGTATGGTTTGATAGGTCTTTTAAGAACAAACAACTTTTATAAAAATATTTTTTTAATATTTTCCATAGTTTAGAATTTATCCGAAAAACAAAAAAAAAATTGTTAAAAAAAGTAGATAAAAATTATTGCATATTTTGAAGAATTTTAAAAACTCTTTCTACAAATTCTAATCTTTTACCAACTTTAAATATCATACTTGTCCATATTTCAATTCAACAAAATTCTTCAAAATATGCAATAATTATTATTTACTTTTTTTAAACATTTTTTTTTGTTTTTCGAATAAATTCTAAACTATGGAAAATATTAAAATAATATTTTAATAAAAGTTGTTTATTTTTAAAAGACCTATCAATCAAACCACATCAAACTCGACCTATGTTACAATTTAAAAAATCAAAGTGATATCCAGTTCCGGATAGTTCCGGGCTGTTCCGGAAAAATATAAGTATGGTTTGATAGGTCTTTTAAGAACAAACAATTTTTATTAAAATATTTTTTTAATATTTTCCATAGTTTAGAATTTATTCGAAAAACAAAAAAAAATAGTTAATAAAGGTAAATAAAAATTATTGCATATTTTGAAGAATTTTAAAAATTGATAAACTCTTTCTACAAATTCTAATGTTTTACCAACTTTAAATATCATACTTGTCCAAATTTCAACAAAATTCTTCAAAATATGCAATAATTATTATTTACTTTTTCTTAACATTTTTTTTGTTTATCGAATAAATTCTAAACTATAGAAAATATTAAAAAAATATTTTAATAAAAGTTATTTGTTTTTGAAAGACCTATCAAACCATACCAAACTTGACCTATGTTGCCATTTAAAAAATCAAAGTTACTTCCGGATCCGGATAGTTCCGGCTTGTTCCGGAAAAAAATAAGTTCACCAATGGATTCTTTAGGTTCGCTTTGGTATTAAAATTTTTTATTTCGGCCATGTACGATAACGCGTTCTCGAGATAAATGGGTGGCACGGGTGGTCTGAATCACCCTGTATAATAAAATAAAATATTTATGCACTATAAGAAAATCGTCTTTAATTTTCACTAAAAAAAAACGAAATGACTTTCCGAACAACCCAATATGATATTATTGACATTTTTATCTTGTGTTTTTTATTCTTATTACAAGAAGTGTTCAAATTGTCTTCCTTCCTCGGTCTCGCAAAAACCCAAACTAGATGGCATTTTGAACATTTAGAGGCATCTGAACCCGTTACAGATTTTGGTCTACCAGTTCTTGTTTCAGTGAGCCATCTTCTAAGAATCTACGAATAGTTCTTTCGACAGTTAATTTTGAAATTGGAGGTCGCTGATGAAATATTGAAAATATGTCGTACTTGATAAAATGATCTTTCTATATGTCCAAAGCTACAAATCATCAAAAGAGTGATTATTTCCCTTTCAGTAAGTTTTGTGCCATTTCACTTTTTTGGCATTTATTATTGCAATTTTTTATAAAATAGTAAATCGTAAAGATCCCTTGAAAAAACACTAAAATTGTAATAAAACTACGATTCGAGTCGTTTCTATGAAAACATAATAATTGGCTTTACTTGACATTTGTTTAAAAAATAATAACAATAAACATGAAACATGTGACCATTAAAGATATAATAAAGGATCGATAAATGATTGAAAAAAGAAAGGATGGCTGTTGTAAACATTTTATTTAAATTGTAATGGAAGCAGTAAAAAGATTATTTCAATTGCAAATAAAATGATTAAAACAATACGAATACGATTTTAATCTTTTTTAAACAGTTAATACATAAGAAAATATTTTTATTAAAATTTGTAGACCTACATTTTATTTTAAAACGTTTCTTTACAAAAAAAATGAAGCATAAAAAATTCCAACAAATCCAAAAATTTTTTTTGTTCACACGTTCAAAAGTTATACTGCTGTCTCGGGACTTTCGGGGCGCTCTGTATATTTTTTTGAAAATTGTTATTGAAGAAAAAATTACAAAAATTTAAATATGGCAGTTTGATTAAATTTCGAAGATCAGATTAAATATTGCATTTATAAAACATTTTTAATAAAACTTATAAACTACATCTTTTCCAATTGTATTTCAGAAAAGATCAATTCGATTTCAGAATAGTCAATTGTATTTCAAAATAATCAATTCAATTTCAGAATTGTCAATTGTATTTCAAAAAAGATCAATTGTATTTCAGAAAGCATCAATTGTATTTCAGAAAAATCAATTTAATTTCAGAAAGGAGCAATTATAAAAAAATGAGGAAGTCAAGAGTTTTTGGCGGTGATTGTGCATGTGAATCACAACAACAGCACAGGCATTTCGAAATTTAACATTACACCATTAACACCTTATTCACCAATGATAAACCCAATTGAAATAATCTGCCAAAATCTTTTGGCTTCCTCAATAATTTACAAAAGATCTTTTCTAAAATGAAATTATTTTTTCTGAAATACAATTGTTGCTTTCAGAAATACAATTGATTTTTTCTGAATTACAATAATTGATCATTTCAGAAATTGAATTGACTATTCTGAAATACAATTGATCATTTCAGAAATTGAATTGACTATTCTGAAATACAATTGATACTTTCTGAAATTAAATTCACTATTCAACTCACAAGTGATTATTTTTTGTGACAAGTAAAACGTCAAAAATATCAGCGATTATTTTATGACGTTAATGTCAAATTTCAACAAGTTTAAAGTTGGCTGTCAAATTTTGCACAAAAAAGTGAAAAATGTTCGTTAAATAGTTCCTTAAATATGCACTCTTGTTCAAATTATTAGTCGAATATTTTTCATGAATTACCACTCATGTCATTTGGGGTTAAAAATTAAAACTTAACCCCAAATGACATTCGTGGTAATGACAGTGAAAAATATTCGAATTATAGTAAAAAAAATGAATAGTCCAAATAATATTGTCAATACTTTCAACATGAAAAATATTCGACTTAAATTTGACCAGTCGTGATATTACATATGACATATGATTAATATGAAATAGACTGAAGCTTTCTGAAATACAATTGACTATTTTGAATTACAATTGATTATTTTTGAAATTTAATTGATCTTTTCTGAAATACAATTGGAAAAGATGTAATAAGTAGTGGGTGAAGAGTTGTACAAAAAAGAATGGGACAAACAAAATATTATTATTATTTTTTATTTGCAGAAAATGCCCAATTTATAATATATTTTTTTAAGTTGTTTATAGTTTAATTGTTCAAATTAATTTGGTGTTTCCGAAAACTTTACGATAGTAGTTTGTAAAACCCCTTTGTTGCACTAATTGTGCAAAGTGCATGGAAAAAACTTTAGTATGTTTGAAACTTTCCTTGTAACTTTAAAAAATAAAACGTTCAAGTAACAAGATTAAGACAACGCAAAGAAACAGTAATTTCCTAACTTCTCAAATTTCATAGTATTGATTCTTAACTTGAATGGTTCGGTGGTATTCTAATTTATTACCCCTAATCCCAGATCCCAGATTTTGGTTTACCTTAAAAAAAGCTTTCCAACCTTTAGGCTTAGTATAAACTTTGGTAAAACTTTTTAAATAATTAATACTATAACAATGAATGAATGGATTAGGGACTTGAGTTAAAGCATCCAATTAAACTAACTTTAATTGATGGGAATGTAGGGGAGAAGCTTGGAGAAACCTTACTTTATTCTTAATTAATTACTTTCTAATTTGCAAATAATAATTAATAACTTTTATTAAATATTAATAGAGTAATTAAAAACTCGAAATTATCAATTAATGAACCTATCGTTATTTGGTATATACGTGAATAGAATGAAAATACGTGATGAAGTAATCAAAGACCGGAATTAAATTCCCAAATTGTAACATGATGCAAATTTAGAAACAGGAACTCGTTTCCGTTTACGATCACTAAGGATTTGAATGGTAACAACGGCTTCCTCAAATATATGGGTCAGTAAGTCACTAATTTTATTATTTAATTTTTTTAAATTATTATTTAGTTTATTAGTACTGCAATAAATTTGATAACACAAAATGGACCAAAAATTATTTAAGAATAAACAAACTATATTTTTTGAACAAGAAAACTTTTTCATACTTAAATTTCATTCAAAAATTTTTATTTAAAAATTGCAATATTTTCTATAAAAATTTATTAAACAATAAAATTATATTGGGTACGAGTTAATTGTTTGTAGAGTATGAATGGGAAATAATAAAAAGTATAGAAGTTTAAGCGATCTCTCACCTTTGAAAACAGGTTAACCGCATTTTTATCACTTGTATATACAATCTTTTTTAAAAAAGAAACAACTATTCACATAACATAACTTAAATTATAAAATAAAAAATTTAAAACACACATTTTCTTGAACTATTTTGCAAACAACGTGGTTTTCATTGCAGAATTTTGCACCGAACGGAACGGTTACCGGATAAGGTCCACTGCATTTTAGTTTACATTCTCTCTTTACCAGGTAAACTTGATTTACCTGTTCAAGTCCTACCACTGTTCATAAACCGTTGCTAAAGTTACTAACAGCGCTTTGAAATAACATTGCTGGTTGCCTGCAGAAGACAACAAATATCAAATAACGAACATGCGTCAAGCGCACAATTTCAAATGGAAAGCCATATCTAAATATCCAACGTTTCTGTCTGTTTAATTGATTTTTTTATCTGCGCAACATGCATGGCTTGGAATCGGCGGAAGGTCTACATCCACTTCCGCCAGATCCTATATTTTCGTTCCCTAACGTAACTAATTCCACGTGAGTGAGAAATCCGGTTTCTTTTTGTACACGAAAATACGTTAACACTTAAAAATAACAATTAGTAATAAGTTTTCATTAAAAAAAATTGTTGACGTTGATATTTTCATGATATAGCAACAGTTATGTCATCGCGTTATTATGCTTTACTTTCCGGTGTTTGTGCCTCGGCAGCAAGTTTATTCGGAAAGCTAACCGGGTTGCCTGCTTTACAGGTATGTATAATATAATCCTTTTTCCAGTGGCGTTACTAGGGGGTCGTCTTCAACTAAAGTTTGGAGAAAAAATCCTTGGAAATCACCCAAATTTAAGCAATTTCCTCATATAAAATCCATGTCAGGAGTAAGATACACTATCGTCTCATTCCCACTCAAGGTGAAGCGTTTTGTAACGTAATTCAGCATAATGCAACAATAAAACACCATAAACCAAACCCAGAAACCGTAATTCAGCATAACGTAATTTGGCATAACGCAATGCAGCATAAACGTAAAATAGCATAATCTAGAAGCCTTTTATTTTGGCATAACGTATGTTTAACATAGCATAACCAGGGATTCTAATTTGAACTAACCGTAACCGAAACCGTTTTTAGAAATTTTTTAAAACCGAAACCAGTCCTTAACTGATTTTTAACCGATTTCTAACCGCTTACTAAGCGGTTTTTAACCGTTTTACTAACCAATTTTTAACCGTTTTACTAACCGGTTTTTAATAGTTTAACTATAGGTTTTACAATCAAAATTAAAAAAAAAATTAGGTAAAACACTCGTTTTAAACCGTAACCGAAACCGTTTTTTTCGGTTAATCGAAACCAAAACCGTTTTTTTGTTTAGCCGAAACCGTTTTTTGAAATTTTTTAAAACCGTAACCGAAACCGTTTTTTTTATATTTTTATAAACCGAAACCGTTTTTAGAAAAAAAAATATTATCCGAAACCGTTTTGAAATTTGAAACGGTTAGAATCCCTGAGCATAACGATAACGTAATTTTGCATAACGTAATGTAGCATAATCGTAAAATAGCATAATTGAGAAACCGTAAATCAGCGTAACGAAATTCAGCATAGCGCAATGCAACAGAACCGTAAAGGTCGATTTATTACGTTACCAATAACCCAGGACACAGAACCTGAAATTCGAGGTCAACATAATGATTTTTTCTAATTTATAACGTTACCTAAAACCCAGTGTCCACCTAGTGTCAACTGTCATTTTCTCAATAATAAGATTGATTATTTTCTAACCAAAATCTACAATAATATACCCGTTAAATATATTAATTGTTAAAAAAACAGCCAAACAAACGAAATATACACAAACATAAACAAGGCATAAAATTAGTGTTGACGGAATATAAAATTGTGTTAACAAATTTCCTAGAAGCTCAATTCTTCAAAATCAAACGAATAGTATTATTTTAAAACCAAACAAAAACAATGTTACAATTTTATTAATAAATTTTCAAATATTAACGCCAATTCGTTCAGATTCGGAACCATTCGGAACCACAAATGAACTACCAACCAACTTCACTCCCGTTTACTGCGCATGTGCAGAAATACCTAGGACCCAGAAATAAAATAAATTCATTTCTTGTGTCGGGGATTTTATGTTTGGGTTATAAATGAAAGTATTGAAATTGTATAGTTGATATTTTCGGGTTCTAGGTGGTAGGTTATTGGTAACGTTATAAATCGGCCTTAATTCAGGATAACGAAATTCAGAATAACGTAATTTCTCGTAACGCAATTCAGCAGAATCGTAAAATAGCATAATCTAACCTTTTAATTTGGCATAACATAAGTTTAGCATAGCATAACCAGGGATTCTAAACGAACCGTTGTATTAACCGAAATTCGGTTAAAACCGTTTTATTTGAACTAACCGAAACCGAAAACGTTTTTAGAAACTTTTAAAAACCGAAACCCGAAACCAGTTTTTAACCGATTACCAACCATTTACTAAACGGTTTTTAACCGTTTTACTAACTGGTTTTTAATCGTTTAACTATCGGATTTACAATCAAAATTAAAAAAAAATAGGTATAACACTTAAACCGTAACCGAAACCGAAACCGTTTTTTTTCGGTTAACCGAAACCGTTTTTTTTTTCGGTTAGCCGAAACCGTTTTTTGAAATTTTTAAAAACCGTATCCGAAATCGTTTTTAGAAAAAAATATTAACCGAAACGGTTTTGAAATTTGAATTATCGTAAAATAGCATAATTAAGAAACCGTAAATCAGCGTAAAGAGATTCAGCATAACCATATAACGCAATGCAACAGAACCGTGAAACAGCTTAAGAGGATAGTCGGCGAATTTTAGCGCTTGATTTTGAAATTCGCTTGATATTTGGGGTTTTGCTCATAACTTTTTTAAAATTTCTTTTTTTGGTACACAGAAGAGTCTTGTGGCTATTAATTTTTTCTTTTTCAAACCAAATACTCATACGGAAGCAGTAAAACGGGCTCTTTACAAAAAACGTTCGCTAAGCGGCGTTTTAGATTTTTATAAAAAACTAATTGAAATAATATGTCATTTCCAACGCTAACAATAAGTTAAGGTATAAGCGAAGAGTGTATAGACTTGTTTTTTGTTATAAAAATATTTTTAAACTTTTCACAGCGCTCCAAATATTTCTTAAAATTTTACTTTAATTTTACTAAATATGTATTATACTCGGCCTTAGGTACACATGCTTTTTGGATTATTTTACTGTTATATTGCTTTTAGGCCAAATTACGTTATGCAGAATTTCGTTATTCAGATTTACGGGTTTTGGATTATGCTATTTTACGATTCTGCTAGATTGCGTTATCACGAATTAAGTTATGCTGAACTATGGGTTTTGGATTATGTTATTTTACGGTTCTACTGCATTACCTTATGCCAAATTACATTAGGCCGAACTTCGTTATGCCGAATTAGGAATTTTGGAATATGCTATTTTATGGTTCTGCTGAAAGGCGTGCTACCACTTCATCAGCAGAGCATTTTCATCGACATGATCTTTACATCGACACGGACGTTTCATCAACACGGACGTTTCATTGACATGGCCAATTCATCGACGCGGACGTTTTATTGACATTACCTTTTATCGACACAGCCTTTTCATCGATAAACCTTTTCTTCGACAAGAATGTTTCATCGACACTACTTTTTCATCGACACAAAAGTTTTATTGACATTACCTTTTCATCGACAACCATTTCGTCGACACTATCTTTATATCGACATTATTTTTTCATCAACACAGACGTTTCATCGACATTACCAATTCTTTGACAATGTCGTTTCATTGACTACAATCGATATTGGCGATGAGAAGCTTTGTCGATGAAACATGTCTTTACGATAAAAAAGTAGTGTCGAAGATTGGTAATATCGATGAACTTTTATGACGATGGAACGGATGAAAGGTCTCTGTCGACGAAATGGTAGTATCGGTGAAAGGTCCTTGTCGAAGAATAGGTTTGTCGATGAAAAGGTAGTGTCGACCAGTGGCGTAACTACAAATTTTGGACCCGGAGGAATTTTGTATTCTGAATAAGGGTCATGTGAGAGAGGGGTCAAGGGTGCGGCAGCCACCATAAATGCGCGCGCTGGCAATGTTTTTTAACTCAAATAAAAAACAAGAAAACAAACCACATATGTTTTTATTTTAAAATAAAATAAAAATTGTTGCGAGGATTTGGATATGTTATTTTATTGTGAATGTATTTTCATAAACATGAAGCACTCATACATAATATACAGGGTGATGATAAAGTTTGGAACAAAATTCGTAACTGCCGTATTTAATATTTTTGAGAAAATCTCTCGGATGGGTCAATTTTAGTTTTTAAAATGTCATCACATGGTAAAATAAAATATTAATGACATCACTGGTGATTTAGCAATGACGTCATCAACGATTTTTTTAAATGAAAACCCCCACCTTTTTTACTTGTTTTTGATAGACTGTTACTTAACCCTTTCACTCCCAGCGATCACAATTGTACACATTAAATTTACATTAAGTTTATGGGAAATTCATTTTTTTTTGTATAAAATTATTAAAAATAAGAAATTTAGAATTTAGATTTGGAGTCAAGAAACAAATTTTCCAAAAAATAAAAATTCAGGAATGAAAGGGTTAAATGATGATTTAAAAAAATGATTATATAATATACAAATTTTATCGTCGTTTAGCAAAATATTTTGTAAATAAAAAGTTATTTTAATATTAAATTAACGTGCGTTCACGTTTTTCTGGGTATAAATTAAAAAAAAATCGCACAAAACTTGAAGTAAAATAACAATAAAAAATAAAAAAGTTTTGTCAATTTTGAACATTTTAGTTAAAACGGGCACTTAAAGAGTGTACTTTTTTATATGAAGACTATTTTATACAGTATTTTGTATTCGCGATTTTGGATTGGTCATTTGAAAAGCTAGAAAACGAGTAAAAAATAAAAACCTAGTGTTGTAAACTTTTTGTGTAGGTACTTATAAATCAATTTTTAGTCCCAAAAAATGCTATAAAAGCCAATAAAAGCCAATAAAAACCAAAAGCACAACAAAGCCTTTACTCAACTTCCTTCATTTTTTTACAAAATTCATGTAAAAATAGCGCGGAATTCAAGAATTTTAAAACTATCAAAATTGACAATATCAAATTTTTATATTTTCCTCATTGGAAATTAACCACAATTACGTACTGATAGTTACATTTCTGATAATTTTATGAATACCTGCTGAAAGTACGTTATAGACAGCTCAAATTTCCTTGTCCGTTTTTTTTCATTCGACTGTATTAATAAAATAATATATTAATATATAAAATATTTTGATAAATTATGTACTTATTTTAATGAGTTTTACATGCTGTCAAAAGAAAATCATCAACTTTTATCACCTTGTATACAGGGTGTTTGGTAGCTCGTTGCGTCAATTCAAGGAGGTGATTGGGAATCGGGAATCTTAATGGACGCATTTTAAACTTAAACTATATTTATTGTTATACAATGTGTCACGGTTTTCGAAATATAATTAATTTTGTGATTTTTTGATACATAACTATCCTTACATTTGCATAGAATTAAATCCTAATTACTGTTGATATCTTTTTAGAAAACATATTTTCTGTAACTTAAACATGTTTTACTTTAATTTTATACATCAAACATGTTGATAACCTTTTACAAAATAAAGAGAGAAAAATATTGAAGTCAGAGAAAAGCTTGAAAAAATATTTTAAGGATAAGGATGAAGTTAATGTCGAGAGAGATTTTAAGATTATTTGAAAATTTCTATTAAGAAGTTAGTACTTAATATCAAAGTTGAGACCCAAAACCTTTTCCCAGACTTAAATAATTTTTTTTCATTTTGTAAAGGTTATCAACTTTTTTTCCTGTACGAAATTAAAGTAATACAAGTTTATGTTACCGAAAATATTTTCCCTAAAGATATCAGATACTAATTAAGCATTAATTTAATGAAATGGGATACTTATCAAAAAATCACAAAAACAATTATACTTCGAAAACAGTGGTACATTGTATAACAATAAATTTACTTAAAAATGCTTTCATTAAGATCCCCAATCACCTCCTTAAATTAACGCATTGAGCTACACGATAGACTTCACGAAAAATCAAACATGTTCGATATCTCCACGAACGCATTCCTTTCTATGATTCGTGAAAGTGAAATGACATGCATTCGTCATTCACGGCACTTGTTAACGGGGCTTACAGGAATAACCCTTGAATAAAAAAATTATAATAAATAGAACCTCAGTTGGTGGTAGAACCCCAGACGAAAAAATAATAATAAAACACTTAGCAAAAAATTAATATAAAAAAATACCCAGCCTCGGTTTTTGGGGGGGTTCCGGAACTTCAAAGGGCCCGTTAAGGGGTGATGGTTGGGGGTCCCCGAACTTCGATGGGTCCGGAGTCGGCTGCCTCCTCTGCGTCATTTTAGTTACGCCACTGGTGTCGACGAAATGATTGTCGATGAATAGGTAATGTCGATTAAACGTCCGTGTCGATGAATTGGCCATGTCGATGAAACGTCTGTGTCGATGAAACGGTCGTGTTCATGAAAAAATAATGTCGATGAAAAGATGGTATCGACAAAATGCATTCGATGAAAAGGCTACTTCGATGATAGTGTATTGTCGATGAAACAGAACCTTTCTGCATTGAATTATGCTGAACTACGGTTTCTGGATTATGTTGTTTTACGGTTCTGCTGGGTTGAATTACGTAATGTTATATTAAAGCGCACCCCACTCAATAGTGGGTCCCATAAGTTTCGTGAGTAAGAGCGAGATAAAAAGCTGACTTGTTCGTGACATGGACCATACCTGACTCTTCTGAGTAGATAAGAGTGAGAGTGACAAGCAAGGAACATAGGAGTAATAATAAAATACAGGGTGTCCCGAAATTAAGCGGCAAACTTTTTTTTGAAATTTTTTGAAAGCTTTCAATAAATCTGAAAAAAATTGAGAAATTATATCTTAAACGTATTAGTCTTCACACCAAATTTCAAATCTTTATTACAAACCGTTATCAAATAAATGACAAAAAACCTAGTTTTCGTCACAATATTTAAAGGGCAGTAGCTCTCTTAGGAAGCGAAATCGGACATATGTTTATAGGAAGTTTTTTTCTTAAAATTAGTTGTAGAATCGCCTCCTAAAGTTTGGCCGCTTAATTTCGGGACACCCTGTATATGCGTTTTAAAATAAAACAAGTTCCCCAGTTCTTAATTCCTGCCTTCTTAAAAAATGGCAGCCACTTTTCACTATTTAAGTAACTATTGGGGTCTATGTATGTCAAATATTGCATTAAAAATTTATTTTATAATAATAAACATTTCAATAGCAGTATAAAAATTCAAGTTATTTAAACATTTTAGGATTTTTTGCTGATTCGGATGCTGCTGTTCGGATTAATGATTCTATGTAATGGAGGAGTGTGGACCCTTTATGTGAAAGCTCTTCAATCATCTTCATCTCTTTCGGCAACAGTTTTAAGTGCATCGGCGAATTATCTTCTTTCGGTAATAAAAATTTATTAATATACATTCAATGATTCTTTGATTTTCATTTCAGGCAATTACTGGGTTTTTGATCTTTCAAGAGTCCACGTCATTATTTTGGTGGTCTGGCACAAGCATGATTCTTCTTGGGATAATACTAATTGCGACTGATAATAATAGTGAAATTGTAAATAAAGAAAAATAATGATAATGTTGCTTTTTTGGAGCCCACATCTGAAAAATATGAATTTACACATAGATTTATTACCGAAACTTTTTTGAACAAACTTTGTGATTTTTGAGATATTATTGGTTTTAAATTGTGTCACAGTTTTTATTTTTTGTAAAAAATATAATCCAAGGTGTATTCAATTTTTTACTAAAGATGCCTCAGATTTGAGAATTTTTTACAATCATAAAAGCCGTAAGTCTTATTTTGCAAAAATATGGAAGTGTTGAGTCCTAACTATGGAAAAGTTATATTTTTTAAGGGCATTCACAGCTTTTTAGGTCAATAATAATTTTTTAAGTTTAGATTTGAATGGTTAATTGGGGCAAATACTTTTTGTGGCAGTATTTATAGATCAGTTTGTTTTTTTGTAGGAATTTCATATGCCCTATCAAATTTAATTTTAACACAAAAAATACAAATAAAAAAATTAGAGGTTAATAATTTTTATTTTTCAAATAACTATAATAACTTAAATTACCTAGAGTTATTTTTAATAAAAAAACCTAAAATGAATCTAAACATAAAATTAGGTAGTTCTTAATTTTTAAATTAAATTGGATTATCACCACAATCTCAAATGTAACTAATATAATTCTATTTAGATAAAAAATATAAACCTTGGTTCTCAGTGCTTCTGATTTTTTTGATGATTTAATATGAGATTTGTTGATTAAAAGCAGTAGGATTCAAATTCTAAATAATCGAGGTACTTGAAAAAATTATCTAGAATCAAATCCAACTCTTTCTTTCGAATACCAAAAACCTCATCAATTGATATTCCAATTTGAAAACGATCATCATAGGTGATGATTGATACTCCAAAACCTAAAATCAATCAATTGATTTTATAATAAAGTCTCTTCATTAAATATTCGACAATTTATTTTTTGTATTCGAAAATTCTTACCCGTTAATCCTTTATGTGGTACCCAAAAAACAACATCTTCCAAAGGATATCTTCCCATTAAATGAATTTTTTTAGGACCAGCTAAAACACTAACCGCCATGGTATTTCGAAAGTATTTCATTAAAGGTAACAATAAATTTTCAGGCACAATAGATACCACCAAATGAAGAAACCAATAATTTACCTATAATACAAATATTACCCCACAATCATCAAAAGTTTCAACGAAACTAACCTGAAATTCGCAGGAATTCTTTAATTTAAAAATTTCATGATTAACATCCTGCAATCTATCAATTATGTTATATTTTAAATTTTTATTATTTTTTATGGGTATATCAAAAGTTCCAACTGAAAATGCGTTGGTTAAAGGCGATGATGTATTTTCCACCTCTTTAGAAAGGTTGTGAGGTCTTACAGGTATTAAAGTTGAAATACTCTTAACATTAGGGTCAACCTAAATACAATCTAATTAATTTAAATATTGGATGAATCAAATTAATACCTACTGATTGATAAAATTCGGTTAAAGATGCTGATAAAGCTGCTGTTAAAACTTCGAAAAAGCTTGACCCAATCAACCGATTTTTAATGCCTTTAACTATATTTACGTAAGAAGATTTTTCTTCAATCTTCCATGCGAAAATTTTGTTTCCCGTTAAGGTTTTACCATGCGTTACATTTTCTTCATAAATAAATTTATTGCAAAATTTCAGTAAGTAGTCGGGTATATTGAAAAAAACGAATACAAAGTGCATAAGCCTGATTGTTAACCGAACTCCTTTTTGAACTATATCATCATCATCCTGCAATCCTCTACTTTCTGGCTTTTTTTGTTTTTCCAAACAAGCAATTAGAAGGTTAATCAACGCAATTCCATCACCAACTGCGTGATGAAAACGTGCTATCACAGGTATTCGGTGGTGCTTTTTATGGTCCCAAGTTATTTCTTCATTTCCAACCAATATTTCCCATAGGCATGAATTATTTTCGGGCAAATCTAAATTTCCGAAGGAACTTAAGGTGGTTTGTAAAGTCGCATGGGTTTTATATGTTTCCGGATCTAATTCACGTACATAATTTTCTATTTTTATGTTTTCTTGCACGAAATAGCTGTAGCCTTTATATTTTTGGGATATATAAGTAAGTTTTTCATATTCTGGTTTTTCTTTTATGAGTACTCCGATTTGATTTCTTAAAAGTTTTAATAAACTTGATTTTGCGTTTGAATTTTCATTTGGATGACTGTATTTAACAAATAGTAAAATGTTTATTATGCTTTTGGAGTCATCTTGCAATAACCAGAAGGTATCTGATCCTCCAACTATGCCTTTATATTTTGTACCAATTTTTCGTTGCAATTTTATTGCAATTACTTGTTTGTACAACCAACATAAAGATAAAATTATCACATATATTGGGATTGATATGATAAATAGGATTGTTAGAATTATTTTTAATTGAGTTCGGCTTATTTGTTTATCTTTGTTAAATTCATTTCTTTTAAACTAAAAAAAAATCAATATATTTTGAAAAATATCTAAAATAATGGTGATATAAATAATTCTACTGGTTATATTAGCATATGAGATAGGTATGAAAAATTGTAAATTATCATAAAAAGGTACTTACTTTGTAATTTCCGTGAAGGAAAAAAATAAATGTACAAATAATTGGTAATGCAATGATGTCATATGTAGTTTCTTGAGTGCAATTTTCTCGGTCTAACGACACATTAAAATATGACAAATTAAAAACATTCGAATACATATACATTGTGTCACCAAGTTTATGAAGGATGCTATAGTGAAAATGTTTTAATGAGTAAATGAAGCAAATAACCAGAAAATGGCATATTGATCATATTATAATCAAGTTAACTTAAATATGAAGCCATATTTCGTTAAAAAGTAAAAAGTGGATATATTTTTATATAACCTTCGTAGTTATTAAATTTACATAAGTAACTTAAAGTTAACAATTGTAATTATTAATTCATAAAATATTTATATAAGTTGTAATCTTTTAAAATTGTACTCCGATTTATTTTAGTTGGTTTGTTTAAATATTGTTTTTTAAATAAAGTACATTTTATAATAAATTTATATTAAATAAATGGCGCAATATTTTTATGTACAAAAATATGTAATATATTTTCATATCTAACAAATTATAAATAATAGACATTTCAAGAACAATGTTAAACCATAATAAATTCTTGTTTTTTGTTTTGCTTAGTAATGAAAATCCTTGTCGGATTATTGAGCAATTATCACACAATTACATTTGATTTTATAATCACAATCCTTTCGAATCAGCTTATTATTCAATTTTTTGCACATTGCTTTTGTTTTATCGCCTTGTGCATCAAATCGATGTATTTAAAAACATTATCACCAATCCTTTCCACATCTTTGCGGTTTTTAATTACAGCTTTATCAACCAAAAGCCCAAATCGAAACTTTTCATCGTAGGTAAAAATCGAGAAGCTAATACCTAAAATAAAATAATTGATTTTTTTACTGATTTTGGTTATTTTAAAATTACCTGTAGCTAAAAAATTTGGTGCCCAAATAATGGTATCATGTATGACATGACCGGAATGGATGGTTCCAGTTTTATGACCTGGCACATTTGTCACTGCAACTGTAATCTTATCATTAGTTTTGAGGGACTGTTTAATAATTGGATATGGCAATATAGTGGACAATACTTTCAATTGCCAATAAATAAACTAAAAAAATCAAAAAATGTGAAAATATGTAAATAAATAATAAAATAATTTTACCTACATGAGTATCCAAAGCATCTTTTAAAACACCTGAATCATTTTTAACAGCCTGTATCATTTCCTCCAAACTGTCCTCTATATTTCCAGTTCTAATTGGTGCATTTACAACTCCGATGGAAAAATTGTTTTCTAACTTGCTCACTGCGTTACCATTATTTATTTTAATAATCTTATCAAATTCAGAAGACGTTACATAATAAGTAAGTGCAGCACGTATAGAATTTGGAGGACACTAAAAGGTAACAAAAATTATTACAACATAAAAATTAAATAAGTCACTACCTTATCATTTTGTTTTAAATATTCGGAAATACTAGCAGAAAATGCTGCCAAAACAACGTCAGTAAAACTACTACCTGGGAATTGTTTCTTAATATCCTTAACTTTATCTAAATATTTTTTTCCGGAATCCTCTAAAATCCAACACAAATGTTTTTCACCGGATACATGACCTGAATGTAACGAATTGATTTCCTCTGAAGCTAATATGGCAAAATGTTTAATATAAACCTCACGCTTAAAAATTTTTACAAGTTTTTCCTTCATAGTTATTCGATTACATTTGTTGTAGTTTTCAATAATTTTCCTATAGCTTTCACAGTTTTCCTTCATTATTTCTACTCCTCCTTTTAAAAGATTGGAGATCATCATGCCAATAATTGAGATCCCGTCACCAAGACTGTGGTGATATTTAACCAATACTGGATATAAATTCTTACCGGGGTTTCCCTTCCAATCCACCTTAGTTTTCCCTACATAAATTTCCCACAACGCGGTGTCCTTTAAAGGCAATGGTGAACTACTGTATTTATCCAATAAAGTTTGCAACTCCTCCATATTATTGTAATTATCCATATAATTTACAAATTGATTAATATTAATTTTTGTTTTCAAAAAATACCAATATCCCATGTATTGCTTTCGAACACATGATAGCTTTGGATGTGTTGTAGATAACTCACCATATGCTGTACGAAAATGTTCAAAAAGTATTTCGGAAGAATCATTCTCCTGGGGATCCATCATATACAAGGCATTAATTAAATTTCTACTTTTATCTTCAGCCACCCATATTACATCAGAACCATCAAGAATCGTAAGATAATTTCGCCCATGTTTCAACAGCAGGATAAAATTAACAATTTCATAGTATATTGTAAAAATGGTCAAAACCAAAAAGTTTACCAATAAAATTACTAGTGCTAAAATTAGCCTCTTGATTATGTGACACACATTTTCTGCATATCCACTTTTATCAATGCCTTTAATCAGGTGCTAAAATATTAAGCAAAAATTATTTAAATAAAAATACAATTATGTAACTCACCTTAGAACATGCATATGCATAAAGGATGCATTGAAAATTTCCTAATAAGATTTTTTAGATTAGTTAAAATTGTGATTATATTATTATTATTTACCTAAATTAAAGAGAACACGAAGGCCTTTCATTGCATTGAAATAAATGCAGTTACCAACCGTTTAAAATCGAAAGGCGGTTAAATTATTCTAATAATCTTTACTAAACATTTCAATTAAACACTTCACAACACAAGGTTAACTATTTTGCAATTACTACACGTATTTATACAAAGTTAACTTCAACAATCGCACGTCTGCATTAGAAGCTGATTTTCTTTTAAATGGTCTTTATCTTTATACTTTCTTAAACTTTTTGCATTGCAATTTTGTTATGTAATAACTGAAGAGTGCAGTTGTTATTTAAAGAAAAGGTATCTAATTGATAATAAAAAACTTAATGGTAAATAATGATTTGCATGACAACTTTGTTAGTGGAAATATTAAATTAATTAATATTTATTATAATGATAAAATTGTCATCACTACAGGGTTGATTTTTTAAAAAAATTAAAAAGATAATTTCTATTGGATCTGAATGGAAAAATGAATTATATATTATAAACATTTTCTATGGTTACAGAATTTATACAATTTTTGAAAATGTAAATATGAACAAATGTGCTATGTTTAGAATTTTACACACGTAACAAATTTTTTAAACGCTGATAATTTTATGAGATTCATAATTATTCATATTTAAAGTTATAATACAGTAAAAATAACTTAAAACAATAAATATTAACAATACGTATATTTGAAATAAAAAATGGCTTTTGTACAGTTAATTTTTGGCCTATCGAAATAATCGGCTAATACTCCTGTCGTTTAATCCAACATAAAATATTGACCCAAATAAAACTAGCAGATCCAATATAAATAACTCTAAAGGCAGGAGGAACCATTAAGAAATTAATAGTTTGTACTGGTAACCAAAACATGCAACTATTCTTGAAAGTTTGTGCAAATTTACTCTGAAATTCTTCGAATATATTGGGCTTTCCTTCCATAATACTCATGGCTAAAAATATATTATTTAATAAAATTTATTTTAAATATGATATAATACTTACAGGTGTAAAATATTAATAACAAAGGTGGTACTGAAATAAATTGATCTATCAATAATTTTTTTGTCACAGTTTTTATAGCAGTTCCTACAAATTTTCCATCCAACCATCTATACCTAAAATTGAAAAATTTTAGAGATTTTTGGTAGACAACTATAAAATTTAATGGATCGATTCTGTGCAAAATTTTTAGTGGATGCATAAAATTTGGAGTGCATGAATTCTGACCCTTGCTATAAGATCTTATAAGTTTCATATGTACTCTTTATTTTTCAACTAAAAAAAATAATTTTGTTGTAACAAAATTAATGTTTGTATTAGGCAAATATAATCATAGCAGTTCTTTGGGTTGCATAATTCGAAGCTTGCTTACAAATTTATTATTATTGTTACTTAGTTTATAACTAAACCAAGGTCAATAATTGACTTAACTCTTTACAACTTCCTAATTATCTTACCACACTGTTAATAATGGTCCTTGAATTACTGTACCATAAAACGCATATCTCACTAATGTTGGGTGATCTAAAGGTTTTGGTTCTTCTGGCTGCAAATTGATTTTTTTTATTTAAAAAAATTGGATAACCTATTACTTACTAAATATTTCTTATTGATGACTTGTTGAGATAGTTCTGCTCCGAGGAATAAGGTACCATAAATGACACCATTTGAAATAATTGGGTGTTTATTAAAAGACTCCTTCACAAATCGAATCAACTTGGACATGATAATACACTTTTAAAACCTTTCACTTATAAACTAATCGACAAAAATGGGACCTGCTGTTGTTACCAGAACATGTTATTAAATACTAACAATTTTATTAATACAATTTAAGCGCATTCATGTTTCCTTAATCTTATCTTATCATGCATATTATAATAAACACTTACATTTTTATATCCCAATTTAATGAACAAATTTTTAAATAAATAAGTAATTAAGTTATAAATTTTGGTTTAGGGCTTAAATTATGTCCATTTATTCAACTTATTCAAACATTCAAATACATGGGCTCACTAAAGTTCAAGCAAGGAATTAAGTAAGTGTAATGTTTAAATTATTTTTAATGATTCAATAATAATTTAAATTGAATGAATATGCTTCATGTTGAGCATGCGCTTTGTTTTAGTTTTGACACAATCATAAGAATTTTAAACATATTTAGTGTTTCCAGGTTCCACGAAAAAGGAAATACCTATTTATAATATATTTTGCAGAAGTTAAATATGGGAAGAATTTTTTATATAAACTGAATCAGACTACAGATGTATTGTTGGTTGCTGAGCTAAAGTACATATAATTTCTTCACTTTCTTGAAACGACCATCACATGGAAAACCGTCTTCAATTTTGTAGCTGAGTGCTTTTCTTTTTCACCCTGAAATGAACTTTGAGCATATCAACAAATGTTAAATTTAATTGAATTAAATCCAGCCTTTTTTCACAAAAAATGTTATAAACTTTTAGGCAAATATGGGCAGAAAATTTGTTCTCGTGGGGTTCAATTTTTAAGTTTAAAATTCCTTTTTAGATTCGTATGACACATGTTGAGATGGTTTTAGTAAACTTCAAGTAATATTTTTTTCTGATAAATAAAAAAATGGGCGAAATTTACATCAAAAATTTAAACATTTTTGTCAAAAACGAAAGTAATAAGCACATTTTCGTCGAAGATCCTGGGTGGGGATAGAAAATCCCTCCCATTTCTCCAGAACTTCGTTGCAACTTACAAAAAAAATAAAAATAACATTCCGGCTCTGAAATGAAAGTTTTCTTGTAGTTTTTTTAAGCAGAATTTAAATCTGTAACCAGATAAATAAACCAGTAAACAGTCGGTTGCAAAAAAAGTGGACAACGAAATTTAAGCAGTGTAAAACGCAGTTTCAGCACGTCTTGGTTAAATTATGGAAAATTTAAAAGTCAGTATTTGTGGTTATTTTCAAATGAATAAAATACAAAAAAATATTTTCAGTGTCTTATGAAAGAACAATATTTTATTGGAAAAAAAATAATTTTAAAATCTACAAAAAAAAAAAACTAACAATGCTATTATCGAGATTATAATAATAATATTTATTTATCAAAAAATAAAAAGTACAAAATACAGAAATATTATTATAATACAAGTTTGTATATACCGCTTAAATAATATTTTGTACATAATTTTGTTTTAACTCAATAGAGCCATAGTTCATTAAGGTGATAGGGAGTCAAATGTTGAAAAAACGACGTACTTATCTTTCATGAATTTTTTAAAGTGTTTCGAATTGGAAAGTCAAAAAAATAAAGAAATACCAAACTAAAATAAGAATTTTACATTCATTTGCAATTTTCGTTATTTATGTATCTACAACCATATTTGTGTAATTTTGCAAGAAAAACTTCTATATTTATATTTTTTTTGCAAAACTACGCTTATATAAATCTAGATACATGAAAAACAAAAATTTTATATAAAAGTACAAGGATTACTTAAGTTCGGTATTTAAATATTTTTTTTGTTTCCAATTCGAAACACTTAAAAAAAATCGGGAAAGATAAAAACATTGGTTTTTCAATAAATGACTCCCTATCTCCTTAAACAAAACATGTTTAGAAACTTAATCTAAGTATTACATAAAATTCCTCATCACAAAAGGCTGAGCTTTGTAGGTGATGAATTTTCCTTTTTTATACAATATATTTATATATTCTAGATGTGAAAAGTTCTATTAGGTTTTTTTTCCATAGGCACCAGTGAAGGGACAAATAACAATATGCAGTTATTCATTTAATAGTTTAAAATTCAAAACTTAATTATTATTTTTATTTTATTTCTATTCTCCCTTATAAAATTTTTGATGTTATTGTTATAGGTGTAAAGGCTACAATTTTGTTTATTCAAATTATTGGGAAGAATGTTGACTAGTTTTGGTACAAAATGCACAAAGTTTCTCCTACCAACTGTTTTATGCGCTTGATGGTTTTCTATAAAATGTTTTGTTTTGCTTCTTGTTTGGTGGTTATGGCACATATCTTTAAAATTATTTTTATTTTTAAAATAATGTTTATAAATTTCAAGAGCATAAAGTTCTGTTAGGTTAAATATGTTAAATTCTTGATATAAAAGTTTTGTCGAGTATAATCTATTTTTATTTAATATAATTTTTAAAACCAAATTTTGAAGAGTCTGGACGGGTTTTATTTTATTTGTATATGAGCCCCCCCAAGCTATAATACCATAAGTAATAATTGATTGGAAGAGCGCATAGTAAGTTGATAACAGTATTTTTTCGGGTAAAACATTTTTTAATTGATAAAATATGTAGAAGGTTTTTCTAACTTTGTTTGTAAGTAATGATAAATGTGTTTCCCATTTCATGTTAAAATCAATGTTTATACCAAGATATTTTATTTGAGAAACATTATTAATTTCAATTTCATTATTACCAAGCTTTATGTCCTTAATCATATTTTTAGTCATGTTAAATGCAATGTATTTAGTTTTATTAATATTGAATTTTAGTTTATTAGAGTCCAAGTATGTTTTTATTTCAACTAATGCACTTGTGGTGTTTTTTTAACAATATCCCAGGTTTCTCCCTCTACGTACCAAACTGTATCATCTGCATACATAATAGTAGTGACACCTTGAGTTTGCTTTATCATTAAGTCATTTATATATATAATAAACAATAATGGGCCCAAAACAGTACCCTGGGGAACCCCATCTAAGATTGTTTGCGGGTTACGTAGGGTTTCGTTTATTTTTACATATTGGGTGCGATTTCTAAGGTAGGATTGAATCAGTTTATTGGCTAGACCCCTGATACCATAACATTCTAATTTTTTTAGGAATATTTCATGGTTGACTTTGTCAAAAGCTTTGGCTAAATCAAGGAATATTCCGATGGATGGTTTACTATTGTTTAGGTTATTATAGATTTTTTCAGTTAATAAAGCAATTGCATCATTTGTGGATTTAAAATTTCGAAATCCGAATTGGTGTTTTGTTAGTTTGTTGTGCTTATTTAGAAATTCAACTAGTTTATTTTTGATACATCTTTCCCAAATTTTAGAAATATTACTGGTTAGTGATATCGGTCTGTAATTATTTATGTCTTCTTTTTTGTCACTTTTAAAAACTGGTTTAACTAATGTTTCTTCAAGGCTGTTTGGGAAATGTCCAGATGATAGAGTCTTATTTAGCATTAAAATTAGAGGATATTTAATATATTTAAAATTGTTTTTCAAAATATTGGCTGGGATATTATCCATTCCTGGACTTTTATTAAGAGGAAGATCATTTACATATTGCTTCAAGTCAGTTTCATCAATAGGAGAGTAATAGATTGATTTTACATTAGGTCTAATATCTTCTATTACATTCACATTATTTTTTGGAATATCTTTAATTAGTTCTGAGCAGTTATTGATGAAAAAAATGTTGAAAGCATTAGCTATATCAATATTATCAGAAATAGTACGATCTTTTAATTTAACTTTGGATTTATCGTTTTCTGTTTTTGGATTTCTTTGTGTTATATTATTTATTGTATTCCATATTTTTTTTTGGATTATTTAAATTATTTTCTATTTCCCTTTTGTAAAAATTAATTTTTGTAAACTTAATTATTTCAGTGAGTTTATTTCTGAATTTTTTGTAATTATTTTTAGCTATTTCGTTATTTTTGTTTTTCTTATAAATTTGATATAAACTATCTTTAGTTTGAATTGATTTAATTATGCCTTTAGTGATCCATGCATTTCTTTTTTGTCTTTGGATTTAACCGTTTTTGTTGCAGTTTTAATTGCGTTTTTGATGATATTTATAAAAGTGTCCAAATTATTGTCTAAATCGTTTACTACGTTAATATTTTCCAATGTCTCTTCTTTTAGAATTTCAGTAATCCTTGAAAAATCAATTTTTTTCTTTATAAGATTTATGTTTTACACTGTCATAAAAAATTGCTAAAATGATTGGGTAATGGTCAGTGATTTTACTTTCAGATATTTTTATTTTTAGATTTTTAGTGTATGTTCTTAAGAAAATATGGTCTAAACATGTTTTGGTGTTATTAAAATTTCTAGTTACTTTATTTATTAGAGATTGAAATTCATGATAATTTGGAAGATTTAAGTAATTTTCGCATTCTTTTTGATTAAGTAGGTTGATGTTATTCAATAATGAAACCGTTTTTATTTATATCTGCTTGTAATCTGTTGGGGATAGATTGGTAAAGATTGCAACATACATTTTCATTAACATTTTCCCACACTGTTTGTACAATTTCTAGTAACTCCTCTCTATTTTGAGGTCTTAGATTTAACCGTTTTATTTGATTAGTCATTAATCCCCACACATTTTCTATAATATTTAAATCCGGACTTCTAGTAGGAAAATCAATTGCATTTATATTATTTTGTATAAACCAAGTTTTCGCTGTATTAGATGTATAGACTGGACTATTATCTTGGAGGAAATTGAAATAATCATTTGTAAAAATGGTGTTTGCTGATGGTGACATAACATTTCGATCTCCCATAAAACACCTGTTCCATAAATTGAAATCCAACCCTAAAATTTACTATAAACATTTGCTAATCTTCCAAATTTTCCTCAAATCTTTCCCTTCTTGGTCGGTATACATGGATTGGTCCATTCTTTTTTGCTTTGGAAAGTTTTTCATATGAAAAAATTACGCTTTTCCAAAAGTTCATATTATACAGGGTGTTCCGTTCATGGTTCACTAAACGCCGGGCTTAGAAACTAGACCAACTTTAATCGACAAAAAACAAAAAGTTGGGGGTCTAGCTATTTTAGTTTTAAAGCTATAACCTTTTGAATTTTAGGTTACCGATTTTTATCACAAATCAGATCATCGCTAATTACATCTTAACCAATGTGTGTATGCATCAAAAAAAATTATTATTAAAAGGCTAAAACCATCCTCTTTCAGGTAATAACAGTATAATACAAAAATAATTGTTAGAATGTTGAAAAAAAAATAAAAACTAAGAAAAAACTTAATTTTTTTCAGTTTTTTTAAACTGAACCCTAGATTAGACACATTACGGTTGTGTTTTTTTTTTTAATTTTCTGAAACTTCTTCTTTTTCCCAACAAACCAGGGAAATTTTTTAATGTGTCTGGTAAAAATTCAAAAACTGAAAAAAAAATATTTATTTATTCTTCTTGTTTCTTTGCGATTTTTGTTCAACATTATATCAACCATATTTGTATTACTGTTGTTACCGATTGAAAGAGGATGGTTTCAGCTTTCTAGCGATAATTTTCTTTTAATTCTACGCATATTGGTTAAAAAGTAATTAGCGATTTTGTGATTTTTGGAAAAACTTGGTGACCCAAATTCAGAATGCTGTAGCTCCATAACTAAAAAAGATAGACTCCTACTTTTTTCTTTTTTTATCGACTAAATTTTCTCTGGTTTCTAACCCAGACGTTTGGTGAACCACGAACCGAACACCCTGTATACAATGTGCTGTAATGCATATTCTATTCAATTTTCTTTAAAGATAAATTAAATTTGTAGGCTGTTTTAAAACATTCCTTTTTTGATTTTTCTATCAGCGATAAAAATTGAGCCTGGAAAGTTAATAATATGGATAATTTTAGCAGCATTCACAACCTAAGAAATTGGATTTTCTCGGATCCTTCCTATTAGTTGCTGGACTTGATCAGCTGTAGAAATTTTTCTTCTACCAGACCCAGGTATTCTGGAATCATATGGTGATCTCACCGCTTTTTTATAATTTTCTGTGCTGTGCTTCTATTTATATTATATCTTGTAGCAATTTGCCTTATTGTAAAATATTTTTTTGGGAAAACATAATTACCTGAAGCTATTTATGTCCACGTTCTTTTCAATCGACTATACTTTTTTTGGGATAATATATCATTTGAACATTTAAGGGGCAACCTGAAGGCAGAAATTGACTTTTTATCATTTTTAGCCGAGACTACTAACAAATAAATATTTTTTTTGTCAGCGAACAAAAGTATATCCTTAACGTAATCTACTAAAAGTAAATTAAATTTTGAAAATACTACTAAGAATAAAATGAAAAAACACAAAAATATACCTGAAAATCTTAGATTGAGATTTTAATGAATACCATAGACTTGACAAGTTTAATAAATATTTTAATGGAAAGATATTGTGGATAAGCAATCACGGAAACAAAAAAAATCAAATCTACTTAGTAATATCATCAAAAATCTCAATCAAAAATAGCTTCCGGCTGCCTCTTAAGGACAAAAATATATTTATATAAAGTTGTCACTTTACAAATTCTAATCAATGCGAAAAGTTGATTTTTATAGTGTTTACCTGTCATAGAACTGTCATTGTGATATGTTGGTAATATATAATATATGCATGTATATAATCATTATTACTGTTCATGTTGGTTATATGCCATGTGTAAATAACCAACACAAAAAATGCAGCTTTCGTTCATTCATTAATTTTTAGCTACTCGCTACTCGCTACTCGCCACTCGCTACTGCTCTTAAATTATCCTAATCTGGCAACACTGTTATCCTCTTCATTTTCATCAATATCTTGCTGCAAATAAACAATAAACAAACAGTAAATATTGTTAATTATTTAAGATTTAAGATTACTTTTACACTAAATTATGAAATTTGTTTTTGTTTAAAGTTGCGATCGTGCAAAAAATGTTGTATGTACCTCGTGTAAAATGAAGTTTTATGTCATTTGGTCGGGTTTATCGATACTTCCGACCTCATGTCATAAAACTTCATTTTACACTCTCGTTACATAAATAACTATTTTAATGGCAAGTAATAATTTTTTTTATTAAACGAACATACAATTGAGAAATTTCTATACTTTTATACTATAACTTAAAATGAATAAATATAATTCTAAACTGATGCTTCTGAAGAAATAAGTACAACAACCAACAACTGTTGTTCCTGAAGAAATATGTACATACTACAGCTGATTCTTCTAGAGAATTTAGTACTGCAACTGTTCTTCGTGAGAAAATAAGTACTACAACTGTTGCTTTAGAGAAATAAGTACGAAAACTGTTGTTCCTGAGAAAATAAGTACTACAAAACTGATGCTTCTAGAGAATTCGGTACAACAACTGTTGTTCCTGAAGAAATATTTATAACTACTGAAGCCTTTGAAGAACTAAGTACTACATCTGATGCTTCTGGAGAAATTAGTTTAACTGTTGCTCCTGAAGAAACAACTACTACAACTGATGCTTCTGGAGAAATTAGTACAACAACTGTTCCTCCTGAAGAAATAATTACTACAACTGATGCTTCTGGGGAAAAAAGTGCAACAACTGTTTTTCCTGAAGAAATTAGTACAATCAGCATTAGTTTAGCCAATATTGAGGGAGTCTATTTTCCGCTATAACGTTTGATCAATTGAATAATCTTGATAGAATCTTTTTTTATGTTCACTAGATACAAAGCCAAAATGTTTGAGCAAAAATGTAATTGTTGAGCATTTTTCAAGGATTTTTTAAATAAGTTGAAAACCTGATGTTTTAGAAAAATATTATTTGCATATTTGAATTCAGCGTATCAGCGTTATCAGCCAATCAATAATTAATGCGGACTGCTAGAGAATGCGTGAGGTAGGAAAGGACAATCGTAAAATGTAGCACAGCATCTCAGGTTTTTCTTGTCAGATCTTCAAATTTCTTTCTGATTTACTAGATTAATTAAACTGCAACACATACATATGTGTTATTTTATAATGTGCCCAAAATTACCAGTGCAATTCTATGCAGATCTGTAAGTCATTACAGGAAAAATTTATAAGGTTTGTTATATGGCTTGTAATGGACCCTTTCCATGGTTACCTTTACAGATATTTCCTGTAAGAACTTGCTGATTTGCTCAGAAATTATTCGAATTTTATGAAAAACAACTTATCCTTCTGTCACTTCTGTGTCCACTATGCAAATTGAAAATCAAAATATATGTTAAGTGAATAGGTGATCCTCAACCTTCGACCCTGGTATTTTGGATGCTCGATCGAATGTTTAATGTATGTTTAGATTTTGATGCTTTGACAAGTAAGGGTATTATAAGCAATTGTCTCAGTGATTTTATATTTGAATTTATGTTTGACTTGTAGTAGTCCTGAAGATGGCCATAGGTCGAAACTAGTAAACCATCGAAGTAGAAGAGTTGTTTTATTTAAAATATTTTTTCATAAACTTAATTTGATACATGTTTAAGTAGACATTATTTTCCAAAATTTTGAGGAACCATTATGAATTAACCCTGAGATTTTCATTGTAATCAAAGTAAATTATGTAGTTGGGAAACCAATAGCAGTAAATGAAAAATATCCTCGTATAAGTAGATATTAATTCAAAATAATAAATAATCAATATAAGTATGTAATTTCGATTTCCAAATTTTCTGTTTTTAATTAATATGGTACCAATAAAAGATTATCACGCGACGGTTATGTAAATACAGGTTGTAACTTATAACCCGTACTTTTTTGTTGGGTATCAATGTTTGATATTTTTAGTAGTCAATAATAGAGTCCGGCTAGTCATTAACTGCGTAATGTGAAAACTCTGTTCCACATAAACGTGGTTGACAAGGCCATCGATATATGAAATTATTCCGCGGAAGAACTATGGACGAAAGAGCGGTTTGTTTTGTATTTCATTCAGTTGGGATCGATTATAGTTGTAATGTGAGCAACACGCGAGTGCTTTAAAAATTTCACCGCGCTTTCCAAGTTTTTTTTTGTTATCAATCTTTAATTTTGTGCACTAGTGGTGGTTACAATTTGAATAATTAATTAGTGATGCATAATTTAATATGCTTAAAAGTTCCAATGGATCGATGAACCATTTACTTGATGTTTTCCAAATTTGTGATCCTGGAAGGACCGGTAGTGTTAAAATTGAACATTTGCTTGATTTGGCTAAAATTTATGCCAAGGATGGCGCAAAGGTAAAAGTTACCCAAAAAAATTTCCCAGCCCTTATAATTTCAATTATAAATTGCAATGCATTAAGTATACACCAAATTCTCCATAGTTGCTTTATTAAAAAGAAAATCGTTACTAGTAATATTTTTTAGACGACTCTTAAAATTTTACTATATTCTAAGGTTCTAAATGAAATTATGGTATGAAATAGTACAGGTATAGATAGTTTATAGAAACACTTTTACTTTCATTAAGTCAAGTGAATAGGGCCTTAATTGATTACCAAATGACAGAAGAAATTTAATGATCTAATGCATTTCAAATATAAAAATTCATCATCAAAGAAACATTTCTTAAAATTTTAATATGGAACTATATGAAATTAATTGTAACACATTAAGGGTAACAACTCGTACACATTATTTTCAAAATATAAAACGGAAATTTCAAGCTTGAAATCACTTTTACTTTCGGAAAAAAGTAATTCAGAATATATTTTGCTTATTTTTCGTTAATTGTCCTTGGTATCAAAGATTGCTCTCTTAAACTACCTTAAACATTAAGAATGTACATTAAATCGTGTTCCATTTATTTTTTGTTTTCATAAAATAGTGTAATATGTGATGTGGAAACTTTTTATTACAAGTTCAATTAAAATAACCATTATCATGTGATTTTCCTAATTGCACCATCATGGTCAAAGCAGTCGTCCTATTGAATACTTGCATTGATATTAAAATGTGAGTAAAAAACTACGATTTAGTGCTTTTATAAAATTAAAAAAAAAAACGTCAAAATTAAAATAATGTTATGAAATTTGGAAAATATAATACGTTGTACGTTGGTTGTTTTTTCGCTTACAAAAAATAGTTACTTTCTTATTTTAATTAGTAATTAGTTTTATTGGGGAGCTTCGTCACGTAAAATTATTCCAGCTTGATTTTATCGAGGTTGTGCGTGCATAGTTCAAAATAATTATTAGTTTTTACTCTTCTAGTGAAATTATTATAAAATCAATAAATTTATTTCACCTATTTTTATATCATATTCAAAGAAATTCTTCTATATATTTTGTAATGTAATTATAATTAAAACAAAAATATATAGAAATAGATTATCTCCATTTATTTGTTTTGTTTATTTTAAGTTTTATAATGATTTAAGACCAATTTCCTAAACGGAAAATATAGTGTTTTAGTTCTGCAGTCATAAAAGCTAGTACGAATAACATTTTTGTATAAATTTTTTTTGTAGATGATTTAGAGGTCATTTCTTTAATTCCTACCAGAAGATGTACAAAAAAAAATATAATGATCTACAAGTACCTTAACTTTGGACCCCTCTAATTAATTTTGTGCTAGGTTGCAGAAGGTAACTCTCTGGTAGGATGTAACCTAATCAATTTAGATTATAAATCTGAAAAAAAAATTAAAAATCTAACGAGGGAAACTTGAGTTATGACTGCAGAACTAATGCTCGATTTCATGATATTTATTTTTATTTATTTATTTAAAATATTTACATTTGCAAAAGCTAAAAGAAAATAGCTTGTGGGCAAATAACTATAAACAATTAAATAATAAATTAAATATTGAAAACATATTTATTTTAAAATATTCTTTAATTTTATATTTAAAATTTAGTTTTTGTAATTTAAAATAACATTTTATTTCAAATGGAAGTATGTTATATACCGGGTGGAAATGAAAACCGGGTCACCTCTATAACTTTTTTATTTATGAATAAAAAAATTTGAAATTTGGCAATATTCTATGGTTCAAAAAAACAAATTTTATGTGCATTTTTTATTTTCGAAATCACTTCCGGTTTCACCGGAAACACCATAAACTTTGTTTTTTTAAATGTAACATCCAATATTTTTATTCATGGCTTAAAATCCTTTTAAAAAAGAAGTATTTTTGAGATATTAGTTTTTATTTTTTTTGTAAAAAAATTTTTTTCAAAAAAAAGAAAAGGTTTTCGTAGTCAGTGAAAAGTACCAAAACTAATTCTAAATAATTCAAATACCTAAATAAAATTGTAATTTGAAAAAAAATTTAAGTGGTTTTTGAACTATTAATTTTTAAACTTAGTTAATGAAGATTTTATCAAATATCTCACTTTTTTTAAATGCAATGATGCCGGGTCATTCGACTTTTTAAAAAGAGGATTTTATAACGATTATTTTGGTACCCCATATGTAGGGGTATGTGTTTGTGATACATTTTTAATTTTTTTTTAATTTTGAAAAATCCTGAGTACAAAAAATACGATAAACTGGGACAAGTAAATTGATTGCACCCTACATATGGGGTACCAAAATAATCGTTATAAAATCCTCTTTTTAAAAAGTCGAATGACCCGGCCTCATTGCATTTAAAAAAAGTGAGATATTTGATAAAATCTTCATTAACTAAGTTTAAAATTAATCGTTCAAAAACCACTTACATTTTTTTTCAAATTACAATTTTATTTAGGTATTTGAATTATTTAGAATTAGTTTTGGTACTTTTCATCGACTTCGAAAACCTTTTTTTTTTTTGAAAAAAATTTTTTTTACAAAAAAAATAAAAACTAATATCTCAAAAATACTTCTTTTTTAAAAGTAATTTAAGCCATGAATAAAAATATGGGATGTTATATTTAAAAAAACAAAGTTCATGGTGTTTCCGGTGAAACCGGAAATAATTTCGAAAATAAAAAATGCACATAAAATTTGTTTTTTTGAACCATAGAACATAGCCAAATTTCAAATTTTTCTATTCATAAATAAAAAAGTTATAGAGGTGACCCGGTTTTCATTTCCACCCGGTATATAAATAATTTTGAGTTAGTGTTTTGTTAACATTGCTAACTAAAATATTATTTCCTATTCTAAATCTTGTTATATAATTATGATTACTTGAATTTAGAACTTCCTTATGTGAGTGTATACATATATTTATATATAAACAAAATATATAATTGATATATTGTAAATATGTTAGTTTCCTGAAAAAGTTTTATACTGCTATAATCAAATGGTTTTTTGTAAGCTATTTTAATAACACATTTTTCAGAGACATAAATTTTGTTTAATAGATATCTATGTATATGCACTACCCCAAATTAAAATACCATATTCAAGAATTGATTGAATCATTGCACAATAAATTTGTTTTATTAAAGTTGGTCCTAAAATATTTCTAATTGAATAAAAAATATAAATTATTTTCTTTATTTTTTCTTTTATATAATTTATATGTTCTTTCCATTTTAAATTTTCATCTATAATGATACTCTTTCAATTTTCTCACAATTACAATTAAAGTTATTACAATTTGATTTATGTAGATAAATGAAATTTCTATTTAAAGTTGTTGTTTTTGTTGTACTAAAATATAAAAATTTAGTCTTATCAATATTTAAACAAAGATAATTTGAATTTAACCATTCTTTAATAATTTTTAATACCATTTCTGCTTTATTAACTACTAAATCTCGTATTTTGTCATTAATATAAATAACAGTATCATCAGCATACGCTGATATTTGAACACCTGGACCAAATTTAATTAATAAAATATCATTTATATAAATTGTAAATAATATTGGACCCAAAACTGAACCCTGAGGAACACCACAATTAACTATTAATTCAGAACTCTCGAAATTTTCAATGGTTACCTTTGACTTTCTATTATTTAAATAGCTCTCAATTAATTTAAATACATTTCTTTTAATTCCATATTTATACAATTTTTTCAATAAAATATCATGATTAATAGTATCAAAAGCTTTTTTAATATCTAAAAAAATTGCAGTAGATGGAACTGACTGGTCTAAATTTTCATAAATGGCTTTTGTTAAATATGTCATAGCTTCATTTGTATTAGATTTATTGATAAATCCAAATTGATTACATGATAATAATTTATATTTATTAAGAAATGATATTAATTAATTTTTAATATACTTTTCAAATATTTTTGAAAACGTTGGTACAAGAGAAATTGGGCGATAATTATTAATTTCTAATATATTTCCATTTTTAAATATTGGTTTTATTATAGACTTTTTTAAAGACTTTGGAAAATATCCTAAATTAATACATCTATTATAGATTTCTGCTAATGGTTTAGATATGTAAATACATATTTCCTTTAAAATTTCACTAGTAATTTTATCAAATCCAGGAGATTTGTAATTTTTAAGTTCAAAAATTAAGTCTTTAATTTCAGTTTCTGTAATATGTTCTAAAAACATACTTACAGAATTATTAGAAATATTTGTCAAAGGATTGATATTTGATTTGGATATACTTTTTTGCAAATTATTACCTATATTTACAAAAAACTTATTAAATTCATTTGTTATAGATAGTTTATTTTCAACTACTTTATTTGAGATATTAATTTTATTTATTTTATTATTTTTTTTTCATTTCCAGTTATATTATTTATTATTTGCCAAACTTTTTTTGAATTATGGATATTATTATTTATCATTTGTTTATAATAAGAATTCTTTTCTTTTCTAATTAAATATATTACTTTATTTCGAACTTTTTTAAACTCACTTTCAATAGCTGCATTAAATTTATTTTATCTCCAAGTTTTGTATAATTTATCACGTTGTTTAATTAAAATTATTATTTCATTGGTAATCCATTGTTTTCGTCTTTTATATTTAATTTTAATTACTTCTTTAGATTTTTCAATAAATGATTGAAGTTTTTCTAAAAAAAGCTCGTAGCAATTATCTAATTCCTTATAGTAATATTTTTCAAAAAAATCCAATTTTCAGTTTCTAAGTTTCTTTTCAGTTCTTCCAAATTAATTTTAATATAGTTACTTTTGTTGTGTGTTTCAGTGTTTTTATTCAATTTAATTTTACTTATTATTGAATAATGATCATTAATAGAACTATGTGATATAATTGGTATTACGATTTTATTATTTATTGAACTTTTCAAAAATATGTGATCTATACAAGATTTACTTAAGTTAGTTTCCCTTGTTATCCCATTAATAATAGAAGTATATCCATATTCTAACATTAAATCTGAATACTCTTCTACAATAATATTTTTTGATAAAATGTTAATATTAATGTCTCCAATAATAATTTCCGATTTAAGATTATTATTAGGTAAAATATTATCTTTTAGAATTTTCAGAAAAGTTTTAATGGGATAGTTTGGAGACCGATATATGCAAGTTATTCCAAATATTTCTTTATTAAAATTTATTTCTATTTTATAATAATTTAAATCTAATATTTTATAATTTTCTATTTTGTGATCTAAATTTTCATTAATTAAAACTATTAAACCATCATTTTGATTATATTTTCCAAAATTATAATAGGATGTATATCCTTTGATATTAGTTTGTTTGGAATTAGTTAACTGGCTTGTTTCTCAGATAAAATTACAATTTGAAAACAATGATTATGTAAATTGAGAAGAACTTCCAATTCATCTTTATGTTTAATAAAGCTTCTAATATTTAAATGAATAATTTGTAATGCCTCTGTATTATTTTTATCCAAAAGCAAATTAGTTTCATCTACATTTTTTGTTACTAAAGTTTTTATAGAAATATCATCAATTTTTGAGAATGTACCCATATTTAAGTTGAATTTACAAAATTATTTAGTAATTTGGAATTGTTTTCTTTGATTAATTTTTGATTAATATGTTTTCAATATCATGTTCACTAAATATTTTAATTGGGTTACTCTTACTTTCTTTTTTGGCATAAATTTGTCCTTCTGAGTACCAAATAAACATATAACCTGATTTCTTTAATTCTCTTGCTTTTTTAAACAGTATTCTTGTTTCTTTTGTCATATCTTCATTAAAGTAAATCTTCCTTTCCACATTTTCATCAAGATTGCAATTTCTATTTGTAATTTTTCCTTTAATTTTTCTCATTTTAAAAATTTTCTTTTTAATTGAGGGTTTCTTAAATTTAATTAATACTAATGGATTTTTTTTTGTTTTAATAATTTTAATGTTTTCAACATCATCTTTATTAATATCTACACCAATATAATTAGTCAATTTAAAGAAATTATTTTTTACTTCAACTTCATCTATATTTTCATTGTTATTAATTAATCCACTAATTATTATATTTGATTGTTTAGCATTTACTTCTTGTTTGTTAATTATTTTTTTAAGATTAGAAACTTCCTTTTTTAATGTGTTTATTTCCTGTTTATTTTCTGACATTACTTTATCAAAAATATTGTTTTTATTTTTTTGATCTTCATACATGGCATTTAGAAAACTCATTGATTCGACGAGTCCTTTAATTACCGATTTAATTTCTTTAAACTCCTTATTAATATTTTTCAATAGGTTTTCTATATTTGAAAATTTTTCAAATTTTTCCTCAATGTTTTTTAAATTTATACCTTTAAACAATTTTGAAGATGTAGATATTTGAGATAATGGATAATATTGTTCCTCCTCATCATCTAAATCATTTTGTGAAGAAAATATATTTGACATTCGACTTGAACTTCTGTCATTGCAGATTTCACAAATCCATTTCTTATTAGGATTCTTATGAAACTTATCAAAATTTTGATTACTTAATCCTGAACATTTTTTATGAAACCATCCAGCACAATTGGAATTACATTTAATTGCTTGCCTTTTCCCAATTTTTATTAAATAATAAATATAATATAATATTTCACAATTTTTCCTCCCAAACTCGCGCGCCCTCTGGGGATTCGCATGAATTATCAGTTATTTGGTCATAATTTGCAAAGAAGCTCCAGAAAAGTGGGATGGATTTTCTATTCCATGTTATTATCTCCAAGGTGGATAATTTTCACGTTTTAAAAACTTTATACATTAAAAGCTGAGCTTTTTTGCAGGTTTTTTTTTGAGTTAGATATTAAAATATTAAAAAAAAATCTGAGGAATAGTATTAAAGGAATAATATTTTTAGTAACCAAATTGAATTGAATTCCCATAACATGTAGGATGTTTCGGTTGGTCAATCTGGAATTATGTATAATTTATACGAGTGTAGTATTTTAATTCAATAACAATGTTAATTAGTTTTCATGCAAATTTGTGCATAAATATTTCACAATTGTTTTAATGCTCACTGTACCTCGACAAAATTTCCGGAATACTTGTTTTTCATACAAATTAAAATATTATTTACCTCCGTTTTAAATGATTTTACATAAATTTATTTTAGAATAGATGAGAAAATTCATCTATTTGATGATTTTAATTTAACGGAAATAAATATTGAATTTAATGTTTGAAACATTACAGCTCGTTACTTCTTTTTCTTAAACTTTCGTCATGCTTATATTAACGCCAATGACTATCATTATTACAAATTATTTCATGCACATTTGTACCTTTGACTGCTTTTTCATTCTAGTCTTTAATTTTTTCTCATCGTTTTTTCAATGCAATAATTTCTTAGGACTTCATCGCCTAATTATCATTTAAACATTGTTTTGCAAAAATGAACCTTAATGAAGTAATAGCATTGTAGGAAATAAGGCAAGACATTTGTAAAAGCTCTGGATATTTTCGGGCTCATTTATATTCATTTAACAAACGCCTATGGTCCATGTCACGATCAAGTAAGCTTTTTTGTCTCGTTCTTACTCACCAAAAGTTTATCTTGAGTGGGAGTGAGATGAAAGTGTGACTTACTCGTGACATGGACTTTATTCTTATTTCTTCACTTTTCGAAGGAATCAAGGGATTAATAATATTTTTTCGCCTGGAGGAAAACTCATGGCTTATATTATCTTATAACAATCATTACTTTTGCTATTTTGAAGTAAGAAAATCGTAACTATCTAAAAAAATTAAACCTTTACTTCTTAATATACTCCTAGAAGAGATGGGTTTAAGTATTTCTCATCTTCAACCTAAATGGTTAATTGCTGTTAAAAATAGTAGTATTAGTAGTTTTATTTATGAATTTTTCTTTGATAAATTGCTTGGTTAAATGCAACTTTAGTTTCTTGAGCAGATTTCTCGATAAAGAATTTTATTTTTTTGGTATGTTGGAAGTAAATAAAATATTTACGCAACTAATATTTACTACTTTTAAATTTCCCAATGCATAATATTATAATTTTCTTCATTTGATGACTAATTCCAGACCTTCCAATACCATTGGTTATATTATCACAAAACCGTTGGATTGAAAAAGGGTAATCACTACTCATGTACATACTTGTTTATTATTTAAAGCGATAGTAACTAAAATATACATATTATGATGGTTGATGCTAATAGCCTGTGACGTGTATTTTCTAAAGAAAAATGCATTAACCGCCTTAATAAAATTCAAATGACTTGTTATTTGCTAACTTTCTTTTAATGAACATCAATTTTAGCGACTTTAAATTTTCAGTTGGCAAATATTCTATGATGAAATTATAATTAATATTTATAAAATTATAAAGTATATATACATACATGGATAATTTATTCCGGCAATTTAAATTAAAACTCTTGCGTTAAAATTTCTAACAATTGTTTCAAAATTCACCCATTTTAATGTAAACAAATAAAATCGTTCTTCCAAAACAAGTAAAATTTATTTTCATATTGGTTTCTACGATAATTATATGGAATAGTTAATTACCCTTCGATTTATTTGTTAAATAATACAGTTGTTTCTTGTTTCAAGAATGTGTGTAAAGGTTAATAACATTACTTTTACGATTGTTCCTCAAATTTCCAGTTCACAAAAAAGATAAAACTTTTTTTTTATATCAAAAAAAAATTCTTAAAATTTCTGGGAATAATTCATTTCATCGAATAAAATATAACATAAAACCTATAAATTTCATATTATCAAATCATTAAAAAATTATTATTTGATCGATTGATTGGAACGGATTTGGCATTGAAAAAACTTTTACATCCTAATGCAAAAAATTGACCTATTACGTATTGTGTAACTTATTTGTAACAATTATATTTCAGGATTTGGAAATAATATTTCAACAATTGGATAAAAACGGCAACGGACTTTTATCTTTTAGAGAATTTTCTTCCGGAATAAGCTCAGTATTAAAACGAAGACCACTTCGGAACCAAAAATGTCATATCAAAGGTAATAAAACTATTTATTTAAAATTAAAATGAAACTAAGTAATAAATTAATATGCAGAAAAGCTCTTAGCTTAGTGCATTTTTTTAAAATTCTTGGTAATTTTTGAAGATATCAAGAGGTTGAGAATCTAGGTATTCAGTTTTCAGTGTTATGAATAAGTTTTCCACATGCGCCATAGTTTTTCTGGAAGTTCGAACTGAATAGAATATAATTTATTGATAATTGATGACATAACATAACAGTTTTACAAAGGTCCAAAATTATATATACAGGGTGTTCCGTTCATGGTTAACCAAACGTCGGGATTAGAAAAAAACCAAAAAAGTGGGGGTCTAGTTTATTTAGTTTTGATTTTAAGGTCACCGATTTTTATGACAAATAACAAAATCGCTAATTACATCATAACCAATGTGTGTAGGGATAAAAAAAATTATCATTAAAAAGCTAAAACTCACTGGTAACAACAGTAATAATTGTTAAAATGTTGAAAAAATAATCAGAAAGAGATAAAGATAAAAAACTTTTTTATTTCAGTTTTTTTCAATTTTGTCCTAAATAAAACCCTTTACGGTTATGTGCAGGGACGGATTTAGGCCTTGGGGCCCTGGGCTAAAATACCTTTGAAAATGTAGCAACTAGTTATAAAGAATATAAAAAATAAAAAAATATAAAATACATTTTTTATGTAAAATCTTTACAATTAGTATTATTCTCACTTATTTTCCAGCAAACATTTTTTTAGATAGTTAATGTCATTCCGAACAAAAATTTTCCTATGAACTATTATATTTTTTCGACTCCTTAAAAAGTTACAGCAATTTTAAAATTGATACATTTTCATGATTTTTGTGGAACACCCTGAATAATATTCTTTCTTATTATATTTTTTTTTATTTAAATCAATTATTATTTGGATTTTTTCTTTGCCAAATTGAATTTTTGAACATAATTGGCTGTATTTAAAATAAGTGAACGACGAGGTGAAGTTTCCCTTCGTAAAATTTAGCATCTTATTGGCTTAAAATATACATAATCCAAAGCATACTTGATTTGAATAAAAAAAATTAAAATCAAATTTTTACAGGGTGTCCTACAAAAATGATTAAATTTTTGAAATTTTAAAATTGCTGTAACTTTTTAAGGAGTCGAAAAAACATAATAGTTCATAGGAATTTTTTTGTTTAGAATGACATTTACTATCTAAAAAAAATGCTGGTTAAAAAGTGGGACACCCTGTATAATTAACAAAATAAACAAAGAAATACATTCTTTGTTTGGCAGTTACAGTACTTAAAAATTCTTGAAAATCCAGCAAGAAGTTGCAACAGATTGTAAAAAAGAAATATACAGGGTGTCCCGAAAATGCCGCAAGATCTCTCCAGTACGTTATTGGGGACTCTTCAGAGATACTCAAAAATAGTTAAAAAAAAATCTTTACAAACTGACCGAGATATGAAGAAGCAAAATTGTGCAATCAACTTCTTTTTTAGGATGAGTTCTCCTATAAAAATTGGCTCCTCCTTAGTGAAGTTGATTAAAATACGATATAAATTTAATTTACCTATTAGTGATTAACAACAAAAAAGAACTCGAACTTAGACCCTTCATGTCTCGGCCAATTGATCAAAAATCAAAAGTATATTTTTAAATATTTTTCTAAGGATCCCTGAAGGGTCCCTAACAACGTACTCTGGAGAGCTGTTGCGCCATTTTTGTATAAACTTCATTTTTTATGTAAAATCTTCACAATTAAATCTAATCTAAGAGAGGGGACACAAGCATTCACAAAACCTACTGATCATATTCGGAATTCGCTGTTTGCTGTGTGTATCTAATTTATATTTTCTAAAAAAATGTATCGGGATGGGAGCCCTAATAATTGAATTGTGTTCTTTTTTAATTTTACGTATATTGGTTAACAACTAGTTAGCGATGTTGTGATTTTTGGCAAAAATTGGTGACCTAAAATTCAAAATGCTATAGCTCTATAACTATAAAAGATAGATCCCTACTCTTTTTGTTTTTTGTCGATTAAATTTGTTGTAGTTTCTAACCCTGACGTTTGATGAACCACGCACGGAGCACAGAACACCCTGTATATCAGTATAAATTATACCAAATAAATAATGGTACACATAATTTGTAGCTACTTTTAGACGCAGAATAATAGTATTTTTTTAGACGTGTTGCAGGGAGATAAATATAATTTTTGGAACGTGTATTATAGTCATGATAGCCGTGATGATGTTGGAAGTTGAAACTCATCCAAATTATTTTTTATGTGTAGAAGACAATGTAAAATAAAACTGCGCGAGAATGTCTTTTGGGAAATGAAAAAGTACTTGCATTTGTCTCTATAACAAATACCAACTAAGATCCTGACAACACGTCTTTATGTATAATACAAAAACTCTGTGCCTACTTGAAGACTACCCACAAGCAAGATCGCCATACCTAAGATAGCTCTTAAATAGGTTATGGTATGTTGTTTTTAAGCAAGGAGTGGATGCTTTTTGAGGTAGACTCCTAATTAGGAGGGTGGTAGAGTTTAACATGCACAACAGATTTCTCCATGTACCTTGTAAATTCCAAGTTAACTTGCTATCTAAAACAAGTCCGAGAAATTTTGTTGACTTACAAAATATTTCTGACATCAGATATGGTCCTAAACATAGGTCCTAAAGTAAATTTGATATTTACAGTTTTGTCCTTAGTGATTTTGAGTTTGCGGCTTTGAAACAAATCCTTTGAAGCATTGGGTATTTTGAGTTTACTTACAGTAAAATAAAAGTCGGAACAAATAATTGTAGTCAGTCGTCAGCGAATAATATTGAATTTGCATTATTGAAGATAAATGGTAGGTGGCAGGTCATTTATGAAAATTAGGAATAACATAGTCCCTAGAATAGAGACTTGTGGTGCCCCCACACCCCACATCAAAAGTAGCGAAACTTGACAGTATGTTATATTTGGATGTTGTATAATGCCATAATGTATAATTTTTGTAGCAGAATACTGCTGAGAGGTGGTATTAATGCCTTTGAAAATTCCAGAAAAGCAGATTTCCTTTTTGTGAAGTGGATTTATTGTTCCCACTTTTAAAGAATTGGGAAAGACTAAAGTGCGGATGTATTCATCAAAAAAAAACTTTTTAGGGGGGATATTATTATGCCTAGATTTTATTAGATCTACGGTTATTTCGTAGATATCACAAGAATTACTGGCTTTCAAATCATCAATAGCCCGCCGAATATTTCACTGAATTTGAATTATTCACAATGTGAGGTGTGGATTTTAAGCAAGTAGCTTATTGGCCCAATTTTCGAAATATGAATTTCAGATTGTATAGTACAGGCTACATTTGAAAAAAGTTGAGAATCTAAATCATAGATCTAAATAGGGGCTGGGTGCTGGGTATATTGGGTTTGACTTTGTTTTCCCTGTGCTCTACCCAACTCTGACGAGCACAGCCTGTGATCGTCAAATTTCGTATTTTGTATTTAGTATTTCATATTTTCAATTTTCAAGTAATAAAAGTATTTGAAATACATCAAGAAGTCGGAAACACTTTTTAGATTCAATCTTTACAAATCTAAAAAAATAGACAAGCTATATGAAACAATAGGACAGTGAATCCAAATAAGATTGAAACCATTGACATTTCAAGGTAGGAAACCTAAGTTTCCCACAGTTGGCTACACTGAACTGAATGCGTTGTGCTCCGGTAAAAAAACCATCGCGAATATCTTAACTGCACTAATTTTAGTTTTGAAAAGCACTGTATTTTATAAAATTTGCAAAACACTGAGAAATGACTTGAAAAAATACCAGAAGAAAAACTGCTGAAAGACGCTGTGGTTAAAGTTACAGATAAATTAACAGATACACCAACTTAGCAAATCTAAAATCACTACAGAGTATGTTTGTTTGCATAGTTGAATGTATACGAGCCACAAAAGACACTTTTGCTCCGAATAAAACATGCTAATTTTTCTTCAAACGAGATAAATATGTTCAAGGTAAATTGAAATATTTGACATATCAAAGACACAAAAATGTCATGGTTTGACATCACAAGCTTGAGCGGTACATAAAATTGAGTCACGCAAAATTTAATTACATATTTTGTTAATAGTATGAACTCCTATCAACAACCATACAACAACAGAAGAATAAAAAAAATTTACATCTAAAGTTTTCAAGAAATTTAAGAGCATCTTCCTAGACACCCGCGATAAATTTTCCATTGGAGATAATAACAAGGAATAGAAAATCCATCCCACTTTTCTGGAGCTTCTTTGCAAATTATGACCAAATAACTGATAATTAATGCGAATCCCTAGAGGGCGCGCGAGTTTGGGAGGAAAAATTGTAAAAAATCATGAAATCGAGCATTAGTTCTGCAGTCATAACTCAAGTTTCCCTCGATAGATTTCAATTTCAATTTTTTTTTTCCGATTTATAATCTAAATTGATTAGGCTACATCTAGCCACAGAGTTCCCTTCTGCAACCTAGCACAAAATTAATTATAGGGGTCCAAAGTTAAGGTACTTTCAGATCATTATATTTTTTTTGTATATTCTCCATTTTTTTTTCCTTGTGGCAAAAATTAAAGAAATGACTTCTAAGTCAACTACAAAAATGTTGTTCATACTAGCTTTTATGACTGCAGAACTAAACTACTATATTCGCCGTTTAGGAAATGGCTCTTAATAATATACTTTTTTTAGAAAAAATAGCCAAAAATACACTTATGTGTAATTTATTTCGGTACTTCTATAGATATTTATGATTGTCGCCAGTACTTAACTTCCAGTAGGTCCTTCATACTAGGATTCCATTTTCCTTGATATAGTTTTTCCATTTGGCAAATATCCTGATGAAACTTTTCCTTCTGTTCGTCAATGAGTGCACCCAGTTTTCGGGAAAGAATCCAGATGTGAGTCCAGGAAATGTTTCTCAAGGACATGTTACACCCCAAAGTTTTATATGTTATCAATAGTTCATTTATTAAATCTTTGTAATTTTCTGCCCTGTGGTTACCCAAAAAAATTTTCCACGAAATTCACAAAACTTCCCCAGGCGTGTTTTTCAATTTCATTAAAATTTTGCTCAAAACTCATCCATGATTAATTCCTTATTTGTGGACCTACAAATATCCCTTTGTTAAGTTTTGCGTCGCTGATTTTGGGAATATAGGTAAAACTAAAATGTGACTGTCAATATGTGGTCAAATCACATACCATAGTTTTTTTTTTGAAAAAAAAACAGGATTGACCAGTGTGGTGTTTGTTATTTGTGTTATGTGTGTTTATGATTTTGTTATTTGAATCTGGGATCAGTTGGGTATTGGGTCTTTATGTTAAACTTAGAGCTCTGAGTTCATTATTTCTTTTGTATTTCAAATACTTTTTTGGTGTAGTATGTTAGAAAATATTTCAAATAAAGAAATAAAATTTAGTAAAAAAAGTATTTTGGGTTTCAAATAAAATACATTAATGAGCCTCCATAGATTTTTTGGACTATTATGGGTTGACTATAAAGTTGTCGATTGCTTTGGTACGTCCAATTTGGATGAAACTGAATTAGTTTTATTATTTTTAAATATTCTGGATTTTTTGTAATCCTCAACTTTGTAGTTTCGTTTGTATTGTTGGCTGCCTAGCATGAACTTTAAAATTGTATTTAGTTATTTCCTTTTTCCCTTATAACATTTCGGAAGCTTCAAAGATTGACATGTATACATATAATCAGTGGTTATCTAAGGTAATAAATTGTATTATTAATAATTACTGAAATAAGTTTGTATATAAAAAAAGATTTGTAGGTGATATTTTTAATGCAATGTAGCCTTGGCTGCCTAACATAAACTGTTATACACATTATTATGATACAACAAACTTTTTTAAATTAAAATATAGTCTCTAGAAGTTTGATGAAAAACTATTTATAAAACGTATTTTCTAGTAGGTATTTATATTTTTGTAGATACTCAAAAGAAGTGACCTTAAGAAATTAAAACTTTTATAATGCAGAAACATTATACATATTTTTTTAAGTACTTGATAATTTGTTAATAATAATTCCCATTGTTTTAATTCAAGTAGGAGTGATATTTTTTAATAATAAAATATCTTAATAAATCTTGTTTTTTATTACAAAGACTTGAAAATAATTTCTAGCGAGGAAGTTGTAAGATTTCGTTCCCACACACTGAAGAACACCGGATATGAAAACATCAACGGCCACAAAATTATGACCTAAGAACGTATAAAGGGCTTTCTTTTCACAAAATTTATGCAGTTCATTAGACCAAAACATTACGTTAACTTTAAAAGGGAATTCAAGTTTTAAAGCACTCCCAAAGCTTTCAAACGTTCTCAAAATAAAATTTTATGTCTTATTTCAATAAAAAATTTAAACTTTACGATTTTTCCATTGATTTTTAACATTATTATGAAGTATTTAAAATATTTTTTTTTGTGTAAACTAAATGGCATGAAAAGCTGTGAATGTATGGTTTTAAGTTTGTTTCTCACAAACAACTTGAGCAGAAAAAAAGAAGCCATATAATCCTCATATCTAGGTACAAATACGTAACTAAAATACTACCGTAATCATATCCATTAACTCGGGTTAAATATTTGTAATCAACACGTTTTTCAATTCCTTTAACTGATGTAGGTTGTATAATCCATAAAGATTTTACTACATAATATAATTTTCAAAACAAAATATTTTAAAACGAAATATATTTTTTAAGAATTTCTTATCAAGCGCTGTATTTTTTATTTTAATTATATTTAAATAATACATGCATGTATTTGGATATTTACATTTTACTGTTTTTTAGTGGATTAATTAATTATAGATTCCGCTTTGTGTAATATGATATCGGTTGAATATTGGTACATTTTTGGCTTCATGTTCAGCAGTTTCAGCAGTTTTAATTAACAATAATTAAAATAAATTAAAGTCGAAGAATTATACATATAAAAATTGGGTTCTAAAATTGTATCAGTTCCAATGCATTAAAAATTCTGAAAGGTAATAAAAAATAACAAAAATCGCAATTAGTTTCCGTGACATAAATTTTTAGTATCTTACTACTAGTATGGCAATAATAAAAAACGTCCTTGATATTTAAATTTTAAACGTAAAAAATATAAATATTTAAAACAAATATACTTATTTAAAATTCCATAAGCTTTAATAAAGAAAAAATAATTTCTACGGTTTTTAATGCGATTTTTTAAATAAAATGTCTAATATAATTTAATATATTCAACGTGTCGTTTCACAGGAAAAATATTGTTTTCAAATAACATGGTGTGTATAATAATAAAAATAAATTTATTATTTAAATTAAAAATCACGTCTCAAGTGTATTTAATTTTTAAGGTTACCTACATAGCATCCTTGCATAACATTGAAAAAAATTAGAAATAAAAATATTTATTTCTTTGGGATTTGAGATGAACGTAGTGCAATTTCTAAATTAATAATAAAATTACAGTATTAAAACTTCTATAATATAATACAGGGTGTCGAATTTTAATTGATCAAGTTAAATAATTTGAAAACACAGTAATTTCCTTAAAAATTCTTCAGACAAAAGTTATAATGTTTTGAATAGGACATTTTTGTGGGGTTTAAAGGGTAACTTTGTTTTTTTTCAAATAATTTTATTTTTCATAGATTATGAATCTACAATAACAATTTGAAAAAAAAGGTTTCCCCCTGAAACACCATAAATGAAATGTCTCGTTAGAAATTTTGGGACACCTTGTATAATAGTTTAGTTTATAAATAACTTATATTTTATATGAGAGATAAAATAATTTCCTTCTTTAATTAATAATCTCAAACAATTCTAATGAATGCATGATTCAAGTATATATTATGCTTTACCGTTATCACTATATTTTTTATATCGTGCTTCTTGTAGATAAGGAAAGTTTAATTAAAACTTTAATTTTGAATCAGAGTTTTTTTTGTGGATAAAAAATTATCCCATGAATACTTTTATTTTCACAGTTACTTTTAATAAAAATGTTAATTAAAAAAATAATTTAGTAATAAACTTATTTTTATGAGAAGAATCCTAACCAAGAATTATCTAAAAGAAAATTGCTCAAAAAATATAATGTTAAAAAAAATTATTACTATACATATTAACAAAGTTTACTAACAATATAAAATAACAATTTACAAACATTGTAACATTTTCAATTAAAACATTAAAATTAAAATACAAATTCAAAGACAGTTAAAAAAACTGGTGTATGACTAGTATAAAAAAAAACAAAAATAAATAATTATAAAAAGTAAAAACAAAGTACCTAATAACGTGAACATTTAAAATTATATAATCTTCTTAAACATATTTTAAAATCCTTCCTCTTTCCTTTTTTAAATTTCACGTAGCTTTAAACATTTTTTAAATTGTAATTCATTAATTCATTAAAAATTTTCGTTGTTTTGTAATTTGTCAGAAATTTATTTTTATGATTTGTTGGTAATTTCAAATAAATATGGTATTCGTGTATAATGATTATAAATATTTTGATTTAAAATTTGTTTTTGTTTTTTATTAATAATTCTGTAAGCTAACATTCATTCTTCAATATCTGCCACTAGATATGCTAGTGCAAACAATATTTTTATATACATATTTTTTTTATTTTAGATTCTAGAGTAGTACTAAATTTGGGAAGCGGGAAAAATTGGAGAATCTACCAGGTGGAAATGAAAACCGGGTCACCTCGATAACTTTTTTATTTATGAATAAAAAAATTTGAAATTTTATGTGCATTTTTTATTTTTGAAATCACTTCCGGTTTCACCGGAAACACCATGAACTTTGTTTTTTTAAATGTAACATCCCATATTTTTATTCATGGCTTAAAATACTTTAAAAAAAGAAGTATTTTTGAGATATTAGTTTTTATTTTTTTCGTAAAAATAATTTTTCTCAAAAAAAAAAAGGTTTTCGAAGTCGGTGAAAAGTACCAAAACTAATTCTAAATAATTCAAATACCTAAATAAAATTGTAATTTGAATTTGAATTGTCATTCGACTTTTTAAAAAGAGGATTATAAAAAAAGAGTTTAAAACGTTTCTCAAAAAAGTTTATAAATTAATATCTCAAAAACTGCTTAAATAAGTTTACAAAATACAATTTTCTTTAGGTATTTGTATTATTTGGAATGAGTTTTGGTAGTTTTTAGTTTATTTTTTTTTTATTGAAAAAAAAATTTAAAAATTTATCACCAAACATACTCTTTTTATAAAATACTTTCATATTTTGAACAAAAAAATGAGTTACATTGAAAAAAATAAAGTTGATGTCACTTCCGGTAAAACCAGAAGTCATATTGAAAAAATTTTTAGTGCCTAAAATGTGTTTTCTTGAATCATACAACATAGTCGAATTTAAAATTTTTATATTCATAAATAAAGAAGTTATAAAGGTGACCCATGTTTGGTTTCCACCCGGTATATGATAACGGCTCAAGTAATATAGATTTTATTTTTTTAAGTCATAAACTGTTATTCCATCTACAGGGTGTCCCATTTGACGTTGGACTGTATGGGTATCTTTGTTATTATTGGAGATATAAAGTCGGTTAAATGGACAAAGTAGAGATTTTTTCGAATATTAATAATTCATTTACAAAAAATTTGAATATCGCATCATTCCAACGCTATCTTGAAAAAACAAAAAATGCGATTTTCAAAATATGGCTATAACTTCGTTATTTTCGGTGGTACCAAAAAAATTTTTTGACTTAATAAATTACTCAGAAAAAAATACTGATTCCGAATATGTGTAAATCCAATATGGCTGCCATAAGAAAAAAATAAGTTTGGTTCATTTCCGGTCAATCCGTTAGCGAAAAAAAATATTCATTTGGTTTACTGCATTGTAAACAAAAAATTGTTTGTATTATGTCTAAAAACTTTTTTGGTACCACAGAAAATAAAGAAGTTATAGCCATATTTTAAAAATCGCATTTTCTTGTTTTTTCAAGATAGAGTTGGAACGATGCGATATTCAAATTATTTGTAAATGAATTATTAATATTCGAAAAAATTTCTACTACTTTGTCCATTTAACCAACTTTCTATCTCCAATAATAACAAAAATACCAATACAGTCCAACGTCAAATGGGACACCCTGTATACCAGGAGCGGTACCATTTTAAAAGAGGAAATAATATCTGAAATTTTATTTTCACTGGTCGGATTTTAAAAAATTTAACTAGAAACATTATTGCTATTTAATTTATGATTTGAAGTATCATTTAAATTTTTTGATAGTTTTTCTGCTACATTATTATTATTATTTATTTTCTTTTTTCTTTTTGTTTTTTCAGAATCTCCATTAGTTTGTCATTTATAAATTTTCGTTTTAAACTTTTAATTAATGCATTACATTTATTTTTTAAAAACTTATTTATTGTATTTAGAATTTCTTGTTATCTTTTTTATAAATTCAGAAAATTCTGCTTTATAATTAGTTATGAAATTAATATAAGCTCTTCAGTATTGATATCTTCAATTATATTTAAAGTTTTTAATACAAATAATTCAATCAACAAACTAATAAATAGATAAACAAAATCAATTATCGTAGATATTTGTAGGATAAATAAATTAAATTAATAACATAAGTATTTGTGTAAGTTCTTATTTTAATTCCTTACTTCAAATTTTGTTAAGTTGGTAGCCAATAGGGTTTATTCAAAAACTGACTTTTTGAAAAACCTGTTTTCGAATTCTAGATTTCCCAAAAAACCGGTTTTAACCAGTTTTCGAATTTTGGTAACAAAATAAAATCGAAAAAAAAAATAATTTAACATGTATTTATACAGGGTGTCCCACTTTTTTTTTAGATAGTAAATGTCATTCTAAACAAAAAATTTTAATGATTTTTTGGGCACCCTGTATAAATTTCATTTTATTTTGATTTTTTTTATTCAAATCAAATATGAATTGGATTATGTCTTTATTTTTAAGCCAATCAGATAGATTAATTTTATTGAGAGAAATTTTGAAAGATGCACTTAGTTCAAAAAGAGCCAATATTGTTGAAAACGACAAGTTGGCAAAGACAAAATCCAAACCATAATTGATTTAAATAAAAAATTGATAAAATTCATGAAAATTAACCAATTTTAAAATTGCTGTAACTTCTTAAGGAGTCGAAAAAAAATATTAGTTCGTAGGAATTTTTTTGTTCAGAATGACATTTACTATCTATAAAAAATTTTTGCTAGAAAAAAGGTGGGACACCCTGTATAAGATAATTATTAATAAAATTACAGTTGAACCGAAAACGTTGGAAATTATCAACAGAACCGAAATCGTAACCGAAACGAAAAAATCTATTTTTCATTTTTTAAAACGAAATCGAAACGGAATTAAAGTCCGAATTATACCCAACTAAAATTTTGGTTCGACTCTTTGATTTTTACATATACCGGGTGGAAATGAAAACCGGGTCACCTCTATAACTTTTTTATTTATGAATAGAAAAATTTGAAATTTGGCTATGTTCTATGGTTCAAAAAAACAAATTTTATGTGCATTTTTTATTTTCGAAATCACTTCCGGGTTTTTCAAAAAAAAAAGGTTTTCGAAGTCGGTGAAAATTACCAAAACTAATTCTAAATAATTCAAATATATACATAAAATAAATAATCGTTATAAAATCCTCTTTTTAAAAAGTCGAATGACCCGGCATCATTGCATTTAAAAAAAGTGAGATATTTGATAAAATCTTCATTAACTAAGTTTAAAAATTAATAGTTCAAAAACCACTTAATTTTTTTTTCAAATTACAATTTTATTTAGGTATTTGAATTATTTAGAATTAGTTTTGGTACTTTTCACCGACTTCGAAAACCTTTTTTTTTGAAATAATTTTTTTTTACAAAAAAAATAAAAACTAATATCTCAAAAATACTTCTTTTTTAAAAGTATTTTAAGCCATGAATAAAAATATGGGATGTTACATTTAAAAAAACAAAGTTAATAGTGTTTCCGGTGAAACCGGAAGTGATTTCGAAAATAAAAAATGCACATAAAATTTGTTTTTTTGAACCATAGAACATAGCCAAATTTCAAATTTTTTTATTCATAAATAAAAAAGTTATCGAGGTGACTCGGTTTTCATTTCCACCCGGTATAATATATAATAATAATATTATTAATTAAAAAACCGGTTTTTAAAACTGGTTTTTGAAAACCGTCAAACCCTAGTAACCTACAGGTATATCAGATGGGTATCTAATTTTACAATTTTGACCCTAAATAACGGTTTTTCTGTTCCTAAACATTTCGCAATGCTAATTTATGCAATAATGCAATAAAAAGTTTGAAACTTATCATGTTCGTTGCAATAAAATTTATCATAAATGTACCTTCTAATCATTTCTTTATTTATTGCTATATGCTAAACTTAAAATGTAAAAAATTATTACACTCCAATAAATGCACCAAACAAAAAAAAGTTTAAAAAATATTCAGAATTTTCTTAGCAAAATTATTACGTATTTAATTTATTTATAAGTAAAGTAACTTATGATGAGTATAAATTCAACAGTATCTTTCATTAATTTTATCCTTGATCCAATTTACTAAAAATTTAAGTTTTTAATTAAGTATTAATTAATGCTTCACTTAATACATTATTTGGTAATCATCAGTTCCATCGAAATACTTTTTTATTGTTCGATTTTAATTAATTATATTTTATAAACCCAATTCAAGGTTAAATAATACTCCTAACAAAATGTTGTTGAGTAATTAAATTAATTGTAAGAGCCTTTTTAGTTACCTTACACATGTTGATGGTCAAGGCTAGTCACCCACGTTGCTATTCAAATAAATAATTATCAATTTAATTTTTGGATATCTTTAGGAACAATTAGAAACCACTTTTGGGTAGGGTTTTTTTTCAATGGAAACGAAGTAAGTCCAAATATTATTGTAGGATTACTAGTGGCCAGCATGGGAAATTCAAATAAAGAAACTTGTAGCATCCTTGAACTTTTGAACACTTCCGAAATGTTTCGTTTTTTTAACAATGGATGAATTAGATTAGATAAATTCTTTTAAATATTGGGTAAAGTTCAATGCAAACCCCAACCGAGCATGTAAAGGTGCGTATCCACCAAACACGCGAATATTTGCAGAAGTAGGTATGATCCATCAAAATTTGTTCGAAGAGATTAGTTTGGAGCGAACGACAAGAGAAGACCAAAAGGTCAGTTTGTGTTCGTTTACATTGAACAACCAAATTAGATTCGAATGACAAGCGAATGTTCGGTTCGCTGGACTTCTCAGATCGGACGCTGAACATTGGAAACCACGTTCAAGGCTTATTTCTACAATTTGGAATGATTCGGAAGAAGTTCATTCCTTCTTTGTAGTTCAGGTTTCGGGTACTAACTAAAAATTCGTAAACATCAAGCGAACAGCGAATGCTGAGCAATAAAGGTTTGTTCGGTGAAACCGTGCCTGTTGGTATAAATTCCCAATCCCAATTCCATACCAGATTACAACGACTAACGACGACATTCTTGGAATAGCTGGTAATTTTGTTCTATTCCACACATGAATTATCTCTTCATGCCTTCGTGAGTTATTTCAATCGGTGCTCTCGGAGCTTTGAGTGGATGAAGTTAAAAGGCAATCAGCATTTATTTAGAACCTTCCTCAAAGCTCTAGCTCTAAGCCGCAAGTTCCGAACTCTCGTCGTTTTCTACCAACAGGTGAATACAGTTCACTCGGTCTGCGCAACTCGCGTCAATTTCCCTTCCCAGTCACGACTATCGCTGGAATTTTCAGTTCGTATCCATATTGTGTCAGGTGTGTACGGACTCGCCTTTATTAACAAATTTACTTTTCATCATGTGTTCGTAGTTTTTTAAAGTTCCTAAACCTATCGTTCTCATTTTTATATGTGCAGTGCAAAATATATACCATATCATTTTCATTCAACCTACAAGGATTTACATATCTCACTTTTTGTGTCTTGATTCTTGCGCATCCTAGAGGTAACATCCAGCATTACAGGTATGCCGAGCGCAGAGCAGCTTTATTATTTTTTTGTGCTTGGTGCAGGTATATCATTACAATGACTCACCTGTAATATAATGCTGATATTTGGTTATTTCATATAGAAAAAATTAAATGTGATAATTGAAAATTTATTCATCCTTCAAAAATTATATAGAATTTTAAAATAATTGTTTTGCTTTTATGTATTATTCAACTTTTTTTAAAAAATTAGCTAATTTAAAATTTTTGCGGTTAATTAGGTACACTTTTTGATAAATTAGTATTATATTATAGAAAATATCTAAAATATTTTGTTTGAATAATTGAAGTGGATTATTAAGTTTAAGTTCCTTTTTCTTCCTTAATTATGTCTAAGGTTAAATTTAAATGGGATGTTCGACGCTCAGGATTTTAATGAGAGGTTAATTACCTTGTTAATGGCACCTTTACAAAAAAAAATATATCATGTTTTGTTTTATTTTCTCAACCACGGGATGAGTAAAATTGAAAAAAAACACTAGGTTTTTTACATTTAATTCCTTTTGTAAATGGGACAAATCAAAAACTGGATGGTTGCATCAGTTGCATCTTGCATCAATATTGAAGATGCAATAGATTGATGGTTTTTAGAAACGTCAATTATAGAGTATAGAGGGTGTAACAAAAATATCAAATAGTTGTCGTACTTAGGCCCGGAATTGGATGGTTGCATCAGTTCCATCAATATTGAAGATGCAATAGATTCGCGAAGGTTTATGGTTTTTAGTGCGTCTATTATACAGGGTGATGATAAAGTTTGGAACCTTATTCATAACTGCCGTATTTAATTGTTTTGAGAAAATCGCTCGGACAGGTCAATTTTAGTTTTTAAAATGCCATCTCTTGATATAAAAAAATATTAATGACGTCACTAGTGCTTTAACAATGACGTCATCAGCGATTTTTTTAAAAGGAAGCCCCCACTTTTTTTACTCATTATCGATAGAAATTCATGTCACTTAAACAATGATATAAAAAACAATAAAAATTTTTAACAAATTTTTGAATAAAAAATCTTTTTAATTCAAAAAAGGAAATTTTTATTTTAACCAAAAAGGTTTTATAAAAATAAATTAAAATGAATTTGATGTTACCAATAATAACAAAAGAAAGTAAATGTTTAAATAATACGCATTCTAATGCCAATGTAAAATGTTAAATGTATTTAACAAAATTTAATAAATAGTCTTGAAAAACTAATTTTTTGATTCCATTTAAATGTAAGGAAATTTACAAAAAATAAAATTTTAAATTTACCATTTATTGAAATCGGCCAAAATAAATCTTATACAACATTCAAATTTAATAGAACAAATTAATTTTTAGTTTATATTAAAAAATTTTTAAACGAAAATTTGTTTACAAATGCAACAATTTTTTTATATCATCGTTTAAGTGACATAAATGTCTATCAAAAACCAGTGAAAAAAGTGGGGGTTTCCATTTAAAAAAATCGATGATGACGTCATTGTTAAATCACCAGTGACGTCATTAATATTTTTATTATACCAAGAGATGAGATTTTAAAAACTAAAATTGACCTGTCCGAAATTAAATACGGCAGTTATAAATTAGGTTCCAAACTTTATCATCACCCTGTAGAGTATACAGGGTGTCCCATTTGACGTTGGACTGTATGGGTATCTTTGTTATTATTGGAGATAGAAAGTCGGTTAAATGGACAAAATAGTAGAGATTTTTTCGAATATTAATAATTCATTTACAAAAAATTTGAATATCGCATCGTTCCAACGCTATATTGAAAAAACAAGAAAATGCGATTTTTAAAATATGGCTATAACTTCTTTATTTTCTGTCGTACCAAAAAAGTTTTTTGACATAATACAGACAATTTTTTGTGTACAATGCAGTAAAACACATGAATATTTTTTTTCGCTAACGGATTGACCGGAAATGAACCAAACTTATTTTTTTCTTATGGCAGCCATATTGGATTTACACATATTCGAAATCAGTATTTTTTTCTGAGTAATTTGGTATACCATATGTCATATTTAAAAAAAAATAAAATTATTTGATTTTACAAACTAACATTGGACTTTAAGAGATGTAAATTGTCAATAACATAAATGTAACTATTTAAAATATTAAATGTAAAATAAATCTTAACACATATGTATTGACAGTTTACATCTATTCAAGGTCATTTTTGGTTAGCAAAATAAAATTATTTCTATTTTTCTTAAAATATTACATATGATATATCAAATTACTCAAAAAAATACACTAATTCTGAATATGTGTAAATCCGATATGGCTGCCATAAGAAAAAAATAAGTTTGGTTCATTTCCGGTCAATTCGTTGGCGAAAAAAAATATTCATTTGTTTTACTGCATTGTACACAAAAATTGTCTATATTAAGTCAAAAAAAAAATTGCTACCACCAAAAATAACGAAGTTATAGCCATATTTTGAAAATAGCATTTTCTTGTTTTTTCAAGATAGCGTTGGAACGATGCGATATTCAAGTTTTTTGTAAATGAATTATTAATATTCGAAAAAATCTCTACTACTTTGTCCATTTAACCGACTTTCTATCTCCAATAATAACAAAGATACCCATACAGTCCAACGTCAAATGAGACACCCTGTAGAGCAGCGGTTCCCAGCCGATGCTCCGCGATAAAATTTTGGTGGTCTGTAAAAAATCTGGACATTTTTTAAAATAATATTCTAAGATTTTGATAGACAATTGCACTTTTTGTTTCTAAACCTTTTCCAATTATGTAGGTATATTTCAGAAAGCAGCAATTGTATTTCAGATAAATCAATTTAATTTCAGAAAGTATCAATTGTATTTCAAAATCATCAATTGTATTTCAGAAAGCTTGAATTGTATTTCATATAAATCAGTTTAATTTAAGAAAGCATCAATTGACTTTCAGAAAGTATCAATTGTATTTCATAAAATATCAATTCATCAATTGTATTTCAAAAAAATTGAGGAAGCCAGGAGTTTTTGGAATAGTCACAACAGAAACTACAATGCTTTAACATTTCACCAGTAAAACTTAATTCATCAATGTTAAACCCAATTCAAATAATATGTTCTAATGAAACGTGATTGTTTCTGAAATAAAACTCATACTTTCTGAAATTAATTTAACGAATTCTGATTTTCAAATGATGCTTTCTGAAATACAATTGATGATTCTGAAATACAATTCATATACTCTGAAATTAACTTGGTTTTTCTGAAATGGAATCGATGCTTTTTGTATTACAATTGATGATTTCTGAAATTGAGTTGATCTTGATCGTACAAAATACGATCATAGCATTTGCAAATTGCATATTGGTAGGGATTCTAACCGAACCGTTTTATATACCTAAATTCGGTTAAAACCGTTTTATTTTAACTAACCGTAACCGAAAACGTTTTTAGTAATTTTTAAAAACCGTATCCAAAACCGAAACCAGTTCATAACTGATTTTTAACCGATTTCTAACCGTTTACTAACCGGTTCTTAACCGTTTTTTAACCGTTTTACTAACCGGTTTTTAACCGTTTCATTATCGGTTTTACAATCAGAATTAAAAAAAAATAAGTAAAACACCTTTTTTAAACCGTAACCGAAACCGTTTTTTCGGTTAGCCGAAACCGAAACCGCTTTTTTTTCGGTTAACCTAAACCAAAACCGAGACCAAAACCGAAACTGTTTTTTGAAATTTTTGAAAATCGTAACCGAAACCGTTTTTTAAAATTTTTGAAAATCGTAACCGAAACCGTTTTTTGAAATTTTTAAAAATCGTAATCGAAACCGTTTTTAGAAAAAATTATTAACCGAAACCGTTTTGAAATTTAAAATGGTTAGAATCCCTGCATATATGATATTATAATAATAAAAATAGGTTCATTTTTAGTTTATTTTTCTAAACTAAATTTATTTGTACTAGTGGTCCGCGAAATTTAGGATTATGAATTTGTGGCTCGTGAGGTTGGAAACCACTGGTATAGAGGGTGTAACAAAAATATCAAATAGTTGTCGTTCTTAGGGCTGGTTGTATAATTGAACCTTAAGCTTCAACTAAAGAAAATTATAGATTTCCCATTGTATTTTTGTCATTTTTTTAGTTTAAGTATCTATCACTTGGAGCTTAAGAATCGACTGTAGAGTCATTTATGTTACAACGATATACAGAAAATTGAAAACTATTGTACATATTATTAATGTTTATCAGTTTTTATTGTTGTTTCATTTAAATTGGGATACTTTTACGAAAAAGCATTGTTTTGTTTCGCACTAATAACTAATTAAAGACATTTTTGTTTATCAAGTTTATGGTACCCATCTATTCATATTTCATGTCTTAGAAAATTCGGAGAAATTTAACATTTAAAGTATGTGCACTTTAGAGGTCTTCAAACTACAATTACTGTTAATATTTTTTTATTCTTTTCTCCGAATTTGCTCATTATTAAATTAATATTTTTAAATATGTACTACCAAAATTTAGTACAAAAATATAAAGTATTGTTTGAGTTATATGTAGGTGCAATCGTAGCACTCTAATTAGCAATCCAATGGTTTTTTTCTATTTTGTGGAATTGACGATTTTCATTTATCGAGTCATTTGTTCACTTTGTATTTTGATTTTAAGTTAGAGAGCCTAATATAACGAATCAAAAATGAAATGTCTAAAACATCATAATTTAAAAAAATTTTGTTACACCCTGTATATACCAGTGTTGACGTAAAATGCAATAATTACTTTACTAGTTAATTAATTTTTTATTCTTATGGGCGTGTACAAAACCCAATGAACGGAAAATTAAGTTAAAATTTAAAACAATGAAAAACAATGCAATTTATGGGAAAATTTCCGTAAGTGAAACTACACTTGCGAAAACTTCCTCTTTCAGCGTTAAAATTCATGTAATTTCAAATTATAACATAAAAGTGACGAAAGGAAAATCTTGCTCGAGTATTAAAATTAAATAATCTAAAAAAATTATTTACCAACTTTGCTAAGGAGTTTATGTTAATGTAATAGGATTTGGACGATTAGCTGTATAAACAATTACGAAAATGAAAGTTATATTTTTTTACCTATCCTATCTATGACAAACAGAGAAAATGACGTCTAGTAATTCAATATTTAACTTAATATTTAAATAAAGACTTTGAATGTTAATTTTAAAAATAAATAGACTTAATTTGAGGAGTGATCAAAGCCAAAAAAATTTTACCTATGTACCTATTACTCATAATTTGGACTAAGTTATTTTAAACATATTAAAAGTATTGTTAACTGTAAAAATAGTAGAATTTAATACTTTGACAAGTACTTTATTGACCAAATTGATGATAATTTGAATTAGGAATTTTGCTGATTTTTATATGTACACCAGGGTCTCGATTTACGTTGCAAAAATTGCGTTGCATATCAAAACAACGCAAATCGAATCATAATTTTCCATAAGACTCCATGTAAATTTACAAGATTTACGAGTGCCAAAACATTTACTTATTTCCGTAAACTGAGATAACTTTGGCCCTAAAAGGTAACTTTGGTCCAAATTTTGGAAAAAGATAGTTTGATCTACTGTTAGTTACCAACTCGGTTACCAACTTTCATTTATCAAATATTCTAAAAGTATTTTGATAAGGAGGTCAAAATTAAAGGTCTTTAATTAGAAATATTTAAGGTAACCATGGAAATTGTTCATTACAATCATATAACAAATTTTAATTTAAAGGCCTTTAAACTTAAATTATTTTACCAGAATAATACCCAGATTCTGGTCAAATCATTTAAGTTGAAAGGCCTTTAAATTTAAATTTGTTATATGGGTTGTAATGGACAGTTTCCATGGTTACCTCAAATCTATATAATTAAAGGCCTTTAATTTTGACCAGAATCGCCATATTAGTGTATCTTTCAGTTAGTATTTAGTATTCTGATACTAACTGAAAGACACACTTATGCCCAGATTCTGAACTCCATTCTGGACAAATCATTTAAGTCTAAACTAACAGTAGAGTCGCAGTTTAAGCCACAGCTTTACCTTTATACCCAGATTCTGGTCAAAACATTTAAGTTTATAGGTCTTTAAATTTAAATTTGTTATATGGGTTGTAATGGACAATTTCCATGGTTACATTATTTGTTTCTAAATAAAGGCCTTTATTTTTGACCAGAATCTGCCTATTAAAAGGGTATGGAGTCTAGAAAATTATATGGGTTTTTACCTGTTATTATCTATCAAACCACGCGAATATGTATTGAGCTATATACAAAATAAGAATATCATATGAAAATAGAACCTCTCATTAAGACTTATAAAAGATAGTTTTTTTAATATTTTATATCCAAAATGGCGAAAAAAATTATTAAAAATATGTAAAATATTACCTATTTTATACTCATTTTTTGGACTTAAAAATTTAATTTGTGAGAAAATCGTCCTTTATAAGTCTAGTCTTGACTGTTATTTAAACTATGCCATTATAAAACTGTATGTTATTTACAAAATATGGTTGTAGTTTGTAAGAAATGCAAGGTATGTTACGTACATTTTAACCTTAAATGCAGCTAATACCCTCGCTAATACCATTGTAATCTAGGTGATACAAATTTTAAAATGTAACAGAAATGAAGGTTTTTATTGGTGCTTTCAACCTAATTATGCAGGGTGTTCTATAACGAATTTAATTTTTTTTATATTTTAATTTATTTTACAAAAAAACACCTGTTTCTCCTTAAATAAATATTACAAAACTTATATCCTAGTTCTCAAATGAATTTTAAAAGAAAAGAAGTAAATTACCACGTGCAACGCAAATCGAAATTTGGTTCAACATTTATCATGAACATCGAAACAACGCAAATCGAGACTCTGGTGTACTTCTAAAGGATGTAAATACAATTCTTAATAATTTGCATTAATAATAGTAGAAGCACTAGCAATTTTATGCGTTTACTTTCTCACTTTCTAATCATATTCCAAAATTAAAGGTCTTTAACATAATGTTTAATTAAAATCGCAAAGATGACTAGAACCTCACTTATCCTGGTTTACTCAAGTATGATAATTTAAAAAAAAATGTTTATAATTATAATATAGTTTATTAATTTCACCCGAGATTTAAATAGACTGAATTTATGTGTATAAAACTTTGAAAAAAAAAAACCTGTAAAATTAGGAAATATAAAATAGAGACATGCTGAATTAACAAAACTAGTAAATTCATAGTAGTCAAACTAAACTCTAAAGATTTTTTTAGAAATTAATTGAAGTTCCTACGAAATCTGATAGCTACTCTATAGAATAGTAAACTAAAAATTAGTTCATATCTTCAAAAAGTGATGAAAGAGTTGAATCTTCTGCATGTCATTCCTTTACTACTACATGCTACTACTATACTATAAATGCAGAACCTAATCCCCATAGTCTAGAGTCATAGATAGAGAATGCTACTTATTTTATTTAAATTACCAAAAAGAAATAATTGTCAATTATTGTGAAATGATAAAAATATTCTTAAAATTCAAAGTAATCTTTTGGGTAAATATTATTTTTAATTTGTAATCAATTTAATCGTTTACAACGAAATTAATGTTATAATTTCCAGCTCTGTAAATAAAATTGTACATATTACTTATTTAGAAATTCAAGAAAATTATTTGCATTCTATCCTTCAGTAGTGAAATGTATATTCGATACTTCATATCGACGTAGAATAGATGCAAAACTTGTTAGGTCACGTAGGTTCTATTACAAATAATAATAAAACACGTAAATGCTAGGTGCACCTTGGATAAATCAATTTAGTATCGTTAAAGGTCAAAATTATTAATAATAAGAACATTACGTATTACACACAATAACAACTGTTGAATTCCAAAGTTGCAGAAAAACTTTGGATTTTGCAATTAGAATACAGATAATAAAGACATCAGCGTGTATTCAGCGACCGTGATGAAAAATTTAGAGACGTCGTGAACGTTAATCACGTGATTAAAAAATATTTCTTCATAAGAAATATTTTCTTAAAGATGTGATGAATTTTAATGACGTCTCTAAAATTTTCATCACGGTCGCTGAATACAGGCTATCCTATTTAAAAATTTATTGAAATACCTTTTTCTCATATTTATTAAAATTTAAGGGTCTGTCTATATTTATTGAGATTAAATTTTTAGCAGTTGAATTCGAAACAAACACAAAATCAGTGAAGAAAATCTTTTCAAAAACTCACATAAATTTGAAAAAAGGGAATTGTCGAAGAGCTTTCTTATACAAATAATTTATTTCTTTCTGTAAACTTTAGTGGTAACATTGATTTGCACTGGAATTTGATGTTAAAATGATAGTATAAAAAATAAGCTTTTCGTTTTTTGGTTTCTTTTTTTTAATATTTTTTTCAATTTTTCCTCGACTATTGAATAAACGATTCATTACGTTTGAACCTTTTGATAAGTAATGAAATTCATTAATAAATTTTTGACATTATTCAACATGCTCGATCTGTGAGGACCAATCATAAAGCTGCAGTATTGCCAACCCATTGGGTAATGAGCAATGGATTATGAGTAATTTCATTAATCACTGAGCAGTATTGCCAATCCATTGAGTAATAAGCAATGGATTATGGGTAATTTCAACCACAGAATAAAATTTACGTAGAAGAAATCAAGAAATGTCAAAAATACGAAAAATAACCTCAAATAATTTGCAAAAAAGCACCATAAAATATAAAAAAGTCGTGGAAAAAGTATAGGATTCTACTCGCGAGAAAATAGCCATTATTTACTCAGATCTCTTACAAATTCTTTAATTCTTCGTGAATAATGGCACCGGGCTGAAGTTACATTTAAATGTATTCATTTTTTTTAGAAAAAAAGGCTCAATTTTTTTATATACAGGGTGGCCCAGATTTTACTTCCCAGGAAATATCTCGGTTATTTGAAGAAATAAAAATATAAATCAAAAAGTGCTTGGAATGGCAGCAGTTATACCTCATAATTTCATTCTAAAAAAAATATTTTTATTTACCACTCTTAAGACGCCATCATCATCTTTTTTTTCTTTAATGGGACACCCAATTTTTTATAATTGATATTGCATCTACAATTTATTCTAGAAACAGTGATATGCTACACTTAGTATTTTAAGTACATTTTGTGAATAAAAAAAATTAAAATATTGATCGAAGTAGTATGCAAAATTATTTATTTAGCATTTTTAAGAAATTTTTTTAAATCTAATCTAACTGAACCTAACTGTAAATTACAAATTTTGTTAAAAAAGAACTAAATAAATAATTTTCCATAATACATACTTCGATCAATATTCAATTTTTTTTATTCACAAAATGTACTTAAAATACTAAGTGTAGCATATCACTGTTGCTAGAATAAATTGTAGATGTAATATCAATTATAAAAAATAGGGTGTCCCATTAATGAAAAAAAAATGATGATGGCATCTTAAGAGTGGTAAATACCAATAATTTTTTTAGAATGAAATTATGAAGTATGAGTGGTGCCATTCAAAGCACTTTTTGATTTATATTTTTTATCTCTTCAAATAACTGAGATATTTCCTGGGAAGTAAAATCTGGGCCACCCTGTATACAGGGTGTCCCGAAATTAAGCAGCCAAACTTTAGGAGGCGATTCTACAACTAATTTTAAGAAAAAAACTTCCTATAAACATGTGTCCGATTTCGCTTCCTAAGGGAGCTACAGCCCTTTAAATATTGTGACTAAAACTAGGTTTTTTGTCATTTATTTGAAAACGATTGGTAATAAAAATTTGAAATTTGGTGTGAAGACTAATACGTTTAAGATATAATTTCTCAATTTTTTTCAGATTTTTTGAAAGCTCTCAAATTTTTTGAAATTTTTTGAAAGCTTTCGGTACACCCTGTATAAAATATAATCTGAAAAAGTGACTATTTTTTTAATTTTTTATTTAATTTTTTCACTCCTGGTCTGATTTTGAAAAAACTTTTTATTCAGTTTTACTAAAGACTGTATCTGTAACAAAATATAAAAAAATTGAGCCCTTGCATTTTTTTGTTTTCGATTAAAAAAATTAAATGTAAAAAAGTGACTGATTATTTACATTATTTTTTAAATTTTTTGACTCCTGGTCTGATTTTGAAAAAACTTTTTATACAGTTTTACTAAAGACTGTATCTGTAACAAAATATAAAAAAATTGAGCCCTTACATTTTTTTGTTTTCGCTAAAAAAAATAAATCTGAAAAAGTGACTATTTTCTTAATTTTTTTTTTAATATCTTGACTCCTTGTCTGATTTTGAAAAAACTTTTTATGTAGTGTTAGTAAGGACTGTATTTGTAACAAAATATAAAAACATTGAGCTCTTTTTTCTAAAAAAAAAAAAAAAATATGAATGTAAAAATGAATGCATTTAAATGTAACTTCAGCTCGGTAATAATGGCTATCATTTCTCGCTCGTTGAATAATATACTATTATTTTACAAATGCCCAAAAACCAATTTTTACTAGCGACAAGTACTCTTTTTAAACATTTTACCGACTATCCTCTTAACAACTCTATCCGAAAATATGGTATACATTTGGAAAAAGTTTGGGATTAACGAAAGGAAATTATTTTCGTCTTTTTATATTTTTATTTCAAAATATGTGACTGTTAGGCAACAAATAAACAAATTGACCACAAATTATTCATAAAACTGTGACTTAACCCTAAACCAGCATAATGGTATACTCCATAAAATATTGCAGTCCTTAATTTTTGTATTTTTTTAATCTCCTAATGTATGATAAGTTATGGAAAGTTAAGGACTTGAAGTTGATTTCCAGTAATTTTTGTGTTATTCTTTGCTACACAACAGATTTATTATAATATTTCATAAGAAATCTAATTACTTAAATTAAACATGTATATTATTAAGAGGTAAGAGTTTCAATGGTTTTCCCACTTTTTGTTAACATTGTACTATTAATAGTAGATTTTAATTTATTTAAATAAATGCAAAAGCTTCGCTCTATTTCATTCGATAAAACACAAATGACTTCTTCGTTTATTCGTTTACTTACATGTGTCGAAAGTAAAACAATTACGATTAACTTTAGATTTAATTCAAGCGTAAACAATAAGTGAAAATAAAGTAAAGAAGTGCACTAAAGATAGAATTGTAAACAGAAAGAGCTGAACTGTTTCTTTTCTCGCTTTCACAAATTTCCGAAAAATACCCGCGCTGACATTCAAAACTTTCTCCATCAACATGCAAAATGTGAGGCAAAATATCGACATAAAAACTATCATCGTGTTAAAAATCATACAAATGGTGGTAGCATAAAAAAATTGTAACTTTTCGCATCGACATAACTTTAAAAAAAACTTAAATTCAATAAAAGTAATTTCACGTACAATAAATTTCAAACAATAAGAAATATGTGATCTACAGGTTTAAAATTTCATTATCACCTTCTACTATGAAATACGCAGTATAGTAATTTTTAATTGAAACTCAATAAAGTTTTATCGCCAAAGTGACTTACTTTAAAGATTTTTATAAATTTCACAAACATGATTCATAATTTGTTGTTAAATTTATTTCCTATAAATTCATTATCATGATTTATAAAAGTAATACGTAAAAATATTGACTTACAGTTAAAATAATTCTACATTTTTAATTTGTCTTTATTTATTATTTTAGATTAGGGAGTATATCTAGGTACCAGGCACTAATCCTTGTCCTTGTTTTAAGGGTTTAAGTAATAATTTATGGGGTACATTAGTATTGACGATTAAAGAAACATAAATTATAAAAAAAAATTCATCAAAATATGTATTTAGGTATCAAAAATTAATTTCCGGAGTTTTAAATTGATAAGATTTTTTTTACTCCTAAATTTTCCTAAGTACTTAAGCTTAATGGTATTTTTTATGTTTTTGAAAAAATGCTCATATTTACTTCACTAATTTTCTTGTACAGAAAGCCCTTAATATTCCTTACATCCCTTTTAAAAAACAATTTTCATTCAGGAATATACGTTTTTTCAGAAAAATAATAATTTCTTAAATTTTTCTTTACTGAAGCTCTCAGAACTTTCGAAGGCTCAATAGGAATAGGAGCATTTGTAAACATACAGGCGACGAAATTATAAATCCGTCATTGCCTTAAAGGCTAATTTACACAGATCCACCGCGTTGATCAACGAGTTGAATCAACCGGATGAAGGATGAACGAGTACGAGTTTGGCGGCGTTCAACTTTGGTTCTACGCGGTGGATTCACTTCGTTGAATCAACCAAAAATACCCGTACAAAGGCGCGTTCTCACGAATCAAGTTTAATTGACCGATTATAGTTGATCAACAGAAGTTGAATATGACTTTTTTTGTTCACACGTTTCTAAACAATAGAAACTGATTAAGAGGATAGTCTGCGAAATGTTTGAAATGCGTACTCCTCGCTAGTAAAAATTGATTTTTTGGTGTTTGTAATAAAAAATTTAACAAAAACGCTCTTGCTTTGCCTTGAAATTGAATTTATTTATCATATAGAATTTTTTTTTGATGTATATAGTCTGTTATAAGGGAGTAATTTTGAAAAAATGATAAAAAATGCGTTTTTTTTTTTTTTTCAAAATTACTTCCTTATAACAGACTATATACATCAAAAAAAAATTCTATATGATAAATAAATTCAATTTCAAGGCAAAGCAAGAGCGTTTTTGTTAAATTTTTTATTACAAACACCAAAAAATCAATTTTTACTAGCGAGGAGTACGCATTTCAAACATTTCGCAGACTATCCTCTTAAGGTTTAGTTTTAAAATAGCGTTGAAACCAGTTGTGTGTGAATTTCTACTTTTTTTTGATTTCCTAATCAATGAGTGCTGTTTTCTGTACATTGTTCTAGTGGTCTTGATTTTGATCTACAGATCAGCAGTTTTAAGACCATTAATGTTCATCTTTTTAAGAATAGAATCCACAACGTTTTCTTTCTTGTGTCTCTATTTTTGTATTTCTATAATCGGTGGTTCCAAAGACGCTCATTTTTTAACTTTTTTAGAAATTATGAAATTAAATACACTTACCCCCAGTATTATCAACAGACATTTAATTTTAAATGAGGTTTAATTTGACATATACAGGGTGTCCCATTTGACGTTGGACTGTATGGCTATCTTTGTTATTATTGGAGATAGAAAGTCGGTAAAATGGACAAAGTAGTAGAGATTTTTTCGAATATTAATAATTCATTTACAAATAATTTGAATATCGCATCATTTCAACGCTATCTTGAAAAAAACAAGAAAATACGATTTTCAAAATATGGCTATAACTTCTTTATTTTCTGTCGTACCAAAAAAGTTTTTTGACATAATACAGACAATTTTTTGTGTACAATGCAGTAAAACAAATGAATATTTTTTTCGCTAACGAATTCACCGGAAATTAACCAAACTTGTTTTTTTCTTATGGCAGCCACATTGGATGTACAGATATTCGGAATCAGTATTTTTTTCTTAGTAATTTGGTATACCATATGTCATATTTAAAAAAAAATAAAATTATTTGATTTTACAAACTAACATTGGACTTTAAGAGATGTAAATTGTCAATAACATAAATGTAACTATTTAAAATATTAAATGTAAAATAAATCTTAACACATATGTATTGACAGTTTACATCTATTCAAGGTCATTTTTGGTTAGTAAAATAAAATTATTTCTATTTTTCTTAAAATATTACATATCAACTTACTCAGAAAAATACACTTATTCCGAATATGTGTAAATCCAATATGGCTGCCATAAGAAAAAAATAAGTTTGGTTCATTTCCGATCAATCCGTTGGCGAAAAAAAATATTCATTTGTTTTAGTGCATTGTACACAAAAAATTGTCAGTATTAAGTCAATAAATTTTTTTGGTACCACCGAAAATAAGGAAGTGAAAATCGCATTTTCTTGTTTTTTTTCAAGATAGCGTTGGAACGATGCGATATTCAAATTTTTTGTAAATGAATTATTAATATTCGAAAAAATCTCTACTACTTTGTCCATTTAACCGACTTTCTATCTCCAATAATAACAAGGATACCCTACAATCCAACGTCAAATGGGACACCCTGTGTCAAATTAAACCTCATTTAAAATTAAATGTCTGTTAATAATACTGGGGGTTAGCGTGAGCAGTTGAAATCAAGTTCATTTCAACTTGAAAGCAGCAAGTTGGCGCAGATTCCTCACTTGAACGATAAAGTTTGACATGGTCAGTTTTTTTGATCCACTAAAAAGTTGATCAACTCCATATAAACAAAGATCCTCACTATAATTTTCGTTCAACTTTTGTTGATCAACTATTATTATTGATCAACGTTGAATTATTATTCTCTGTTTTTGTTGCTGGTGTGTTCCTTTGTAAACGGATTTGGTTCAACCGTTGATTCAACTGCGTTGATCAATTTGGTCGACTCATTTAAATTAGACTTGGCAACATGTGTATAATATAATTGAATTATTCAGAAGTAGGTATTTCGAATAATTTTTCTTTGATCATATTAAATTAGATGCGTCATTTGCATCGTCACGTTTTTAATATTACAAAAATTTAGCTTTTAACCTTTATAAAATATTTATTTCAATATACTACTATTATTATTCCTGCTATTTACAATTTGAAGATGTATCATTAATATAAAATTTAATAAAAACTTCTCATGAAATAATTTAAGAGTAATGATTACACTGTAGTTAATCATTATTTTACTTTTTGCTTCGTAGATTTCATAATTCTTTGTAAATCCATTGTAAATAATATCTAACAATAATTAAAATTCGTTTATTACCAAGTTTGGCCTTGAACACCTACAGCTAAAGGATATCCAGAAGTATTTACTACGATTTTACTATTATAAATTGCTTTCATTTTATAATTAATTTTAACGATATGTAACGATGTTTTAAAATTTTAACCTCTAGTCTTCCTAGTATATTTATATGCCCTATTATTGAAAAAAGTGGTTGTAATTTATTTTAGCTTTCTTGAAGCTGGGATTTTTTTAGTGATCTTAAGCCACGGAATAAATTTACTGCGTTCATCTTGATTTATAGCTCTAAACCCTATAGAGTTGAAATCTTGACGTCAATTTATTTCCTAATTAGTATCCTTCACCAACACTTGAATAGCGAAATTGTAAGTTGATCATTTAGTGTAATAGACCTATTTGAAAATAGTTGACAAGAACAGAAAGAAATGTCTGTCCAATTTTATCTTTATAATTTTAAAATACGTTGAATGAATGTGGCTAAAATTGTTGACCCAAATATCCTATTTTTTGAGAACAGTCGAGAATATTCATCCACAACCTTGCGATTTTTAGAAACTTTATTCCATCACCTTTTTAGGAAGATCATAAAATTATTACAAAAATTTAAAAATTATAAAGAAACCGGTCGAAGTTTTTAAAATAAGCCATTTCACAAATGAGTAATTTCAAATTCATATTTGGTAATTTGATCATTTTTAACGAAATTGCAAGCATGTGTTGTTAACAGAATATGTGCTAAGTATAACGCCCCCTTTCCAATATTTATGTGTCCATATTGGTCCCAGGACGTGTCCACTTTCATTGTCTGTTTCCCCTATCTTAGTTACTCGATATTTAAAAAATAATTTGAAGGTTCGTGCTTATTTAATGTTAACCAGATACGAAACAAGTGCAAAGCTCATTTAGTTAAAAGCACGAAGAACAAAAAAGTCTCGACATACCTCACTTACACAAAAAAGTGAGTAATTAATTTTCGAATCTTTTTACAGTTTTTATTGTTTACACGCAAGTTTGAGTTTAAAGACTGTAATAGTGTGTAGACATTTAACAGTTATGTCAATAATTCTGCAAATACACATGCAATTTTTTAAATAGCTGATTACTCTTGTATGAAAAATAAAATAAAATGTGATGTAAATAAAATCAGCTTATTAAATCGTTCTCAGCATGACATTGGACAGAAATAAAAGGCATTGCACTTAAAGATTTATATTTAAAAGCGAGAAAGCTAAAAATACCCATGTTCGTCTTTTTGGAAATTGTAAACTGATTATGTATATATCATTTTAGAGGGTCATAATGCGTTTTCAAAATGACTTACGAGCTCGTATATTTTTTATGTTTTCGTTGTATTTATTAGTCTTCTTCGGGTAGATAAAAGATAAATCTGCTTTATTTTATCATAATTTATTAAGTACCCTTTTACTATCTACAAATCATCAAGAAAATAATTTCTTAGTACTAACCTTTCAATAAATTGTATTTTAATTACCATAAATTTTCAACTTGGATAACCTTTTGGAAAAAACGAAGACAAATACAGCATTTTTACTTGAATATTTTAAGCTTCTAATTTTCCAAAAAAATATTTCTTGTATACCAAGTTAGGTACATTAAATTTAAAAAGTTCTAATTACAAGAGTTTGAGCAAAACTCGACACTCGTTTCAAGAGAGTTAAAATTAATAATTGACAGTAGAAATTTAAAAAATATTAATCCGCATCAAACTAAAATGTTGGTGTCCAGTTATCTTTAGAATTTCATTAATCAAATTTGGTTGGCGCCGAGAATTGCCATGAACTTAAATCCTAATCCAGGTTGGTGACGAGTTTTCCCAAGTCATAAACTTCTAATTGCTTTTGGAGCCGATAGTTTTGATCCAAATAACTTAAATCACCCATAATTGATAATTTTAAATAATCAAAATTTAGAAAAAAAATAGAAATCCTTTGCGTTTCATAATTTTATAATTTTTTGCCGTGGCTAAAATTTGGTTGTATTGCATAAACTGAATTTTGATAATATAATTCGAATAATCCAAATAATTTTGACTGTTACCCGGTATTGCTAAAGTTAAACAGGGATAAATTTGTTTAGTTATTTTAAAGGTTTTAGAAATTTTATTATATTTTTAGAAAATAGAAATCTTTATGGTTAAAACAAAATGAAATATTTTTTATACAAATATTTTGTATTATATTATATACAGGGTGTCCCTTTCGTGATTCACCAACGTTAAAAAGTAGAGCAATTTTATCAAGAAAAAACCAAAAAAGTAGGGGTCCATCTTTTATGGTTTGAAAGTTACTGGGGTTTGAATTTGGCATCGTCCTTTTTTGCCAGAAATCAGTAAATGATCAATAATTGCTTAATAATCAATGTTTTATAAGCAAAAGTTAAATTTTGATGGCTTTTGAAACAGTTGTATTATTAAATAATAACAAAAATGAAGGCGCACCTCAATTGTAACTATGCTTAGAATCAATTCTCATAGGAGTAAGTTTAGAAGGCTCTAGTGAGTGCATAAAAAGAGTTAGGGTTTCAAAATTTTTCATAATTTCTAGAGAATTTAACGAATTTTTAGAACATTAAAAAAACACGCCCTTAATAGGTCATATCTTGAAGAAAATCTTCAAAAACTGCTAAAAAAATTTTTCTGGATTTTTTTTTCTTTTTGATTTTTTTTTAATACTTGATAAACGATTTGTGTTTTATCATTGTTACCAATGGAAAGAGGACACTTTCAGATTTAAAATTATATATTTTTTTAATCTTTTTACTAAGTTTTTAAGCAGCTATTGATCATTTACTGATTTCTGGCAAAAACAGGCGATGCTAAATTTAAACCCCTGTAACTTTCAAACCATAAAAGATAGTCCCCTACTTTTTTGGTTTTTTTTGATAAAATTTGGTGAACCACGAACGGGACACCCTCTATAGTTCCTTTATCCAATTTTATTATAATAATAAAGTAGGATAACCGAATTTTTTATTTAATTTCATAACATTACATATCTATCCAAATCTTCGCAAGATTTGATTTTATTTTACAAATATTTTGGCTTATTTATATTTTTTGATGAAACGAACGTAGAAAGAATTAGTTAATTACTTATTTTTGTAAGTGTTCGCTGGCAATCTTTACTTTACTTATGTATGTAAGTATGGGCCTGGTTTTTGGTGAAATTCAGACCATGCTTTAAAAGTTCCAAGGTTATGTTCGCTATAAAAACGATGAAATCCAAATCAATTTTTTATTGGGGTAATTTTATGCAGTGTAAAATGCAATGTTCTATGATAAAAACATGGGAGTTACTTCATATTTTCGATTGTTTGGTTGTTTGGTAAGACCTGAGAAAATCGGTATTGTTTAATGCTGGCATTTCAAATGTTCATTAATAATCAGATTTCAACACCTGTATTTGATTTAATTAATGAACTGGTTTTATATTAAACAATGCCCTTTTTAGGTTTGGAAACGAGTTACGAAAAAAAATGAAATTATTTAAATGCTTATGAAATAATTATAGTATGCGGTTTTACTTAACATAGCAAAAATATTACGAATATTTAGCAAATTCCATATTCGACACTAATAGTATATTATAATAACGTTTAACGTTAGTGTTTGAATACTAAATTTTGGTAGGTCAATTATACAGGGTGTCCCGTAAGGGGACGATAAAACGAAATGAGCTGACAGAGAAGGTAATTTCCAATTTAAATAACCATATTTTTTGTTATGAATTTGTTGATGGTTCAAGAGTTATTTCAGTTTTTGTATTTTTTTTTGGTAAGCGCGTACTGTGTTCATTAAATAATTGATTAAGAACATACTATGAGTTGTTTCATTTTTTTAAATTATCATTATGGACCTCAAAGGGTCCACCTTTTAAATAATAGCACTTTTATAAACGCTTTATCTTTTATCAAACAAAAAAAAATATTTTGCGAAAACTTTTTGTTCGTATAAAATTTTAGTTGATTTTAAAGTCACCCTAACAGGAAATAATGTACTTACATAAAGTTGAACAACTATTGGAAAAGGTTGTGCATTTTACGTAGAATCAGAAATGGTATAACGCATAAAGGCAAATCCAACCGTTTTTTTTTAATGAATTTTTATGAAAAGTTATTCGTATTTTTGCTAAAAATTATTTTACTACAATTTTTGAATTATGATCAGAAATCAAACAAAATGAGTCAAATAATGATTTTTCCATAAAAAAAATGCGAAAGGTGCTTAGAATGTACTTTTTATTTTTAATAATCAAAATTTCTAATCTCATTTTTCCTCACGGCTATTTTTCAGTCCCATTCTAATAAATTTAAAATGTAAACAAATAACAAAACTGCTATGGTTTTCATAGACCACCTGATAAAAAGGAAGAGCAGTTGTTTTTGTTTTCCTATTTTTGAAGTTGAGATATTTGGATATTTGGTGGTGCGAAATGATCACTTCCAACACCACTTTGGGATCAACATGTGGGCAGGAATAATTGAAGGTAGACTGATTGGCACATTTGAGCTACCAAGAAGGGTCAAACAAATATTTTTTAGCAAAAATACGAATTACTTCTCACAAAAAATCATTAAAAAAAACTGTTGGATTTGCCTTTATGCGTTATAACATTTCTGATTCTACGCGAAATGGACAACTTTTTCTAATAGTTGTTCAACTTTATGTTAGTACATTATTTTCTGTCAGGGTGACTTTAAAATCAACTAAAATTTTATACGAAGAAAAAGTTTTCGCAAAATATATTTTTTTGTTTGATAAAAGATAGATGAGTTTATAAAAGTGCAATTATTGAAAAGGTGGACCCTTTGAGGTTCATAATGATAATTTAAAAAAATCAAACAACCCATGGTATTTTCTTAATCAATTATTTAATAAACACAGTATGCGCTTACTCAAAAAATACAAAAACTGAAACAACTCTTGAACCATCAACAATTTTATAACAAAAAATATGGTTATTTAAATTGGAAATTACCTTCTCTGTCAGCTCATTTCGTTTTATCGTCCACTTACGGGACACCCTGTATTTTAACTGCATTTTTTATTTATCACTGCTATTTTTAGAAAATGTTGTTTCTAAAAATACCGTAAAATATACCAAATTTATTTAAAATCCGTTTTAAAGATGGAATAATTTATGGTCAAAACCAAATAAAGGCAATTTATGGAGTTTATAATTTTTAGCTTTTTTTTAGAAAATAGAAATGCGTAGAACAATAAATTGTAAACAAAGTATACGATTACGATATCATTAATGTGTCCTTAGAGTTGTCGTAGCTCATTATGCATTTTTGTAGTAATCTGGGTCAACTACATTCGTTTTCTACTTTAACTTTGCTTCTTTCGAAGTAGTTTTTAAGCTAAAACAATAAAACTTAAATAGTACTTACCCTTCCCTTTTTTGATTAAAACTAAGTATAGAAAATAAATTAAATTTTCAACTTTTGGTGTGTTTTTTTTATTCTTTGCTTTTTTAATTGGAGTATTGGATGAGATAAACGCAACCTCAGGCCATTTATTTAAAACACGATACCCATTTTGCTACTTTCTATAATTTTAATCATGGGACTTTATTATGATGAGCAAAATTGACCTTCTTGAAACTGATTTTATTCAAGCAATTTTAGGTTTTATTTAACTCTCACTCATAGCCTGAGATCATCGAGGCATTATAAATATTAAAGGATTTCTATTGGTAACGGTTTTCAGTTTTCAATGTTAATAAAAATCCGATAATTTATTAAAACTTTCATTCGCTTTAAAGAACGAGAGTAATTTCATCGTGTTTCTATTAATTATAAGTTACAACCGTGAATAATTGTGCATTGTTAGTTGCTTTGGTACTAATTTATAGAAAGTGTAATAGCTTGCCAATAAATAAAACATTTAACAATTTGTTAATCATGAATATTTTGTAATAAAACGATAAAACATAACGGTTTATTTCTTGAACGTGGAGTCAGCAAAAAATATGTGGGTCGTAAAGGTTTTGCAGTATTTCACTTAAAAATTCATTTTATTGTCTAGGGATGTTTTGAATCAACCAGAGGATTTACTAAAGTTGCAGGAACATATATTTGATGAGAATTACTTAATTTTAATCGGCTTTATACAAAAGTACAACACTCTGTATACAGGGCGTCAGAAAAGTCCCGGGACGGTACTATAACTTTTGAAAGAAAACTTGTGATATTTTAAAATTTGAGTAAAACCTACAAAAACTATTTTTAAATAATACAAATATGTAAAATAAATTGTAATTTATAAAATTTATTTCACCGTTCTTGAGATATAATTTTTTTTAATTTTCAAGAAGCGTTTTTTGGAAATATCTTTACTTTTTTAAATGGGATGATATAAGGGCCACCCCCTAATTAAATAGAGGGTTTTTTCCGGTTACTGTGATATCCCATATGTATGTTTTACTCAAATTTTTTACCAAAAAAAAATTCAAATTTTTTTCTTAAAGTTTTGAAAAAAAATATTTTTTTGTCATAAACATACTTAAAATTAACCAATGTTTGATTTTACGTAGAAAAAATCAGGGGGTTATATTTAAAATAAGAAATTGGATGCCATTTCCTGATAAACCGGAAGTAAAATTAAAAATTTATTCGATCCATAAGATTTGTTTTCTTAGATCATATAATATACTAAAATTTTAATTTTTTATTTCCATAAATAAAGAAATGCCAGGGGTGGCCCTAGTTTCATTTCCACGCGGTATATCTTAATTATTTCAAAAGTTATAAAGGATTTAGTACAAAATCGGAAAATTATGATATTGAAACGAGGGTAAGAGTAAAGTCTTCAACAGCCAAAAAGAATCAAAGATAGTTGTTACAATCTTTATTAATAAACATTTGAAGATTATTTTTGGCTGTTGAAGACTTTACTCTTACCCTCGTTTCATTATGAGTAGCCAAAATTATGGAGATTTTCATTCAGCAATTCAGCAAATTATGATATTATCAATATTTTTATCTTATCACAAGAGGTGTTCAAATTGTCTTCTTCCATCTCGCAAAAATCCAAACTTTAATAGATGGCATTTTGAACATTTAAAAGCATACCTCTGGTGATGGTAGAAACTTAAAAAGTCTCTGACTGTAAAACTAAAGTGTAGGGGAGCACCATCTTGTTGAAACCATTTATTATCTTTATATATTTATACACTCCTCGGATGGCTGGAACAGTTTTGGTTCCCTAGAAGTTCCAGGTATCTATTTACGTCCAAATTTCCATTAATAAAAATTGGACCAATTACATTTAAATACAGGGTGAGCTAAAATGATTGTGGCCAATTCAAATTTCCCACCTAAAAATCTGGGGAATTTGTTTGCTTCAAGATCATAGTAACACAAATTCATGTCATAATCAAAACTAAGTAACAAGACTTCACCAAATCAGAGGCGTAGGTGTAATTTTTACCGTTGTGTCAAAACTTCAGATTTTTGAATTTCGTTATTTTGCCTTTCATAAACGTCAGTTTTTATCAAAATTAATTTGAGTAAATCTTTGTTTTGTGTTATCATCTGCCTCGAAAATGGAGAAAAACTTTTTCAATTTTTGACAATTGCTGTGAAATTAGAGATTTTGGAAAAAAAAATTGCTACGCCCTTGGATTACTAGGAGATTTAAGTGGCGCTTTGGTTGCCTACATATCAAACCACAATCATTTTAGCTCACCCTGATTTATTTTCTGGGGTCTTTGAGTTTGATCTTCTCTGAATAAATAATATGCATTTGTATCTGTCTGCCCAATATCGACAATTGCTTATTGACCTTACCATTTAGGTAGAATGTTGCTTCATCTGAGAAAAAAACATTCGAAAGAAAATTTCTGTTAGCACCACATTTGTCTCATAAAATTTTAAAAAATTGCATTTTTTTATCGAAGCCATCTCCAGTCAGTTCTTGAACCAGGCGACATTTGTGTTTAAAATATTAATTTTTCTCCAACATTCAATGCACTGAACCATGTACCTGGCCCAGCTTTTGATAGGAACTTTCAGCATCTTCTATAAATGACAGGACAGAAGAACCTCTTCAGCTTTTTCCACAACCGTTACAGATTTTGGTCTAGCAGTTCTTGTCCTTTCTTTCACTGAACCCTTTTCTACGAATCTACGACTAGTTCTTTCGACAGTTGACTTTGAAATTTTAGGTCGCTAATGAAATTATTCATACTTGGTATTTGATCATAGGACCTTTCTTTGTCTCCAAAGCCACAAATCATAGGACCTTTCTTTGTCTCCAAAGCCACAAATCATCGAAATAGTGATTCTTTTCGTTTCAGTAAGTTTTTGCGCCATTGTAAAGTTGCTCCCAGCTGGAACTAGGACAAAGAATACTCGATCGTGATTACTTTTGTCCTACTTCCAGCTGGGACCAATTGTACTTTTTCGAGTTTACTAATTGCATTTTTTACAAAATAGTCTTAGGGTGAATTGCACGACAAAGTTTTTGTTCAAACTAGCTTTAAACTTACAAATATGACAGAAAATACAGTTTAAGCTTGGTTTTAGTTGCAATCCCTTTATGCACGGTGTTTCTAAATATATGCGAAGAAATTCTACAGGCGATTCCTTGACCAATTCTAAGACAAAAGTAAAGAATAAAAATTTTCTCAAAACTGCTCTATTTTTTAGTTATGGGGTGTCAAACTTTCTATATTTTTTTCATTTTTTGAGTATAACTTCTTTATTTTTTAAGATAAAATGATCAAATTTGAAACACACTCTTGTTATTAAAGTCGTAACAAGATAAAAATATCAAATATCGAAATAATATATAGTATAGACCCCATTTTTTATGCCATCACTTTTTTGTGCTACCCCACTTAACATTTTAAATGAGATATTCCTAATTCCTTGCTTTTTTCTGAAAATTTTTGATCTCTTTAATTTTTTCATAGCTGGTACGGATTAGAAGTTATTTAAAAACATGTACGAAGTTGTATGCCAATTTTGCATTAAACAGGGGTGGCTTTTTTTTAAAATAAATACCAGAGACTTCCTAGAAGACTATTTGACCAATTTTAAGACGAAAACAGAGAATAAATATTTTTTCTAAAATGCTTCGTTTTTAATTTAAATTAAAATAAAATTAACAAAATAATAAAGAAGTTATACTCAAAAAATGAAAAAAATATAGAAAGTTTGACACCCCATAACCAAAAAATAGAGCACTTTTGAGAAAATTTTTATTCTTTACTTTTGTCTTAGATTTGGTCAAGGAATCGCCTGTAGAATTTCTTCGCATATATTTAGAAACACCCTGTATAAATTGTCAAAGGCTAATAAAACGTAGGAAAATTTTATGGAAAATTTTTATTTAAATTTCTAGACGACCACCATTTTATTTAACACTAGAGGACTCACGGCTGGGTCATTTTTACCCAGAAAATCATGTTTAAAATTGCTGTAACTTTTTTAGAAGTCGAATTAACATAATAGTTCATAGGAATTTTTTGTTCAGAATGACATTTACTATCTAAAAAAAAATTTGCTGGAAAAAAAGTGGGACACCCTGTATATTAGATAATAATAAATTATTTACAAAAATTTTCGCACGAGTACTCCAAGGTTAAAAATATTGTTTTCTTAAAAAAAAATGAAAACTACAAAAAATTTCAACACATCCAGCTCCAATTTGGTACTTTAAATGCTTGTAATTCTTGAAAGAGTAATGATATTGACCTCATCTGATTTTCAGAAATGTATTTCACTTTTTATTACCTTTAAAAGTTGGGACCTTGTAGGAATTCTAGATTAAAAAATTTAAAGAGCTCTTGCCCCAGGACACCCCTTAACTGAAAGAAAGTCCGTAATATCACCACATATAGTTTTTATCACCCTGTACATGTTTACAAATTTTCATTTTTTTGTTCAAAAGTTATACTACCGTCGGAGGACTTTGGGACGCCCTGTGTAGGGGTTCATGAAGAAACAAAAATTTTTGTGTGAGTTATCATGGTACACCATTATTTAGAAATTGTGAAAGCAGGATTTATTGCATATCTGCAGTTTATTCATAAATTCATACACCGGTTGCATGTTAGATGAGATGGTGACACGTGAAAGGAATTATTTAGATATTCACACAATGCCAGGGAAATTTCGTTGAAGAAGACCCTTAACACTCGCAGACGATTTAATCCGAAGCTTTATAAAATATAAGTCGAAAAATGCGATAATTGATAATCCTCTACTGGGTCTATAATTGACGTCAGGAAAATACAAACAAGAAGAGGAGTGACCTTATTAATCAAAGACCTTTCACACAAAAACTATCAAAATTGAAACTTGAAACATACCATAGTTCTTGCTACTCTAAAACCATAACTATACTCTCAACGTGACAAAACAAAAAACTTAAACTTAGACGGATTTGTTTTTTGAGTGTTTCATTTTACCCAAATTTGCTGGAGATCTCTTTATTATAATGGAACTAAAAAGGAAGAATGGAGCAAATAAATCATATTTTGGTAAAAATTACACTACTAATATTAAGGACCACAATAAGTCCTTTGAAATTAAGGTCATTTCTAGTATAATAATTTCGTAAAGTTATGTCTTGTTTACTGCAATGAAAATATATAGTTCCTTCCTTGAAAACACCAAGGATGAAATATCTTGTGTGATTTGTGATATCAAGATGAAATCCAAATATCGGCATGTTTACTTGAAAATGGTGATTTAAACCTATGTTTGTAACTATTTATTGTTTTTTTCAGAGAATATGATGTCGCCTGTAACGGCAGCCAACGAGTCTACACTAACAAACGGAAGCGCAGGCCCGGACCAAGCTAGATTTATCCTTAGTCCACCAGCGAGCCCACGACCCTCCGACCCAACCAAAAGCCAGTGCTCTTCCTTGTCTGACGGCGACAACTACGAATGCTATGGAGAAGGCCCAGACATTGACGCCGACTCAGGCATAGCTACTGATAGAATCAATGGGTAAGTGCATTATTTATAGCTCATTTACAGTTGACCATTCTCCATGGCCAGTAGAGTTATTAAAATTCCTCGAAGGACTTACCTTGATGCAAATTGTAAAAAGGACAACACCTCCACAGTTATTTACATTTGAATTCCACCTCTGTTATATCCGCTACCCATTCGAAGCTTTTAAGGATTAACTAACAATTTCCTTCCAACACCAGAGATTAGAGCTAATCCTAAAGCTGTAATTTTAATTAGCAACACAAATTATTCACGTATTTTCCGTAAATTTAGGACCAAAAAACTTTGGTTAAGATAAAAATTCATTCCCAACTTTCAACTGAGGTAATTCATTAAATATTTAGCCTATTTCAAAATCAATAGTTATAATTAATTGATTGTAAATGTAATGTCTTGTACTTGATAGGTACAAATATTGATTAATTTTGCTATAAAATAATTAAATGTATCTAAGTTTTGGAGGCTCAAAAGCAATTTCTTCTATTAAATCATATAAAACATAGGTTGCTTTTAAATAAGGCTCATTTTTGCATAAATTTTAGGTGGAAAAGTCTCTTTTTCAGACTCTACATAGCATAATGTTTCGAAAAATACACAGCGAGACTATGATGAGTTAATGCTTTTAAAACAATGTAAAATAGTGTTTTTTGTCAAAAAAACATTTGGTCTTTTAATTTAACACCTTTAAAAACTAATTGACACATGTATTACGACTTGGTGTCTCGGTTAGTGCGAAGGAATTAATTGAACTATTGTTATTTAAGCTTATGGTAATAGTTTCTCCAAGAATTTGCACAGCTTCGCACGTTTACTTATTAGGTAACCTATAAATTAACTTCTCGTGACTCAGAGTAAGAAGTGCACAAAAACAAGGTGCTCAGTGCTTAAATTAACAACCTTACGCTTTCTCTTAAGTCTGAAAAATTTCAGTTTCTTTATATTTAATTGTTTTATTTTTTGTGCAACTCGAAAAATTAAGTAATTAGCTTCCGAGTGCTTAGAATATTAAATAATGTAATGCTGCTTATTACTATAATAAGCATACATTAAAAAACAAATAAAACTTTGAGATAACCGATTTATTTATAATGGGAGGAAGTAAAAATGTTGTTTTGAGCATTCATTTATTTATGTAATTATGTAACGAAAGTTTAGAAAACAATGACCAAAGCTGTCATTTAAATAAGTACTCATTAAAAGAAATTTGAGACAGATCTATGTCTGTTATATAGGGTGTTTCTGAACATAATCTCTAAGCCCTAACTTCAGGAATAGACTTTTTGAGCTTATGAAAATAATTACTATTTATTAAAAAGTAAAAATAAAATTGTAACGGGAAAAAAAGTTTTAGGAATACACAAAAGAGACAAAAATTGAACTTGTATTTTATTGTGGCACCAAATAAAAAAAATGGGGGTAACTACTCCCTGATTTTTTTTTAAATTTTTGAAGTGATATTTAACGACTATTGTCAAAACTGAGCTATGTACAAAATTTCAGCAAATTATCTTTAGTAGTTATGATGTGTTAACAAAAATGAAGAAACTTTAACACCGTATTTTGAAAATGGAGCATTTTGGCGATTAATTCTAATCTTACTTTTCATCTTTAAATAGGTCAAAGAATCTATTCCTAAAGTTAGTGACACATGTTTAGAAACACTGTAGTGGAATATAACTGATTTTTAATAGGTATATAAATAATTCTTCTACTATTAAATTGTTGCTTTATTTTTTTTTTTAACAAATTGTATTTTTGTTTTAGCGATGAAATAAGAAGTCCTTTGAATAATATAAATAGACATACCTGGCTCAGAACAAGCTTAAGAAGATCTTCCCCAAGGTAAATAATTGTCTTTTTTATCTATTTACTTATTTTTATCAAAATTTAGAAATGCATTCATTAGAAACCAAACAATCAACATTGCGGAAGATATAACTTCCTAAAAGATATTACATTTTTTTAGAATTAAAAATGTTACAAAAATTTTGTCTTACAGCTTACAGACTTTTTAGATTTTCCATACTTAAATTAAACATTTTGTTCTCAACTCAAATAGTTAAATATAATTTTATTCCTTTCTTTACATGCGAAAATCTTAAATAAAAAATCGAATTTTTCTAGGTATAAGTTACAATACTAAATACTACTAATAATGAGTAAATAAGTAGATACTCCAGTATTATGATCCACTTTTTTGTTGCTTTGTGTTAAAATCGAGCGATAAGTCACGCAATTCATTAATTTTTCTTCTATTTTTAGCCGATCTGATAGTCTGCCAAATCGGAGATGGGGATCTTTCAGACAGTAAGCATATTTTTTAATTATTAGCAATTTTCTGGAAACACATTAAATAACTGGTATTTGACGAAATTTTTGGACCGAAATTTCTTTTTTTAAAACCTCAATTATGCAATAACACTTCTACTGTCCTTTTTTTCTTGTTTTACTCGAGGTTTTATTAGCATTCCAGTAATTGCTTAACAACTGTGTAAACGCTATTTTTGAACATTTTATGATATTTATTTAACTAATATTAAAATGAGTAAAATAGCTTAAATTTAATGTGAGAGTTTGATAAAATTAATTTAGAAATGCCCGGTGACGCTTCTGCTAATTATTTAGTGAAAGTTTATAAAAATACATGTTTTATATTGATTCAGAAAAAAAATCAAAAAATATTAACTTAGATAATGTATATTTCTTATTCGAACTATTATGGAAACTAAGCACTCAAGGCCTATTGCACCACTACTCCTTGAGAAGGCATTTCCCGCGAAATTGAAAAACTCCAATTTTTAACCGTTATTTAGAAAAAAACTGGAAATTCATTAAAAATGTATACTTTATCAATTGAAACCCTTAGTTTACCATTTATCGGGATAGTAATCCTATTGTATTCAATAAACCCAGATGATTCATTATATCCAACTTTGTTTAAATTTTGCTACATGTTTCGGGTCCTAAAGACCCATCTGCAGGCGCACTAAACAGAAAAATTCCTAAGAAATTGCATTCACAAGCTCAAACTAACAAAATTATGAATATAATATCTCAACGATGAATCTTTGATTTTAGTGCTGCTGAAGAAACATGTAGCAAGCTATAAATAAAGTTCTTGCAACACCATTACTTCATTTAATTCTATTGTAACTAAAGAATACTAGGTCCAGTGGCGGATACAGAGAGGGGGCGATAGACACCAGAAAAAAATATGGAATTTTTCTTCTCTTGAGTTCTTGAATTTTTTGTAGGTTACAAACTTCAAAGTTTTTAAGTGTCAAAATTTTTACGTTTTTGCTAATATTTCTAGTTTTTTTGATTTATTTTTAAAACGCTCCAATAACCTGATTAAAAAGTTCATCAAGCTTCCAGTAAAATTTTCAAGAACCCAAAGACTTTTTGGATGAGCGCGTAATTTTAATTATTCATAAAATTTAAGCGCTATGTAATTTGAAGCCTTTGGTTTTTCAAAATTATTATGAAAGTTACTAGAGTTAAAAACTTCACAAAAACATCACAAAAAAAGGAAACTATAATCTGATTCAATTTTTCCAAACTGTATTCGAGAAATGATACGCAACTTTTGTTTTTCAAGTGGCAACATGAGAACAAAAAATTGATACCGAGAACAATACCAGATACCAGGGGTCCCATTTTAACTTCAAAATGAAGTTTTTCAAAAAAAAGTAGATGTCATACTGAACAAAACTACCTAATTGCTTTTTTGATTGTTCTTAAAACTAAGAGGGACCTTTTAAACTTCCTGCAACAAAATCTAAAGAATTCTTGTTTCCAATAAAATCAATACACAGGGTGATGATAAAGTTTGGAACCTTATTCATAACTGCCGTATTTAATTGTTTTGAGAAAATCGCTCGGACAGGTCAATTTTAGTTTTTAAAATGCCATCTCTTGATATAAAAAAATATTAATCACGTCACTGGTGCTTTAACAATGACGTCATCAGCGATTTTTTTAAATGGAAGCCCCCACTTTTTTTACTCATTATCGATAGAAATTCATGTCACTTAAACAATGATATAAGAAACAATTAAATTTTTAAACTTTTTGAATAAAAAATCTTTTTAATTCAAAAAAGGTAATTTTTATTTTAACGAAAAAGGTTTTATAAAAATAAATTAAAATGAATTTGAAGTTACCAATAATAACAAAAGAAAATAAATGTTTAAATAATGCGCATTCTAATGCAAATATAAAATGTTATATGTATTTAACAAAATTTAATAAATAGTCTTGAAAAACTAATTTTTTAATTCCATTTAAATGTAAGGAAATTTACAAAAAATAAAATTTTAAATTTACTATGTATTGAAATCGGCCAAAATAAATCTTATACAACATTCAAATTTTTCAAATTTAATAGAACAAATTAATTTTAAGTTTATATTAAAAAATTTGTAAACGAAAATTTGTTTACAAATACAACAATTTTTTTATATCATCGATTAAGTGACATAAATGTCTATCAAAAACCAGTGAAAAAAGTGGGGGTGTTCATTTAAAAAAATCGATGATGTCGTCATTGCTAAATCACCAGTGACGTCATTAATATTTTTATTATACTAAGAGATGGGATTTTTAAAATTAAAATTGACTATTTATTAAATTTTGTTAAATACATTTAACATTTTACATTGGCATTAGAATGCGCATTATTTAAACATTTATTTTCTTTTATTATTATTGGTAACTTCAAATTCATTTTAATTTTTATAAAACCTTTTTCGTTAAAATAAAAATGTCCTTTTTTGAATTAAAAAGATTTTTTATTCAAAAATTTGTTAAAATTTTTTATTGTGAATGAATGAATGAATTTCTATCTAATTGAGTAAAAAAAGTGGGGGCTTCCATTTAAAAAAAATCGCTGATGACGTCATTGTTAAAGCACCAGTGACGTCATTAATATTTTTTTATATCAAGAGATGGCATTTTAAAAACTAAAATTGACCTGTCCGAGCGATTTTCTCAAAAAAATTAAATACGGCAGTATGAATTAGGTTCCAAACTTTATCATCACCCTGTACAGGAATTCCAAAAATCACTAAAATTTTTAACTTTTTAAAACAGTTGTAACACACCAAAAATGAGTATTTTTTAAAATAAATTTTCAAGAAAGTTCCTATGAAGAAAAAAGTACTTAAATAAGCCTATTTTATAGGAAATTGTCTAAATTTTATAATGGAACTAATTTTGTAAGTCTAGCTTCAGTGGAAATGTCATTTTTTGGCGTTCAAAGTCCATACAAAGTTTTCATCAAAAACGTCAGTTTAAATAAAAGCGTTGAAAAAAATTAAATGGGATTTCAAAAAAGTCACCATTGCGAATTTTATATTTTAAATGGTCCATTTGATAAAGAATTAACTAAATTTTATAATAAAACTTATTTTATAATCATATCTCGACTATAAATACCCTTTTTAGGTCATTAAAGTACGCTTAAAAATTTCCCCTTCAATTGGTTATATTAAATTTATTTTTTGGCCCATGATTGATTTTATAGATTTCGTATTATAGGTTATACCCTAATCTTTAATTTAAACTCAAAGAGTTTGTTATAATTTTATCGAAACCAGCAGTTTTTAACTATTTTATCAAGTTTTTAGAATTTTTTTATACATCAAAAATGAGTATTATTATAATCAATTTTCAAAAATGTTCCTATGAAAAAATTATTACTTAAATAAGTCTATTTTATAGGAAATTTTCTATATTTGTTAATGTAACTAATTTTGTAAATCTAACTTCAGTGGAAATGTAATTTTTTGGGCGTCCAAATGTTTTTATAAAAAAAAATCATTTTAAATAATTTATGTTAATTTGTCAATTAATTAAACAACCTTATTTGCTACCTACTTTTCATAAATAATTTTATAGAAAAAACTTATAAAAAACCTTATTTTTCAAAAATTTTTATTTAACATTTAAATTAAAATAAAATAAGAATTTTTTAATGACATATTTAAAACAAGTACTGAAAAAAATGGGACACCCTGTATAATTGTTCATCGCCCACCCCCTAGAATTTTACTCTAGATCCGCCACTGACTAGGTCCTGATTAAATAAATATTTTAGTTAGAATATTATAATATAGTTTTGTTTGTCCATGTTTCATAGAAGTATGTTGTAACAGCTTTTTTATGTCTATATTTAATATTTTGTTACTACAAAAGGTTCCCAAAATGTACTGATTTTTATGGAAACTTGTAAATTTTTAGGAAGACAATTGAAAATTTATAAAAAACAAAAAAGCTGTTACAACATTTTTTATAAGTATACCTCATTATGTAGTTCAAGTGTCACATAAGTTTAAGGAAAATGGAAAAGTAGTGCAATTGGCTCTAAAAAAAAACCGAAAAATTGAAACCTAAAAGGATTTTGACTTAATTTTTTTTTACCTACAATGTGTAATTTACCATTCATGTCTTATTTTTTAATTGAACCCAAAACTCGCGGTAAAATAAAAGTTTAGTATTTTAAACGACTTAAAGCACTAAAATTTGATCATGAAATTTTAGTAAAGGGTTTATTATTAAGAATTTAGACTCTTTTTTTAAATATTAAAGTGAAAAATTCATTTTTAAAATGAGAATTCCATCCACGTGTACCTACATACGTTCTATTATTAAATCGACGACAAACATCAACATCAATAAAGTATATTTAGAACAGTTACATTTATGAACCTGCAATAACTATATTGATTTTTGGTATTCCGTTTATCAGGAGGACTATGTTTACACGATTCCCACGATAAAACAATTTTTCCAACAAAAAATACTCATGTTTGATCTAGTTTAAATTATTAATAACTTGGAAATATAAAATTATATATCAGTTTCCAACATCGTTTGGGAAAATTATAATATGAGTCAAATGCTAAAAATTTTCTTTATCTATTGTTATATTTTAAACCTCGTTTTTACAACCATGAACATCAATAAATCAAAATGTAACAATAGTTGTTAGAAAATCATTAAGATTATTGAACCATTATGTAGAAGTCTAAAATTATTTCAATGGCCGTGAAATTTAATTAACTCTTTTTGTTAATTATAATTAGCACTTAAATTACGTTATTTTTACAATAATAAAAACAGTTGACAATGCCAGTTTCTACCAATTATTTATATAACATTATAATTAAATGTGGGAATTTTAAGACAAGTTATTTAAATACAATAGGTTTCAATTGTTCTTAAATAATAAGTAATTTGGTTATATGCTTGTCCATAGCATGTAAATTAAGAAACGTAATTATGACTTAAAAACAAAATTAACGGCTTTAAAAAATACACTACACTACATTATTCTAACTATATTTTGTTCTACTAAAAAAATTCTAAATCTAGAAGATGTTCTATTTGTATTCACAAAATTTTTTAAAATTTAAGAGCATCTTCCTAGACACCCGCGATAAATTTTCTGTTAGAGATAAAAACAAGGTATAGAAAATCCATCCCACTTTTCTGGAGCTTCTTTGCAAATTATGACCAAATAACTTACAATTAATGCGAAAAATTGTGAAAAATTGTGAAAAATCATGAAATCAAGCATTAGTTCTGCAGTCATAACTCAAGTTTCCCTCGTTAGATTTTCAATTTTTTTTTCAGATTTATAATCTGAATTGATTAGGCTAAATCTTGCCAGTGAATTACCTTCAGCAACCTAGCACAAAATTAATTAGAGGGGTCCAAAGTTAAGGTACTTTTAGATCATTATAATTTTTTTTGTACATTTTCCAATTTTTTTTCTTTCTGGCAAAAATTATAGAAATGACTTCTAAATCAACTACAAAAAAAATTATACAAAAATGTTGTTCGTACTAGCTTTTATGACTGCAGAACTAAACCACTATATTTACCGTTTAGGAAATTGCTCTTAAATCTGTTGAATAAATTGTTTTAGTTGGTTTAGAAGGGGATAATTTTTATTACAGCCCAAAGTATTTAATACGTAATACATGTGATTGGGTTGGGTTTGTTTGTTTGTCCTTGTGTGTATTGGAATTCAGTTGGCAGTGTGGACCGTCCTTAAAATGTCTACACTGCTTGAAACAAAAAACATAACAAATTTATTATTATTTTTTTATTGGTCATTTGTTATTTTAAAATAATTATATTTTTGGTGTGTAATTCGTAGAAATGATAAAAGTAATTATTCGTAAGTCATATGATAAATTTTGGCATATTTAAATTTATCATGCTTTTATTGGCGGTTTATTATTTAAAGTATAATTAGTTACTTCATTACTCATTTTACAAGAATTATTGAATTTTAAGTCGCCAATTTATTAAGTTTTTTACGACTGCTTTTAAGTGACAGATTTTCTTATCTACCCAAATATTCCATAATATGAACAATTTTATACGTAACATTCATTGTTTTGCCCACGAAAACATCAAAAAACATTTTGCCCTTTTATTTTAAGCTTCATTTATTGCTAAAACAATTATCCTAAATACTTTTCTTTAAGTTCAGTTGAAGCATTTTTTCTTTTGATCTATTCTATACTGTTATAACAGGCGTGATCCTGGAAATAGTTTATCTTGAGTTTGTATTTTTATCTTTTTACTTCAACATTTATAAATGTCTGGTTTTAAGACTGCAAACAGAAGTTGGAAGTTGTTTATTATTCTAATCGTTTATTTTTATTTTCAGTACAGGGAAAAGGCAGCAACTTGGATCCAATGCATTAGCAAGGTATTATTTTAATTTTGTAACAAGTAAATTGATATAATCTTTAAAAAAATCATCAGTCCCACTATTAAAAAATTCATGAATCACCCGACAAGATGTCGTTTAAGACATGATAAGAACACACTCTTCTTTTTGCATTTGAATGATAAGGATGGAATCATGAAAGTCGAATACAACAGTGTCGAGTAGTTCCTCCCGGTACATTAATGAAATATACAGGGTGTCTAAAGAAAGGCGTTATCTTTTCATATTGGATAATACTTTTTTTGCTATTTTTCTGAGCATCTTTGAAAGGTTGGAAACAACGCACTGAAGAGCATTTTCGCCATTTTCTGGACACCCTGTAAGGTAGAACCAATAAAATGGTTTCCAAATAACTCACATACGACATACTCAAAAACCTAGTGCACTTTTGACACATAGTATTGCAACATTTTAGAGTTAAATATCATTTAAGTTTTTTTCCTTAAATGGTTTTATTTTATAGTCAACTTTATCGCAGCTCGAGCTTCAATTCTTCTGGAAGGAGTAGCACATGTGATACTGCAGATGACATGTACTCTGATGCATCCCTAGAAGAGGACGTTTTGGATTTAAACCATAAGGTATGTACAAAGTCTACATTTAATAGTAATAAGGTTAATTGATGCATAAAAAGCTCCTATACAGTGTGATTTTTAAGTTGATACTTTTCTTTTGACATGATGTAAAGCTCAATAAAATAAGTCGTTTAGCAAAATATTTTGTTTATAAAAGTCCTTCAATAAGAAAGTTATTTGAATTTTAAATAAAGATGTGTAGTAGCTTTTGTTCGCGTTTTGCTGAGTATAAAAGAAAAAATCAAAAAAATAGCACAAAACATGAAGTGAAAAAAAAAACAATTCAATTTTGTCAATCTTGAACATTTTAGTTAAAACAGTGTACTTTTTATGTGAAGACTTTTATATACCAAATATTTTGCCAAACGATTTATTTCATTGAGTTTTACATCCTGTCCAAAAAAAGTACCAACTTAAAAATCACCCTGTAGTCTAACTAGACTTTTTAAAGTGTAGAAAAGAGCAATTTTGGGGGAGTAGTTTAAAATACTGAAGTGGTCAGCGTTTTTGTAAATATAAAATCGCAACTTTAGTAAAAAAATTCTTTCCTATTTTAGTCTCGCAAAAAATGTATTAAGTGCTTGTTTGGTTGCATACATTGAAACAGTAAATATTTTTCTCTTTCGTATAACTTCTTCAGTCATAACGAAACTGCACAATTTTCTAAAATTTTGTCTATCGTTAATTTCCTAAATTTTCGATCTTATGTATACCGGGTGGAAATGAAAACCGGTTTTTATTTATGAATAGAAAAATTTGAAATTTGGCTATGTTCTATGGTTCAAAAAAACAAATTTTATGTGCATTTTTTATTTTCGAAATCACTTCCGGTTTCACCGGAAACACCATGAACTTTGTTTTTTTAAATGTAACATCCCATATTTTTATTCATGGCTTAAAATACTTTTAAAAAAGAAGTATTTTTGAGATATTAGTTTTTATTTTTTGCGAAAAATAAATTTTTTTCAAAAAAAAAAGGTTTTCGAAGTCGGTGAAAATTACCAAAACTAATTCTAAATAATTCAAATACATAAAATAAATAATCGTTATAAAATCCTCTTTTTAAAAAGTCGAATGACCCGGCATCATTGCATTTAAAAAAAGTGAGATATTTGATAAAATCTTCATTAACTAAGTTTAAAAATTAATAGTTCAAAAACCACTTAAATGTTTTTTCAAATTACAATTTTATTTAGGTATTTGAATTATTTAGAATTAGTTTTGGTACTTTTCACAGACTTCGAAAACCTTTTTTTTTTTGAAAAAAATTTTTTCTCGCAATAAATAAAAACTAATATCTCAAAAATACTTCTTTTTTAAAAGTATTTTAGGCCATGAATAAAAATATGGGATGTTACATTTAAAAAAACAAAGTTCATGGTGTTTCCGGTGAAACCGGAAGTGATTTCGAAAATAAAAAATGCACATAAAATTTGTTTTTTTTGAACCATAGAACATAGCCAAATTTCAAATTTTTTTATTCATAAATAAAAAAGTTATCGAGGTGACCCGGTTTTCATTTCCACCCGGTATTTTATAAGGACAGGTCGGTACCCACTAAAATCTCACAAAATTCCAATAAACTCGTAGTTCTTCTAAAATGATTTCAAATAACTTTTTCTAGTTTTGTCAAGGGACTTTTGAGTTTCAGTTTCTTAACCTTTCGATTTTTCCTTGTAGTGTAAATGAAAAGAATTTTTATATTCCCTTCATAACTTTTCATAAATTTGGTCTGTATTAGGGAAGCCATAAATGTTATAAATATTTGTGGTTTTTCCATGTCAAAAACTCATAAAACTAGTAATTTCATCGCAATATAATTCCGCTAAACTATATTTTGGGCACATTTAAGGCGAATCTGTAACATGATCTAATGTAAACCACGTAATTCCTAGAAAAATAAATAAAACATAAGGATGTAAAAATAAACTTGTAATAGCCATTTGGAGTAAACAAATAAAACTGGAGTTCTTCGTCCTTCATAAGGTTTTCAACCCTAAATCTTTCACACTTGTTACTTGTTACAACTTCCGGTGGAGCAAGAACAATGCACGCACCATCAATACTAAGTAATTCTCTGCAACCCGATTATCCTCGGATCTTACTTAACGAATAATGTTCCTAGAATGTTGGCTTCTATCTACATATTCACTGACGTCACGTACACATTGCTTGGCTGATAGTCAGTCAGTTGATTCTAATTGGGAAAGCGAGGTGCGGTTTAATCCGTTCTGCAGTACGAATTCGTACTTCTTTCGGTAATTTAAAAAAAATAATAATAAACCTTGAAAATTTAATAATATAAATAACTTAAAATGTTCTAAAAAATAATGTTTTGTTTGTGTTTTGTTTATCGAGGGAAGTACACATTTAACTTCAACGCGTTTAATTAAGAATAAAAACATTATTGCGTTGTGGGTTTAATTTTTTTCGTGAAAAATCGCGATTTTCCTACCGATATTATTTTTTCCAATGCGTGTTAAACCAAAAATACCTCAGTTAACTCGGTTTATATTATACGCGAATCATAAACTACAAATAGAACCTCTTGAAAATTGAAAAATTGGTTACTTCTTTTTTAAACCGCGTTAATAAATGCACTTCATAAGTAAAGGTTATCAGTGTTTTTATCAAGCTAATATTCGATAACATTTTTATTAGAGCGCTGTAAATAAATGTGTTGTCTAAAATTTTGCCAAATAATCACCGGTGGTGATTTAAAAAATGAGTGATTGTGAGTTTGACGATGAATTCATTGAAAGCGGTGATGACGAACAGAACGATTTGGATTATGACATGTGGGAAGGGCAGTTCGAATTTGTTGGACCTTCTGAAAATGCAGTTCCTTATGGTTTGATGAAGGTTAATTCGACCAGTAATGGTGTAAAGCAGAAGATTAGTAACATTTACGAGGAAGTCACTGACAAAGTAATTTTAATTTTTGTAAATCCCTATAATAATTGCAAAAGCTCTCCCTTAAATAAAGGAAATGCGTTGGTGGTTTTGATTTGATAACAAATTTCCTGTCTAATTTATTCGCTTGGTGACTGGATGACTAGTTGATTACAAGGAATTTTTAGTTGTATTATTTATCAAACAATTTAACATTAATCAACAACTCATGTTTAGTTTGTTAGTTTCACGTGTTCATTATTTCTAGATAATTTCGATTCAATAAACACCCAATTCAAACATGCAAAATGAGTATTAATTTCGTATTTTTATAATTCATTATATACAGGGTGTCCCATTTGAGGTTGGACTCTATGGGTATCTTTGTTATTATTGGAGATAGAAAGTCGGTTAAATGGACAAAGTAGTAGAGATTTTTTCGAATATTAATAATTCATTTACAAAAAATTTAAATATCGCATCATTCCAACGCTATCTTGAAAAAACAAGAAAATGCGATTTTCAAAATATGGCTATAACTTCGTTATTTTCGATGGTACCAAAAGATTTTTTTGACTTAATACAGACAATTTTTGTGTACAATGCAGAAAAACAAATGAATATTTTTTTCGCCAACGGATTGACCGGAAATGAACCAAACTTATTTTTTCTTATGGCAGCCATTTTGGATTTACACATATTCGGAATTAGTGTATTTTTCTGAGTAATTTGATATATCATATATAATATATTTTAAGAAAAATAGAAATAATTTTATTTTACTAACTAAAAATGGCCTTAAATAGATGTAAACTGTCAATACATATGTGTTAAGATTTATTTTACATTTAATATTTTAAATAGTTACATTTATGTTATTGACAATTTACATCTCTTAAAGTCCAATGTTTGTAAAATCAAATAATTTTATTTTTTTTTTAAATATGACATATGGAATACCAAATTACTCAGAAAAAAATACTGATTCTGAATATGTGTAAATCCAATATGACTGCCATAAGAAAAAAATAAGTTTGGTACATTTCCGGCCAATCCGTTAGCGAAAAAAAATATTCATTTGTTTTACTGCATTGTACATAAAAAATGTCTGTATTATGTCAAAAAACATTTTTGGTACCACAGAAAATAAAGAAGTTATAGCAATATTTTAAAAATCGTATTTTCTTGTTTTTTCAAGATAGCGTTGGAACGATGCGATATTCAATTTTTTTGTAAATTAATTATTAATATTCGAAAAAATCTCTACTACTTTGTCCATTTAACCGACTTTCTATCTCCAATAATAACAAAGATACCCATACAGTCCAACGTCAAAAGGGACACCCTTTATACAGGGTGGTGATTATTTCGATGCTTACCATTGGTATCTTTTAAAGTGGAGGAGATACGAGGTCGGTTAAATTAGAGAAAAGTTGCTCATTTTTATGGCCATTAAAAATCTGAAAAAAAATTTAGGATATTTAAACTCGTTGTAAAATTATGGCCAAAAAACAAAAAATGTGGTTTTGGAAAATAATTTATATTTGCCAAACCATTACTACTACATCAATGAAATTTGATACCTTTAAATTGTTGATTATTCTGAGTTAAATGACGTAAAATAATTTTTTTCGCCTCCTAGATTCGAAGCTGCGATATTCAATTTTTTTATTTCTTATGGCCGACATGTTGAATTTTTACATCATCAGATAATAAATAATAATACATTTTCAGATTACTAATTAACTTTAATATGTTCCTTTAGAAAATGTGTTAATCTTAAGAATTTGTATAAAAAACAAATGAAATCAATGCTTTATGGACAGTTTCCATGGTTACCATAAAATTATCTCCTCCAAATTGTTCTAATAATAAAGAAAATAATAATAATAAACAAATTGACCGGCAATAAGAGCATTTTATGTAAATAACAGGTGTCTTTATAATATTAAACAAATAAAATAATTAAAGTATTGCTTCTTAGTTATTAGAATTTTGATCAAATTTAAATTTTCATTTGAGGCAATATTTTTATGATAACCATGGAAACTATCGATAAAACATTGATTTCATTTGTTTTTTATACAAATTTTCAAATTTAACACATTTTCTAAGGGAACAGAATAATGTTAATTAGCAATCTGTAAATGTATTATTATTTATTATCTGATGAGGTAAAAATCCAGTATGGCGGCCACAAGAAATAAAAAAGTTGAATATCGCGGCTTCGAATCTAGGAGGCCAAAAAATTATTTTATGACGTCATTTAACTCAAAATAGTCAACAATTTAAAGGTACCAAATTTCATTGATGTAGCAGTAATGGTTTGGAAACTATAAATTATTTTCTAAAATCACATTTTTTAGATTTTTGGCCATAATTTTGCAATGAGTTTAAATATCTTAAATTTTCCTTCAGTTTTTTAATGGTCATCAAAATGCGCAATTTTTCTTTAATTTAACCGACCTCGTATCTCTTCCACTTTAAAAGATACCAATGGTGATCATCGAAATAATCACCACCCTGTATACTGTGAGATTTGTATTTCCAAGATTTCATATTATAATTTATGATTAGAAGAAATATTTATAATTAATAATTAGTAAATACAGAGTTATACTTGAGAAATGGGTTTATTATACAGTTGGTATATATTTTCCTAAGAGAAATTCTTTAATTAATTTACATTTCCTTCTTATGTATTAAAACCAATTGACTTAGTAAATTCATTCATAATTAATTATTTATTTGTTTACTTCATTCATTAGTAGTTATACTTGTTGATAAGTAAAGAATTATATTATTTTAAATCTATTTATAGAAAGAATCATAAATGCAAATGCATACAATGTAGCGATTGTATAGAAACTTGATAGAAAAATATTTAAAATATAAATTGGGGTAAATATCTTATGTGTTTTCTTTTCCATCTCTAAAATTTTAAATTATGGTCTTACAAATGTTCATATAATTGAAATTGTTTTGTTATGAAGTTTTGTGATTAATCCATTGGAAATAATTTTTTTCTCTTTTAGGTACAATTGCTTCAACAACAAATGGGGGTTTTACAGGATTCGTCCACTCATAACGATGAAAGGTATACAAGGGTTAAAGCAGAAAATGCTGCTTTGCAAGCTAAAGTCATTATGTTGGAGGAACACTTGCGTGATTCTGAAATGAGAGCCGAAGACCGATTACACGTATGTACCAAAATATTGGATTTAAGCATAAAATAAAAAAAATCATTTTTAGGAAGAACAAAAGCGATCTAAAGAGATAATAACAAGAATCGAACGGGAAAAGTTACTACAATTGGAAAATTCGAGCATACGACTGAAAGCTGCTGAAAGCGAAGCAAATAATTATAAGGAAGAAGTTGCACGGCAACGAGTGCGAATCGAAAAATTAGAGGACGAGAGGAAAGAGTTATCAGATCTATTACAAGATTTAAGGAATGAAATAATTGATATGAAAGAACAAGAACATAATTTTAAAGAACAAGAAAAAAGGTAAGCAAAATCTTTAAATTCATTGGTAAAAAAAATGATAATTTTAAATTTTATCTGAAATGTTGTGTGCTTTCCAAGAAAATTCGTTTTCTAATTTTTCTTTTTTTAGACTGATCATTGAGCAAAAAACTCATAACCAGTTAATAGAAGAATTATCAAAAGAGGTGGAGAGATTACGATCTGAAGTACGCACACCTGCATTACCGACTACATCACCAGAAGCTCTGAGATTGGATGAACTGCACGAAGAAATGGCATCACTTAGAGAACTGAATGTTCAACTTCAGGAAGCTAATGAAGAACTGCAGGCCAGTTTATTACATGCTGGGGTTGAACAAGGAAGAAAATTAACAGCTGGTGAGTTTAGTCTCGCTGCAGAATTGGAGGAAATGAGCCAGGATGAAGTAAGTGTATTTAACTTTGATTTTAATAATGTAGAATAAAATAAAACCGCACAAATTTTTGAATTAATAATAGAGCAACGCTTGTTGGGCTCGAGGGCTTATGTATTATTTTTTTGTTTTTAGAAACATTTTCAACAGGATCCAGATGCCTTTCTTAAGGTATGCACAAAAATGCACGATAGATTTAACAAGTACTAATCACAATAGTTTTGCTGTTGCAAATGTTTTAATAACAATTCCATTTAGTGTGCATGGCTTTATTTTTGGTGTAATTATTTTATTTTCCTGATAATCCCCCACATTTTTAGGCTGTAGTGCAAAGCCTGGTATTAAATAATGTTTTGCCATGGGAACAAGAATAGGGAAGCGTATCCCACGTTCTTTTTTACCGTGGCCGGGGTTTTACATACCATTTGGCTTATTAATTTTAAACAATTTTTACTCAAGTTATAATCTTCTGCAATTAAGTTTTACCTACAATTAATGTTCGTGCGTGAGAGTTTTAATTTTGGTAAATTTCTTTTAGATACATGTAAGCTAATATTTAAAAAATAGGAATAATTATTATGCCTAAAATTAATTAAATAATTTTTTTAATTATAGATTCAGCAAGCTTTGAAGGAACAACAGGATGTTAATGCTCAACTCAGAAGTTACATCGATGGAATTTTACTAAATATTGTGGAAAAATGTCCGCAACTCTTGGAAGTGAATAAAAGATCTGTTTAACAAAAACTTTAATTAAATGAAATTATTGTATTAATCGTTTTAATATTGAAAGAATTTATTATCATTAATTGTTATACAGAATAAGTGTACTTTTATAATGTTAAATGTAGCTCAATGGTCCGTCCATTTTGTGATTAGATGCTGTGATCACATGATAAATTTTATTGTGGTTAAAATATCTTACTTAAATTTTACTCTTTTATTTAATAGTTTTAATTTTCTTTACAATTAGCATTTTATAAAAATGATAAGTGTTACATGTTGTCATGATTCAGTGCCTTGTGTTACTAAAATATGTAATTTTTACCTTTTAAAGCTTGTATTTATTAAAAAATTATTGTATAAAATGCCAATATTTAGAATAATATGATAACTTCTTTATTTTTGTAAAATTAATAAGTAGTAAATCGGCCTATTTTAAAATAAACGAAGGCGCGCAATTGCTGAATTTTAATGTATTTAATTTTCATTAAAACATTCTTAATTTCAGCAAATGCCTATAAATTCATGTAAATAACTTAAATGATTATTTTTATTTAAAATTTTATTGTAATATAAAACATTACAGTAATAAAATGAACTTTTGCTAAACTAATGTAAACTTATTCTTTCATCTAAATTATGATTGGAAGAAAGTTGATCCTCACTCATTTGTAATTGAAGCCTGAACATATCAGCATCACTCACCTAAAATCAAACAAATTTAAATTATTTTTAAAATTCTAGTGCTGCTCAAATTCACCGAAATTAAAAGGTTTCCGTCTTAAACAATTCTCCAAACAATGACATTATTGATGAACACCGCCTTTTAAATTAAGGCGAATTTTACTATAAAGGTGCGTTTAGCTAATGACGGATATTGTCCGTCGCTAGCAACTTAGCAGACATGTTGCTAAGTAAACTATTCCGCTCTGCGTTTCCGTCGTCCGCGACGGATAATTTCAGTATATCCAAATAAATGACTAAAAAAACTTACATATCGTGGTAAATCCTGTTCAACCAATTCGCTTCCATTATCCTCTTCCTCAATTCTATTACTAGAATTATCAACAGCGCACAATCCACACTTCCTAATTTGTTTCGCAGTTGTATGTAACGCAACTCTTTCTTTAGAAACGGCAATTTTTTCTTCAGCTAATTTCCGTTCACGTGTTGCCAATGAATACATCTGTGCTTGAATATCTTTCAACCTGTCATTGTAATTTAATTGTAGAGCTCGTGCTTCCTCAAGTGCATTTTCCCCTAATTTACATTTTCGATTAGCTTCCTCCAAAGCTACCTCCAAATCTTTATCTCTAGCATTCAATTTTCTTTCTCTTTCAGTCAAATTTCGTTTTAAACTTTCAACTTCACTAATTTGCTTGTGAAGATTTTCTCTTTCCTTATCAGTTAATTCTGTCGCTTCTTTAGCCACTTTGATTGCAGTTTCCGCTTCCATTTTGGCACGTTGAATATCAAAGTTTAGATTCAATTTCGAAGAAGTTTCTAAATGAACTTTTTCTGAATGTAGTTTCAATTTTTGATCCAAAATTTCTTGCAGCGACTTTTCTTGTTCAGCCAAAATACTTTCTCTTAGAACCTAAAAGGAATATTTAAAAATAAAACAAATTTAATAATTTGCAATAATACCTTTAGCTGCTCGCGTTCGCGTTCCAAAGAGTTCCTGTTAAACTCAGATTCCCTTTCAATAGCCGCCGTTCTTGCAGCTAAAGAAGCTGCAGCCTGCTGCATTACATACCTCTCCTCTCTTGAATTTTGATTTTGTTCAGCTAATTTTAATTCCAAGTTTCGAACAAGACTCATTAATTCGGATCTCTCCAAGTCTGTAGCTTCCCTTGCCTTTTCCAAAGCCAATCTCATCACTAAAAATAATAAAATTATATCTTTTCTAAAACCAGGAGCCTTATATTTAGTGAAGAATTCCTTGTACACGTTTACGGAAAAATGAGTCAGAGGAAGTTTCAAGGAATTTTCGGAAGACTGTGATTTCAGAACTTTTAGGAAACATGGACGTGCCTCAAAAATAATGTGGAATATCCGAGAATCCGAGGAAATTCCGGAATGTCCTTGTATAAAAATTTGTACCATGTCGTAACCAGCATCGCTTATAACTTATTTGTTTTTGGTAAAGATTTTATTTTGATTTATTACACAGGCCAACAAAATGAAAAATAAAATTTGGTGCCGGAAAAGTAAGAACTGATTTTAGATATTTCTGATGTGCTGATTCCAAAAATACATCCCTTTTTTTCGTAGCAGCTCTAGTTTTTGATAAAAGCCAAAAATAATGAAATAATTAGGTATATCTATTCACGTTAAAATTAAAATCTTGTACCTAAAATTAGAATATAATTATCGTAAAGTGAAAAATTAGCTGGTTTCAGTTAGGAAGATGAGATAGTGACATGATGGCCGACTACTGTTGGAGTCTTCAGCGAGACTGTCCTCATAAACTGTATGCTAGAAAGTCCTATAAAAGAAAATTTATAATAGATTAGTGATAAATGTAAATTTTGTAAAAAAAATACCTTGCTCTGTATTTTTGGTTTTTTTTAACTAGCGGTTGGAGCAAATAGTAAATAGTAATAATTGAATAAAATAAAAGAGCTCAATATGGCGTATCTCAAAAACTAGAGCTGATAGAACAAATCTGACGGCTATTTCGGATTCTGCACCTTAAATTTACCTAGAAACAGTCAAAAAATCGCCGGCACCAAAATGTGTGTTGGCCAGTGTTATCTATAACACTGGTAAACAAAATCGAACTTTTTTTATGTTGCATGAGGTTTTTTAACTGATTCCTACTAATTTCAAGTTGCTGATTTCGAATTTAACCTCAGTTTTAATCTAACAGCTCGGGTTTTTGCGGTACAAGTATCCCCTAGAATTTAACTTCTAATCGACAATTTTTTATGGAAGGGGAAGTAATTAACCAGATTTTATAAATCTTTCGCGATGTCGTCATCCAGAAGACTTGTGCAAACAATCCAAATAGTTTTTGTTTCATTTGTGGTGAGTACATGTTCGAAGAATATCGCTTGAATGTGTCTGACTTTGTAAAACAAGCCTATATGGACTGCTTTGGCAAGCTATTAGAAATAAATATCAATCCCTGGATTTCAATTTTTTTGTTTAAATGCTGTGTAGAGTCTTTGCGTTTATGGACAAATAAAAAAGATCCACTTTTAAGTACAAAAGTCCATTGATCTGGCGAGAATCATCAAATCAGCATGATGACTGTTACTTTGTGTTGTGAATATTACGGGAATGAACCGCAAAAATCGTTTCAAATGGGTTTATCCTGACTTGCAATCTGCTATTAAACCTGTTTTGAGTTCAGTGAGTTTTAGTGGTGAGTCAGTACCACAGTCCCAACCCAGTATGTCCCATCTAATAACTCAAACATCTTCAGAAGATAGTGACGATAGTAAGGATGATGATGATAGATTGGATGCAACATGAGCATTAAACTACATTTCTTCTTCAGCCATTTAGATCATTTCCCTGAAAATCTGGGCGATTTAAGTAAAGAGCAAGGAGAACGCTTCCATCAGGACATTCGCACTATGGAAGAGCGATATACCAGGGTTACTGATGAGTGATTACTGCTGGAGCATTCAGAATAGTACTCCTGAGTCGGCTCTACAAGAAAATGTCATAAAAGAAATTTTTTTTCAAAGTAGTTTTATGTGATAAAAGATTTTAGCTTGAAAACGGATATATTTTTGTAAAAATTCATTTCCTTCATATCTCTAAAACGAGAGCTGCTATTGCAAAATGGACTTCAAATTTATAATCAGTGAGGCAAACACACTAAGAAATGGCTATAATATAATACAAAACCATTGTTTACCAGTGTAATGAAATTATCTGTACTTACTCCTAATTTCTTCTTGTTTAGCCTTAATTGATTCTTCTCTTGAAACACTAATGACATTAAAATCCTTATCCACCTTATCTTTTATATCAACAAGAGCCCTAGTATTAATTTCCAAAAATTTAAGACTCGTATCCAATTTATTACTGTATGAACTCTCCTCTTCTAAAGCTGAACTTTCTTTTTGCTTAGCCAACTTAATGTTATCAATTAAAGTATTGTATTCAAATTTAATTTCTTCAATAATTCGTCTATTATTTTCTCTTAGGTCTTTTATTTCCTGGTCATGTTGCTCATGCAGTAACTTAATTTTATCATTTATTTTGACCAAATCCTTTTCGTGCTCCGCTTCCATTTGCTCGAGTTTTTCTCTGCAGCGTTGAGTTACACTATCCAATTCAGTTTTTAAGTGATTTTCAATAGATTCCATGGATTGTTCTAATGTTGCTATTTGTTTTCTAAAAATAAAAATCGTTACAAAAATTAAAACAACTAATAAAACACGTACTTATAAGACTCCTCTAATAAAAAAACCTCCTCGTGCTGTTTTTGCTTTAAATTCGTAATAACCGCCTCATAGTATTTAATAAAATCATCATCCCCAGATTTTCGGATTTCATTTAATTTATCTACATGTTCACTACTTGAAGCATATGTTCCAGCAGGTTGTCCAATCAACATTTGAATATGGTTATTAATCCTTTCTTGTTGTAGCCTTAAATTATTTTCCATTTCTTGCTGCTTAGAAAATTGACGTTCCAATAGTGTGTTAAAATGTTGCTCCTGTTTAACTAGAACCTCCTGCTGATTTTTTTGCATTTTCGTCAAACTGTCTTCATATTTCCGTAACTGCAGAGCTACAAGTAATTGCGATTCTTGTTGTTGGAGTGCAATAGAAGCGTTTTGGTATTCAATTTGGGAAGTTGCTAATTTTTGTTGGGTTAGAACTGAATTAATTGGAAAACCTTCTTCTACTGCTGCAATATTTTGATTTGCAGAAAAGCCTGTATTCGTTTTTGGAATATTATCTTCGGGAATTTGAGTTGGTAATTTTTCTTTGACTAAATTCACTTTTTTTGTATCAGAACTCCCAAGCCAATCTGGAACATCGCTCATATTTGTTTCACTGCTAGCTCCGATAAGATTTTTACTTTGAAATAAAATTTCTGTTTCTTCTTTGCTTTTTCTTGGTTTGGTGGCTGGGGTGGTTTGTTCTGAAGGACCTCCTTCGCTTGAAAATAATCCCAAAGGATCAGCAATAGTTGCTGTTCTGGGGCGAGATCTACGACCCTCCCTTGGAGCATCTAATGATGATAAGCCATATGTCGTTGCAGATTCAGTGTTTTGATTTAGTTGAGGTGTAGATTTAGAGACCTCAACTGGTGGTTCAGTCTTTTTCTTTAAACTGCTATCTTTCAATAAATCATCTAGGGATAAAAATTTCTTACCATCATCTTTTGGAGGCCCGAGAATACTTTCCATTAACGCGATTTTTTTATTTGCGCTCCTCTTATCATCTGATTTTTCTGGTTCCAAACCCATTGAATCAAAAATATCATCATCTTGCTCAAAACTAATTTTCTTCACGGGTTTTTCTCTTACACGCGATGTAGTAATTGGTACTGCTTCCTTTTTCTCTTTCGAAACATCGAGACCAAGCCAATCATCGTTTTTTGTTGTGGAAGGCTTTTCCTCTAAATTAAATAGATCTTTCACCGATTTCTTATCTGGACTTTTGGAAATACTAGATCTTTTTGCTGTTACTTTTGGCTCTTGAAAAAAACTGTCGTCGCTTCCATCCGATAACAAATCACCCAGAGGGTCGTCTAAATCGAAACTTGCCATTTAAGTTTTAATTTATGTTATAATAAAGTCTACTAGAGTGATAGGACTAAATACAGCTAATGAATGTTTGTTTTGATTTAAAGAAATGTTTTGTCTATTAAGCTGCTGGTTGCTAGGATACTAAAAAAATATATAAACCGTTTTTTTTTTAATTTAAATTATTTCATTTGGTTTAAGTTATGTAATTAAATTATAGTAAATTAAGCAAAAGTAGAAAAACTATTAAAAAAAATTATACTAAAATTTTATGAGTATACTTGGTTGCCTATCATCGTTGCTAAAACAGATTAATCGATTTTTAAACATAACCTAAGTTTTTCTATGTAATGTGTTGTGTTTTTGTTTTTAAAGAAAATGTATTGTAAGAACACATTAAGGTAAGTATATAATTAGTTATAAACTACCAGTTAAGGTAATTATTTCATTACAGTTTTCTAGAAACCGATAAAGAAACTCCAGGCCTCGGTTCAGACCTTTACAAAACACCTGGGACCAAAAATTCACAAAATGATCGAAGAAATGAATTTTTGAAGAAAATAAAAGAGTAAGTTCATTTTTTTGCATGTATTTAAATATATGTGTAAGTTTTTTGTTTTGTAAAGATTTTAGTAAATTAATTTTCTTGTTTGTATGTACAGGGTGTCTCAGACCACCCGTCCACCCCTTTTATTTTGAGAACGCCTTGTCGTACAAGGCTGAAATAAAAAAAATTATTACCAAAGCAAACCCGAAGGATCCATTGGTGCACTTATTTTTTTCCGGAACAATCCGGAAGTACCCGGAACCGGAAGTAACTTTCGATTTTTAAATGGCAACATAGGTCGAGTATGGTATCGCAAATGGGCAAGAGAGAGATTTTTTTAAATTGAAACTGTTTTTTACGTTTATCGCTTTATTCGTTAAAAATAATCAACTTTTTTTTATTTTTTGAATTAAGGTAAATACATAACCTAAAAAAGTTGATTATTTTTAACAAGCGAAGCAAAAAATACATGTTTCCATTTAAAAAATCATAATTGCCTCTACCCTTACCCATTGAGGATGATGGTAGTGTTTTAATTTTTCCATAATTTAAGAAACCATTTATCAATTGTTTGCTTTTGTTTTTCGTTTAATTTGTTAATTATGAAAGATATTAAAAAAATATTTTAATAAAAGTTGTTTCTTTTTAAAAGACCTTTCAAACGATACCATACTCGACCTATGTTGCCATTTAAAAATCGACTTCCGGTTCCGGGCACTTCCGGATTATTCCGGAAAAAAATAGGTGCACCAATACATTCTTCGGATTTGCTTTGGTAATAATTTTTTTACTTCAGCCATGTACGACAAGGCGTTCTCAAAATAAAAGGGGTGGACTGGTTGTCTGAGACACCCTGTATAGTAATATGACCAAACTGCTTACGTTAATTTGTTTTATTTTTAGTCATAGAAATGATGCTCTTGATGAAAAACGAGGTATATTTGAAGTACTTGAAGATTGTATGGATTATGAAGAATCTCAAAAGGAGGAACCAATGGAAGTATGCACTCGTCATAAAAAACGTGTAAAATTTAGAAATAAAATAATGTTATCCGAGTACTTACGAGAAAAACCTGAGGATTTGGAATATAAATGGTGTTTTAAATTGTGTCCAAAAGGGCAACGTAATTTAGTTGTAGCCTCTCATGTAATTTTTATATTACTGCTTATAATATTAAGAATTAAAAAATTTATTTTTAGAAAACAACTAAGGCTTATAATCGAGCAGGAAAACTTGTAGCTGAATTTAAATCATTTTTACCAGGTGGATGTTTTTCAGAAAAATCAACATTTACACTTTTAGACTGCATTTATGATCACATAAATTCAACATACTACGTTTTGGATTTATTGGCTTGGAATTCACACTCGGTGAAAAAATGTTCGGTATGTTTTAAAAACCTAATTTTGCAGTTAATTGCATTAAAAATTAGTCTGATTTCAGATTTTTTTTTCTTAAAAGCAAATTGGAAGAAATTCCAGAAATATCTTCCAGGTCTGAACGAAATAAGTATGCTTTTATTGTAGTAGATAGTAAACCAGCACAGATTAATCTTTTGGAAGAAGCCTTATCAAAACCTTATGAATTAGGAGGGTTTAATGTTTTGTTAGATGGAGTTTTGTTTTATCACACGGATATGATTTATAAAGCAGGGATAACTCCTTTAGTCGGATGGGTGAAGCCTTATGTGATTCCAGAAATTTTTGGAATTTCTGTTCATGAAACATACTTTAAAAAGTTAAGTAACTGTGATAATGCCCAGATGGAATTTTAATTCGATTTTAGAATCGTACAATGAAATTGGTTAATTTAAGAAAAACTATTTTTAATATTTTTTTCGTATTGTAATTACAGGGTGATTCAGACCACCCGTGCCACCCATTTATCTCGAGAACGCGTTATCGTACATGGCCGAAATAAAAAATTTTATTACCAAAGTGAACCTAAAGAATCCATTGGTGAACTTATTTTTTTCCGGAACAACCCAGACAAGTATGATATTTAAAGTTGGTAAAATATTAGAATTTGTAGAAAGAGTTTATAAATTTATAAAATTCTTTAAAATATGCAATAATTTTTATTTACCTTTATTAACAATTTTTTTTTGTTTTTCGAATAAATTCTAAACTATGGAAACTATTAAAAAAATAATTTTATAAAAGATATTTCTTCTTAAAAGACCTATCAAACCATACTTATATTTTTCCGGAACTATCCGGAACCGGATATCACTTTGATTTTTTAAATTGCAACATAGGTCGAGTTTGATGTGGTTTGATTGATAGGTCTTTTATTAACTTTTATTAAAATATTTTTTTAATGTTTTCCATAGTTTAGAATTTATTAGAAAAACAAAAAAAAATGATGAAAAAAAGTAAATAATAATTATTGCATATTTTGTTGAAATATGGACAAGTATGATATTTAAAGTTGGTAAAACATTAGAATTTGTAGAAAGAGTTTATAAATTTATAAAATTCTTCAAAATATGGAATAATTTTTATTTACTTTTTTTAACAATTTTTTTTTGTTTTTCGAATAAATTCTAAACTATGGAAAATATTAAAAAAATATTTTAATAAAAGTTATTTGTTTTTGAATGACCTATCAAACCGTACCAAACTCGACCTATGTTGCCATTTAAAAAATCTAAGTTACCCCCGGTTCTGGATAGTTCAGGGTTGTTCCGGAAAAAAATAAGTTCACCAATGGATTCTTTAGGTTCACTTTGGTAATTAAGTTTTTTATTTTAGTGATGTGCGATAACGCGTATATGTACCTATCTGTATTAAATATGGTATAAAATTCAAGTAATTGTACCAATGTATTTTTAACACCATGTGTGCTTAAAAAAATATAATAATGTAGATTTCAATTCTTGTCTAATTATTTGAACTATTAGGTACAAGGTGAATTCTTAATACGGTGAATTCAAAAAAGACAGGTATAAACATGCACAATCGATTTTGAGATTATTAAAATCTCATCATCAGGTGTATATGTACAAGAATCTAAATAAGCAAATATGAAGTTCACAACAATGCTATAAAAATATGATAAAATAAAATTGACATTGACAGCACGACAGAGCTTTGAAAGAATCAAAATTGTTTAAATTAATTGCGGAATTAAAACAATGGCTTTGAAATAAATAAAATTATTAAAAAATATGAATCATATTTAAACTTTAAGAAAAGTCTTGAATTAATGACTTCAAAAAATCTAAATGTTGTATATCATTGTTATATGTCGTGCTGTCAATGTCAATTTTATTTTGTCATATTTTTATAGCATTATTGTGAACTTCATATTTGCTTATTTAGATTCTTGTACATATACTTATAAATATATATATCTTATAAGTTATACCTTAGGTATAATAAATAGTATAATAATAGTATATTTAATATAATAAAGTTGGATACAAGAAGACTCAAGAGTTTTACTCAACTATTCAAATCATTTCAGTTTCCTACCTGGCAATGTCAATGGTTTCAACCTTATTTGAATTCACTGTAGAATATATACAGTGAATTCAAAAAAGACTGAAACGGCAACTATGCAACCAAACATACTCTGTAGTGATTTCAGCCTTGCTAAGTTGGTGTACGTGTTAATTTTCATTCAATTTGAATCTGATCTGTCACTTTAACCAAAGCGTCTCTCAGCAATTTTTCTTCGGGTATTTTTTCAAGTCATTTAACAGTATGTTGCAAATTTTATAAAAAACAGTGATTTTCAAAACTAAAATTAGTGCAGTTAAAATATTCGCGATGGTTTTTTCACCAAATCATTTCAGTGTAGCCAACTGTGGGAAAATTAGGCTTCCTACCAGGCAGTGTCAATGATTTCAATCTTATTTGAATTCACTGTATATTATCTTCGCTTTTCAAGCTAAGCGATCTCCCTCTTGCGGACGGATACTTAAATAATGGGATGACGTCAAAAGTAGGATATTTGCCATCACGTCTTCATGGTTGCCACATAACCTTTAGTTGTCACCGAGGTTACATAGCTTTTTATTTAAGTACTTCTGTCGTCACCTTTGACCTCAAAAATTAATTTGAATCGCCAATACTGTGATAAGTGAATCGTTTTATCGATTACAACCGCTTTATTAGTAATTTTAACTACCGCCTGAGGGCGCCTTAAATTGCTTAGAATGGAGGATAGCCGATACATAATATGTCATTGTTCACCGGCTTTCTTGGTTCATATTTTTACTTCCAGAGGGCAAGCAGAATAGGAGAAAGGGCCGAATTGCAAAAGGGCGACGTGAACAAAATGCCGAATTGTTAAAGGCCGACGCGGACAATAGGTCGAAGGAGAAATGGCCGAACGAAAAAAGGCCGAATTAAATGAAGCAGACAAAAAGCCGAAACAAAAAAGGCCAACCTGGGCAAAAGACCAAAAGAAAAATGCCCGACGAAAAGAAAAGGCTGAAATGTGCAAATTTTATTTAGTCATGGTCTTTGCTGTGTTAACTACAGATACTTATTTGTTTATTTTATAAATATAAAATTAATAATAAACATGAAATTATTTGTCTTATTCGCTTTATACTTTTCTTGTTTAAAGACTTATATGCAAAATATTTTTCCAAATGAGTTTTAAGTTTTACATCCCGACGATAAAAAGTATCAACTTAAAAATCACCCTGTACATGGTGAGGGTAAGTCACAAAACCTGAAACACTGAAAGATGAAAATATTTCCGAAACTAATGATAAGATGTTTCAAATAAACATTTGTTTTCAAAGGAAATACAGAATGAACATTTTTTTTAATTTTGTGAACATTAACTTTTATCATCAGCCTTTTGACGCGTCGGCCTTTTATCGTTCTACTTTTTTCCGCTTTGGCCTTTAACTGTACGGCCTTTTGTCCATGCCGGCCTTTTCACCTTCGGCCTTTTGTGCCCCTCGGTCTTTTATCGTTCGGCTTTTTTTCTTTTGTTCACGTCGACCTATTGCCCATGTCGGCCTTTTATCGGTCTTTTTCCCTTCGGCCTTTTATTCCGCTCCCTGTAAAAAGGCGTTCAGTACAAAAATATTGTTCGGTTACACATGGAACTTTTGAGAATCAACTCTTCTTCACTTATTTCAATACTTTATTGGTCGTATTTTTGTCTAAGTACAATAGTAAATATAAAAAATAGTTACATTCTTTACGATTGACTTCTACATCAAGGCTATACTAATTTAAATTGGCACACAGTACCGAAATAAAACTATAGACTCTTAAAAAAATTAACCAAAATTCTTAAAAATAACTAGTTTTCGTAAAATTAATTAAATAAATACGTTTCTGTTAGTTATAAACAGATTTGATCCATTTTTGAAAATTTTTACATATGGCGAGTGTTCCCAAAATTTATACCAGATTGGTTGGCCCCTTTGTTGCTACCCATTTGAAGTCCAATTATAGTCTGTCCTGCCTTCAGCTTATCTTCTGAAAAATGTCTTTCGTTCTTTTCTGCTTCTTTTGGTCCAATTCCAGGTTTGCCATAATTACCAGCCTACACAAAAAAAATCAAAATAGGTAAGATAAATTAAATAATATGATAATATATAATTAAGAAATATTTTAAGGTAAGAAGTATCGATTATGGATTACTCATACATCTCGATTATCGCTTGCAATTTAAGTGAAAATTTATGTTAATTGAGCTAACATTAATTGAAAATAACCGTAATTTAAATTTGCAAGGTTTTCGAAATAAATTTGGTAAAATAACTGACTTATAATTATGCACTATGGTGTAAATATTTATGATATTCATTAACTAAAAACGTGTTCTTTTTCATGCACACGAAAGTTTGAAAGAATTTTTTATTCGGCTTCGTATTAAACCTATGAGTCATTTCTACTCATTCTGGTGCCGAAATGAATCATTCAACTATAACGTCTATAAGAAACAAGGCTAAGGAGTTGAAATAATGAAAATAATAATTGATTAAGTGGATGATTGAAATCGCTTTTAGGAACGTGACTTAAGTAATAAATATACGTGATTTTTACTTACTTTGCGACCCAAAGACTGCAAACAAATAACGACCGAATTTAAATTCTGCTTTTCCCATAAATCAACTGTCTGGAAGGTCTCTTGAGCAGGTACACCCAAATTCCTGGCGGCTTCCAAGAAGGCGTTAATATTTTCCATGCACTTGAAAGCCATTGTGGTATGGTTAATTTTTTTTACGCTACCCTCTTGCAAATTATTGACCAACCTTATAAAAAAACGAGTTAAATTTTTATAATAAAATATTTGAGTTGTACTTACTTGCATAAAAGCGTACCATCCTTTAATACTTCATAAAAATTATCCATATCTCCAGCACAGTTGATATTTTCATCAGTAATCACCCTAATCCATTCCAAAGATTCTTGTGCCAATTCCTCGCTGTATTTTGCATTGACCTATAATTAAAATTAATCATTTTTTAATTACACACAAAAAATGGTATCTTTAAAGTATGGGCAAAAGATATAATTACGTAATCGACTTTAATGAGACTTTGTTGCTCTTTAGGCTTAGTAATTAATACCTCCTATAATTACATTAAAATATTCAACAGTTGCCTTCTTAAAAGCGTTTTCATGGGTTTACATTTTAAACAAGAATAAATAAGTAGTTAACCGTTAAAATAACGCGATCCAGAATTAATTACCCATAACTAAAACTTGCGAATTTTTTTTCGTACGTTCGTAAAAATATAACTGCACGAAATAACCAAGAAGCATGAATTAGTTCTTACTGTAAAAAAATATAGTCAAGAAAAACGACCCAAAGGCTATTCCTGCTGATGTGGTATCTGAATTAAAGATCTAGTAATAACTTCAGATTTTTGGGTAAAATAGTGTGCTTCGTTTGTTTATGGAATATGAATATGGTATCAATAACCAAGGAATACCGGCGAGATGTTAGCAATAAGTTTTCCAGCAATAAGTATTTTACATGTAATTCTCCATAAGAGGTTTTTTCTAAATAACTTCCTTCCTTATCAATTCACTAAAGAAATAAATACACCAAATTAAAGCACAATTAAATCCCTGCAGAGTGGTGGTACCCACTTTGCTTGTCCGTGTTAAGTGTTTTATAGCACCCCAATCAAACCTCTACCACGTATTTTCCAATTTCTAAATATTAACTTACAAAGACAAATGATATGTCTATGGATAGCATTTTCCATGTAGATGACGATGATATTAGTCACTTTGCTTGTCCGGGCCAATTAAGTGACTAATTAACAAAAAACATAATTTTTTCGACATTTATGAAGTTTAAATGCTAGTTTATCAGCGCAGTATTGTTGCATAAAAAAGTTAATTACACCCAAAGATCAGAAATTTAATTGTGATTACGGTGGTATATCACACTTTGCTTGTCCGTTCATAATTAATTCCTTATTAACCAGCAATAACTTTTAGAAAGCCAAATTCCAAACAAATATGCGGCGAGAGTCAATCAAAGAAAACAACAACGTTTAATAATTAACTCAAAGAAACAATTTATATGTGCAGAGACAGGATTTTTAATTTGGATAACGATGGTATTGGTCACTTTGCTTGTCCGGGCCAATTAATTGAGAAATTAAGAAAAAACACTATTTTATAAAGTTTGAACGCTAATTTATTAACGCAGTATTGTTGCATAAAAAAGTTAATTACACCAAACGATCAGAAATTTAATTGTGATTACGATGGTATGTCACACTTTGCTTATCCGTCCATAATTAATTCGCTATTAGCCAGCAATAACTTTTAGAACACCAAATTCCAAACAAATATGCGACGAAAGTCAATCAAAGGAAACACTTTTTAATAATTAACTCAAAGAAACGATTTATATGTCCAGAGACAGCATTTTGAATTTGGGTAACGATGGTATTGGTCACTTTGCTTGTCCGGGCCATTTAATTGAGTAATTAACAAAAAACACCATATTTTCGATATTTATCAAGTTCAAGCGCCAAACAATTACCGCAGTATTGTTGCATAAAAAAGATAATTACACCAGAAGATCACAAATTTAATTGTGATTACAGTGGCATGTAACACTTTGCTTGTCCGTCCATAATTAATTCGCTATTAGCCAGCAATAACTTTTAGAACGCCGCATATTTGTTTGGAATTTAGCGTTCCAAAAGTTATTGCTGGCTTATAGCTAATTAATTATAGACGGACAAGCAAAGTGTGACATACCACCGTAATCACAATTAAATTTCTGATCTTTTGGTGTAATTAACTTTTTTATGCAACAATACTGCGTTATCAAATTAGCGTTCAAACTTCATAAATGTCGAAAAAATAGTGTTTTTTTGTTAATTAGTCATTTGATTGGCCCGGACAAGCAAAGTAACCAATCCCTTCGTTACCCAAAATTAAAAATCCTGTCTGTGGACATATAAATTATTTCTTTGAGTTAATTATTAAACATTGTTTCTTTGATTGACTTTCGCCGCATATTTGTTTGGAATTTTGCGTTCTAAAAGTTATTGCTGGCTAATAGCGAATTAATTATGGACGGACAAGCAAAGTGTGACATACCATCGTAATCACAATTAAATTTCTGATCTTTTGGTGTAATTAACTTTTGTATGCAACAATACTGCGTTAATAAATTAGCGTTCAAACTTCTTAAATTTCGAAAAAATTGAGTTTTTTCTTAATTACTCAATTAATTGGCCCGGACAAGCAAAGTGACCAATATTATCGTCATCTACATGAAAAATGCTATCCATAGACATACCACTTGTCTTTGTAGGTTAATATTTAAAAATTTGAAAATACGTGGTAGAGGTTTGATTGGGGTGCTATAAAACACTTAATCGGGACGGACAAGCAAAGTGGGTACCACCACTCTGTAGGGATTTAATTGTGCTTTAATTTGGCGTATTTATTTCTTTTGTGAATTGATAAGGAAGGAAGTTATTTAGAAAAAACCTCTTATGGAGAATTACATGTAAAATACTTATTGCTGAAAAACTTATTGCTAACATCTCGCCGGTCCAAGGAATGCGTTTAGATCCAATTAACCTTCTAACCTAATAAAACATGTTTTATTGATAATTTGATGCAGAGATTTCGTAATTTTTTATAAAAATAAGACGAAAAAACAACCATCCAAAAAATATGTCCTTTTATGTGATTATATAACAAGTGAGTCGTTTTAAACGTCCTTGCCTTAATCAAAACAAAGAAAAGTGACCCAAATTGACCATCTGTTGCATATGTGCATGCACTTACTGCATACTGAAATACATAAGTTACTATCGAAGTACCGCTTGTGACTTTAATATGGGAGTGACTAAAGACTGAAATGATGCAAGATGAAAGTTTACCGGAAAGTTTTAAACTCGTTTGGTGAATACCTTATACGGTTATTGTTTTCTAATAAGATCGCCTGCGAAGATGATCAGACCATCAGGCTTAAATTTTTGTTAGGTCTCACCTGTGATTTTCCATCGTGAAATAGCTCAGAAATAATATCCACTTTATTTTCATCACATTGTCTCTGTAATTATATCTTTAGAAGATTTAGAAATTATAGGACTATCATTTTTTTACTTTGTTTCCTTTCGAGGATCGGGGAGTGCACATAACTGTTTAATTTTTTACAGCTATCTATTATTAACGACAGTTTTATTGCATAAGGAGAATAACAATTGAAAACTAATGTCAACGGGCAATTGAAAGTTCATAAACTTTGTAGTTAAGCGTAGTTTATCAAATCTCTACTCAGGGTAAGTACATTATACAGGATGGTCCAATTGAAGAACACAAATTATCATATTAATCCTTTTGTTTATTTTCTAACTATTTAAGTTTTATAAAACAATTCTTAAACCTAGTTGAAATATTATAAAACTAGTTGGCGTTATTTCAAATTAAATTTGAAAATTATTCTCACTAATTAATATAAATTATAAATACCTTAAAATATAATAGTTTGCGAAAAGAAGTTTTTTTTCCGCATCAAACGGAATATTACGGCAGTTGCCTGGCGTCATTTATCGTAAACATATTACTATATTATTTATAAAATTACGTGTTGTTACTATAAAAGAACTTAAAAATTCATAGTAATTCAAAAAGTCATTTAAATTATTTCGTAAAATACTCAAAATTATTAACAAAAACTTTTACTGTTTGTGCATTTTTTTGTCATTTTTTCAAGGCAAATTAAAATATTGCAAAGTTTTTTTTTTAATTAAACTTCGTGGAATAACAAAATTTAATTTTTCAAAATTATTAAATTTCTTGGCTTATATCTTTGGAACGAATAAAGATTTCGATACGAATCCTTTTCCTGATTTAAGAAGACTTAAAGCACTTTAAAATGAGCTAAAAAGATTTAAAATAGCGCAAGGTAAAGAAGTTAAAAAAATTGAAAACTCATGTGACTTTCAAAATTCCAGTCTTTTTAGAGCTGGTGGCAGAGAAATAATAGACGAAAAGTGGAACTGAGTGATCAATTTTAATCAGTTTTTAATTATCTTTTATTTGGAGGGTCGATTTTGCAAAAATTCGAAAAAAAAATTTATCATAACTTTTCAAGATTTTTTTTCAAATATTCACAATAGCAAGCTAAAAATTTTACCCAACATAAATACCCAAAATAAGAGTATTTTAAGTCCGGTTTGATGAAAATCGTCCAAATAGTTTTTTCAAAAAAAAAATCAAAGTTTTTGCAAATTTCGAATACAAATACGGCCCTCGAGGGCGCATTTTTCACACTTCATGAACCGGTTTTACGTTTATCGATGAAGGAAAATATTCTGAAAATTTTATGCTATAAATCGTCTTCATCGGTCAAGTGGTTCGGTAAAAATTAATTATTTTCCGATTAATCAAAAATTTCATAGCAATTTTTTTGTCCAAAAGTGAAATTTTCAACATTTATTCGGTCATAACTTTTAAACTAAAAGAGATATCAAAATGATTCTTTTTTATTTTATTCGTTAAAATCGATTAAGGGAAACCGGGGTAAAAAATAGTGGAAATCACGATTTTTTACAAAGTTTTTTACGCGGTTAAAATTTTTGTTTTTTTTGAGATATTGAAAAAATCGATACGTATAATTATAGTGCTTAAAAAGCCCTTTTCGACCCATATTTTAGTTTGACGATGCGATGTTTTCTTACCCTACAGCAATAATTTTGGTCGCGAAGGGTTGAAAAATCACAATTTCGACTTTCGTGGGTCTTTGTAAAGCCACATGAAAAGATTTCAAACCTTCAAACCGACCTCGTTTAAAGAACCCTTTTAGAGGTCACGTATAGCGATTTTTAATTTTTGGATTCGTTTGGGCCTCATTTCCTCTACCGATTTTCTCTACGCCCCGTTTTTTATCGATTTTTTTCTAGGCTTTTGGAAAAAAAAATCCCGACGCCGCTGAAAGGGCCGAACAAAACTAAGTATTTTTTTACGTATTAAGGGTAGCTAAAGGCACAATCTAAGCTACATTTCGTTAAAATAGGATGCGTCGTTTGGCAGCTACGATTTTTTAAACTTCGTTAAAAAAATGTCGAAAAAGATATGCCAATTTCAAACCGCAAAAAAAGGGTTAAAAATATTTTTTTCGGAATAAAAACGAGCCTACGTTACTTTCACGAGATTCTTGTTTGTAAAAATACCGCGTACGATTTTTTTCCATTGGGCGAAGTCTCAAAAACTTGTTTCTACCGATTTTTCCGTTTATCCGCTAAAAAAACGCGACATTTTGAAGTTTTCAAAAAAAATCGCCCTCGCCACAAAATTGACCTAGGTGGCTCGGAACTTTTGGATCTCGTAAATGAGGATGTGAGAAAAAAAGGGCCCGATTTGGTCGTTTCGATTTTAAACCCGGCGACGATTTTTCAAAGTTGGCGCGGCGGACGCTCGAAAAAAACCGCGAAAAAATCGACTTTTTCGGAAGCGTTTTTAAAAGCTTTCCCGTAGCTTACAAAAATTTAAATTCGGTAGAATTGTAAAATTCACATTTCCCTTTAATTCGAGACCGAGTGTCTAAAATACGGTTGCAAAATGTACCCGCTGTCGTAAAAAAACCGAATCCGGACCGATTTGACGTTTAAAAACGTATTTTCTCGATAATTTGGCCGTTCTAAAAGATCGATGTGGACAAATATGGCTCAAAATTTTCAGTTGTCGATTCTACACGACATACTAAAATTCGGTCGCGATAGAAGAAAACCGAAAAAAGTTATTTGGAGACATCGGTTTACCCCTTTCGGGGTGAATAACTTTTTTTAGGGGGGCGCTAGAAAAAAAAAGTTTCGACGACGGGGTAAATTTTTTTTTGAGGTATATACAATACGTACCAAATTTCAAGTTTGTACGAAGAAAATTAGATACCCCTCCCGATCTGGCTTTAGTTGACATAAATTTTGTAACAAAATGGAGGAAGACGAGTCAAGGTTTTGTGGTGCTTTTAGTTTTTATTGGTGCACTATAGCGTTTATAGCATTTTTTTGTAACTAAAAGTAGAGACACGTAAACTTTACATAAACAGGTTTTTATTATTACTCCACAACTAGCTTTATTAAATGACCACCAGAGGTCGTATCTGATCTCAGAAATCAATTGGATTTGGAAATTGATTCCAGATTAAACTGTTTATCATTATAAATGTTATGATATTATGTTTCATCTCTTATTTAATTACTAAGTACTTTTAATTTAATGATTTTTCAAGTGTATTTTGATACGCTTTTAGTCAGAAAAAGGTGTGACCGTATTGTAAATATGTATTTACAAAGGGTGTTGGCCGTTAATCAAGTTAAAGTTACTTAAAATAAAACACCGAACTGAATAGATAATAATATAGGTAATTCAAATACTATACAAATGTATTTTGTCTAAAAAAATTGATATCTACTATTTTACATGAGGTTTTACATAGTTTTATTTTGAACTATTATCTCGAAACGGATTATTAAAATGCATGCTCACTGGTTATTATGATACATCGTAAAGTTATTTTGTTTTATCAGTTACATAACCTTCGGTATGGTTACAAGTAAAAAATCGTCTTATCATAAATCGTAATATGTACATAATATACTGGGCTTAAAATGTCACGATTTCAATGTAAAAGATACTTAATAAATTGGATTAAATCACGTAGGATTTTTTAATGCTCACAGAAAGCTTTAAAATAATGTTACAGAAACTATATTTAAAATAACTTGGAATTTCTTTAATCTTAGTCTTGTACAACGATCAAACAATCTCAAAAAAATAAACTTCGAAAATATTTGGTATTCTAATAATTAATGTAGGAAAATGAAGTAATACCAGTGTTGGTCTAACATTTTTTATTATATTAAAAATTTTAATAAAACCGACGTTTCTGAGGTTGATTGCACCCTTCTTCAGGACACAGTTTTCAATACCGTCAACCCAACTTATTTGGTCCAAATCTTGGAAAAAGATAGTTTGATCTACTGTTGATTACCAGTTAGTATTCTGTTACTAACTGAAAGACACTTAAAATACTTAGAATTAAGTTAAATAAAAGTTGGTAACTAACTGTAGATCAAACTATCTTTTTCCAAGGTTTGGGCCAAAGTTACCTTTAAGAGCCAAAGTTACCCCAGTTGACGGTAGGCATTATCATCATCAAAAATCGAAAAACGTTTGGAACAAAGAACATTTTAACACTCAAGAATATAAGCAACTAACACGATTCACTGGGATTAACACAATAGGTGGAATGATTTTTTGTTGATCAAATGACATTCAGGATTCAGGAACCACCATTTTAATGTCAAAATGTGGAAAGTCCTGAAGAAGGGGCTGATCAACCCACGAAACGTCAGTTCCATTAAAAATGTTAATATAATAAAAATTGTTCGACCAAGGCTAGTTACTTAATTTTCCTACATTTGTACCAACGAACACAAATTCTAAATTTGATTCTAATTAATGATATTTTTATTTCTTATACCCAGTACATCATTTTAGTGACAAATTTATGTTATTTTTTAAATTTTCCAAATATTTTAAAGCTTATTTTGTTGTTTTAGAAACGTATTTGCTGCAGTAATATTTAAAAATATTATAAATTATGAAAAAAAAAAGGAAAAAAGCACTTTCAATCCAAAGCATTCCATTTTTTAAGAAGAAAATAATTTCTTTGAAACTCTGATAGATTAAAATTCTAGAAATTTCCTATTTTATTTAATAAACCTAAAGAAATTTTTTGAAGTTAAAAATTAAATCCCCCAGGTTCCCCCAAATGTTTTTGAAACTATAGGTTTTTTTGCCCAATTTTCACAAATTTGTTTCTACTCTAAAATTATAGAAAGACTACTATTAAATTGGTATATATTTTAAATGAGGATGAGTTGCAATAAAATAAAAGACTAATTGGAATTCAATATGCCTCCTAACTTCTACAAACTGAGCTTATTATCTAAGGAAATGCTTGCGTTAACAAGTGACGAGTTTTGCAATTAAATGGTTTCCTATTTCCTCCATTAAATGCTTATGCACAATTTTACATTCCAACTTACATTGCAATAATTCAAATGAAAGCAAACATCAACAGCAAAAACAATATATTTCTTCAATAAAAATATAATAATCATATAAAAAAGTTATTGGGTTAAAATCTCGGTTAAAATAACTGTAATAAACATGGCTGAATGACAAAAAAAACATATTTTCTGGTGAATATTACAGTAATGAACTAAATCAATAATCCACTCAATAATAATTGGCACCTGCATTCCGAGACAAGTTAGTTGAAAATTAACATAAGTACAATCTTGAAAAAGTTGTCATTTTAATTAGTGTCCACTTGCAGGAGAGAAAAACTTCAGAAATTAAAGTCATTAAAAAATTCTCATTTCCCATAGTATTCTAAATTAATGTCGTCAGGTACTTTACTAGTTTTTAAGTTTATTCACAAAAACAATATTAACTAGGTTTTGAAGTAATAAACTATATTATGAAATGGAATTTATTCCTTTGTTTAACAATTCGCAATTTGCAATAACTTTTTATGACTAAACTAATATCTCAAAACAAAATAATCCTTTCGTCAACTTCCATGTTGTGTTTATGCGAAATTTTGTTTAGTCTATCAAATATTTGCTGTAACGACATATATGTAGGAAATTTAAACATCTTCGGCCAATTATTATAAAGATACGAACATCATCATTCTATAAATAAACGTGATGTGCTCAAAAAATCAATTATTACTTCATCACTCAACACCAGAAAGTACTCAAAAGAAGGTCTCAACACTTAGAGCTCCAAGAATTTTAAAATTGTTTTGAATAAATTAATTGTTTTAAAAATAGTTCGTACTAAGTAATCTTCATTTTTTCGTTATGTTTACAATTTACCCAATTAAAATGAAAATATAAAAAAATTTAGCACCAAAAATCGTTCATTTGAACAATTATTGTACAAAAATAGGTACATTTATAGGTTTTATTTACAATTAATGTTTTTGCTATATGAAATATTTTTTGGGTAAATTTAAATTTAAAAAAAAAATTAACATGTGAGTATAGATTTTATGACTAAGGCCAATAAATTAACATGTCTATTAGTATGTTTTCATAAATGGAATTTCCAGTAATGCATGGAATTTATGCGTAAGCAAAAGGAACCTAATGATTAAGTCACAACAGGAAAAGTTATAAGTAGTTATATTCTGTGTAGTTACAATAATTCATTTATATATACAGGGTGTCCCATTTGACGTTGGACTGTATGGGTATCTTTGTTATTATTGGAGATAGAAAATCGGTTAAATGGACAAAGTAGTAGAGATTTTACAAAAAAATTGAATATCGCATCGTTCCAACGCTATCTTGAAAAAAACAAGAAAATTAAGAGGTTTTTTGGGAATAACTTCTGTTCTAATTAGCTTACATCAAAAATAAATAAACCATATTAAAGCTCAATAAAAGCCACATAAACTGGTACTAACCGCTTTGCTTGTCCGTTTAAAATAAACATTCTATAGCCCTTCAATCAAAACTCAATCACGAGTTTACACATTTTTAATTATTATCGTACAAAGACAAATGATATGTCAAAATATAGCATTTGACCTGTAGATAACAATAGTATTAGTCACTATGCTTGTCCGACCCAATTAAGCGAGTAATTAATAATAAAAGTGTTTTTTTCAACATTTTTCAACTTAAAACGGGAATTACTCTTTACAGGTAACTTGTATAAAAAAGATATTAACATCATTAAATACACCATTAAATTTTGATTAAATTGACATACGACATGTACCTTGTCCGTTAGAAATTAATTAACCAGAAGCCAACGACAACTTTAAAAACGGCGCATTCACCAAGTTTGCGGCGTAAGTCAATTAACGAAATTTTTTCCCCTAATCAACTCACAGCAACAATTGAGATCGCAAAAGACAGCATTCACGATGTAAAATACGATGGTATAGGTCGTCATGCTTGTCCGGCCCAATTGCTCGATAAATTAGCAAAAAATACGTTTTAAATGACTTTTTCAATGTTGCTAATTCCTTTTGACAGGGGCAATGCATAAAAAAGTTATTTATACCAGTAAATGGCAAATTTATTTGTGATTCCGGCGATATGTGACATGTAGCTTGTCCGTTAAAAACAAAGCCGCTATGCCCAACTATAAGTTTCGGAGCGTTTACACCCACGCAAAAATATAAACAATGATATTTTTTGTTCTAATTAACTCAGTAAAACTTTAAAGGCCTCGTAGGACACCATTTTTATTATAGAATACGATGATGTAGGTTGCTGTGCTTGTCCGGCCTAATTGGTCATGTAATTAGCAAAAAATACGTTTTTAATGACTTTTGCATAAAAAAGTTATTGAAACTTATAGTTGGGCATAGCGGATTTGTTTTTAACGGACAAACTACATGTCACATATCGCAGTAATCACAAATAAATTTGCTATTTACTGGTTTCAATAACTTTTTTATGCATTCTCCCTATCAAAAGGAATTAGCGGTTAAACATTGAAAAAAAACGTATTTTTTGCTAATTATATGACCAATTAGGCCGGACAAGCACAGCGTTCTATACCATCGTATTCTACAATAAAAACGCTGTCCTACGAGACCTTTAAAGTTTTACTGAGTTAATTAGAACAAAAAATATCATTGTTCATATTTTTTCGTAGGTGAAAACGCTCCGAAACTTATAGTTGGGTATAGCGGCTTTGTTTTTAACGGACAAGCTACATGTTACATATCGCCGTAATCACAAATAAATTTGCTATTTACTGGTTTCAATAACTTTTTTATGCATTCCCCCTGTCAAAAGGCATTAGCGGTTAAACATTGAAAAAGTCATTTAAAACGTATTTTTTGCTAATTTCTCGAACAATTGGCCCGGACAAGCATGATGACCTACAGTATCGTATTTTACATCGTGAATGCTGTCTTTTGCAATCTGAATTGTTGCTGTGAGTTGATTAGGGGAAAAAACCTTAATTGACTTATGCCGCAAATTTGGTGAATGCGCCGTTTTTAAAGTTGTCGTTGGCTTCTGGTTAATTCATTTCTAACGGACAAGGTACATGTCGTATGTCATTTTAATCAAAATTTAATGCTGTATCTAATGATGTTAATATCTTTTTTATGCAAGTTACCTGTAAAGAGTAATTCCCTTTAAAAGTTGAAAAATGTTGAAAAAAACACTTTTATTATTAATTACTCGCTTAATTGGGTCGGACAAGCATTGTGACTAATACTATTGTTATCTACAGGTCAAATGCTATATTTTGACATATCATTTGTCTTTGTACGATAATAATTAAAAATATGTAAACTCGTGATTGAGTTTTGATTGAAGGGCTATAGAATGTTTATTTTAAACGGACAAGCAAAGCGGTTAGTACCAGCTTATGGGGCTTTTACAGAGCTTTAATATGGTATATTTATTTTTGATATAAGTTAATTAAAACAGAAGTTATTCCCAAAAAAACCCCTAAAGCCATATTTTGAAAATCACATTTTCTTGTTTTTTGAAGATAGCGTTGGAACGAAGCGATATTCAAATTATTTGTAAATGAATTATTAATATTCGAAAAAATCTCTAGTACTTTGTCCATTTAACCGACTTTCTATCTCCAATAATAACAAAGATACCAATACAGTCCAACGTCAAATGGGACACCCTGTATACTTTATCAGTTGCTAATATGTATTTATTAAGATCAAGAAAAATATTTGAAGAAAGGATAAGATAAATTAACGAAAATGTTTTTTTTATTTGAATGAGATTCCTATAAAAACTTTCATTTTTTTACAGAATTTTTCATCCTGAGGAAGTGTTTTATTGTGACAGAAGACAGGAAATTTAACATAAAAAGCAATTCTTGAAAATTTTATGTCTAAAATAACACTCAACTCATATTTTTCCTTAATAAATATCAATAAACAAGGAAAATATTATCGTTAACTTGTAAAATAATTAAATTTTATCGATTTATGAGAATTCGATTTCTTCGGTTATCGATAACCCTTTGAGTTCGGAGAAGTGTTATTTTATCTCAATTTTTGTTTGTTTATCAGTTTATAATAAAACTGTTTTGGTATCTTCACCTTATCCATTATGTGTAAACGCTACCTCTTTTTAAATTTAACAAACATTTTCGTTTCGATTTAAAAACTTGAAGTTGAAAATTTAAAATATTTTTGAAAGATAAAAGAATTCTAAAAAGTTTTCAAAGGGGTATGTAGATAAATTATACATCCGCATCTCGTTTTAACGAAAATGCAAAATGGTTCGTTAGTTGAAATTCCTGAAAATTCAAAGAGCGAAGAATTACATTTTAATTAGTACTACCCTTCATCGCTATAATTTTCAAAAGTGGAAAAACTACAAAGAGATGCCTGAAATTTTAATTAAAATGAAAAAGGAGCATTTTACCACATCTAAAACCACAATCCACGTGAAAAATATAATCCAGTATTTTCCGGATCATATCGATTTTCCGGTGACCTATATTTAAGACCCCAGACAACATGCTGGACTGGAATTTAAACACATTTACTTTTTATCTTTGAAAGCCTCATAAACTTATGCAATTTCATTATGCAAAAATTCCAGGTGGATCAAACAACTTTCTAAGATAAACAGAAAAATATCAAAATATTATTGCAGTAAAACACATTGATTAAAGTCGACATAACATGAAAAACATAAAAAGTCCTTTTGTGATAAATTACTTCTATATAAGATTTTGGACAAAAGCATGTGGTTTTTTGTAAACTCTCAACCACCTGCTCTTTTAAGTGGCTCATTTTAAACTATGGGAGCCTAAAGTTTTTCCAAGTCAAGTGCATGGATTTTCTATCAATAAAAACGCACCTTTCTTTGAGCTTCTGCTGCAAATCCACTTTTTGTTGCCCTATTTGTAGCCATTGTGCGTACACTTTTTTTTAATTCGAGGAAGAGCAATCAACTTTAAATACGTTATGGAACAAGCACCGGTTTTCACCGAAACCAGACTGGCAACTAAAGTGAACTAAAGAGTTCGGTTCGGAGTTCGCGCTCGCCGTTCGCGTTGCTTAGCTGCTCCCAAGCCCCACCAAATCATTCCAAGGTCATTAATTAATAATTATATAATATCTTAAGTTTTAAGTTTATTAAATATTTTATCAGTTTTAATAATTCAATTAACCAGTTTTATCCTTACAAGAATTTGCAATACAGGGTTACAAGTTAGGAGTGAATCAATACATATACTCTATTCCTTATTCTAAACGCGACTGTGGGTCGTTTCCTCCACATTAACAACCGCACGTGCAAATGTACTCGAAATTTGTTTTATTTCTCTTCGAACTACTAATCGAAGAAGAAGAATAGTGGAAAGGAATTAGTTTTTTCCTACTGCAGGAAAAGAACCGTATTTGTAGGATAAAACAAAATCGAAAATGTTATTGTGGTTTCTCAGAAGGTTAGAGAAAACCAAAACCTTGTTTTGGAAAAAAATGAGATGGAGGATTTTCAACCATTTGCACTGTAAACTCCGGAAAATTTCATGAAACAAAAAAGGGAATTCTGCCTTGTTTGGAAGACCCTCGTAAACCATTCGATTTAATTTTTCTCCTTCCTTGAAAAACTTGTACTATTTCCTAAGGTCAAGATTTTCGTAAAGGTATTATCCTGTATTTAGCGATCCTGATGAAAATATTTAGAGACGTCTTTAACATTAAAGACGTTTTTTGTGGTTTGAAATTGGAGATTTTTCGACGGAGACTTTGAAAATTCGTAACATTTGATTTAGACCTCCTAGAGACACCAACAAATTTTTATTTGCCTCTCCGATTTGTTCTTTATAACCCAAAAAATCGGCTTAGTTCAATTTTTTCCCTGGACTTTGAAAAAAAATTGCGAGTAAAATGTTCAAAAAATGGGGCTAAACGCGGTAAGTTGGGTGTACCACTTTTGGCCCTCAGTTTTCGAAAATAACTACATTTTTCTACACTATCCTATAAAGGAATAACTTCTACATCCGGTAGCGCATAGGGATTTTTTATTTTCGAAGAGGTTCGGAAGTTATGCCTAAATAAACTCGAAATTTTGAATTTAGGGGTTGACGGCTCCAGTCGGGCTATTTTTTAACCGATTTGCTATTTTAAAAGCTTAATCGAATGTACATCTCGATCTGAAACCGCCCACGCGTAGGGTTTTTTGAATTTCGATAAAATAACGAAAAAATATTTTTTTTAAGATCGCATTTAAAAATGTCGCGATTTTTGACGCATCTCGGTCAAATCAACCCCTCAAAATCTATTTCACCCCCACGTTATACACCTTTTCTGAAAGCGTTGAATGTCCACTTTACGACAAAAAAAGAATCACTTCGCCATCTCTCCGTTTTCGAGTTATCACCGAAAATGTAGCTAAAATAAGCAAAATCTCCGTTTGGAGCCAAAATTTCGGTCTGAAATTTATCACTTTTCACGAAATAATTAATATCTTCGAAACTATTAGCACCACCGAGACGCTAAATAGCTTAAAATTCGCACCTTCACCTCCTCCACTAAATTCCGTGAAAATTGTAATTTTCATCTTAAAATTGCGCCGTCCAGAGCCGTATATGTACCAAAATTTTCCCAATACTTTGCGAATTTTTCCAAAGAAACTATTTTACCGATTTTAACCAAATATTTTTTAAAACGCGTCTATCCACGGTGTTTACTTTCAGTAAAAATTTGAAACCGGTAACTTTTATAGTTTTCGGGAAAAAAAATAAAAACCGATTTCCATGAAAAATTTCAAGCGTAACCTTAAAAATATCTCATAAAATTTTTTCAAAATCGACCCCTCAAATGAAAGATAATAGAAATTGGATGAAATTTGGGGGTCCCTTGCCCTCTACACCCCCCAAAAAAAATTTACACCCGAAAAACTCAAAAATATCAAAATTTAAAAAAACAAAATAATGAATTTTTTTAAATTTAGTAAGATCCAAAAAGTCATATTTTATATAAAAATTCATAACTTTTGAACGAAACATCTTAGACACTAAATGGGATATCTTTGTTAATGATTTTTCAAGCAATATAGAAACATAATTACTAATTCCTTGTTAGCTCTAATAAACGAGTCCATTCGGGATAAAGTTTTCCCAACTACTCTAAAAATAGTCAAGGTAATTCCACTGTATAAAAGAGGAGATAAAAATATAGCAGAAAATTATCGCCCAATATCTCTTCTGCCTATTTTTTCAAAAATATTTGAGAATTACAATTAACATCATTCCTTGAATCAAATGACTTAATATGTACTACATAGTATAGTTAACATGTAGGAAGAATAAATCCACACAAACTGCCATGTTAATGTTTCTAAATTACAAAATTTTGAAGGCAAGAACTTCGTCCAAGCAGCATTTTTAGATTTGTCAAAAGGTTTCAATGTGATTTCACATGGCATTCTCCTCAGTAAATTGTACGCATATCCACCCTGATAGTTGTAGATTACTACTTTATTACCTCTCCAACAGAAATCAGTGTATCTGCAAATCGAACAAGATCAAATTGTATTACATCGAATATAGATGTGCCGCAAGGATCTATCGTAGATCGTAGGTCCCCTGTTATTTTAAATGTATATTAATTATTATTTACCTATAGCACAGTAAAATTAATACAAAAACAGCCTAAATAAGGAAAAAATTGCGGAGTTAATGAAACTCGGCTTATTTGTAGATGTACATTTAGGATCTAAAGAGTTCCGAGTTGTGGGGTACCTGCTTCTTGAGTTATAGGGGGAGGAAGGGGGAGGAAGGGGGAGAAAATGGTTTTTCCAAATATCTCGGTTTCTATCAATCCTACGATGAAATTATTTATTATCAATCTTGTAGAGCATAAAATTTCCTACAACTTTTGTTCGAAACTTTTTTTTGTATGGTAAACTTATTTTCAGTTAAAGTAGCGCGAATGTCGTATACATAGAGATTTTGCTTAATTTTGCTACATTTTCAGTCATAACTCAATAACGAAAAGACATAACGAAGTTATTCTTTTTTTGTCGTAAAACGGACCTTGAAAGCTTTCAGAAAAGGTATATTACATGATAGTGAAATAGAATTTGAGGGGTTGATTAGATCGAAAAGCTTCATAAATTGCGACATTAAAAAAATTATTTTTTGGTCATTTTTTCGAATTAAAAAAAAAACCCTATGTGTGTCGGTTTGGGTTCTAAGAGCAGATTCAGCAGAGTTTTTAAAAATGAAAATCCGTTAAAAAATGGCCGGACGGGAGCCGTCCACCTTTAAATTCAAAAATTCTGCTTTATTTTCCCAATCCCTTCGAGTATAAAAACAAAAAATAGCCTATTAGCTGTAAAAGTTATTCTTTTTAAGGGAAATGAAGTAAAATTGGAAATTTTTTTAAAAATTGTGGGCGCCAGTGGAACAACTGTCCGACCGCGTTTGTGCGATTTTTTGAACATTTTACGTTCGATTTTTTCCGAAGCAAAGGGAGAAAATTTAGAGGTGTCGATTTTTTTGATTATAAATATTAATGTAATAAGTAAAATAAAAAATATCGCTCCATAATATTCAACCCCTATCAAAAGTTACGAATTTTTAAAGTCCGTTTCGAAAAAGAAAAAAAAAACGAAATGCAAATTTAAAGGCCTCAATTCAATATAAAAAATGAAGGTATCAAAAAAGGACTCAGATGGCCATAATAACGGGTATCTACTTTTTAAATCAAAATCCCGTTATTTTTTGCACATGCCGATCCTCAAATATAAGGGGTACAGTTTGAGCACTTTTGCCGCACGAAAAAACGCTAAATTTGTACACTTCGGGTCTCGACGCCGGGGCGCCACACCGTTGCGCCTGGAGACCTAAAAATGGCCACGGTCTATCCCCAGGATGTGAGAATAAAAGGAGCCAAATTTTGTCGCTTCCCTTTAAGACCGGACGGGGCTGCAATTGTTTAAAGTTGACGCCGGCGAAAACCGGAAAAAAAGGAAGAAAAATCGAAGGACTTTGGAAATTTTTTTCAGTGTTAGAGTGCTTTGAAAAATGTTAAATTTGAACCTCGCTTAGAATCCACATCCCTCTTCACGACGTAACCGGAATTTTTAAAATCTGACGAAAAAAGCTACCCTTTTCGTGGCTCCGCGCAGAAAATGTCCGAATTCGGGATGAAAATACAAAAGGGCTCGTATCGCCCCCTTAATAGATAGGTCCGGGCAGGTCAAAACCACCGTCTTCAGAATCGGGTCCTCCATAACATACTAAAATTTGATGCGAATCGGGGTGAATTTCGGACACTGAGGGCATGAATTCGATTTTTCTTTCGGGGCGTAATAACTTTTTTCGGGGCTGTCCGATCGAAAAGGGACATTTAAACTTTTTTCTTAAAAATTTCTCCTCCGTACACATACAAAATCACAACTCTCTACGAAAAAAAAATAACTTCCCTGTTTCAAACTCTATTTTCTTTCATCTGTAGTATGTATAGGACATTCGCGCCACTTTAACTAAAAATTAGTTCACCCTACAAAAAAAAGTTTTGAACAAAGTTATAGGAAATGTTATGCTCTACAAGATTGATAAGGAATAATTTATCGTAGGATTGATAGAAACCGAGATATTTGGAAAAAACCATTTCCCCCTGCTAAAATGATCAAAATAAAAAAGCCAGACTATAAAAGACTGATGTTGGAAAATGGCCGAAAGGAAAGAAAACGAACTATAAAAGGCCGACTTGGATAATAGGTCGAACGTTAAAACGCCGAATAGAATAAAAGGCCGACTGAAAAATGGCCGAATTCGACAAATGACACTATGATAAAATGCTGAAAAGTGCCAGTAATAAATAATAGTGCCACACATATAATTGTACAAAATTTTGTAAATATATTTATAAAAATAAAAAACTTAATAAGGAAGCTTTTTCCCGTTACCAAATCAATAAAAGTCAACTTTTGCTGTGGTCGGGAGTTTATTATTCTCAAAGTTAGATTACATAAGAAAATGTTTCGACTACCTACATGTGAGCCATCATCAGTTCCTTCATAACGCAGCGAACCTGAGAAACGTCAGTGACAATCACTCTTTGGACGTCAAATGTCAGTGAATTTCCAATTAGTAATTATTAATCTAAAAATACCATGCCCATAAAAAAGATAAAAAGTTTAATTCACCCGTACAAAGTTAAAAGGTTTTGTCAAATTAAAACAATATTTTTAAAATATAGTATACTAGGATCTCAATTAATTCTAAAGCATAAGTACAAATAAGTATACCATTATTTTTTCAAACAATACAAGAAAAGTACCATTGATAACCCAAATTTCACCCAAACCAGTAATTGTTAATGACGTTTCTCAGGTTCCCTGCGTTACGAAGGAACTGATGATGGCTCACATGTAGGTAGCCGAAACGTTTTCCTATGTAATCTATCTTTAAAAAAGTAAGTTTTTTCAATTAAAGCCCCAAAAACGTGATTAAAATACATAATAATTCAAGAAATCGGCGATTTTATGAAGTTTTCCTTGGAATTTTTCGGCGAAAATTGTAACGCTGATAAGTGATAATACCATATACGATTGTACAAAATTTTGTAAATTTTTTTATAAAAATAAAAATGTTATTAAGTTTTTTCCAACTAAATTCTCAAAAAACATGATTAAAATACAAAATAATTCAAGAAGTATAGGCGATTTTCTCAAGTTTTTCTTGGAATTTTCAGTCGAAAATTATACATGTGATAAATAATAGTGCCACACACGATTGTACAAAATTTTATAAAAATATACAGGGTGTCCCATTTGACGTTGGACTGTATCTTTGTTATTATTGGAGATAGAAAGTCGGTTAAATGGACAAAGGAATAGAGATTTTTTGGAATATTAATAATTCATTTACAAAAAAATTTAATATCACATCGTTCCAACGCTATCTTGAAAAAACAAGAAAATGCCATTTTTAAAATATGGCTATAACTTCTTTATTTTCTGTGGTACAAAAAAAGTTTTTTGAAATAATACAGACAATTTTTTGTGTACAATGCAGTAAAACAAAAGAATATTTTTTTTCGCTAACGGATTGACCAGAAATGAACCAAACTTATTTTTTTCTTATGGCAGCCATATTGGATTTACCCATATTTGGAATCAGTATTTTTTTCTGAGTAATTTGGTATACCATATGTCATATTAAAAAAAAAATTATTTGGTAATGGATCACCAAACGTTGAGCAAATTCCGTATGGAAATTTACAAACTAACATTAGACTTTAAGAGATGTAAATTGTCAATAACATAAATGTAACTATTTAAAATATTAAATGTAAAATAAATCTTAACACATATGTATTGACAGTTTACATCTATTCATGGCCATTTTTGTTAGTAAAATTATTTCTATTTTTCTTAAAATATTACATATGATATATCAAATTAGTCAGAAAAATACACTCATTCCAAATATTTGTAAATTCAATATGGCTGCCATAAGAAAAAAATAAGTTAATCCGTTGGCGAAAAAAAAATATTCATTTGTTTCACTGCATTGTTCATAAAAAATTGTCTGTATTAAGTCAAAAAAATTTTTTGGTACCAACGAAAATAACGAAGTTATAGTCATATTTTGAAAATTGCATTTTCTTGTTTTTTCAAGATAGCGTTGGAACGATGCGATATTCAAATTTTTTGTAAATGAATTATTAATATTTGAAAAAAATCTCTACTACTTTGTCCATTTAACCAACTTTCTATCTCCAATAATAACAAAGATACCCATACAGTCCAACGTCAAATGGGACACCCTGTATATAAAAATAAAAAAGAAATTAAGTTTTTTTCAACTAAAGCCCCCAAAAAGGTGACTAAATACAAAAATGAGTTTTGTGATTCTCTTATTTTCTTTCGGCCTTTTGAATGCATCGGGTTTTCGTCCAATTTTATCTTTTTATCTTTCCTCTCTTTCTCCAATTCATCCATTTATCGCTCGCCCTCGTTTCTTTGGTTCTTTTGTCAATATCGGTCTTTTGGCTGGGGTAGACCTTTGCATTGTTATTTTTGTTTACGATTTTGTCCCGAAAATCATAGTTTATTATTAAGGAGATTTTTTTTCTGTTTTAAATTTCGACCGTTTGTTTCGAATTATTTCACACAGAATGTTTGTCCCGATTCAATCAATTTGGGACAATGCCAATCTTAAAGCAAGCATATTTACTCTAGTTGAAAGTCATCTATTCGAAACGGCCTATTATTTTGGGGATATTCCTCCAATAGGCATAAAATCGTCAGCTTACAAAGAAGGGCATTAAGAACTCGGGCAAATATTGGTTTTAGAGATGATTGCCGACATTTATTTAGAGAAATGGGTATATTAACTTTTCCCTTTTTATATGTACTTTGAACTAGAATATTTGGTTCATATGAAAGAATGAAAATGAAAATGAATATGAATATAAAATAAAAACAAAATTCTTTTCAGACATGCGTATAGGTAATTTCATTATAATTTGTGACATTACTTATGGGTTGAAAATTACTAATTTTCAAGATCACAAATATATTGTGTCAAATCTTGCACAAGATTTTGGAATAAAATAATGTGCTCGTCTAAAATGGCTTTATCTTCTCAGATGTAACTGCACATTTATACACGATTTGCGACACAATTTGCTTTCCAAAATATTCTAGTCTAAATATCATTTTAGACTAGCACATTTTATTTTGGTTCTAAAATCTTGTTCAAGATGGACTCAGATTCTACTGGAAATTGCGCAGCACGATCCGAGTCGATTTGCGACACAATTTGTTGATAATTCCTCTAATTTTCAGTTTACTGTTTTTGGTTCGGTACCGGTTTGACTCTCAGGTTGAAAGATATTTATGGTACACTAATTTGGGTCTTTTATCATGGATCATAGTATATACCAAAAGACTTTAAATTTCTTTAAATTCCAGTGATCACCAAATTTATTTAAAACCATAATATGTGTATGAATCATTATCATGGCATTTTAAATTATAAAAATACTGGTTTCTTGAGTTTTATTCTTAAGCATTATTTACATTAAAAATATATTATGTAAATAAATGGGAGCTGGAAGCCTAATATAGTTAATGTTAACCTAGTAAAATTATGAGTAATCTACTACCACACTCTTATTTTCAACTACGAACACATTAATTTCTATCGTTCTTTCGCGTGATTCTTTTGCATGATTTAAATCTAATAAATTAATTTATGTGGTTATTTTTTTTAAGTTCTGCTCGAAGTTATTTAGTTTTTATTTACCCATTAAAATGCAATAAAATTTTACATAGAACTAAATTTCATGAAATGATGACGTTATTGTAAATATGAAAAAGTTAGATTCACTTGAATTTCATTTTCATGCAACACAATCCAATTTATTCTACAATAAAGTTTTAATAGGGGTTTTCAACACAAAATTACATTCTAATTTTCTTGTACAATAATTTAAAATCAAGCTTATTTAATAAAATTTTAGTGGAAGGAAATTTAAATCTCCGTCTTCATAAACTTGGGCTATCCAGCTAAACAGAAATGGGTAAATTAAATAATTAGACAAACAAAATCATCATCATATCTCGTTAAAACATCATAAGCCTATCTTTCACTTTATTTGGATTTATTTCATTTACAAAATGAATGTTAAAATAAATATATTTGGCCTTGAATTAAAATGCAGGCGACAAAATGACCTAATCTCTTGTCTGGCTTAACATGGTTTTGTAAAAAATAATAATAACAAGACCAGAAAGTTTGAAAATTCCAAAAAAAAAACTAAATCCTGTTCACATTATTTTTTTTAAATAAAAAAAAATGGTAAATAAATGGGTTTTTTAATATTATAGTTGAAGGTAATTTTTATTAAAATTTGCATTATTTAAATTTTATTTGAAAATGTAACGCTTTCATAAAAGTGCACATATACGTTTCCCATATTTTACAAAACAATAAAATAACTTACACATGATGTATGGCTTCTCTAAATAAAAGTCGCTTAACACGTAACATAGATTGAACGAAATAATCCCATATAAATAATTAGAAAAAACACAAGGATTAAATTAAATCCATTTTATTATAGGATTAAATTTTTGATAGTTTTTTCATAGCTTTGTGTTAGATACATTACTCAAATTTTTATTTATTATAAAAACCAAGTAGTTGCTATAAATTTTTGATTTTGTTTATTTACAATAGATTAAAAATGGTCTAAAAATCGCGAATTTCATTTTAAGAATTAAGTTCTGTTTCGTCCTTACATTTTAATTAATGAAAGTGGTCAATGTGGTTTTAAAACTTGAGAACCTATTTTTATTATTTGGCAATACCAATTTACGATTAAAAATAGAGTTCATTTCTTTATATGGCACGAAATCAGATGATGTGATGTGATTTATATGCAAGGCGCAAATAACGTAATGGCTTCGTTGACGTTTTTACCATAAATGGGCTGTAATAAGTATGTTATTCGATTCTTAACTTATTAATACTGGCTAATGGAAAATATAACACATGTTGCAAAACAATAACCAAAATTAATGGTCTATGAAATTCACAATTTAGTTCTAGTTAGATATGTTTAAATTTAATCAAAATAAAAGTGGGCCATAAAAATAAATAAAAGTGACTAAATAATTGATTTTTATATAAAAAATCTATTTATGTAAGTTTTGACTTTCCTGCTTTTACTTGTGATAACGTCATGGTATACCCAATAACCTAATTTCAAGGTTTGGAGATGTGCATGTGTTGTGACCTGGCCTACACGATCTCCGGATTTTAGTTTTCTTGGCACACTCAACATATTAAACCAATTGAAAGCAAAAAGCAAAGCAGTAATTGAATCGGTGAGTCAAAGAATAGTACGACTCCAAAATGTTAATTTTGAGATATTCAATTTAAACTTAATAGATTCATATTTTGTAAAGATGTAGCTTTGGTACGTAAAGTTGTTCCCAGCTGGAAGTAGGACAAAGAATACGCGATCGTGATTACTTTTGTCCTACTTCCAGCTGGGACCAACTGTACAGTACAGGGGTGCTATTATTGAAACTATTCGACATATTCTCGCATTCGACATGAGTCGATTGACAAATATTGTGCACGAGATGTAAATGCTATTTTCGAACGCCATATGCGAGATGTATGTACTTATAAACATGTCGCTACACATTTGGCAACGTAGTAATTTCATTGATGCCAATAGAAAATATAATTATTCTGACCATTTTAAAAGGGCTTTTCAATCAAAATTGCGTACCTATTTTCCTTTTTGTTTGAGAATTATGAATGAGAAATCGAAAAACAAAAATACATAATTGGAATAATATTATTATTGTCTACTATTTGTGGTAATTTCAGAAAATGTCTCCTCTAAAGGTACATTTATACATGAAACGTTTTTCTTAATCTTCTATTTGAACAATGAGTGAACAATGATTCATGGCTCCTTCTCCGCATGTTGCCCGTCTTGGTTTTTTGCCCGACTCCAGTTTTGAATAAATTTGAAATCCAAGAAAACAGTATGGAATATCGTAAAATCTACTATTATTTCAACTCGAGTTCATTGTATTTCGTTCTGGAAGGCCTCAATAAGTTTAAAACATGTCACATGTGTTGGATCACCTTCACTTTTCGGGTAACAGCGGTAAAAGTTAAAATTGAACTCACAGGTTGAACTTCTGATAGTCCTACATATTAAAGGTTCCATTTCATTTATTAGTTCTCTTGCTTCTTCTGTCGTCTGCCTATAAATCCGCCTAGCATCACCTGATAGATTTTTTCGGGGATCATTTATTTATAATCTCGTCTCACATTTTTTGCTCAAATTTTAGCATCTTCCAGTGAAGTAATACTTGCCAAATATAACTGATTCTCAATTTCCATTTTAATAACAAAATACAAGGTAATTCCATATACTCAAAACCTTTTCAGTGACAGTTTAGGTTAAAATAGCCATTCGACAATCGTCTTATGGTCATCTCGACTGCCTTGCTTACAATTTCTCGCATGCGACATCATGTCACATGTTCAATGATACTGTTTCATATTTGTAAGGTGGCCAGACAATATTTTTAACATTTGTCCCGCATTCCGAGGAGTTTTAAAAAAGGAGCGCTTTTTGTCTTGAACATTTTTATTATTATTTGTCAAATTTGGTTTTGCTTATTGGTGATAATGTTGTTTTTTTAATAACTGTTTTTTGTTTTAAATGAAATTTCATTAAAATGGAGCATTTTTTTGATCCCGCCATAGCAAAATAAAAATCTTGGTCACCTTACATATTTGTCATATCGTAATTAATTTAGTAACAGGACTCATACTGTTCTTCTACTCATTTCAGAAATTTTAGTGAATGACCTTTGGTCTTTATGATAGTCCAGAGGATAGTCCCTAGCTAGCAACTATTGGACTCGTACTGTTCATTTCATTCATTGCAAAAACTCAACGAAAATTTTAAGGACCAAAAGCTATTTCGAAGGCTTTTTAGGTTGGTTAGTGGTTAAAGATAAATTTGACATCAGTTCATTAACTTCTTCGGTTCTTACCTTCCCATTCGAACAAAGTGATGGGGCGAATAACCAATGAACCGTACTTCCGACCAAGATTCATATTTCGGCTAACCAAAAGCGATTTCGAATGGCTTCTTTGGTTTATTAGTGGTTAACCAGGAATTTTACATCAGTTCGCATCTTCGATTTCTATTTCCTCATTCGAACCGATAAAAAGAGATGGGGCGGATAACCAAAGAGCGAACCGTGCTCCCGACCACGGTTCACATTTCGATTAACCAAAAGCGATTTCGAATGGCTTCTTTGGTTGGTTAGTGTTCAACCAAAAATTTGACAGCTTCTTCGGTTCTTTCTTCTTCTTCCCCATTCGAACCGATAAAAAGAGATTGGGCGAATAACCAAAGATCGAACCGTCCTCCCGACCACGGTTCATATTTCGGTTAACCATGCCAGAACCAAACGATCTAAGATGTCATATGTCATTCAAATGCAGTTGGTCCAAATTTGGCAGGCCAATCTAAGAACCAAAAACGAACCTAAGCCATTCAAAATCGCTTGAAGCTTACACTGGCTTGAACCAAATAATCTACGATGTCAAAAATTTGTCATTCGAATGCGGTTGGTCCAAATATGATCCAGCAATCAAGGAACCAAAGACAAACCAAAGCACACAATAAATAACTACAAGTAGCTACACTCTCTCGTGTCTATCCTAGTACCTATTCTATGGTGCGTATCTGGTACCATTGAGTTTAGAGGTACAAATTTAAAATCCAATTCAATATGGTGACATTTCTCTGTATTCAAAATAATTTTAAAGCCGTCGTCATTTGAATTTAAATACAGTAATTATTAATGTAATAATTGATAAAAACTGTATATTATTTAAATTAAGCTTGTCAAAATCATTATAAACTTCAATTTTAATCAAAACTTTGCAAATGTATGTTACATTTTTTATGGTTAGAAAAAGTGACGTGAATTTAGATTTGCCGCTTGCGTATCTGAGTATACATATACAGGGTGATTCAGACTACCCGTGCCACCCATTTATCTAAAGAACGCGTTAGTGCACTTCACTAAAACAAAAAATATAATCACTAAGTGAACCTAGGAATCCATTGGTGAACTTATTCTTTTTTGGAACAACCCGGAACTACCCGGAACCGGAGATAACTTTGATTTTTTAAATAGCAACATAGGTCGAGTTTGGTATGGATGGATAGGTCTATCAAAAACAAATAACTTTTATTAAAATATTTTTTTTAATATTTTCCGTAGTTTAGAATTTATTCGAAAAACAAAAAAAAATTGTTAAAAAAAGTAAATAAAAATTATTGCATATTTTGAAGAATTTTATAAATTTATAAACTCTTTCTACAAATTCTAATGTTTTACCAAGTTTAAAAATCATACTTGTCCATATTTCAACAAAATTCTTCAAAATATGCAATAATTATTATTTACTTTTTTTAACATTTTTTTTTGTTTTTCTAATAAATTCTAAAGTATGGAAATTATTTAAAAAATATTTTAATAAAAGTTGTTTATTTTGAAAAGACCTATCAAACCACACCAAACTCGACCTATGTTACAATTTAAAAAATCAAAGTGATATCCGGTTCAGGATAGTTCCGGGTTGTTCCGGAAAAATATAAGTATGGTTTGATAGGTATTTTAAGAACAAACAACTTTTATAAAATATTTTTTTAATATTTTCCATAGATTAGAATTTATTCGAATAGCCAAAAAAAAATTGTTAAAAAAAGTAATTAAAAATTATTGCATATTTTGAAGAATTTTATAAATTTATAAACTCTTTCTACAAATTCTAATATTTTACCAACTTTAAATATTATACTTGTCCATATTTAAACAAAATTCTTCAAAATATGCAATAATTTTTATTTACTTTTTTTAACAATTTTTTTTTGTTTTTCGAATAAATTCTAAACTATGGAAAATATTTAAAAAATATTTTAATAAAAGTTTTTTGTTTTTGAAAGACCTATCAAACCATACCAAACTCGACCTATGTTGCTATTTAAAAAATCAAAGTTATCTTCGGTTCCGGGTAGTTCCGGGTTGTTCCGAAAAAGAATAAGTTCACCAATGGATTCCTTAGGTTCACTTAGTGATTAAATTTTTTATTTTAGTGAAGTGCACTAACGCGTTCTTATCAAAGTTACCTCCGGTGCCGGATAGTTCCGGGTCTTTCCGGAAAAAAATAAGTTTACTAATGGATTCTTTAGGTTCACTTTGGTAGTAATTTTTTTTATTTCGGTCATGTACGATAACGCGTTCTCGAGATAAATGGGTGGCACGGGTGGTCTGAATCACCCTGTATACAGGGTGAGTCGAAATTTAACCGCCAAATTTTTTAAGCCGATTCTATGACTAATTTTAAGATAAAAACTTCAAATTAACCTATGTCAAATTTCGCTTCCAAAGGGAAATACAGCCCTTCAAAGATGGTGCAAAAACGAAGGTTTTTGTAGGTTTAATTGAAAACGCTTTATAGTAAAAACTTCAAATTTGGTGTGAATCATAATACGCTTTAGATATGTTTCCCTGATTTTTTTGAATTTTTTTGGATGCTTTTAAAGGGTAGTTTTGGAGAGGGATGGTAATAAAAACTGCGATAACTTTTTAGGGGTTCATTTTTTAAGATTTTTTTTTTCAAAATAATGTTCGGCAAACAATTTCAGATAAAAAAGGTACTCTTGTACGAACTCTGTAGAATGCATCATTTTAGAGAAAAAAAGCACATAATCACGCACTGGAAGTTTTATCGATACTTTACGGTATCTACTTTTTTCTACAATACACGTCCTTTATTTTTAGGTAGCTAATAAAATCTATGCCTTTATTTGATTATTTTGGATATTTTAATTAAATTAAGGGTATTTTTAATTTTTATAACTTTTCTTTTCCTCAACACCTTTGAAGGGCTGTAGCTCCCTTAGGAAGCAAAATCGGACATATGTTAATTTGAAGTTTTTATCTTAAATTTAGTCAAAGAATCGGCTAAAAAAATTTGGCGGTTTAATTTCGACTCACCCTTTATATCGTTCAAGGTCATCAAAAATTGTCCCGTCAAACAGCATGTAATTTGCATGAAGTGTCGCTACTGGTAGTTGCCTATACTGTGACCAGTCATTCGAAATCGCTTCAAATTGCATTAGAAAAGATGGGCTATTTTTATTACTTACTATACACTTCAAAAACATCATCCTGTATATTCAATATTTTTTTTTGATTTTAATGAAAATTAGTTTGAGAAAATTGCAAATTGGTGGTGAAAGGTAAAATAAATAAGTCTAACCAAGGCGTTACTGGACATTTTATATTAGAGTTTAATAAACTGTATAACGGAACCTAATCAAAAACCCTTTTATATATTTTTAAACAACAATTTTCCTTTAGTCTTTATACATTAAACTTCAAAGGCTTGCTTGATTACTTACTGCTAATATAAAAGCTTTAATAATTAAAATATTTTTTTTATAAACCAATAGTCTTTTTCTCTTTAAAATGTGCTTCGCATCGTAACTGATGACATGTAATGGAAATTTAATTGAAAGTTAATGAAATCGTAATGGTGCCGTAATTTGCGCTAACTTTTTAATGCTTTTTATTACCATATCCCATATTATTTTTAAACTTTGTCATTAATGGCATTTACTGCTAGTTATTGACAAAATACAGTACCTACTCTTTTAAGTAATTTCAGGAAATCATTTAAACTAAGACCTATCTTCAAGTTCTTTATTATTCATTGGAGGACATATGACAAAGAATTGACCCGGTATTAGATCTTTTTTCACACTCGGTAGTAGAAGTGGAAGAATCAACCCACTGTTGGATCTCTGATGTAGGTCGTTTCCTCCATAAATGATAAATGATGAATCTTTCAACGATTTTTAATCTCTTGGTTCTTTTACTGAGACTCTAAGGACTATTCCTCCTTCGGTTAAAATAATTTCTACAACACTTGCAATAGTGGTTATAAGCTTAAAAGAAAATACCCTCTACAATCCATATTGATCAATATTATTGCTTGTAGATGTTATGATTATTATCCTTTAGCCTACTAATTTTGGATTATATTTCAATCAAATAGAGGTAATTTAAAAATCAATTGAATGAAATCATGAAAAATGAAACACCATTCTTTGAACATTAGTTGTAAGTTTTGATAAACATCATAATGCAACTGAAATGAGCATATAAAGTTATTAAATAAATTAAACAATGATCAGCTTTATGAAAATAAAGCTTTGTTATGACCAAAGTCATTACCGTAATGCATTTTCCTTATGCATTTCACTATTTTCTATAGGAAAGGAAATGCGCATAACAACTGGCACCTCGTGGGTTCTATCGACCCATCAGGGTAGACTCAGCGCCGTCGCTGCTAATATCGCGGTGAAATTTTCTCAGTAAGACATGTGACGGTAGGCCAGTGTAGTTCCCTTCCAACCATGGGAAATGGTATGAACAAGGTAATGACAGATTAATAAAAACATCACCGCATGTTCATTATTTAGCCCTAATTCTACCCTTCTGACTTAAAGGTCTATTTAGGAACAATGTTTCGTAATCGTTACATTCATTCATAGTTTTTAAGAAAAATAAGTTTTTTTTAAGTCAAGAAAAAAAACAGCGGGAATTTACAAAATAAACACACAATTTGAAAATATTTACGTTTTTAGAGGTTGATTTACTAAAATTGTTTCTGATATAATTTGTTTACTAAAGTGGATTAGATTGTTGTCCTAATCCATATTTATTGGATAATTGATTTTATAGTCTTAAACAGTTGATTTTAAAATAATTAGTTTTGCTTTTAGCTTTCATTAATGTTTTTTTACACAATATTACTCTGCATTATTTTTAACAAAATTTATAATAAATTCCTACAAATATTGTCATAAAAACGTTAATTTAGTAATATTGGAAACAAATTTTAAAAATCAACCCTTTTTATTTTTCGCCAAAAACTTCTGATGTTTACTACATATTTGGGAAATAATATATTCTTATAAAAACATATTTGAGAAATTTTATCTATACGCATAGTCATTTTTTTACCCCAACAACAAAACCAAGAACATACTAAGAATAGATTTTTTTTAACCAGGCCATTGTACTTGTGACCACTTGATGTCCACTTCTCCCTAACACAATGAAATTATTTCAATTGTGTTTTCGTCTTAAGAAATTTTAATTTCATTTTTTATCATTAAATATATGATTTAAGAATTTCGAATAGTTTTATACATTTTTTTTAATTCTTATGGAGAAAATTTGTATTATTTTGAAAACCTAGTTTAATTTTACCAAATTCTCAAAAACGATTATTTTATTTTGTATCAGCAAGGTATAAGATAGATCAAAAAAGCATCATCCATTAATTTTTTAATATGGAAAACAAAAAAATTTACATTTTGGTGTTTACAATTTTTGTAGTTTTCAGGAAATTATTAAAATGTAACACTTGGAAAATAATTAAATAATGAAATCTAAAAAAAAATGGGCTTTAAATAAGTTTTCAGCCAAAAAATAAATTAACTTTTGGTTTTTGAGTTCTGGACAAAAATCTAACTTTCGAGTAAAATTTTGTCAAGAAATTTTATATTTTCCAGAAAAAGGTTAATTTCTCGAAAACTATACGAGGTACAAAAATGATGAAGAGCTCAACATTTAAGGAATGAATTTTTTTTTCCGAATTCCGAATATTCTAATAAAATGTTTGTAAATCTTCAAATGAACGCTCCAGGATCGTATTTGTGCCTAAATGTTTTATTATGGGGAAACTAATCGACCGATTTACACCAAATATTTTTTTAAATCCATATAGGTGCTTCATGTTTCTGGTATAAAATTTTGGTGTTGATAACTTTTGTAGTTTTCAAGAAAATGTTTAAAATCTAAAACTTTGAAAATAATTTAAATAATAAAATCTTAACAAAAACAGTTTTTGTTATCACTTTTCGATTTTGTGTTCTGGATAAAAATGTATGAAAACTCCCACTTTCAGTTCAAAATTAGTAGAAATTGCGTTTTAGTCTTAAGAAATTTTAATTTCATTTTTTATCATTAAATATATGATTTAAGAATTTCGAATAGTTTTATACTTTATTTTTAATTCTTATGGACAAAATTTGCATTATTTTGAAAACAAACCTAGTTTAATTTTACCAAATTCTCAAAAGTGACTTTTAAAGTTTCCATCTTACTAAATATTTTATTTTGTATCAGCAGGGACTTAGATAGATCAAAAAGGAACCATCCTTTAATTTTTTTAATATGGGAAATAAAAAAATTAGCATTTTGGTGATCACAATTTTTGTAGTTTTCAAGAAAATTATTAAAATGTAGAACTTGGAAAATATTTAAATGATGAAATCTAAAAAAATGGGCTTTAAATAAGTTTTCAGCCAAAAAAAAAATTAACTTTTGGTTTTTGAGTTCTGGACAAAAATGTGTAAAATCTCAGTTTCGAGTCAAATTTAGTCCAGAAATTTTATATTTTCCAGAAAAACGGTAATTTCTCGAAAACTATACGGGGTACAAAAATGATGAAGAGCTCAACATTTATGGAATGTATTGTTTTTTCCGAATTCCGAATATTCTAATAAAATTTTTGGAAATCTTCAAATGAACTCTTCAGGATCGGATTTATGCCTAAATGTTTTATTATGGAGAAACTAATCGAGCGATTTACACCAAATATTTTTTTAAATCCATATAGGTGCTTCATGTTTCTGGTATAAAATTTTGGAGTTGATAACTCTTGTAGTTTTCAAGAAAATCTTTAAAATCTAAAACTTGGAAAATAATTTAAATAATAAAATCTTAACAAAAACAGTTTTTGTTATCACTTTTCGATTTTGTGTTCTGGATAAAAATGTATGAAAACTCCCACTTTCAGTTCAAAATTAGTAGAAATTGCGTTTTCGTCTTAAGAAATTTTAATTTCATTTTTTATCATTAAATATATGATTTAAGAATTTCGAATAGTTTTATACTTTATTTTTAATTCTTATGGACAAAATTTGCATTATTTTAAAAACAAACCTAGTTTAATTTTACCTAATTCTCAAAAGTGACTTTTAAAGTTTCCATCTTACTAAATATTTTATTTTGTATCAGCAGGGACTTAGATAGATCAAAAAGGAACCATTCATTAATTTTTTAATATGGGAAATAAAAAAATTAACATTTTGGTGATCACAATTTCTGTAGTTTTCGAGAAAATTATTAAAATGTAACACTTGGAAAATATTTCAATGATGAAATCTAAAAAAATGGGCTTTATATAAGTTTTCAGCCAAAAAAAAAATTAACTTTTGGTTTTTGAATTCTAGACAAAAATGTGTAAAATCTCACTTTCGAGTCAAATTTAGTCCAGAAATTTTATATTTTCCAGAAAAACGGTAATTTCTCGAAAATTATACGGGGTACAAAAATGATGAAGAGCTCAAAATTTAAGAAATGAATTTTTGGAAATCTTCAAATGAACTCTGCAGGATCGGATTTGTGCCTAAATGTTTTATTATGAGGAAACTAGTCGACCGATTTACACCAAATATTTTTTTAAATCCATTTAGGTGCTACATGTTGCTGATATAAAATTTTGGAGTTGATAACTTTTGTAGTTTTCAAGAAAATATTAAATTCTAAAACTTGGAAAATAATTGAAATAATAAAATCTTAACAAAAATATTAAGACTTTAGATGAGTCTTCAGCCAAAAAGAGAATCATTTTGTTATCACTTTTCGATTTTGTGTTCTGGACAAAAATCCCACTTTCAAGTGAAATTTAGTCAAGAAATTTTAGATTTTTCAAAAAAAGTTGATTGGTCGAAAACTATACGGGGTACAAAAACGTGTAAGGACTCAAAATCTAAGGAATAAATTGTATTTTCCGGTCAATCTAATAAAATGTTTGAGAGTCTTCAAATAAACTCACCATGACCGGATTTTTGGCAAGTTTTTGCAACTATTTTGCGATTTTATTATGGAAAAACTAATCGACCGATTTTCACCAAATATTTTTTAAAGTACATCTAGGTGCTATATGTTTCTTGTATAAAACTTTGGTGTTGATAACTTTAGTAGTGTTTAAGAAAATTATTGAAATTGTGAACTTGGAAAATATATAAATAATAAATTCTTAAAAAAAACTTAAATTTACTAATTAAATAAAGTTTTATATGTTTTTGGAAAGGAATTTATATACGTTTCTGGCCAAAAAAGAATTATTTTGTTATAACTTTTCGTTTTTGAGTTATGGATAAAAACCAGCAAAATTTTTAGAAAAAAAGTTTATTTCTTGAAAAAATCACCCTCTGATCCCCCTTGGGTGTGCCACTGTCTATCAATAAATTTGAAGTATACAGAGTGTTCGGGTTAGAAACTAGACCAAATTTAATCGACAAAAATTAAAAAAGTGAGAGTCTATCTTTTTTTGTTTTGGAGCTATGGCGTCTTGAATTTTATATTTTAGGTTACCGGTACAAAAATAGTTATTAAAATGTAAAAAAAATTGCAAAGAAAATAATATAAAAATATATTTTTTTCTTTATTTTTCGAAAATGTTTTCCAAGATAAGACCCATTTCGGTTGTGGTATTTTTAAGGTTTCTGAAATTTCTTCATATTCTCAACTAACCAGGGAAATTTTTTAAACCGTAGCTATTTATCTTCACATTCACATACTGACGTAACATATAAGAAGTAGTCTCGTGCATGGTTTGTCATTTGTCAGGCTGTACAGTTTGTCAAAAGTGGTGCATACATAGTTTGCCAAGTAGACTATAAGTTACACCTGATGGAATGCCTACTAATTTACTAACAGTTGCACGCCTGTCCTCTGCATACTTCTTCAGAATTCAGAAGTGAAGTAAAAAAGCTCTACGGTTTCAAATTTTTCCTGTATTTGTTAAGAATATGAAAAACTTTTAGAAATCCTAAATAAAACACAAATTAAGGTTTTTATGAGGAAGAAATATTTCAAAAACTGAAAAAAATATTGTTTAAAATTTTGTTTTAAACATTTCATTATTACTGTTGTTATCAATTGAAAGAGGAAGGTTTTAGTTTTCTACTGACTTATTTCTTAATTTTACATAAATTGGTTAAATTATTATTAGTGGCAAAAAATCGGTGATATAAAATTCAAAACGTAGCTCCTAAATTAAAAAAGATAGATCTCTACTTTTTTTTTCATTTTTTGTCGATTAAATTTTCTTTAGTTTCTAACCCTGACGTTTAGTGAACCACGAAAGGAACACCCTGCATATTTTTTTCCATTCTAACTACTATATAATTTATGCCATTTTAATAGATCTTTTATTCTAAATAAATTATGAAAGCAAGTAATTTACCTTTTAGTAATTATAATTTTTATTGTATTAAATATTAATTTTAAAACAAAAAGGTATAATTAAACCTCGAATCAGATATCCCAAACTGTAATTATTCCTCATTCCACCAAACCAAATACTAGCCTTTTGCATGTATTTATAACAAGTTACAAGTAAATTCATATTGTTCTTTTACTTATTATTTAATCAATAATTTCTTTATAAATTTATTCTTTAGGTAATAATTATCATTTCCTGAACATATTCCGTATTGATCTCTTTAATATTTATTATCATATGTAAGTAGATTTTAAAATATTCATGTTTTACTTTATTTAATTATTATTGATTAAATAAATTTACATTTAAATAAGCAATGAATTTTAAGAATTTTATGTGCAATAGGTGTGTTTAATATGATATGATATCATCGCTCGAATATTTTTTTTTAATTTGACATTAAGTTCATTTTACTTCTAATAAAAAAATACCGTATTTAAATAATTTTCGAGTTTAATTGACTAATAACTTTGACTTTAAATGTTTATAAAAGTTTTATATCTAAATCTTTATGGTTTATGGTGTATCTTTTATTTTCTTGCTAAAATAGAAAAAAATGACTTTCAAAATGACAAGTATTATGAATTGCCAAATAAATGTAGGTACTCGTAAAATGTATTTTCTACAACGTAAGTAATTTTGGTTCTAAAAACTATTTTAAATTTTAAAATAAACCACGTGATTACAAAATCGCGTTGATTATAATTTGAAAATGTAAGTAGACACCTATGTGTTAAATTAAGGTGTACTTCACCTGGTGAAGTGTTGTGTCCCAAGTCGTTATTATACATATAGAGTAGTTATTAAATTATAACTATACTGCAACTAATTTACAATTTAAATTCACTTCTATAACCTACACCAAAATCAGTAATTATTTCTGGAATGTGTTTATAATGTAATTAGAAAATTTGATTTCCTACTGAATTTATAACAGTTTATGAAAGTAAATTTAATCTGTGATATATTAAGTTTAAACCAATCAGCATACACTAATCACGATTGTACAAAGGGGTGAAATTTTCTTTTCATTAAAAAATTGGATAGAAATCCTATTTTATATTTTTAAATTTTTCTTACTCTCATGGATATGTATTAAAGCAACCTAAGATATTTTCGCATATTTTTCCTAAAATAAATTCTTAATCTTAAAATAATAAAGTTCATTCATGCAGAAATATATAAACAATAAACAACCGAATTAAAGATTTAGATAGTAATCTACAGAACATGTCAGTTAACTCAAATAATAAATGAAGAAAAAATCAACAAATACGCTATTAAATATTTATGACAGTAGTTGGTAGTTACGAAAATGAAAAGCAAGGAAAAAGCAGAGTAAAAGCTTTCGGTAGTCTGTATTAGTCCCTCGAGTTAGATTTTAAACGGCCATTGAGAATACATACACCTAGGCGCCAAAACTTTCTTTTAACATATTTTAAAACACTCAATATTCAAATCCAATAAGTTTTTATCGACTTTATCTACGACTATTTTAAATTTTCAATAAAATGTATTACAACCTTTTTATAGCCCTTTGTTTGGGTTTGGCAGTTAACACCATATTTTACTCATAAAATTTTTTAATTAATCTTTGTTTAAGTGAGTAATGAGAATGGAGGTTTGCGATTAACTGCACCCTACAGCTCTTGAGTAATGGAAATAAATTCATATTTTATGACATTTCACTTAATAACTTGAGTGTGTTCTACATTTTGATCAAAATTAAGCCTCATAAAATATTTTTTGATTTCATGAAGAAAGGTCTCCTATTATTCTTGAAATGTAATTTTTGACCTAAACCAGTGATATTATCTTACATTTCAATAGGAAAACTTTTTTACTTAGATCTTAGATTATAAATTAATTAAAGAAAAGGCTTATTCTAGACTGTTACCAGATAGAAGAAGTAGTTTCATCATCTAATATTAAAAAAAATATTTCAAATAACTTAAAGTTTTCTTTATCTGAGCTAATTACTCTTTGTGGACATAATTATATATGAAATCACTTCGGGGTGTATGTATAGTGTAATAAAGGAGAAAATTATATTACAAACAAACCAGGGCAGGTCAATAAAGTTCGCATAAATACAGGTCGTTCGATATTACTTATTACATACATACAAAGTATTATTGAAAAAAAAATTCGCAATGAAAATATTTTAATAACAAACTTTTTAAATGAATAATATGATAGAACGTTTTAAAGTTAAATAAAAGGGTATAAAATAATTTAATCTTGGTAGGTATTATGTTTTAGTATATCTAGGATCTAGGCAATGATTAAAAGTCAACAAATCGTAAAATTCACCAACCGGGTTTGCAATATCCAACAAGTATGCAAAAACTTTTAAGTGTTGTTTATTAAACATCAAAATATGAAAAATATTTACGACATAACAGAAATAAATAGTAAATATAAAAAAATATTAATTAAATAGACTTAAATTAAAAAAACTAATCATTTTATATACAGTGGTAGGAAAAAGTAGGGAAACTTTAAAAATACTTAAAAATATTAACCAGTATCATGTTAATATACAATATACCTTTGTAGTTTAAAATAGAATTATTAAGATTAAGTATACCCCTACTGGTCATTAAAATTATGTAAATAACCAATAAAGAGTAAAAACTTCATCAAAAATACACTGCGCTCCAAAATTATTTTTGCATTTTTGCGTGTAACTTTTTCTATTCACTTTTTGTTTTAAAATTTTACAATTATACCTTATTTTCAAATATTTTTGATAAACAGGTTTGGTTAATAATTTTTATTCCCAAGCAAAAAATAATAACATTGAAAAAAAAAAGAATCAGAATATTTCCCCCTTTAGCATTAATTTCGGCCTGAGAACGATCTCTCACACTACAAAAATTACACTTCTAATTTGGTCTTGATTGATTTCATTCCAAATTTGTAACAACCTGCGGGAAAGATCATTTAATGTGTTTGTATTAGGGTTTGGAAGTCTTCTTAATCGTGTTCCCATAATGTCCCACAGATCTTGAGATCTTCACTCCTAGGTGGCCAAATCATTCCGACCTTTTGTCGATGCTGTTGCACAATTCTAGCTACATGAGGTCAAGCATTATCTTGCACTAGTAGGAAATTCTGTAGTGGTTCGGATCGTTATCCTGGTGAAATCTCCACTTAAATCGTATTTCTTCTAAAGGAAATGGCTAAAATGTTTCTATGTCGAAATGATGCATTTTCCCTCTGCTTGCGTAATTCCCACAACCCACACCGAGAAAAACAACCTAATTCCATAATAGACCCACCGCAATCGCCATATTTAATGGTCAACATTTGGTATCTTACGATGCAATTTTGGTTTATGGGTCGCCGAACATACCTTCAGCTCACCGTAGGAAATTTGGTGCTGATCGTACCCAGTATGCTCTTTATAGCCCAGTCAAATTAGCGTTTCACCTCGGAATGAAAGATAATAAGCTGAAAACTCGTATAAACCTTCATTTTGGTGTTCTAAAAGCTGTCACAAAAGTCTCATAAAATCTCGTGTCTGCGTCGTTAGTTATTTAAGGTCAAAGTCACAAAAATCGGTTTTTAGCGATTATCTAGGTTTCTATACCTCCTATGATGTTAACATCTATTATAAAAATTGTAGAGCATAAAATTTGTGACAAATTTTGTTAAAAACATTTTTTTATGCGCTCAACCGTTTCTGAGATAGAGGGCAGAGAGAAATAGAGATCAAATTGTGCATGCTCACTCTCTCACTCACAAGGAACTCGGATGTTTTATCTCTCTTTTTTATAACCGTAACGTATGCGTTCCATCAATTGTGCAGCCGCCTTCACAGTTTACCTTGCATTAAGGGTATGGGACACTAGGTATTTTTTGCCAGAGCAGATATTATCAGAGGCGTGTAAATCCATGACAAGGTGACTGCCAGAGTGAGAAAAAGCATCTAGCATAGTGCTTTTCCTACGCTAGATGTTTTTTCTCACTCTGGCAGAAACTTTGTCATGAGTTTACATGGGTTTACACGTCTCTGGCAGTCCTGGCAAAAACCTTTAGCTGGTCCCAAGCCCTTTACAGTATGTATTTGGCTGAGCGTCGCGCGCTCTCCGCCGTCTATCTTACAAACGGTAGAACGCAGGAAAAAAAATTGGGAACAAAATTTGTCACAAATTTTATGCTCTGCAATTTTTATAATAGATGTTAACATCATTGGAGCTATAGAAACCTAGATAATCGCGAAAAACCGATTTTTGTGACCATTGACGACTTCTGAGACAACTTGTAGAACGCCAAAATGAAGGTGTATACGAGTTTCCAGTTTATTATCTCTCATTCCGAGGTTAGCCCCATTTTTTTGCTTAATTGACTGGGCTAATAGGGTATTGCACATTCGGCATGTGCTGATCCATTATCCGTAAATTTAGAAAATGTCTCCAGTCATTTTCGTAAATAATATACATATATCTGAAGGCTGATATACATATACTCTTAGAGCAAGCACTGAACGTATGCCAGTATTCTTTAGGAATCAAAAACATTCATTATGATAACATTCCACTGGAAAACCATCAACATAAGCGTGGGTAGTGTGGTATAAGGGCTGAACTTGTCTCTTACATTTGTTGAAGAATAATCCATTTTGGACCAATCGTACCCAGTATAACATTCATTCTTAGTGAATGTTTTTGATTGATACTATATCGCAAAATCATTGGCATACGTTCATCGCTTGCTCTAGGGGCCTATATCGGTCCTCATGTCCATTATCCACGAAAATAACTGGTGTCGTTTATAAAATCTACGGATAATTGATCAGCACATACCGAATGTGCAATACCCTAAAGGGCATACTGGATACGATCAGCATCAAATTTTCTACGGTGTGGTGACGGTATATGAACCAAATAACATAAAGTTACTTCCATCGCTCCAATAGACCGTATTCCAATTTTTTATGATGCATGTCAAATACGTTCTGGCAAATTCCATTTGGCCTCTTGATTTTTCTTGGAAATTAACGGCATCTTCAACAGCAACACGTGCATTTAAATCTACAGCTATAAGGTGATTTCTGATGTTTTGCTTTTCAGTTGACTGTTGAATTGGCCCAAAATGTCTCTTGGATTTGCCTCGCCGTTTTACGAGGATAGTTTTCGGATATCCTCTTAATAATTGTAATCATCCTGGGGAATATTTTCTTCTCGACTTACATGCTTAATTAACAAATTTATAAAATTGATATAAAAACACTTATTTTTGGTGTACAAAAAAATTCTAAAAACTTGATAAAAACGTAAAAACTGCTAGTTTCGGTAAAAACCAATTGAAGTTAAAGTTATTTTTTGGGGACATTTTTAATCGTACTTTAATGATCTAAAAAGGGTATTTATAGCCAAGATATGATTATAAAATAAGTTTAATTATAAAATTTGGTTAATTTTTTGTAAAATGGACATTTATAAAATAAAATTCGCAATGGGAACTTTTTTGAAATCCCATTTAAATTTTTTTAACGCTTTTATTTAAAGTGACGTTTTTGATGAAAACTTTGTATACACTTTGAACGCGAAAAAATGACATTTCCATTCAAGCTAGACTTATAAAATTAGTTCCATTATAAAATTTAGACAATTTCCTATAAAATAGGCTTACTTAAATATTTTTTTCCTCATAGGAACTTTTATGAAAATGTATTTTAAAAAATACTAGTTTTTGGTGTGTTGCAACTGTTTTAAAAGTTCAAAATTTTAGTGATTTTTGGGATTCCTGTATATTTTTTTATGATAAAAATCTTACAGTACTTTCAACGCCCAAAAATTATATTTCCACTAAAGTTAGATTTACAAAATTAGTTTCATTAACAAATCTAGAAAATTTCCTATAAAATAGACTTATGTAAGTAATATTGATATAATAATACTCATTTTTGGTGTATAAAAAAATTCTAAAAATTTGATAAAAACGTAAAAACTGCTAGTTTCGATAAAATTATAACAAAATTTTTAAGTTTAAATTAAAGATTATGGTATAACCTATAATACGAAAGACTAAAATCAATCATGGGGCAAAAAATAAATTTAATATAACCAATTGAAATTATTTTTTGGGGAAATTTTTAATCGTACTTTAATGATTTATAGTCAAGATATGATTATAAAATAAGTTTTATTATAAAATTTAGTTAATTTTTTATCAAATGGACTATTTAAAATATAAAATTCGCAATGGGGACTTTTTTGAAATCCCAATTAATTTTTTTTTAAACTGACGTTTCTTGATGAAAACTTTGTGTGCACTTTGAACGCCAAAAAATGACATTTCTACTGAAGCTAGACTTACAAAAATAGTTCCATTATAAAATTTAGACAATTTCCTATAAAATAGACTTATTTAAGTATTTTTTTCTTCATAGGACTTTTTTGAAAATTCATTTTTGGTGTGTTACAACTGTTTTAAAAGTTAAAAGTTTTAGTGATTTTTGGATTCCTGTATATTTTTTTAATGTCAATGATTTCATTAGAAACAAGTATTCTTTAGATTTTGTCTTTAAATTTCATCCAGATACGTTAATTTTAATGCTGGAAGTTTTATTTTAAAAACAATTAAAAGTGCAATTAGGTAATTTTGTTCAGTATGACATCTAGTTTTTTTGAAAAACTTCATTTTGAAATTAAAATGTGCCCCTGGTATTGTTCTTGGTATCAATTTCTTGTCCTCATGTTGCCACTTGAAAAAACAAAGTTGCTTACCATTTCGCACGTAACTTTCATAATTTTGAACAACCAAAGGCTTAAAATTGCATGGCGCCTAAGTTTTATGAATAATTGAAATTACGCGCTCATCCAAAAAGTCTTTGGGTTCTTGAAAATTTTATTGGAAGCTTGATGAACTTTTTAATCAGGTTATTGGAGCGTTTTTTAAATAAATCATAAAAACTAGAAATATTAGCAATATGCAATAACGTAAAAATTTTGCCAGTTAAAAACTTTTTAATCCTCATAAAAATTGTAGAACTCAAGATAAAAAAAATCGCATTTTTTGATAGCACCACGTGATTTTGTAATTTCAACTTGTCTTTTACGACTTTGATAGAGGAAAATAATTTTTTTCTAAAAATCTTTAGAAAAATAACGATTTTCCAGCAATATGAAGCAAATAACTAACTTACTAAAACGAATGTTTTAAAATTTATTGGACACAGAAATAAAATCCAGCAAAATCTTTTTATTGTAAACATTTAATAAAAAAAATGTAAGTTAACATGGACATTTTGGATTTTCCATACTATTTTCCGCCACTATACCTTCCTCTTGATATTATTAATAGATCGCTTTACCTAAAGTGTAACAAAAGCTTTTGTTTGATTACATTAATTTATTTTCCACATGAAGGACTACGCAGTTGCTCTAACATAGACTAATAGTAATGTCAACTTTAATTAAAAGTTAAAAACGTGGAGCTAAAATAAATTCTTTGAAAAAGTTTATTTATTTTTTATTTTAATTGGAAGAATCTTATCAAGCTACTACTGTCTACTCCATTCATCTAAAACTTCAAAATTAAACATTCACGAAATAAAACTTGAATCCTGAAATTGCCAACGCCTGAAATAAAACTTTTTCCCTTACTTGGGGTGCATTTAATATTAACGATTAGCCCGATGATTATTATTAAATAAAACAATTGCTTTATTTACATTATTTTAAACGAAATATTTTGTTTTCGTAACGCTGAAATATTTTGTTTTTTTTTTAATTTATTATAGATTTTTAGATAATTCCATCCATTTTCAAAATGTTCAATTTTTATATGAACGGAACTACTATTGGAAGCGAGTTAGATACTAAATTTGGAATACGAAAGGTTGGTTTTATTTTATTTATTTTTTTACATTATTTTGTTGTTATGTATTTTATTGATATTACAAATTACTATTTCGCGCAATTAAATCCATTACCTATATGCGGGCACCCTATTTTTAAATAAACAGAAGTAATAATTTTCCAATAGGTGTTTGGTATCTAAGATCTACCACTCCTTTTTCCAAAGCACTTTGTTAATGGAAGTTGCGTATAATTAAGAAAAAGATTTCTTTATTCGCGTTAAAGTTAGATTTATGTTCACTACACTTAAGAAACGACAATTAGAAGGAATTGCAATCAACCATGAATTTAGTGGAAAACCAAGGATTGTGGTTCGTTAAAGTCGCTTATGTGGTAACCATAGATTGTTGCTTTATAGGAAGCAAAACGATGAATAAAAAGCGGGATTAGCGATTTTTTTTTCAAATACCTACTTTTAGTTTAAAAACTTTGAAAGGAAATTTTACCATTTTTAATAAACTTACATTCATACAACTCAGGTAAAAATCAAACAAAAACCAATCTAATTTTTGAAATCGAAAATCAAATTAGATATTTTAAATGCGAATTGTGCATTGCTCTATCAACAATCTACTCATATTCCTCAGAAGAAAATGAAAAATATACATTTTATAGTTTTGTTCTTTTCATAAAGATTTTTCTTAATCGGTACTACTTTAGGAATTCACATTTTCTTTGTCCAATATTATTTGAGTTGTAAACTTTTATTTCAGGTTCTGCCAGGACTCTACATAGGAAACTACAGAGATTCTAAGGACGATGCACAACTAAAAAAGTACAATATTTCACATATACTTGCAGTTCACGATACTGCAAGAAGAATTCATTCAGTAAGTATTATTAGGCAATCTAAACTGTATTCGAAATCAAGCTAGAAATTGTAAATATAAATTTTAATTTCCCAAAATCCAAATGTAGAATTGAAATTTCCAATTGTACTTTACAATCGCATATGGGAATTCCAGAATATTCATACCCATTGATTTGATAAGGGACCAACCATCGTTTGAATTTCGGTTTTCTTGTTCAATAATCAATAATAGCAAACGCGGTTTATTGTATTTTATGGTCTGTTAAATAAAATTCTTCCAATTTCAGGACAAGCATTACCTATGTGTTCTTGCATCCGACTCGCCTGATCAAAATTTAACTCAATACTTTTCTATCTGCAACGATTTTATACACGCAGCTAGATTAAGAGATGGCATTGTTTTAATTCACTGGTATGTATAAAAATGAAATATAACTTCAATTTTGCACTTATATAAGTTTAATAAATCGAAATCAATAATTCCTAATTTTGATTTGATAAATGGGGAAAACTCGAAATTTAATATATTCTTTTCAGTTTGGCTGGGATGTCACGAAGTGTAACAGTAGCAGTAGCCTACATAATGTCTTGCACACAATTATCTTGGAAAGACGCATTAAAGGTTGTGAGAGCGGGAAGGGCTGTAGCCAATCCAAATTTGGGCTTCCAGAAACAGCTTCAAGAATTTGAAGATACAAAACTTCTTGAGGTAAAATTTACTTTTTAGACTACTGTAATAATATATACCAAACCAATTATTACTGGGAACTGAAAAGTCTTCGTTATTCAGAATATTATCGATTATTAACTTTAATTATCTTTTGTCGTGAAACGTGGATTGATAAGTGTTGGAAAACAAAGCCATTCAGACAAGGTGTTCGTAAATTGATGTAAATAAATCAATAGCTTATTTCTTTTGTTTAAATTCATGTTTCACGTTAGATAAGCTTGTAAACTAGCATGTTTCATTTTCAATAGACAAGTTGATAGGATCATAATTTTTATAAAACTAATATACGAATTTTGGAAGTATTTCGCAAGTTCCAATTCAGTTATCTAATTAAAAAATAAGCTACTTTTTATTAATATGAGTTTTTGTACTTATTTTACATATTCACATGATTTGTTTGTAAATAAACATTAATTAGATAGATGATAGGGTCGAGGATATAACTAAAGAGGAAATTAATAATAATCACTCATATGATGTCATATTACTGTAGCTCTGACAACAATCAAAAAATTTATTGGATGTTTCATATATGTATATCTATTTTAATCCAGCAGTTCACATATATTATACTACATAGACCAATATTTGTAATTCGTGTTCGATTTTATATTTATTTTTTTTTATTGCGTGTAATGTATCCATAAATATACAGAATGAATAGTAAATTTATGCAGGTGTTAGAGAAGCTCATTTACAATAAATTTATCTAATATACTTGATACATATGTCATATGTTCAGTGGTGAAAAAAAAATGGAATTCTTAAGAGCACTTTCCTAAACGGAAAATATAGTGTGGTTTAGTTCTGAAGTCATAAAAATTAGTACGAACAACATTTTTGTATAATTTTTTTTGTAGATGATTTAGAAGTCATTTCTTTAAATTTTGCCAGAAGGAAAAAAAAATTGAAGAATGTACAAAAAAATATAATGATCTAAAAGTACCTTAACTTTGGATTTGGACCCTTCTATTTAATTTTGTGCTAGGTAGCAGAAAGTAACTCTCTGGCAAGATGTAGCCAAATCAATTTAGATTATAAATCTGAAAAAAAATTGAAAATCTAACGAGGGAAACTTGAGTTATCACTGCAGAACTGATTCATGATTTTTCACATTTTTTCCTCCCAAACTCGCGCGCCCTCTAGGGATTCGCAATAATTATCAGTTATTTGGTCATAATTTGCAAAGAAGCTCCAGAAAAGTGGGATGGATTTTCTATTCCTTGTTATTAACTCCAACGGAAAATTTATCGCGGGTGTCTAGGAAGATGCTCTTAAAAAATTGCTAAAATAGCACTATAAATTAAATCTTCAGGTGCTTAATTTAAATTTATATGAACAAATAGACGCATTTAAACATTAAAATTATTCAGGGAACTAATAAAGTTAAATTATTTGAATGATTTCAAAAACACTTGGAAAAAAGTATGGAAACTTTTAGTTTTCTCATTTTAATAAAAGAATATTCAGGGTCTCGCAGCGCTGGGACACCCTGTATAAAGAAATCCTAATATTTTGTGGTGTATCCTTTGGCGTCCAGTACAGCTTAGCACCTTCTGGGCATTGAATCCACCAATTCTTCTTTATTTTTTATTTTATTTTTTTTTTGGGCGAATTTGACGATCTACAATGTCCCAAAGGTTTTCAATAGGGTTTAGGTCAGGTGACTGCGACGGCCATTCAATGACATTAACTTTTTTTGGGTCGTTATCTTGTTGAAATCTCTACATTAAAGGCACCATGTGGTTCATTAATATATTCCTATATTGAAAACGATCCATTTTTCCCTCAACTTGCACAATGGGCCCAACATCAGGTCTAGAAAAACAACCCGAAACCATAATGGAGCCTCCTCCGTGTTTAATTGTGGGATTTGGAATTTTACATGGTACCTTTGATTAAATGGTCTTCTACATATTTTCTACCGTCCGAATCAAACAGCATAAAGAGGACATGATCTCTTTTTTAGCTCTGATCTTTCTTTTTCATTTTTAATATGCAAATGTCCTCTTTTGTACTCTTTTTTATAAAGAAGGATATTTTGATATATTTAGATGTTATATTTCCTATTTATAAACACCTAACCTAAACTTTTTACAAATTTCTGAATTTTTTTGTTTACCGTACCACAGAATTTGTGATATTTTTTTGTATTTATAAAAATATTTATATTTTGTTAATAAATGTGCCTTATATTTTAATAATTATTTTTCCATAAAGTGTCCTCTTTTTGTTCTCATTTTTTATTTTGATAGTTCTCTTTCCGCATAATGAACTTATGGCAACCCTAAAACAGCATAAATTTACTTTCGTTACTCAAAAGCACTGTATTCAATTTTTCTGTGATCCACGATAAATGTGACCTGGGAAATTCTAGTCGGACTTTCCAATTTTTCTTTGAAATGAATGGTTTTTTCACAACGACACGTCCATTCAAACCACCAGCTATTAGACGATTTCTTATGGTTCTTGAAGTCAGCTGAATGTTAAACTGGAAAAATAAAGCTTTTGGGCATTTTAAGCAGTTATTTAAGACAAAATATTAATTTAAAAATTATTATTAACGAGAAACTTAAAATAATTAAAAGTTTCCATACTTTTCCCCCCACAGTATATGCATTAATCAAAACCTAACACTCTTTCAGCCAATATTTCAATAAATTACTTATTTGCAAAATTTTAAAAAATGTTTTGGTTTAAATTTGGTAAAAATGTGCTTTGCTAGGAAGAAATTCAACAAAATTCTAAAAAATCTATTAAGCATCTAAAAGTACTAAAATGTTAAATACACTATTTTTTATGTTTTCCTAGGAACGACGACGGCTAAAAGAAAGATTTCCGAGTTTGGCATTAGCCTCAAGGGATAACGAGCAATGCGCGTTAATGCTCAATAACTACGAACAGTTATTACTTTCAAAGTCGATATGTGATGGAAATTGCGTAATGGGACAACATTGTCCCACGGGAGTTTGTCGTAGCAGTAGCACAAACACAAGAAGATCGAGAAGAAGGACTAGTAGGTCTGGAAGATCATCAAGTTTCAGTAGAAGTCCCAGTGTTTCCAGCATGAGGCCTCGATCGGGCCCAGCTGGATTACACAGTTACACCGGTAAGATACAAAACAAAAACAAAAGTAAAAGCATTGTAAAAGCGAAAAAAATCGGTGAAATGTTCAATGGATTGTAGACTTAATTTTTTAGAACTTAAAAAAAAACATCTTATGTTCAATATATGCAATTAAACCTTTAATTATACTCAGAAAATATATTACTAACTGAGGCTTTATCTTTTATAACTTTATTAATTAGCATTTGTTGTTCATACAAGAAACACTACTTTATTTGTAACTACTGAAAATGAACTGAAAAACTGGGATTCCAGATTCCAAAAAAACGAAACTGTTGTTCCATTTCTATAAAATACTGACATGTAGTAAACATTTTATAAGCAGAAACCCAACTGGAATTTTGGCTTTACATATCCAATGAATATTTATAAAAGTACCTAATTTAGTTTAATATTTTTTCTATTAGCACGTATTGGTAATAAGCTTGTTGGCTCCCGTACAGTGCCAGATTCTATGGGAAAAACCTCCCAAATATCTTACAATTCATAAATCGAGATTTCAAAGTAAGGTGTTGAAAGGTAATTTTTTTAAAGCACAGCATTTGTATGCCAAAGTTGCTTTTTACAACTACTACTATGCTATTCACGATATTTAATAATAATTTATTAGCACTGGCGTGAATTTCAGCACTTTGCAATTTCTTTTATGAATCCCTCGAAACTTTCTGCTTTGTATATCGTTTGGGTTTTTAAATATTAGATTATTTCAATTTTATTTTTTAGGTTCAGCTCCACCATCAAGATCTTGTTCCAGAGTAGATATATCTGACTCTGGTGGGATTTTAACTGCACCAGCCACTCCTCAATGTAGCCCTCCTGTAACCCCACTAAGACGCAGAACTGTAACCAGACATGTACCGTTAAAAGAAGTTGCTGGAACATAACCCTTGGTTTGTGGATGGTACATTTATCCGAAAATAGTTGACAGTTACATATTTTAAATTTTAATTTAGCAGAACTTACATTTCACAAAAATGCTCTGCTTGTAATAAATTCCCTCCATTTGTATAAACACAAACGATATTCGGGAATTCATGTAAATAAAATACATATAATTTTGCAAAAGTTATATAAATAACAAAAATGTGCCACGTATAAAATGGATGCAATAGCTTTCCCAATCCGAGCCACAAGGTCCTTACTGGAAAATTATTTTTATACAAGAAATTTCTACATCTGCTTTACCTTTTTTTTAACGTGTTCACATACCGATATTTTGCAGCACTAATCATAAAAAACGTACAGTAAGGCATGTTGAGGTAATGTACGAAATTTATTATTTAATTTAACATATACCATCTCCTAAAAATTAGCGGTAGCATAAATATTAAGCAATATTTAGTTGATAAAATAATTGAAGTCATGGCATAAGTTTTGTTTCGCTTTTTTATCACACCTTATGTACCATAGGTACAAGTACGAGTGAAAGAACAATCATTAGCGAAATGAACTTATTAATATAATCTCTATACTCTCCAGCCAGAACTGACAGAAAAATTATAAACATGTAGTCATGTGCTGAGTGTAGGAAACTAATAGCTCATTTAAAAGTAGACAGAAATTTAGGTATGGTATTTTTCCTCATTTTAAACAAGTTTAAGTGGTTAAATATAATATGTAGTAAAAAGCTGCTGGTTACTCTATGTGTCTTGTGATAATTTATTACGTAACGTAAAATAATTCTTAATCTAAGCAATTAACACTTTGCTCATGTCAATGTAGAATTGTTATAATGTAAGTGATACAAAGATTAGGATGAAAAGATTTAAATCAAACGTTATAACCAAAAACAGAAGCAGAGAAAACAAACTAATTTTAATTTTAGGTCTTATTTTATAATGGTTAAAAAATATTTTTTAACTTGGACATGAGCGCACATTAAAAGAAAACGCAACAATTAAAACAATAGTTGAGGTGATTGTTTACTAATAACACAAAATGTTGGTATTTCACCGCATTTAATAGTTCCAGATTAAAAATGTTTTTTTAATCTATTGGTTAAAGCCTATTTGTCCAGATAAAAAATGTTCAGCATGTTTTTTAATTTCAGCATTTTTTTGTAGTTACTTAAGATTAAAAAAGTAATTTAAATGGTGAAATTAGTTATTTATATAATAAGGGTCGTAACGTCAATTATTATAGTACTGTTACTAGTCGTGAAGTTTAGTTAGTTGATTAGTTACGATTCAAATTAAATACAAAACTTTATCTGCTTTCATAAATTATGAAATAATTAAAATAAATTAAAATTTATTCACATTCTTGCTGACATAAATTTGAGTACCATAAAGAAATAATTATGGGTCCAGTGGGGGATACAAAGAAGACACCCGAGAAAAATTTGGAATTTTTCTTCTCTTGAATTCTAAAATTTTTCTGTGTATTACAAACTTCCTAATATTTTTTTATTTTTTTTTAAAACGCTCCAATAATCTGATTAAAAGTTCATCAAGCTTCCAGTAAAATTCTCAAGAACCCAAAGACTTTTTGGATTTCAATTATTGATACCAAGAACAATACCAGGGATCCCATTTTAACTTCAAAATTAAGTTTTTTTTAAACTAGATGTCATACTGAACAAAATTACCTAATTGTACTTTTGATTGTTTTTAAAACAAAGAGGGACCTTTTAAACTTCCTGCATTAAAATTAATGTACCTGGATGAAATTTAAAGACAAAATCTAAAGAATACTTGTTTCTAATAAAATCATTGACATTAAAAAAATATACAGGAATCAAAGAAATCACTAAAATTTTTAACTTTTAAAACAGTTGTAACACACCAAAAATGAATTTTCAAAAAAGTCCTATGAAGAAAAAAATACTTAAATAAGTCTATTTTATAGGAAATTGTCTAAATTTTATAATGGAACTATTTTTGTAAGTCTAGCTTCAGTAGAAATGTCATTTTTTGGCGTTCAAAGTGAATACAAAGTTTTCATCAAGAAACGTCAGTTTAAAAAAATTTAAATGGGATTTTAAAAAAGTCCCCATTGTGAATTTTATATTTTAAAGTCCATTTGATAAAAAATTAACTAAATTTTATAATAAAACTTATTTTATAATCATATCTTGACTATAAATCATTAAAGTACGATTAAAAATTTCCCCAAAAAATAATTTCAATTGGTTATATTAAATTTTCTTTTTGCCCCATAATTGATTTTAGACTTTCGTATTATAGGTTATACCCTAATCTTTAATTTAAACTCAAAAATTTTGTTATAATTTTATCGAAACTAGCAGTTTTTGCGTTTTTATCAAGTTTTTAGAATTTTTTTATACACCAAAAAATGAGTATTATTATAATCAATTTCCAAAAATGTTCCTATGAGAAAAATATTACTTAAATAAGTCTATTTTATAGGAAATTTTCTAGATTTGTTAATGAAACTAATTTAGTAAATCTAACTTTAGTCGAAATATAATTTTTAGGGCGTTCAAAGTACTGTAATGTTTTTATCAAAAAAATCTTTTTAAATAATTTATCTTAATTTATCAATTCATTAAACAACCTTATTTGCTACCCACTTTTCATAAATAATTTTATAGAAAAAAATTATAAAAAAACCTTTTTTTTTCAAAAATGTTAATTTAACATTAAAATTAATCAACTGAAGGACAATTCCTTAAATCTATTATTATTATTTACATCATCGATTGCAAACTTTGTTTGTTAATTTAACATTTAAATTAAAATAAAATTTTACTCTAGATCCGCCTCTGACTCAGTGTGATAAAGAACGTCATTATAGTATATGCAAGCAGATAAAGAGTTAATAAACTAAACTAAAGAAATTAGAGATACTACCTAAATGTTTTGCTGAACATTTTTTAGACAAATACATGATAATTGATCTTTAACTTGCTAGTGATATTAAAGCCAAAATATGGCTTATTGCAATAACTGCTGTGTCTATATAAATATAATTATTTATCACAAATCAAAAGATGTTAATGCTGCATTGCTTACATTTGCAATTTACAAATAGTTAAATAGCAAGCAAAATAATCACTGTTATAAAAACTGGGACCCATGTGTTTTATCACTAGGTTTTAGAAAATATAATATGTATTAACAGAAGTTTTAGTGGATACCTTAGGTGGCGCATAAATCGTTACAACGAAAATTTTTAGAATGTTAACGAGATAAAATAGAACTTGTTAGAACTGGAGAATGTTCGAATTGAAAAGTGTTAGATCCAAAATGTGTTAGAATCAGTGGCGTAGCCAGGATATTCAGTCAGCAGGGTACAGACTCTAAAAAGGCGACCAAGTGGGGGTAAGGATGTGGCAAGCCTCCTTTCGGCGATATATGAAAGTCATGAATTATTTTTAGATTCAAAACTCATAATACTGAGTATACGCATCCGAATTTACTACAGAGATGTAAAGTTTTTCAAATACCAACATTTTTCAAAAATTTAAATGTTAAAACTAACCACGTTTTGATTTTAAACCATTTTTTTTAGATAAAATTGACATTTTTATGTTCTAAAACTCAAATTTTTTGTATAACTTTTTAAATTATTTTCGGATTTTAATGATTCTTTTTGTTAGTATAATTTTTAGATTTTTGTAATTTTGCAGGTTCTTAGAACATCGGTAAAAAAATTAAAATTATTGAAACCACACACGAGTTTAATAAGTCACTGTGAAGATAATACTAATTGGTTTTTATTTATTTTTTATAAAGTCAAAAATTGGTTAAGAAAATGGCGGAATTATAACTTTTTCGAATCGCGAATTTAGGGCTAAAAAGGACTAAAATTACAAAATTGTAATTGTATTGTAGCTTAAATTACAGTACAAACTTTAATTCGAATAATTTCGATTTTAAACCATTTTTTATAATAAAATTGATTTCGTGTCCTAAAAATCAAAATTCAGGTATAACTTTTTTGTTTATCAACCGATTTTGATTATTCTTGTTTTATGTTGTGTTTACAATCTCATGTGATAAATTAAAAAATTTAATTTTCAAATTGTTTATAGTAATTTCGTATTTTTTTGTAATTTTACAGCTTCTAAAAAACGGCGATAATAACAGAAAAATAAAACTCAAAAAAATTTACTTTTTCATTGCAACAGCAATAGTTCTCGGTTTTTAATGTGTTTTTAAAACAAAAATTTGTTTAGGAAATGACGGAGTTATTAATATTTATCGAGAAATTTTGATTTAAAATTAATTGATTGATTGATTTTTAAACAAAATTGTAGTTTAACCCCAATATATCACAAAAGTATTAAAAAAATAAATTACAAAAGAGGTTTTAATTGCAGTTCGAACTTCAATTTAAGTAATTTTTATTTTTTTTTTAAATTATACGTTATTATTTTAAACCATTTTTTTTTGATAAAAATAAAAAAAATTCTGTTCTAAAACTCGAAATTCTTGTATAACTCTTTTGTTTATCAACCGATTTTAATAATTCTTGTTTGGTTTTGTGCATAAAACTTTTTTTTCATGAGTTAAACTCACTGGTTAAACCAAAAAAAAACTGTTTGGTTGTAATTTATATTTTCTGTAATTTTAAAATTTAGTAGGTTTCGGTTAGCAGAGTAGTGGCTCTAAAAAGGCACCCAAGTGGGGGTAATAAGGGGGCGGCGTACCCCTTTTCGGTGATATTTGAAGGTCAAGATTTTTTTTAGATTAAAAATTCATAAAATTGTGTGTATCAAAATTTACTACAAATGTAAAGTTTTTTTTTTAAATACCAACATTTTTCAAAATTTTAAATGTTAAAATATGATATAAGAAATGGGGCTTTAATAAATAATTTATTTATTACAAATAATAAAAATGTATACAGGGTGTCGTAAAATTCGAGCGACACCGGTTAACTGGAGAATGTTCCACCGTGCCTAGCAACTTTTTTTTAAGTAATAAATGTCATTCGGAACTAAAACTTTCCTATGATCTAATATTTTTTGGACTCTTTAAAAAGTTATACTATTTCTAAAATTGTAACATATTCAAATTTTTGTGGAACCCGTATAATTTTCTATTTTATATATTTTTTTAAAGTTTAAATGAATTTTATATTTTGCATTTTTAATTTCCCTTACTAAAATTAATGTATTTGATGGACTTGAAGTTAAAGAAAAAATCCAAAGCGTACTTGACTTAAATAAAGAAAATCATAATAAAATGGAATTTATAAAGGGTGTCCTACTAACTAAAATTGCTTTAACATATTAATGTTACTTCATATGAAATTTTAGTTAAAACCTTAGACCCACATTTACTATCAAATTTTGCTGGAAAAAGGTGAGACACCTTGCATATATTTTTATCTTCTAATTTAAAAAATATATAATGCCAAAAAAGGCGTCTTGGATTGGATTTGGGCGTCAGGCGGTGAAAATTATCCTCTGAACCCCCCTGGCTACGCCACTGGTTACATTTTAGAATTTTTAAAAATTGAAAAATAGTAGAACGAAAGTCTTTTTGATATTAAGTGTTAAAACAGAAAAGCAATTAAATAAAATGCAACAAAACGAAAACTTTCACAAAGAATATCGTTCTGTCGCATTTCTTTTGAATGGTTTTCTGTTCTAAGTTCTAACACTTTTAGTTTCTAACAATTTTCTTTCTGCCATTTTTAGATTCGAATACCTTAAAGTTCTAAAAAGTTTCAATTCCAACACATTTTAATTTAAACATTCTCCAGAGGCCATATTCTTGAAACGGTCCACACAATGTCGCATACCACATTCATCATTCTGTCTTTGTCAGTTTCATGGAAAAATAAGAGTCTGTCCTTGTAATGTGGTATGCGACATCGTGTGGTGTGGTTCAAGAATATGCCTGCAGTTTTAAATAGTTAACAAGTTTCGTTCTATATCATCATTCTAAAGATTTTCGTTTTAACAATTTACAGGGCACCATACCTTATATATTATCGAAAAGAATCTGAGTTTATCACAATATAGGATTAAGTTTTGTTATTGTAGTATTTTAAATGTTAATATTCGTTATCATATCAACTCAGAGAAAAGTTCAATTAAGCACAAATATAATTAATATATGGGAAATTCAGGATATTTTTTGTTGTGTTTAATATTTTTTGTATGTACATACAGGGTGCACAAAAAGTTCGGCAATGCCCGTTTATTTTTGTTTGAGAAAAATGTTTCAAATAAAAGTTGTACGATTGTTAGTGACATGCTATCTGGAAATATTGCCCATGACCTTGAACAGCAAGATGAAGGTCAGGCGATAATCACTTAACTTTTGTTAAATAGGGGCAACCCATTTTTATTACATATTATTATAATATTATAGCTTGCTTTCAGAGGTTTACGAGACATATTTTTTTATTTTTCCAAAGTAAATATTTTGAAAGTTACAAGGGTTTAAATTTTCAAAATAAAGCAGCGTTGCCGAACTTTATGTATTGAAAATTTGAAACCTTGTAACTTTCAAACTATTTACTTTAGAAAAATAAAAAAAATTGTTCCGTAAACCTCTGAAAGCAAGCTATAATAAAATGCAATAAAATCGGGTTACCCCTCTTTAAAAAAAATTAAGTGATTATCGCCTGACCTTCGACCTTCATATTGCTATTCAAGGGCAATGTTTACCGATAGTGCTTCACTAAGAATTGTACAACTTTTATTTGAAACATTTTTCTCAAAAATGCTTCATTACAAAAATAAACGGTCGTTGCCGAACTTTTTGTACACCCTGTATACTCGTATTATAGAGGGTGTAACAAAAGATTTGCAGCAATTATTTTAAACATAAGTTTGATTGCACCCAGTAATTGTATGTTGTACTCCCTCCGTCTGAAAATATGGTATGCATTTTGAAAAAAGATTGGGATTAACAACAGAAAATTGTTTTGGTCTTTTTATATTTTTATTTCTAAATATGTGATTTTGAGGTAACAAATAAACAAATTGAGCACAAATATTCTGCCATATGTTAAAATTATTCATAGATTTAAAAATCACTTATTGCTGAAAAATATGATACCCGCTTTTGTTACAAATAGCGTAATGGAATACTCTAAAAATTATTAATTTTCCTTAATTTTTGGAAATTTTTTTTTCTCCTAATGTTATAAATTTTTGCTTTATTCTTTGTTATTCCACAGACTTATTATATTTCATAAAAAAATTATTCTGATTACCCAAATTAAAAATATATATCTTATTTTCGGACATGAAATATATCATAATATACATATACGATATTTCCAGATGGAGGGAGTAATATCCTTTATAATTTTCTGATTAATGTGTAGAATTGTAAAAATTAAAAATGTCAGTATTCATTGCGGTGATTAGTTCCTTTGGGAAATAATTTAGGTATTAATATGAAATAATTTTGTTTTTGATATAACCACAATTGGCACAAAAAATATTTTTAAATAAATTAAAAAGTATATACCGTCTTGTATATTTTTATAAATAGTTATAAGATTTTACTGGCATTGTAATTTAATTATTTTAAGTATTAATTTAATGAAAAACAGAAACCCTTATAAAATATCACATTTTCGTTCACAAATAGAAAACATTTGAGGACTCCTCCAGATTTTATGGAGACATCCTCAAGCTTATTAAAGAGGGTTTTATAGATCATAATTTTGATTGATTTCGATCATTTTATAATAAAAAAACAACGACATTTATGTACAAAATTATATCTAAAATGTAGTGATGATTTCACCATAGTTTATTCTATTGTTGATGAATTTAATAGATTTAAACCCATGTTTTGGATTGTTAAAATGTAATGAAGAAGCTTTTAAGCATATAAATACAGGGTGTTTCTAAATATATGCGAAGAAATTCTACAGGCGATTCCTTGACCAATTCTAAGATAAAAGTAAAGAATAAAAATTTTTACAAAAGTGCTCTATTTTTTAGTTATGGGGTGTCAAACTTTCTATATTTTTTTCATTTTTTGAGTATAACTTCTTTAATTTTTAAGATAATTTGATCAAATTTGAAACACACTCTAGTTATTAGAAAAAAATATCAAATATCGAAATAAAATACAGGGGGATGTATTTTGGGGGTATAGACCCCATTTTTTATTCCATAACTTTTTTGTGCTACCCCACTTAACATTTTAAATGAGATATTCTAATTCCTTGCTTTTTTCTGAAAATTTTTGATATGTTTAATTTTTTCACAGCTGGTACGGTTTAGAAGTTATTTAAAAACATGTACGAAGTTGTATGCCAATTTTGCATTAAACAGGGGTGGCTTTTTTAAAAAATAAATACCAGAGACTTCCTAGAAGACCAATTTTAAGACGAAAACAGAGAATAAATATTTTCTCTAAAATGCTTCGTTTTTAATTTAATTTTAGAGAAAATATTTATTCTCTGTTTTAGTCTTCTAGGAAGTCTCTGGTATTTATTTTTTAAAAAAAGCCAACCCTGTTTAATGCAAAATTGGCATACAACTTCGTACATGTTTTTAAATAACTTCTAAACCATACCAGCTGTAAAAAAATTAAACAGATCAAAAATTTTCAGAAAAAAGCAAGGAATTAGAATATCTCATTTAAAATGTTAAGTGGAGTAGCACAAAAAAGTTATGGCATAAAAAATGGGGTCTATATACCCAAAATACATCCCCCTGTATTTTATTTCGATATTTGATATTTTTATCTTGTTACGACTATAATAACTAGAGTGTGTTTCAAATTTGATCAAATTATCTTAAAAAATAAAGAAGTTATACTCAAAAAATGAAAAAAATATAGAAAGTTTGACACCCCATAACTAAAAAATAGAGCACTTTTGAGAAAATTTTTATTCTTTACTTTTGTCTTAGAATTGGTCAAGGAATCGCCTGTAGAATTTCTTCGCATATATTTAGAAACACCCTGTAAAAGGAACTATTCATGATAAATTGTGAGGCTGTAAATTGAATGCCACGAAATTTTCTCAAGCTCACCAAAATGTTATTTTTTAAATCGTATATATTTTTAATATTTAAGTGTAAAAGAATATATCAAAATTGCAATCATCAAGAAATTAATTTTTTAGAAAATAAAATTTGTGGCACTCAACAATATGTGTGTGCTTAAAATAAATATGTATAATTTTGATGGTGAGAGAGATTGTACCTGTTGAGATGCAAAAAATATTTTGCATAAAAAATGTAAAAGGTTTTAATTATGTTATTATGCTAATTGCACAAATTGTTAGAAATTAGAAGTGACCTTAATTGACTAGTGTTTATCATTTATTTTGATTAAATAAAAAACTCCATACATAAAACGCTTTTTAATCACAACGTTTACCCATAAATAGAAACAATTCTTTTCCTAAATCTACATTTTAAAAATGTATCCAAGTAATTTAAAATTAATTTAATCTTACATTCTAGAATAATCTTCTATAAGAGAATTTAACTCTTCATTCAACCAACTTAATGATATATTATCGAGATGATTATCAAAGTCCACTAAAAATTCATGCGCCCGATTATTTATTAAAGCTGTACACACATCCAGCGAATGATTGGGTACAAGACAAATCTTCTGAATGTCAACTGGTTTGTATTTACCATCGCAGAATTGCGCCACCTTCATTGCTAAATTATCCAATTGCAAACCCAAATTACCATTATCAACCTAAAAAACATCGGTATTCATAATAATTCAATTTTTTTTAAATTTTACTTACAACTACAAGGCAGGCACTTCCAAAGTTCTCAGCTATTTTATCAGTTATTTTATTTAAGCTCCGCTCAAATGAAGCTTCTTTTATATTTTCATGGGCCACATAATAACCACCTATTACCAAACCTTGCTCCGTTGCTATTTGATCTATCTGCAATAAATATTAAAATTGTAAATGTGCGGTAAACTTATTTTAATTCATCAAGCACAGTAATGAAAACTCTTAAGGAAATAATTTATTAAGTATATAAATATCTTTAATTAATTTACCTGTGCTAAGGCAACTTCAGCCATCGGTGTTAAGTTGAGAGCAGTGTGAAATAGAGGCACTACATCGACAAATTCAATACTTCTGCTTTTTCCTGAAGGACTTTTTGCCAGCAACACCCCATTTACAGCACAATAAGGATATTTAATTGCATGTAATATTAATTTACAGTAAGCTTTAGAATGAAAAGATATCTCAGACATTTTTGTTATTGATTTATTTAGGTTATGTGTATGTTTGACAGCGCACTGACAAGTAGCAGGAGTCAGCAGGAAAATTCATCAACGATCACACGTGTTCATTCAAAGTTCATTTTAAAAAATTAACCTAAATTATAATTAATTACATTCACAGGAAGAACTATTTAATATTTTATTGGTAAGTAATTTCAATAAATGAAGGGTGAAAACTTTTAAAACTAAACGCTTTTTTGTGTGATTTATTTTAACTGCTGTTCGCTGTTCTTAATTTAAAACTTTCGAAATACCTACTTTTCTAATTTTAAATCAGCGGAATTACTTTTTTTTACAAAATTGCCTTAGCCTATATTTAATTTGATTCGCTATAACTCGATATTTTCTTGAAACTTGACAATTCTTGATACAAATTCAAGAAAACTTTCTTCAAAAGCTGAAAGCCACTTGTATGATTCATTAATTACCTATTTTATATGTTTTGGTGAAACTAGATAACCAGTGATTATATATAATTACTAGTAAATATACAGGGTCCTACAAAAAAGTCCAGGGACAGAGCTGTGTTTTTTAATTGCGTGAATATTTTTTATTCAAAAATTTGCATACTTATACAGTATCATAAAAACTACATTCTGAGATGGGTTAGTACTTCCGCATCTCGGACAAACCGGCATAAGGTTCTGTGGTTTGCAGTTTCTTTTTATGTTCCCTTTAAAATGAGTTAAAGCTTGATAGATATTTCAATTTAAATTGGGGTGGTTCTCCCAACATGACACCTCCAAAAGATGGGGAAGATCTAAACCATCTCAGAATGTAGTTTTTATGATACTGTATTTTAAGAAGATAGTCGGTGAAATTAGGTATAGGACTTGGCAATGTAAATTTCGATTACTTTAGAGAAACAGAAAAGACGAATGGTTAATTGAAATCGAATAATTTTTTTTATTCTGCTTAATTATTCCATAGTTCAGCCGATGTTTTTAATTTTTTTTTGATTTTCACCTTTTGGTTGGGCCCAAAAATATGCAACTTTTAGGCTCAATTTACAACCTTATTATGAAACTATTTTTAAAAATTAAAAACATCATCTACTAGTCCCTTAAATATACTTTCAGGATTAATTTACAAAATTCAAATCAATTAACTCTTAATGAAGTTGTGTTTATTTAAAAAACCTCCGTATAATCGCCTAAAATTCTAGTGGCGTCTCTTTCGCACAGTAATATGTTTCTTTCGTCCATCGCATTCCCAAGGGACATAGAAATCGGAGTTGCCCATTATCCTTTTAAAGCCTATTTCTTTTGGGAGTGGTAAGTGGAGTACTAAGTGAATTTGACATACCATTCATTTTCGCTTGAAGTGGTAAGTGATCGTGGCATGTCAAATCGCTAACCATGCTCTGTGTACTACTCACTTTTACTACCATACTACAATTCACTAAATATTATGCTCAAAAGAAATAGCCTCAGGTCAGCACATTTAAAAAAAAAATACTCACGCAATTAAAAAATACAGTTTTGTCCTGGGACTTTTTCCGGACCCTGTATACATTCACTGATCAAAAAAATGGAAACACCTAAATATTTTTTTAACCATATGGAATTAAAAAAAAAGTTTAAATAAAAGTTTAGTTAATTTAAACGAGGTACTATTTAAACATATTTTAAGATATTGGTTGTTCCTTTATTAGTGATACGGCACCTAATTTTCGTTTTTTTATCCAACACCCTGTACATTTTTATATTTTTGGATTCTACGTTTAATATGAGTAAACTTTTGTAGAAATCATATTTTTATAAAACTCGTTGTTATCGAGTTACAAGCAATTCTTTAATGTTAAGTCGGCCATAAGGATAAGGTATTATTAACTTTTTATAAATATTAAAGAGTTCTAACAAAAACCAATCCATTTTTTTTTAAGTTTAAGTAACATAAGTGAATTAAATTTAGTTACTTATCCTTATGGACGAACTTCACATTAAAAAATTGCTGGTAACTCGATAACCAGTTTTAAAAAAAAATTATTTCTACAAAAGTTTACTTAAATTAAACGTAGAATCCAACAATATAAAAATATGCAGAGTGTTGCATTTAAAAAACGAAAGTTAGGTGCTGTATCACTAATAATAAAACGAACACCCTGTATATCAAGAATATGTTTAAATGATAGCTCGTTTAAATTAATTAAACTTTTGTTTAAACTCTTTTTTTAAATTCATTATGGTTGAAAAAATATTTCAGTGTTTCCATTTTTTGGCGAACCCTTTATTTGATCCAGTTTCACTATAGTGAATGTGAATAATCACTAAATATGGTTAGTCAATTACATTTTTATTTTAGAAATCATTAACAGTTCTATTTTCTGCTTGAAGAGTAAAACATATCGTTAAAAGTTATAAATTCTACATTATATTGAAAGTGGCAGTTTTCTTCTAAAAACTTTTTTTCGTAAAAAATGCCTAAATGGCTCTGCAATTAATAATGTTACATCATTAGGCCGGTTTAGCATCAGACAGAAAAGTGCATCAATTTGTCTTCTGTCTTTAAATATAAAAACACTGAAAACAAAACTATTTCCACTGGAAGTTTTCGTTACATTTTTTTCAGTCATTTCAATTGATTTGAAGTCGAATAAGTGTAATTATATGTTTTGAGAGGATGCTTTCTTATTCCTTGCTTTTAGTTGCTTTTTACTGTGTCTGGTATTTTAAAATTCATTGCAATGTGCTCAAACTATTTTGCCAAACATATCGAAACCTTTTGAACTGACCGCACCTAAGTGGGAAACGAAAAAAATAACAGAAACAGTCACCAAAACCACAATTCTTAAATAAGTTTGTATAAAGTGGCAGTTTTAGTTTTTTTGACATGAGTTTCTGTTTTGTTTCCACTTTGTTAATTTTTTGGAAAACCGACATTAGATTCTATTGTCTTCATTCATCAACAAAAATACCCTAATCTTTCATTTTCTTATTATAGAAAATAAAACAAAAATTAACTCTGTTATGAATTAACACCTTATATTCCACTATGAAAAATCTAAAAATCGTAATTATTGGAGCTGGTGCATCAGGCTTGGCAAGTGCGATAAAGCTTATAGAAAATGGTTTTAATCATATCACTATCTTGGAAGCAGAAAATCGTATTGGTGGTAGAATCAATAGTGTTTTATTTGACAACAAAATAGTCGACCTAGGAGCTCAATGGTGCCACGGTGAAAAAGATAATATTGTTTATAGTTATGTAAAAGATTTAGATTTGCTAGAAACTTCCAGTTGTACATATAATAATAATCAATTTTATGATTCCACTGGAAATATGGTCAATAAAGAAGTAACTGATATGTTATTTGAAATATCACACAGCCTTGCATTTAATTATGAAGAAATGAAAGATAATAAAGAATCTTTCGGAAATTATTTTACAGAAAAGTAACATATAAATAAAACAAAAATCAAACAAATTATTAAGCTATGTTTTATTTGAGGTACATGAAAGAAGTAAAAAAACAATTTGGATCAAATAAAAGAGTTCTAGATGTCGCAAATTCATTTATGCAATGGTTCCATTTAACCACCTTATTATATGATGCACCTAAAAATTGGTTTCAAATATCAACATCTGGTTTAACCGAATACACATTGTGTGATGGCGATCCCCTCTTGAATTGGAAGGATAAGGGTTTTAAAACATTCTTAGATGTTTTAATGGTAATTTTAAATAAAATCCAGTTTTCCTCTTTAAAAAAATATTTTTTTAAGAAAAACTATCCAATTAAAAACAACGATTTTAATTTAATGGATAAAATTGTATTAAATAAAAAAGTTAAAACGATTATTTGGGATACCAAGCATTCCTTTGATAAAATTTCTGTTAGATGTTCTGATGATAGTTTGTATAAAGCAGATCATGTAATAGTAACAGCATCGGCTGGAGTTTTAAAACACAATTATAAATCCCTTTTTTATCCACAATTACCTTTGTCTAAAATAAGAGCTTTTGAAAATCAAGGATTTGGAACGGTAAATAAAATATTTTTAAAATTTCCTCATAAATGGTGGCAACCAGAAGAAACTTCTTTTTGCTTTCTGTGGAGTGAAGATGATAAGATTAATGTATTAAATGAATTTAATTTAGGCCCAATTAAGGTAATTTAATAATGAACTATCATAATATAAAATTTTACACTTCGTTTTAAAGAATGGTAAATCATGGTTGCATGATATAAATGGTTTTTACGTCATAGATAGCGATCCACAGGTATTAATGGCTTGGATGGTTGGAGAATTAAACGATGAAGTTGAAAGAACTGATGATAAAGTTATTGAAAAAGGGTGCATGTATTTACTAGAGAAGTTTTTAGGCGAATTTTATGATATACCTGAACCAACCAATATTTTATGGTAAATAATTAAACTCAAATTTGAAATTTAATTAATTTTAAACCATAAAAAGTTCTAGGTGGTCTTCAAATGAAAATTTTTGTGGTTCATATTCGTTTAAAAGTGTCGAATCAATCAATAGAGGAATAACTGCAAGGGATCTATCAGCTCCATTAATAAATACTGATAAAAAACCTGTGGTATTATTTGGAGGAGAACATACACATCATAAATATTTTTCGACAGTGCACGGTGCTGTAGAATCAGGCTTTAGAGAAGCTTATCGTATCATAAATTACTATAAGTACGTAATAAAACTTCTATTTAAATTTACTAAATATCACTGATTTTTCTTTTTATTGATATAAGAATATCGCCACCAATTTTTTATTTCTGTAATTTTCACTTTTAGATCAAATCCACAAAATCAGTTTCAACTGACAGCCAAATATTAAACTTAATAAAGTATTTTAAGACTAACTGCATATTTTTATTACATTTTTCCAAGGATAACTTTTAAAAACATTAGTTTGTATTTTTTATGATGGTTATTGAATTGAAATGATGGACTAGTTCGCTCAAATCACATCTAACGCTTTTGTGAGTATCATTAAGCGTGGCAGTACATTTAATAGGATTTGAATTGGTTTTTTAAAGGTAAATTAAATATAGGTTTCTTTAAAAGTATGATTTATTATATTTCGGAAGATGGCTGACTTTGAACATGCTGTTTATACTAATATTAAATGACAAAATACTTTAATATTTTTATCTTAAATTATCACAATCATACAAAAATCCATACAGCTTGCCATAATTGTGCATATACATACTAGGAAAGGAAATAAATTATACCAACTGAATGTTGTAAGATGATAAATTACGTTTAATAAATTATCGTTGGTAAAAAACGCTTACGTTCAAACTTGTAAAATTTGTTAAAAAAATAACAGTACAAAATATTATACACAATGTTAACAAAAAATGGAAATTGGAACAACCAAATTGAATTAATAAGTACCTAATATTTACAATTCGTCTCTTCTGTTTGTGTCATCGTCTTCAGTCTCTTCTTCTGCTTCTTCAGCACCAGCTCCTTCAACGCCTCCACTTTCTAAGAATTTAATGAAACCTTCCAAAGTTCTAGGTCCGCTGTATTCAATGATTTTATTTTCGCCCTTAGTGTAAAGTTTAAGGGTTGGGAAGCTTGTTACTTTAGTATGTTCTAATTCATTTATGGTGGCATCCATCTTTGCTACAACAACATCTTCATCTTTACTGAAGTGCTCTCCCAATTGATCGTAAATTGGTGCCAATTGTTTACAATGGCCACACCATGGAGCATAAAATTCAACAAATACATTCTTGGTGGGGTCAAGTGCCACGCTATCAAAGTTGGATGCAACTAAGACCTTTACTGGGGATGCATTCCAATCTTCAGGCAAATCTTGGCTCAACAAGTGTTGTTTCAATTTTCCTTCAATAAAGTCTTGAACAAAGGACTTGATGCTATCAGCAGTGAGTTCATCGGTTGGTGGTTTATATTTGGCCATATCATCTTCCAATTTAATAAGACGAGCTGCAGGTACTTCTTCCTTCTTCATTCCGAAGAATTCCAAAATTCTTTGATGATCTTCTTCATTAGCATCAATGGTTACGAAAAGAACATGTTCCCTGAATTGTTTGGCAACACTTCTAGCAGCTTCAGATACCTTTTCGAAGTTATCTTCACCCTTGTTTAAGAACAAAAGAAGATGGCTCTTGATCTCACCACCAAAGATTTTCTGTGCTGTTTCATGATTGAATTCAACCAAAAGAGGTAAGGCATTAGTAGAAACGAACTTCTTAATATCTTTGTCATCAGCTTCTCCTTCATAGACTGCTTTACCTTCATCGAACTGTAAACAAATGAGGTTTAAATATTTTATACCACAATATTATACATTTTTTTGGATTATTATTTACCTTCTTGAACAAAATGATGTCTCCATCTTTAGCTTCGTGTTCAGCAAAAACGGTTTCTTCTGAAGTAATTCCGAAGGGATGATCATCGAAAGATGCTGCTGCTTCCAAGAAAGCTTTAGCCTTTTCTGAAGTTTGATCTTTGAAGAAACCAACAACAGCAACATTATTGCTATCAATGAACGATTTACTATCTTCAACAGCTTTGAGGTCTTTGGCTGGTGGGCCTGTTTTCTTCAATAACCATGCAACAATATCGGCAGCTTGTCTACCACCTTTGAAAAAAACAATTATAAAAAAATGAGTTTTAGGATGAAGCAACTAGCGTACCTCCATATTCTGAAGGATTTCCGTTTCTGAAGAATTTCAATGTTGGGTATCCTCTAACTCCATGCTCTTCAGCTAATTCTCCTTGTTCTGTGGCATCGACTTTTCCCAATTTAATATTCGATTCTTTTTCTTCTAAAAGTTTGGCAGCCTTTGCATATTCTGGTGCTAAAGCTTTGCAGTGGCCACACCATGGAGCATCTAAATGATAAAAGAATTAATATATTAATTTTAATATTTTCTGAACACTCAAAAGATTACAGATATTATAAAATTTTTATCTAAATTCTAAAAATTTTTAGAAGTTAATCTAATAATTAGAGATTTTGCAAGATATAAAGTACATAGTGGACGACCTTGAAGATCGCGGCGAGTAAAAGGCAACGGTAAAAATTAAACGTCGACAAATTTTCAAGTTCACGGTTACGGCCAAAATTACCGATGGGTAATATATACCTGTAATTTTTGTTAAGACAACAGGTATCGCGTGTTTATGTCAAAAATAATTCGTAGTAAAAGAATGAACTGTCTAAAAATATATTTTAATTTCTGGAAAACCTTAGATGGTTAATGATGGAGATGATCTGAAGCCGGACATGTTGTTAAAGCAGTAAATAAGGTTGACGACCCTTTTCAATATCCTACGCCTCTCCTCTTTAAACAAAGGCGTATAAGTATAAAAACGGTACTTTATGCATCTGCGTATATAATTAATTACAATTCGTGAAATTGCACATCCCAAGCCAATGCTTGAGAAAATCAATGTATAGAAAAAACGACATACGTCCTAAGATTACGTTTATTAATTTGGGAAAGGACACGTGTATCATTCGCCGGATGTTCTAAGTAAAAAATATACTTACAAAATTCTACAAGAATATATTGGTTGTCGGTGATGGCATTTTTGAAATTTTCTTTAGTGAGAACCAGAACGCCTTCGTCGGTTTTAATGTCTTCTGTGTAAACTTGAATTACTAAGGCTAGTAATAAACAGCATGTTTTCGTTAACATCATTTTGACAAAAATGAAATGCCACTTCCCTCGGATTCTCGAATAGACTGGCAACTTAACTGATTACTGAAAACATAAAATGAGAGGCGGGCTAATGACACAACGTGGCAAAATTCGTGTGCCTTGCTGATTGGTCGTTGGAATACTGTATTTTCCAACGTAGCCAAGCTTATATATAATGCCGACTAGACTCAGAAATTAATGTATCGCCAATAAAAATGTAAATTAATATTATAATAATATATAGTATTTGGAGATTTATTACATTTATTTAAAATTAAAATATAAATCCATGCGTTTCAATTTTCGCAACGTGGCAACACTGTAAAAAAATTCAAAAATATAAAGTCACCTTGTCCTGTACGATAAAATCCAACAATTTATTACTTTACTTATAAAAATCACGTAGAGCAAATAAAGTATGCTTAATGTTTTAATTGCTTTATTTGAAAGGGTAGATAATATTCAAGTACATTGCAATGTTAAGTAAGAATTCTAAATAAGTATATATTAATGATAAGATTACTTTAATATGTAGTTTCTTTAAATAAGTATAAATGATAATGCAATACTTTGACCATTTCTAAGCTACAATTAAGATTGCGACATATATGACTACCGCTAGTTTAAAAAAAAACAAAAACAGCAAATATACAGGGTGTCCCAATTTGAGTTGCATTACATGGGTATCTATATTATTAATAAAGTTACAGATTCGGTTAAATGGGCAATGTTTTGCAGTTTTTTATACTTATTCAGATGCCGTTTAAAAAAACGAAAAATTTCGAGCCATTCCGAAGATAAACAGAAAAAAACCGAAAAATTCATTTTTTTTTAAAGTCGATTATTTCGTTAATTACAATAGTTACAAAAAAATGTTTCGGTCAAAAGTTATTCAATTCGTAAAAACGGACGTAAATATGTTTATTACTAAATTATCACAAACTTGGTTTTCAAGATATCAATAGCGACTTTCTTATTTTAAATGGACGCCATATTGAATTTTACGACAGTTAAATTTCTTTTTTTTTCTGATTACAACGATGTATTATAATCTTAAGTAAGCCATGACTTTTTGACAGGTCTCCTTTAAAGAATTACGGTTCAAACTGTCACTTTAGATTATTATATCGGTTTATTGTACAGTTGGTCCCAGCTGGAAGTAGGACAATGGTAATCACGATCGCGTATTCTTTGTCCTACTTCCAGCTGGGAGCAACTTTACACCAAGTTTTGGTGATTGATTAATCATTTACAAATGGCAACATTTCCTCCATCTAAATGAACAATATGACTTAATATATCCTATACAATAATCTAAAATGACAGCTTACTTAATTTACTTCAAATAATATCAAGTATTCCGTAGTGTATTACTTCAAAATAATACATCGTTGTAATCAGAAAAAAAATGCAATTTAACTGTTAAAAAGTTCAATAAGGCGTACATTTAAAATAAGAAAATTGCTATTGATATCTTGAAAATAGAGTTTGTGATATTTTTGTAATAAACATATTTTACGAATCGAATAACTTTTATCCGAAACATTTTTTTGTAACTATCGTAGTTATCGAAATAATGAACTTTCTAAAAACTTGTTTTTTCGGTTTTTTCCGTTATCTTCGGAATGGCTCGGATTTTTTTATTTTTTTAAACGGCTTCTGCATAAGTATCAAAAACTGCAAAACATTGCCCAATTAACCAAATCTGTAACTATATTAATAACAAAGATACCCATGTAATGCAAGTCAAATTGGGACACACCCTGTAGATGAATAAATTTAAAAATTAAACACATTTACTAATAAAAGGACAACTATCATTTTGGTCTAAGTCTATGATGTTACAGAAGTAGTTAATGATGGCGATCCAAATGCTGTTGATTTTTTAATTTTCTTTTTTTTATGAACTTACTAAAAGATGTTATACCTTACATCAGCCATTATTTGTTGTAATTTTTGTCTTTGTGTAGTAAATTAAACAAATTTATGGGAGCAACAAAGAATATAATATTATTAATAAAAATTGCGCGCTTTTGAGGTTTTTAGAAAAAACATAAAGGGATAAAATATTTTTTGTACTACTTTGTAGAAAATGCTCTTAAAATAAAAACTTAAGAGAATAGAGAATATGGAGTTTACAAAATTATATGGGTTATTTTTACCTGTTTTTTTTAAATCAAACTACGGGAGTATCTATAGAGCTATACAGGGTGAATCATTTAACTAAAGTATATATCTGATACGCTAAAATATTTTGAAAAAAAATTCAATAAAAGTTGTTTGGTTTGAAAGGGGAACCCACAGGTCTTTAGTATTTATCAATTTTTAGTTAAAGGTCATTTTCTTGTTAATTTCAATGATAACCATTTTTTTTAAATGAAAACCTGTAATTTTTTAGCGGTTTCAAAATCCACCCCAAAAAAGTAAATAGCTTTTGTCCACATGATTTTTTTATTTGGCAAATTTTTACTTTAATAAATTTCTATAAAAATTAAAGGAATCATCCTGGTATACAAAATATCAATATCATATGAAAGTAGAAAGACTTACAGTAGTAGAAAACTATAGAGAAACCTTTAATTTTACTTAAATATTCAAAAAGTACAAGTATTCTAAAAAACATTTATTATCACCAATTTGTTGAAATGTTGCTACATATCTCAGGATTTTTATAATAAAAGTACAATCAGATGTTTTAGAAAAAAGTAGATGAACTTTATTTAAAAATATAATTAAACATAATTTTTTTCTATTACTTTACTAATGTTTTGTAAAAGGACCATTGTTTCTTGTGAGTTGATTTATCTGAGCCCAGCCGATTTCCAGACTACTGTATATAAATGAAGATCTAAGTAGAATAGTATTACATGGATTTCACTTTTTTATTTTAATCATTTTTGCAACTTTGATCAAATAAAAAATTCAGTTTTATTTTTTTTGAAAATTTTATGATTCGATACTCAACTAAAACCTACAAACAGGTTCAGTAATAAAATATTCCTATCAAAACACTTCATAAACTAAAAATTATTCGCATTCCTGGCCCTTAATAATTTAATTTTTTTTTTAAATAGTTCAATAGAAGTCCTGCCTTGAATATTATTTAAACGATGCATCTATTAAACTTAATATATTATTTACAAAATGTGGCTGATGAAGTTTGAAAAAAATGCAAGGCATATTTTATTAAATACACCTTGCAAATTGAATGCGCATTTTAATTGTAAAAAAGCAACAAACGAGGTCGAAGTATTCACGATCGAAATTGTAAAATATAACAAAAATTAAGATTTTTATTCGTACTTTCAACCTGATTTCATCCCTTGATAAGATAAATTAATTAATGGCGCCTTGTTCAAGATTTTAATTAATTTAATTAGTAAATCGAGTTTTTTAAGAGCATATCTTCCTAGACGCCCCTGATAAATTTTCCTTAGGAAATAACAGAGAAAAGAAAATCAATTCCAATTTTATGGAGATTATTTTCAAGTTATCAGCGAATCACTGATAATTAATGCGAATTTAAAAAAAACTTGGGCAGTAAATTTATTATTATCAAAAATAATTTTATTTTGCAATCTCTAAAAGTAAAATTATGTTAAATTTTTACACTGCCTGTAAAACTTATGAAATAATGGTACTTAAAATTTGCTTAATTTTATTTCAAAAACATTCCAAAATTTTTTATTACTCACATGTAATTCGTATTTAAATTTTTTTTACACGTTCAATATACCCATGTTTTATGTTCCAATTATTCTCAAAAATTTATCTATACCTGCATAATAATCAAATAATATACCTAACTAATACTTACCAACTAACTTACGGAATACATATCCATATTGATTTCAAAACCATGTATTATTAAGACAGAATTTTTATTAATATATTTGAATATTTATCTTGGATAGACACAAATATTTCATATTTTATTACAAACAATAAATAAAATCTTATAAATAATATATGAATGAATAATTTGTGAAAAACTTTCTTGTTTCACTTAGAGATTAGTGTTAATTTCTAATAAGTATGTACTAATTGAAATAAAATTCTTTAAAATCGAAACAATTACTAATAAAATATTGAATGGAAAGGTAAAGTCTTCAAATATAGCCAAAAAAATTCAAAAGAATGTTGTTACTATCTTTATTAAAAACTCTAATGCCTGTTTTCACCAACGATTCCTAAAACTTAGGCATTGCATATATCGCCAGTTGCTAGGTATTTTTTATTAAATAATTAAAAATTAAACTAATGCTATAAGCAATGCCTAAATTTTAGGAATAGTTGGTGAAAACGGGCATAATTGTCCTTATGCATTTAGCATAAATTACTAATAATATATCCTGTTGACAAGATTTTTTATTGTCCTCAACTCAACCTATAATTTTTAACTTTGCCATAATTATTTTGAAATAAGAAATAAAAAATTACATCAACAAAAAGATACAAATTAGAACTATCAAACCAAACAACATTATTACAAGCTATTGCAAAAAAAAATATCAGTTTCTTCTTTCATCACACTTTAATCGCCCATCGAGGAGCGCAGCAAATTTAAAGGCAATTTCAGATAACTTTCCTGTAATTAATGTTGGTGGTTCCAGAAAAATGGAATTAGTCACTAGGGTGATGTATTGTCACTAAAAATTTAATTGAGTTAGTGAAATAAAAATGAATAGCACTTGTTAACCCTTTTTGAAATTACACAAAGATTTTCTTTTCCATTTTGAATAGATAAAAGGAAAGCGAGAGCCATTTATAAATTTCTTTTATACACATTTATCTATTTTTTTTAATATAAAATTTTAAAGGGGCAAGACGTCTTGTGTCTTGTATTTTACTAAGAAAAGCAAATTTTCTTTTAATTTTTTTATTTCAGAGAATGGAGAATCTAGAAGTTACTTCTGAATTATACACAGAAGATGAATTTGAGCACACACATGTAAACAGTGAAGAAAATATATCAGAATTTTTCTTTAAAGAGATCCCCTATTATCCTAAAGCGGATTCTGTAGGAGATCTAGATGTAGTTCGAAGAAATAATGAATACAAAAATGTTATTAAAATTGGTATAAGCCATGAGATATGTTCTTGATAATTATTTTATTTGTTAATTTATTTAGAGCATAGTAAACGAACTACTCTTAATGAAGTGGGTTTACAAATATGGCGAGGTGCCTTGTTATTAGCAGATTGGATAATTTTTAACCACAAAAATCTTCCGAATGGATACATTTTAGAATTAGGATCTGGTGTTGGTTTAACAAGTATCGTAGCATCAATTTTCAGGCCAGTAATTTGCACAGGTAATACTCAACATTAATTATCCAAATTCAAAATAATGCTTATTTTTTAGATATTAACGTTGGTGGACTGTTAGATTTAATAGAAAAGAATATCAAAAATAATACCTCCTTAAGCAAAAATTCTATAAAAGTTACAGAGTTAAATTTTCTTGAAGATTTTTCCAAAGAAATTATTGAACTACTACCAGAAATTGAGTTTATTGTAGCTGCTGATGGTAAAATTTTAGTACTGCTGTATTAATTGTTCACCATTTTTTATTAACTTTATTTTAGTGGTTTACGATGATAGAATAACTGATGGTTTAGTAAAAACGATTGATAAGTTATTGAGTATACCCCCGAAAAAGTCAATTTTTATTGCTATAGAAAAGAGATATGTTTTTACAGTAGCAGACTTGGATACATGTGCTCCTTGCTACGAATATTTTATAGAAAAATTAACGCTTCTACCATATACACACATAGAAAAATTATCACCCGATTTTCCACAATTTTTCAAATATCGAAGAACTAAGGAATTGGTTCTCTTAAAAATAATACGAGAAAATTAATAAAACATCATATTTGTGGCATTTTTGTTGTATGTATAATATGGCATAAAGATTATGTAAATAAATTTATGTAGACAACACATTTTGTAATTATACGTGAAAATAAAAATAGTAATGAAATACCGAAAGCTGCCTTTTTAACGAAACAATTTTCTCCATTTATTTTCGAAACCAGTCGCTAACAACTTTCCTTTTTGCAAATTGAAAATCAACCATGTGTCCCTTCCTCATTTCTTTATTTCTCACTTGCTGTTCCAACTCTTTTTTTAATGGTTCTGTTACTTCAGCTACTACTTTATCTTCTTTAATATACACAACCATAACTTTATTCGTGAAGTCAACAGATCGCAAGTTTTTTTGATAAGGTTGATAGCTATAATTTTCAACGTAACCCTGGGAATTACTACCGGATGGATTTACAAAGCTAGCCTCATCGCCAGATTTAAAATCCCTTCGATTTTGATCCTGTGGTGATGGTGGTTTACTATTTTCATTGGAGGGTAAAGGTGATTTTTCAACTTTTCTTCTCTAAAATTACGTAGATAATTATCCAATAATCAAGATTAATTTAATTTTACCTTGGTTTCCTTTTTAGTTTTTCTTCCAAGTTTTTCCCAGGGATCCCAAGACAATACTTTTGAGACAGAACTTGCATTGGAGCTTTTACAACTGCCAATTACTGACTCAGAAAGTGGAGAATCGGAAATTAAACATTTTTCTTTAGATTTAGTACAAGAGGTAGACTTTGAATTAACTACATCACCCTTAAAATGTGGAGAAAAAAATGTAATTTGGGAAGAATGGTAATAAATAATCAAATACCTTATCTACCTTAGGACGAATTAAATTTTCTAGACTGTCTTTGGCCTTTAACCAATCCCGACATATATTTTCATCTGAGCTATCAGGAGATAGTTTCAATATTTCCAAACTATTAAGGACATCATTTTCAGACTAAAATTATAAAGTTATTATTTTTTACACTAAAGAATAAATTTTACTAACTTTGGTTTCTTCAGTGTCTTTATTTGCCAAGACAGTTTTTGGTATAGCACCATTGCTTTGGGAATTGCCAGAAATTTCGAGGGAACCCTGCTCTTTTGGTAAGGAAAGTTTGCACACATCACCATCGGTATCATCTTTTGCTAAAAATGGAAGATTTAATTATAAAGAATTATTCATGTATCATCCTATTTAGTCACCTGGTGAAATTTTATTATCGTTGGAATTTTCTGGCAGGGACATATTACTATTTTTAAATGTCAATATTAAATCAAAATAAAATTTTAAGATAATTTTGACAGGTTTATGGAAAACAAATGATGTAATAAATAAAATTAAAATTTTTTTTAAATATTTATTTTACAAAAAAGAAACATTAAAAAAAACTACACTTAAAAAATTGAAGTGATATAAGTCAACTCTCTACTACAATTAATGGCAGTAACAATTATATCCACATTTAAGCATCAAGTTATTTTAAAACTGATTTTTCGAGAATACCTATTAAACAGATTTACTTTAAACCAACTGCTTTAAAAAACAATTTAATACTAAGAAAACTTGACTAGAGCATTGAAAGTTACAGACGAGTCGGATCAAATTTGGTTTTTTTACTAATTTATTAGGTAGTAGCATGAATACTTTTTTAATACTCACAACTTTTTAAATAAAATTTTAATGAAAGTAAACAATTTTCCTTCTGTAACACAAAATTGTTGATTGTTCTGCAGTCATAACTCAAGTTTCCCTCGTTTGATCTAAATTGATTAAGCTACATCCTGCCAGAGAGCTACCTTCTGCAACCTAGCACTAAATTAATTAGAGGGGTCCAAAGTTAAGGTACTTTTAGATCATTATATTTTTTTTATACATTCTCCAATTTTGTTTCCTTCTGGCAAGAATTAAAGAAATGACTTCCAAATCATCTACAAAAAAAATTATACAAAAATGTTGTTCGTACCAGCTTTTATGACTGCAGAACTAAACCACTATATTTTCCGTTTAGGAAATTGCTCTTATAATGTAATACATATGATTATTTTAATGAATTTATATATTATTTACTCCTATATAACATGCTAAAACTGGAATTTTCAATATTTTAACAACCAATTTAATTTTTACAAATTCAATTGTAAATATGTAATGCCAATAATTTTTAAAAGATATAGACAATACATAGTAAAATGTTCCATATTTTCGCCACCATACAGAAATTTGAATATTAGCCTTGTTTAGATATTACTTAAATCTTTAATTTCATCTCTATTTATCGCAGATAATTTAAATTTCAAAATAAAAATTATTCTTGTTATAAGTGCAAATTAAAAAGTTTATTTTTTGGTGTCCAAAATTACGAACTATTTTGATTGTTAGGTTGTTTACAATTGTATGGAGTTATAGTATCTACTATTTAAAGGACAATAAAAAACACATTATTATAATAATTGATTAAAAAGCATATTTATACAATTAAAATCAGGGAAATAAAATTAACTATTTAAAACTAAAATTGGAACATTTATTGATCAAATTTATAATTCATGTCATGCACAAATCTTCAAATTTAAAAGAAGTGAATTACCTAATAATTAATTCCTTCATTTAAAATGGTAAATATGCAAAAATACCATCATGTTACTTAATATATTTTAAGAATGAAATCCATGGCAATCAATAAGTTCAATTCTAATATCAATGTTTTTATGTATTCTTTAAAAATAAAAATATCCCAAGTAGGTACACATAATATCAATTAAGTTCAGTAGCATCAAGGGTTTAAAAAATATTTTGCAAAATAATAGATTTTCCTCAACTACGAATACATAATATAATATTAAAACAAAATATTTTCTATGATAATATATAAAAAGTTTAAACTAAATAAGTTTGGCCATAAACATAGGCATTACTTTTTACGTTCATCAAGTTAAAAACATTAGTCAAATATTGAGTCAAAAAATAAATTTTGAAAATATAACTAAAACGTTTGAAATTAAAATCCATTGATATTGATATGCCATTAATAGTTCAAAAGTTGTCTTGGCCAATAAAAAAATAACAGTTTTCTATAAGGTAATGCCGGCAAGTTGAAATGTTTGGTTTAAGATTAAAATAAGTATTATATTCTACATTTCCAATATTTAAAACTTTTGTTCAGTTGTAACAGGTCCTAGAATTCGAAAAAAATAGAAGTATCTAGGAAAAGGCACAAGTATTTATAGTTAACTATAACAAACAGAAGTTTTAATATTTAGAAAATGAGATTTTGATGTGACTTTCGTGTGCATAGAAAAAACATCAACAAGCCAGCTATTATCAAAAAGAAGTCTTTACTACTTTTTTACAATAAAGTGCAAAGATGATTATCACAAATTTAAAATCAGATATTAACTTTTTGGTCTGCTTGCTTTAAACTTAATGATAAACGTTTCCTGCTAGTTTCACCTGGACCCAGGGATTTACGCCTGGCAGGTGATTCTCCTGGAGTGGGAGTACCCTTTCTTCTTTGAATGCCTACACTTTTTCGGTTTGCGGGTGTTTTACTAGGTCCTGGTTTGTCATTAAAAGATGTCCCTGCTAAAACTCCTGTTTTATGCCAATTATCTATTTGAGCTTCTCTCGATTCTCTAAGTACTGTTCTAATATTCTCCGTATCTCCCACCATTTCCTGCAGCTTTTTTAGGGTGGTGTATAAGCACACAGCACTAACAAGTCCGAAATCAAATAAGCTGCACATGTGGATTACAAAATTTCGATACAAGTTATTTAAAAGTATTTCTCTTCCCTGATGTTCAACGAAAGTTGAGCAAGCTAAAGGTATTTGACAATCACCCACAAAACCGTTTTTCATAACATGCAAGTTCCATAATTTCATCAGCTCCTTTTCTCCTTCATTAACATCAGTAAACTCATCAATCATTTGCTTAGTCTTACTTCTAAGCCATTCTGGATCATTTTCTCCTTCAGAATCAATATCCATTTCTTTTGGATAAACTGGAAGGCACGTGGCTGTATGATGATAAAGTCTGTTATGGCCAGTAATAAAGGGTCTTTGCCCATCATATTCACAGTCATCTAATTCTAAAAATTCAGATAAACTTGGCTTAGGTCGCTTGGGATGACATACAAGAATGTGAGTAACTGTGGCTCTTCTAACAGGACCATTACGTGAAAATGCACATACTGACGGCTGTGTAATTAAATCATGTGGTGACCCTGTGTAAGAACCATCATATAATTCGTTTATCGCAACATCAATTCTTGCACCAACATTTATAGGAACATAAGTAAATGTAAATCTTGAATGACACAATTTTAAATGTTTCAAAAGAGTATATAGTTCGTTACAGTTTAAACTACACCAAGGGCAATGTAAATCTTCACAAGCCTCTGTTTGTTGTCTCGAATTGTTATTATAAACAAACTGATATACAATTTGTAATTTATCTTGGTTGCTAGTTGGTGAAGCCGCTTTTTCTGTTACTTCGTTTGTGGGATATGGAACAGGTTTCTCAACAAGCTTACTACAAGGTTTTTGCGACCAAATTAATTTGAATTTAATTATAGGTCCTTTTAAATATGCATCAAGATTATTACAAATATCACCCAATTCTTCCTTGCTCTCCCAAGTGGAATGCTTTCTCGGAGAATTTTTGTTATTCTCGGTAACTTCTTGCAAATTCAATTCATAATCAGCATCATTCAAAAGGCAGCGATTGTATTTATCATAAACAACTAATTCAGACATGTAAATTTTACAATTTTCAGTATTATTCATAGATTTTCTTTTCTTTGCTGCTGGCTCATCATCAACTTCTGGTTCTATATTATTTACTATATGACGAACTCTTAATAATAATACAAAAGTCCTGGCAAGTGGACCATTTGTTAGAGTAAATTCTTCAGTAGGAACACTAACGGTCGGCCATAACTGAGGTAAACTGTTATCTGTTGGATTTACTTGTACTTCTGACATTCCAAAGGAAGCTTCCAAAGGAGAAGAACTGTCTTTACGCTTCTTATGGCTAAACTTTACTAATACTGTTTCGATTTGTACTGATTTTACGGTTGGATCGATATTTTTGTCATAAAAACCTAAAAACGTTAGGTTCATAAAGCCTGGCAGTATCATGTTGAAGTCTTTTGTTTTGGAAGTGAGCTTATCTAATAATGAGTCTATTTTAAATCCTGTCCGGTGTTTGTGGCTTCTAGACATGCGATGTTTCATATAACTCAAAGTACGATATAAGAAGATTGGCTGTGAACAATACACAAACTTTAAAATAAAGTAATTGTTGTAATAGTTATTAGCGTTTATTATCAAACGTTGCTTTTATTTCATTTAAAACTTTCTAGTGGAATACTAAATATAAGATCAAATAAATCCTGATAAAGGAGTGGCAACATTTAGAAAAGCAAAAGATTCCATTATTTTTTTAAGCACACCCCTACATCTTTATTTAATATTTATGCGCTTAAAAAAAATTAAGAAAAAAGGAACTTAACATGATTATCGTTAAAAAATGAACTACTTAAGTTAGATATTTACTAAAATTGTATTTCATTAGTTAAAAATTAAAATACCCTAAAAATGAACAGTAGCTATTCACATAGGATTTCAATATGTTTTTTATTCTAAATTAACCGCAACAATAATTGTTTCCGGCAACTTTATTTTAAGGGTGAGTTTAACCTTTAAAAGAAATTGTTTGCACATTGATATAAACAAGGTATTCCTTTAAATTTAATACTTACCGAACACATATTTCTGGTACGAAGGTATCTATAAATTTGTGTGGGTTCTGAAATAAATAAAAATCTCTTTGTGTACTAAACTAAAGAAGTAAACACTGTTTAAGATGACTTACTTTCAAATGCCTGCAGAAATAACTCATGATCTGCTTGAATGTGATCCATTCGAGGATTTTTTGAAGAATCAGTCTCCTTCTCACGTTTTTTGGGAGGCATTTTACTCAACAATTTTGTAATCACAACCACAAAACACCAACGGCTGCACTGAATATTATTTTATTATTAAATATGCATGATGACACCCCATGAAATAAAAAGTCCCAATTTAGAGAGCATTGACATTTGTCACATTTTTTGGTTAACATTTTTATTAAGTTGGCATAAATGTCGATTTCATTCTAAGCTACTCGGTGCACTCGGAGCTAACTGGAGCTACCAAGTTCAGTTCGATTTTAAGAGGCATGGGCGACAAAAACAGTTTTGTTTTATTTTATATTATGGTCAATGTAATCTTTTGTTCGTTATTGTTACTTAACCTAAGCAGTTATCCCAAAATTCCTGGAGAAAATAAATTGAATTTTAAATGTTCAAATGGGACCTTCGTATGTTCGTACAAATATTTATGAGCAAAATAGTATATTATGAATAGTTGGCGCTGTAAATGGAGGATATTCGGTACTTGTCACTGTCAAAAATTGTGTTTAAAATGCATTCTTGTACCTTGTACCTTATAACTAGATATTCAACAAAACACAAATAGATTTATTATTTAAAGCTCCGGTAAAGCTAAAAAAACATGTACTAATGCGTTAAATCAAAAGAGGAAGTACCTAATATAGAAGTTCAAATTTTTACCATCAGAGGGCGAGCGGAATCTAAAAATTCCCAATTGTTTAATAAGAAGTAAAAGAAGTACTTTTTGTGGCGAGTATGTAGGTTTGCGGGACGAGCTTTGCGATATATGCATGTTTAAAGTTTGACATTTAATTTACATACAACACACAATACAATGTTAGTGCATATTGGGTTGCCAAAACATCATTTCCACTCCGCCCTTTTATTCCCTGTCAGTTCCAAGTAGTAATTTCTACTCCTAGGCAGTACAAAGTGACTATAGAATCAACGAACATAAAAAGTGATATTTTAGAGCCTGTCAAACGTCACAGAAGACTACTTTAATAACGTTTGAAGAAAAATAGTATATTGTTTTATTAGGAGTAAAAGAAGTACTTTTTGTGGCGAGCATGCAGGTACTTGTCATTGTTAAAACTTGTATTCAAAGGCATCTTTGTACCCAATAAGTACTTATTCCACAAAACCCAAATGGATTTATTATTTAAATTTCAAGTATATTAAAGTAATGCTTGAAATCAAATAAAAATCATGTCGTTTCTAGGTTCATATTCATAATTTTGTCACCAGAGGGCGAGCAGAACTCTAGAAATCCCATTAGTACTTATTTTTTCGGATTTAGGTGATTTAAGATAAATAATCTATTTAGGTTTGGTGAAAATGTACTTTTATGTACATAAATCCGTTAATTTTCGACACTTATAGCTACCGGCCATTCTAAACATATTTTAATTTAAAGCGCCCTTTACCGGTAGTTGAAATTCGAAAATTCCCAATATTCAGGTTTGGGGAAAAATGTGAGAGAACAACTAGATCGCCCTGTATATGTATGGGAAGCAAAATGAAGCAAACACGCTTCTATGAAAGTTCGCAGTCTATGATTACTGAAAATCACAGAACGTTACAGAATCGTGCATTCGTGATGCTGTTGATTAGTTGATTGCAGTTTCATATTTTTATTTTCCCAAATGGAGCAAGTTGGTAAGTTTTAATTAAATTTATTAAATTTTCTTGTATTTACTAGGAAAATTTATAAATTTTCATGCATTAATTATTTAAAACTTAGTATTGTTTGCTATGTCATGGAAAGCATTTGAAGATGCAAGTCATGATAATATCCAGTGCATGAAAATTTTTATGTTTAATAAAAAACTTATTTGTGTTCTAATTTTACTGAACTTTGATAGAAATGGAAAATGATAGCAAAGTTTCGAACGTGTCAATTGTGGAAGATCACTTAAAAGAGAACAAAGTAGATACTCCTTCCAATTGTAAAATTCCTAAAACCGAATGTGGCGACAATGATGGAGACAAACCTGCTGAAATTCCTGGCGAAACTGTAGATATTAAAATAGTCTATAATAAGAATAAGTATGATGTTAGTGCTTCATTGAGCAAAACAGTTGCAGATTTTAAAAAACAATTACAGGGTTTAGTAGGTAAGGTATAAAAACTTTAGGTTAAGAATTTTTTAATATCGTTAACAGGAGTTCCAGATTCTATGCAAAAGTTAATGTATAAAGGACTCCTCCAGGATAATCAAACATTAGGTAGTGTAGGAATTACCAAAGGTGCTAAAATTATGTTAGTCGGTTCAACCCTCAACGATGTCTTATCAGTATCATGTGTAAATAAGCAGGTACAGTTAATTTTTAAATTTGGCTCTTTCTATTTGCGGATTAAAATATACAGGGTAATTCAGACCACCCGTACCACCCACTTATCTAGAGAACGCGTTATCGCACATCACTAAAATAAAAGACTTAATAACCAAAGTAAACTTATTTTTTCCGGAACTGGAGGTAACTTTGATTTTTTAAGTGGCATCATAGGTCGAGTTTGGTATGATTTGATAGGTCTTTTAAAAACAAATAACTTATTAAAATATTTTTTTAATATTTTCTATAGTTTAGAATTTATTCGAAAAACAAAGAATATTGTTAAAAAAAGTAAATAAAAATTATTGCATATTTTGAAGAATTTTATAAATTTATAAACTCTTTCTACAAATTCTAATGTTTTACAAACTTTAAATATCATACTTGTCCATATTTCAACAAAATTCTTCAAAATATGCAATTATTATTATTTACTTTTTTTTAACATTTTTTTTGTTTTTCTAATAAATTCTTAAGTATGGAAAATATATAAAAAAATATTTTAATAAAAGTTGTTTATTTTGAAAAGACCTATCAAACCACGCCAAACTCGACCTATGTTGCAATTTAAAAAATCAAAGTGATATCCGGTTCCGGATTGTTCCGGAAAAATATAAGTATGGTTTGATAGGTCTTTTAAGAACAAACAACTTTTATAAAAGTATTTTTTTAATATTTTACATAGTTTAGAATTTATTCTTAAAACAAAAAAAAAATGTTTATTAGGTAAATAAAAATTATTGCATATTTTGAAGAATATTATAAATTTTCAAACTCTTTCTACAAATTCTAATATTTTACCAACTTTAAATATCATACTTGTCCATATTTAAACAAAATTCTTCAAAAAATATGCAATAATTTTTATTTACTTTTTTTAACAATAATTTTTTTGTTTTTCGAATAAATTCTAAACTATGGAAAATATTAAAAAAATATTTTAACAAAAGTTATTTGTTTTTGAAAGACCTATCCATCCATACCAAACTCGACCTATGTTGCCATTTAAAAAATCAAAGTTACCTCCAGTTCCAGATAGATAGTTCCGGAAAAAAATAAGTTCACCAAAGGATTCTTTAGGTTCACTTTGGTAATAAAATTTTTTATTTCGGCCATGTACGATAACGCGTTTTCGAGATTAATGGGTGGCAAAGGTGGTCTGAATCACCCTGTATACTTATACAGGGTGTTCCGGAATAACTATGACAATTTTTTAGGGGTGATAGAGGAAGTATTCACTTATAAAGTATTGCCCGGAAATGCTTCCTTAAAAAGTTATACCACTTCAAAAATTTAAAAAAAAATAGTTTTTTCTAATTAAAATAAATATTACAAGAAGTATTAATTTGAAATTTTGGATATAGTTTTGTCACATAAGGATACACATTTACGACCAATAAAAGTTTTTAAAATATTTTCAGGGGCGTTACATTTGGGGGGGTCATCAACTTTTTTGATCATATCTTTTGTTTCTTTACGTTTTTAGAAATTTTAAAAGTAGTAAAATAATCCTTGATCAACGTTCTACAGAAAAGGTACTCTTATTGTAAGTGCATCGTTTCAGAGTTAAAGCAGATTTTATAATTTTGAGCTTAAATTATAATTTTAAAAAACAACATCAAAGTAGACAAAGTATGCATTTTTAATATTGAAATAATACGACTAAACATCAAACACTATTTAGAAAATATTAAAGACTGCTTAGAACTTAGAATAAACAAAATATTGTGGTAATTCGCCTACTTTGATATTTGTTTGTTTTCAGATAAATCACGAAATTTTCATTAAAAAACCTAATTTGATGATGTTTTTCAAATTCATATTTTTAGCTAAAAATTATAAAATTTGTTATACTCTGAAATGAAGCACCGGACTTAAAATAAGAGTACCTTTTCTGTAGAACATTGTTCAAGGATTATTTTAGTACTTTTAAAATTACCAAAAACGTAAAAAAACAAAAGATATGATCAAAATATTACAAAATGTTACGCCCCTGAAAATATTTTTAAAACTTTTATTGGTCGTAAATGTTTATCCTTATGTGAAAAAACTATCGCCAAAATTTCAAATTAATATCTCTTGTAATATTTATTTTATTTACAAAAAACTATTTTTTTTTTTTTAATTTTTGATGTGGTATAACTTTTTAAGGAAGCATTTCCGGCCAATACTTTATAAGTCAAAAATGCTTAGTTTCACTTCCTCTATCACCCCTAAAAAATTGTCACAGTTATTCCGGAACACCCTGTATTTACAGTGTTTTAATTTAATTTTTAGGAAGTTGCAGAAGCTGAAAAGGCTGCTGCCGCAAAGGAACCGTTGTGCAAACAAAAAATACATCGAAAAGTTCTAGATAAAGGAATTCCAGATGATGTTTTGCCTGGATTAAAGAATGCTAATGTATGTTAATACTTCAAGTTAGTTTTTAATTGTAAATTGTATTTTTTAGGAAAGCTTACCACATGTACCTTTGTCAGGAATGCTGAATAAATTGGGTGGTAAAGTTCGCCTAACTTTCAAATTAGAGACTGATCAATTGTGGCTTAGCACAAAAGAGAGAACTGAAAAACTACCTATGAGTACAATTAGAAATATTGTTTCAGAACCCATTGAAGGTCATGAGGAATACCATATAATGGTAATAGATGTTAAGGATTTATTTAAATTATAATTTTAACAATAATATTATAGGGTTTGCAATTGGGTGCTTCTGAGGCATCAAGATATTGGGTGTATTGGGTTCCTGCCCAGTTCATTGAAGCAATTAAAACCGCCGTTTTAGGGCAATGGCAGTTATATTAATATAAAGAAATTCTGCTGGCATATACCAAAGTGAAGCATCAACTACTTTCACCAATTTTCTATTTGTATTTTTGTGATAGATGTTCGAATAATTATTGGCATCAATGCTTTGTATCCAGCAGGACTTTGTAACTTGTGATCATCAATGAATAAACTTAAACGTTTTTTATGGTAAGCATTTAAGGAAACGTTGACTCTAATTTGAATAGTTAAGACATGTATCTTGAGTTCTTTTGTTTACCAAGAAACATTATTTCTAAAGTGTGATTTTATAATTATTATGAAACTGTTTTCTTTAAAAATAAATATATTATTTAAAAAAACATGTTTTATTAATCAAAACATAAAATTTAAAACTAAAAAGAACAAATGGCACACGTAAAGTTAAAGTATGTATAAAAAATACAAATGGTAACTGTTAGAATACTAATTAATATTATTTGGCAATTTTTGGTTTTATTATGTTAATAGACTAGTCCGTGTTGAGTATTATCCATATTCTGATTGGATAGCTAAACTGAACTCGCCAGCAGGTATTGTTGTACCATGATACCAGATTCTTGTATCCACTAAAACTCCATCTCCAGGTTCAACAAGGAATTGTATAGGTCTACAAATCTGATCACACTCATTTGATGGCAGTAAGTTCCAAATTTTTGAGCCTTTTAATTGAGCTTGCCACATTAAACGGTTTATAAAATCTAGCTGAAATTAAAACCACACAATATACCTCAATAATTTTTATAGATGTCTGTCTTACATGCATAGTTGCTCCTGCATCATAACCCATGAATACATAATCTTTTGATGGAATTTCACTCTCTTTTGGCAAAAAATGTGGCTTTGAGTAATATTTTCTCATTTCTTGTAATATTAAGGGATGACAATTGCCCCTTAATAAAAAATTAACAGATTTATTAAAAGAATAATTTCATATTATATTAAACTTACCATCCAACATACCACGATTTCTCTCCAGGTTTATTATATACTCTTGATATGGGCATTTCAAAAACATCTTTAAGAGAAATAAAATTTGATTTAAAATGAAGAAATTGGCATTCTTCATCAACGCTTCTAATTGAGTCCTCAACACTTTCATATAAATTTTTAAAAAATTCAAAATCAAATTTTTTAAAAGCTGGCCAGTGTAAAAAAGCTCTTTTAATGATGACAGGCCTGGAGGTGTAGGCGAATTTCGAAAAATCTTCTCGAGTCGCATTAAGTAGAATTATTGGGGCAGTTACGTTGACACAAAATTGGCAGTCTGTTATAGGCCTAGTTGCTTCCCAAACGAAATAGTTGTTTGGTAATAAACATCTAATTCCTAGAGAGTAATATAAAAACGGTTCTAAAACGAGTGTGTATAAGACTATTACAAAAACAGGCAAACAAAATAAAATTATATTTTTAAATAAAAACGTTTTGGTTCTTTTTTTCTCATATGTTAAATTCTTATAGTTTATTCCATTTTGTTGTAAATCATTGTTAAGAGCTTGAAGCTCTTTTTTAAGATCTCGTATATTATTACATGTTTTTGGTTTTAACATCATAAATCTTCATTTTTTTGATTTTTGAAAAAAAAAGAAAAATAATTATTAGCCATGACAGTTGACAGAAGTTGGGTGTTGGGTTGGAAATTGGAAAATCATAGAATAAACCAGAGACGCGTGAGTATACAGAGTGATCTAAAAACTTCTGAATCTTTAATGGCCGGTGTAATTTGGGTATAGGCGATTTCAATGTTTACATTTTATTTATTTATTTTTGTCGATTTCAAAGAGAAAGTACAGCCACACCAATCAAGGAAAGCAAAATCGGTTTTCACATATCTTTTTTAGATATTTAAGAGAATGTCGAGATTCCCTTATTTTTCTAATATTTTTGTTTTATATTTATTTAGGGTGATTTTAAAAATTCAAAAAAAATTCTAAATTTCAAAAGCCTATAACGATGTTATAATACATTATTTAAGTCTTAAATGTAATACAAACATGCCTTGGGGTCTCCTTTTCTAAATTAATTTTGAAAAAATCGAAAATAAGTAGCAGTTTTCTTGGGGTTTGTTTTTAAAGAAAATAGTAAAATACGCGCAATTTTTAGTTCACAAAGACAAAAATTGCAAAAAATTATAGCCTGAAGATTCTACATTGCACCCCCCCCCCCCCCAAAAAAATTAAAAAAATCGTTAGAAGAAAACGTTTTATGATCAAAAACACAAGACCCTACTGAATACACCGGAGTTGAACTTAAAATGAAAGATCTATATGCAGACAAATTTAACATTTAATTTAAGAATTAACATTTATCACTTATCATCATTTAAGAATTTATGCATCCAGATTTAACACTTAATCTAAAAAACGGAAATACGGGCTTCTTTCCTTCATTTTTTAATTTTTATGACTTATAGCGTTTTCGGCTTACTTGCACTGGCCTGCACTGCGTTGCACTGAGTGCATTTCGGGTGTTCGGCTTATAATTTCAACTCGCATTTTCTCGGTGCCGAGTGTTCGACTTAGAGCGAAAAGTGCACCAGTTGTGCACTGAGTGCAGCTTTTCTCGCACCGGCTCCAAGAGCTCGTGCTGGTTTCAGTGCAAATATGGCGGACTTATTCCAAGATAATAACGATAATAACAAAGCTCAAAAAATAAAAAAAATTACAAAAATGGAAATGTTCCCAAATATTTTATCATCTCTTCTTCGGATGACGATAAATTTTTCATTTAAGCTGGGAAAATTTTAAAAGAAGTCCCAAAAATTAAAAGTTTCATGGATATATAGTTCTTGAGTTTGTTGAGTAATATTCCTTGGGTCGTCCATATTCATGAATTCTTTTTTTGAGACTTTAGTGACTTGTTAAGTTATGATAAATTCAGCACCGGTTCACTAAAAGGTGTTCGGCTTATAACGTGCACTGGTTTGGTGGAGTTGCACTAGAGGTGCCCTGGATGATAAACTGGGGCAATGCAAGTTCGCACCAAGTGCACTTAAGCCGAAAACGCTATTATTTGTGTTTTAAGTTCTTATTTTGTTTGTGTTTAGATATATTATTAAATCAATATTTAAAAGAAAAACAGCTAATTTCAACTAAATTTATTTTATCGCTTGCGCAGTTCACGTAAAATTTAACATGTGTAAGCCCGAAGATATATGAATATCATCAACTATTAAATCTTAAGTCATAGTTCTTAAATCTGGTGCATAAACGGTCTCATTTAATCCAAGTACTTTCCCAGTAAACCAATTTGTAACTTATATATAAAATACACATAGATAGCTGGTAAATTCTCCTATGTAGCTAATTTAACGTAAAATATATGTATATTTTACATATATAATATTATATTATTTTCTCTATGTAAGTAATAAGTAAAATTTATAATGTGTTATTTATATAGAATTATTTACATATACAATTCATAAGTTCGTATACTGTATATTTTATATATAAATAATTATTTATTATTAATGTAAAATATCGCCTGTGTTATTTACATTAGACATTTAATTTAAAATAAACCTACATAAATTATTTACTTATATTCTTTATGCAAATAATTCATACATAAAATATAAAATAAAATAACTTATTAGAAAAATGTATGGAATAAGTTGGGTTAGAATTTATTTATTTTGTTATAAATAATTTTAACTACTTAATTTTTATATTTAATGTCTTTATTTTGAATATTTTTAAAGTTTAGAATTTTTTCTTAATTTTTTCTGCAAAATTGCGCTTACCAAAGAAATCCAACATTCAACACCGACATTATTAGAAAAAAGTTGAGTTATAATTTATAATTTATTTATTTTGTTAAAAATAATTTTAACTACTTAATTTTTATATATAATTGAACTTCTTTTAACTTCACTAATTTATTTTTAATTTTTTTTTATTTGTATTAAAACAAATATAATATTTATTTAATGTGGAATTGCTTTAAAACAATGTTTTTGTGTATTCATTTCATGAAGCCTCGATGGTCCAACGGTTAGGTGGCTTGATTCGACAATTTGCGACTGCAACGGCGTGGGTTCGAATCCCGCAAATCCCACTTTAAGTTTAACATGGTTTAAGTTAAGATAATATTAATTTATTATACTTGTGAGTACTTACTAGAAATGGCCTGGTTGCTGCTAATTACTACATTGTACCGTCCAAGCAAAAAAATGATATTTTTTGTTTTTATTTACTTATATCTGATATATATTTTGTATATAAAAATTTACATAATTTACACATAATAACCTATCCCCAAATATGGCTGACATCCTTACATGATTTATCCCTAATTTCTCTCTAGATTTTACATAAGTTTTCTTACATGTTATATATATTTTACATATATAATACCTCTTTTGGTTTACTGGGTTATCTCTTAAATCATAAGTCTTAAATCTCAAGTCCAAAATGTTAATTCTTAAATCTCTCTGGATAAATAGGCCTTATAGGCCCACCATACACCAAGATATTTTTTGAGCAATTTATTGCACATTTTCAACTCAGTAGGAACTGCACATTGCGCAGTTGCGTTCTGAGTTTAAAATGCGCAATAAATTTCACAATAAATATCTAGGTGTATGGTGGACCTTAAGTCGTGGATATCGGCGACTTAAAAGTCAACTTAACCTAAAAATTACAATTTCTCGCGAAAATAAACTAGCAAATGGCATAATTCCAGAAGCAATTTAATTATAATTTATATAATTAATATTGATATCCCAAGACAAGTTTTCATTAAAAATGACCATTTTAAAACCATGCCAAATTCCCATGTTTTCGTTTAAAAAAGACACATTTCTACAGTATTTATTTCAAATATAAGACAGTAGTTAAAACATATAATTATAAAATTTAAAATTTTTATATATTATCACAGAATAATCTATTATATTCTAAGATTATATTGTGATTTTGTGGTAAAATAATAAACCGAACACCAAAATCCAATCTCTACTAAACTTAATAGCGTAAAGTATTCGTTTTATATGACTGGAGAGACGCTTAAAATTTTAAGAATAAGTTACATAAGTGTAAGCAATACTTTGTAAAGTTTTTCTTTAAGCACTGTTGGTGAGATCGGCTATAAAAAAAAAATACAAAAAAATATAAAATTTATAAAATCTTTTTGATTCATAAAACGAAGAGTTCAAGCTTTGTGAACATACAATCAACAGCAAAGATATCAAGGTAATCAAAAGAAACATGACCCAATAGTAAGCGTTCGCAGACAAGAGATCACACGAAATTTGAAAGAAATAAATACGACTTAAAATGCGTGAGGAAATCCTTCAAATTTCGTGCGATCTCATGAGTGTGAACAGGCTTGTAATCGAACTGCACCGAGTAAATAAATGTAAACCTCATATGGCGAGTAGTTTGGAATGATCACAGAAATAACAGAAAAGGGAGCGCTTCGCGCTTCTTCTCGGTGCTTCTCTGTTCCTCTGTATTTCCCGGCTTTTTGATACAGGTGGTTTCTGGTTTTATGGTTATAAATTGTTTATACAAATAAATCGCTTACAAGGTGCAAAACATAGATTTCTCATCTTTATTTGTTTTCTTTTATCTATAAAATATAAGGTAGTTATGCCACATATTTTATTTTACAAATCAAAAAATTTATGATTTTTTTTTAAATCTGCATTTGCATTTGGTATAAAATGGTCTAAACTTGTTTCATTTGGAATAACTAATAATGTAAAAACCATCCCCAAAAAAAAAACTTGAGATCAAATGCGTCTTACACAGTATTTTCTCATTATTTACAGTACAATTTAGTCGTATCTTAATTTTAATAAATTCAGTATTAATTGGAACAAAAATGTTCAGATACGTTTTAGAACAGGGTGTGTATTTAATAATTCAATTACTTTTGACTACATATGTTCTATTAGTTTTCTTATTTCTAATTTTATTTTCTACAAAATATTGCATAATATTTCAAAAATTTTATTTGTTTCTTCACCCTAAAATAATATGTAAAACATGTCAGAAGAAACAACATTATTAGAAAATCTGTTCAAAAATACAAAATTATTTTTGAGTTGAAAAATCACAAAATACTTACTCTATGAGCTAATTTTTTTGATTGAAATTATCAAGGAAAGCAGCCATAATTTAGGATGTTAGGATTCAATCAATTTTGTAAATTATCTAAAACAAATTGTAGTGTAATGCAAGCTCTACTTCCGATAAGACATCATCAGATGTATCGGGTATTGTCAGACACACAATGACAGTATTAATGACTGTGATGTGTGGCGATCCACAGCTCGACTTTACTTTACTATCTCCGGATTGGCCGCACAGAACTCGGGAAACTGTGGAAAACCAAGTGGAGATAGCGGCCGTACGTCCAAATACCACCAGAATCTTTACTGTACTAAAAATCGCTGAACAGGATTTGAACCCGCGCCTACGGCGTGGCAGCCTTGCACTCTCACTGCAGGACCGCTGCACCGATAAATTGAATAGATGTTACACATTATTGATTTGTTCGAAACCTAAACTGATTTTCCAATAAACATTACTCTTGAATTCTAATTCGTACTTACCTTCTTTCAGACCAATGTCAAAGCTAGTGAGTTTGAGGTTGTCTGGATTAAGGAGTTTTGGAATCAAGGATGAAGATGTCCAAACGGTCTCATTTTTTACCCCCATGACTCTATTTTTGGGTCAAAATGGGTGCGGAAAAACGACTATAATTGAAGCAATAAAACATGCCTGTACAGGAGATCTTCCTGGAGGTACTAATAGCGGACAAGGATTTGTTAGTGATCCATATCTTCATCGGATAACTCAATGTAAAGGTCAAGTAAGATTATCATTTATTGACATTAGAGGTAATTCCTGCACAATTGGAAGAATCTTAAGTTGTGAAAAAAACCGTAATAATGCTTTAAAGTTCTCCACAATGGATTCCTCAATTAAATACACTAATGGAAAAGGTGAACATATCACTCTTTCTGGCCGCATACAGGATTTAAATGTGATGGCTATGGATTTATTAGGTGTTCCTGCAGCTATTCTTAATAATGTAATTTTTTGTCATCAAGAAGATTCCTTATGGCCATTGGGTGAAGGTGGGGCAGTAAAGAAAAAATTTGATGCAATTTTTGATTCTGTAAAGTATGATCGTGCTGTAGATAATTTAAAAAAACTTTACAAGAAAAAGTTTCAACGTCTTAAAATCAATAATTTAGAATTGGAACATAAAAAAGGTACAAAGGAAAATGCTTACCAATTACAATTAAAGCTTTCAAATAGAAAAGAAAAATTGCGTGATTTAAACAATAAAATCAATACGAAAACAGAGGAATTAGTACCCATTAATGAGAGATTGGAAGAAATAAGACTACTTGAAATAAACTTAAGTAAACTACAAACTCAATTAGCAACAAAGCAAAGTGAGCTCGATCATATTAAGGAAACACAAAAGTCTTTAAAATCTAATCTAAAAATAGAGTACGAAGGATCTGATCAAGAATTGCAGAAAGAAATTGATAATTTTGCTAACAATCAGAAGAATGAGGAAAGGAAATTACAAGATCTAAATTCAGAAAAGGAAAATTTAAAAAAGTCCGAAATAGAACATTCTGAAGCTAATAAAAAACAAAGTCTTCTATTAGTTCAAATTAGAGAAGAGTTAAAAGTTTTAAAGAGTAAAAAAGAAGAAAGAAACAAATTAATCAATAATCTATATGAGCGCCTAAATATATTACCAAAATTATCAGATGATTTTGATGTGGCAGATAAACCAATCAGTCTTATTAAAGAGGCAATCCAGAAAAAACAAAATGAATTAGAAAATCTTTCTGAAGAACATTTAAATGAAGAAAAAAAATTGCGCCAACAAGTAGATCAAGGCAAAAGTAATTGTGACAAAGCATCATTAGAAATTTCTTATAAAAATAAAGAGATTTTGGAATTACAACAACAACTAAGGGAAGTTGAAGCCAAATTAAAAGACATCGATGTGTCTGATGAAAAGTTAGGAACATGTGAAAGAAAAATCAAAAGGATTGACCAAGACTTGACAACATTGAAAAACAGTTTTAATGAAGAAAACCTCGTCAAAAGTATTGAAAAAGATAAATTAGAGATTAAAAAATTGGAAGAACTTCTAGAAAAGTTGGATGAAGAAAATAAAATTCTGCAAAAAAACAGCATTATAGAAAACCAATTGGAAAATTTAACATCAGCTATTAAAACCAAGGAAAATGAAATATTTAAAATCAAAAACTTAAATCATGATAAATTTAAGTTGCTCTTTACAGAAATTCCTGAAGTAAATATAAAAGAAAAAGTTGAAAAATTGCAAAATTCATCTAATACAGAAATTTTGGAACTAAATAGCAAAATAAATATCACTCAAAAGCAAGTAACTACTCACGAGATGGAATTGAAACATCTGAAAAAATCGTTGGAAAGTTTAAATCTTGATCTTAAAAATAATAAAAAACTGGTTAGAGAAACTTGTGGTGATACAGAATATGAAGAGAAATGTAGTATCTTAGAACAAACTAAAAATAAAAATCAGAAAGAAAAAGGCCAATTAAGCTCTGCTATCATTTTATACGAATCATTTATTCAAAAATTAAAGGAAAGCAAACGTTGCCCTGTTTGCACCTGTGATTATGAGTCAAAAGGTAGCGCTTTAAAGGAAATCATAGTTAATCTGCAAAGTAGTATACAAAAATTCCCACAAAAACTTAATGAAGCAGAAACAGCTCTTGATAAAACAGAGCGTGAATACCGAAAAGTATTGGAATTAAAACCAATCAATGTTGGCATCAAAGATTTAACAATAAAAATTTCTGAAATTGAAAGCAAAATTAAACAAATCCAACAATCTCATAATGAAAGTAATTCGTCTCTATCAAAATTACAATCGAAACTTAAAAAACCTCAAGAGATCTACAATACTTGTGTAAAATTAATAAGTAGTGCTGCCTTAATTGACGAGTATAATGTAGAAATAAAAGAAAATAAAAAGAAAATGGAAGAGTTAAAGCCACAAATATTACAGGTTGAATCAAATTTTTCCAAGCAACAAGTTGAGGCTGAAATTGATTCCAAAAAACTGGACCTTTCAGATTTAAGACAAAAGTGTGAAAAGAATCAAAAAAAGGTTAATTTAAATAGTAAACGGATGCAAGATCTTAGAGATGAAAGAAACAAATGGACTCAAGAACAGTTAAGAATCCAAGGTCTTATGCAGGGCAAACCCCAATTGGAAGAGCGAATCACAGAAATAAATATCAAACAAGAGCGTCTTCGTAAGGAAATTACCGATACCGAAGTAATATTGAGTGATTTAAATGCCGAGCAAGAAGATTTTGAACTTAATTTAGAAACAACCCTTGCATCAAATCGTTCAGCTTATCAAGTTTTAAATAAAGAATATCATAATTATGAAACTGATTTCAAAGAAATTTTAAAATTACAAACTGTTTTAAAGACATTAATGGAAAAAGGTTTGGACATCACATTTAATAACATGGTAACAGAAATTTTGGCTAAGGAAACCAAGATAAAAGGGATACTTAAAGATATGGATGCTGTATCAAAGAGTATCGAGGACATTAGAATTCTCTTAACAAATCGTGAGCATCAACTGAGAATATTAAATGATAATAAATCCCTACGAATGAAAAGGCAGCAGGAACAAGTTGTAATGGTGAACATTCAAGAAATTAAAAATAATATAGGAAACCAAAACTATCGAACAGTTCAGGATGAGAAAAGACGTCTTGAACTAAATAGAAATGAAATTGATAAGGATATTCAAACTAAACGTGGAAGCATACAAGAGTTGGAAATTGTTGTTAAAGATTTGAAAACTGAATTAGAAAAGCCCGCTAATAAGAATGCTGAAACAATCTACATGAGACAATTCTTAAAAACAAAGATCCAAGAAAAATCTTTAGGGGAGTTGAAGTTATACACTGAAGCTTTGGAAAATTCCGTTGTTAAATTTCATAAGAGTAGAATGGTAGAAATCAATAAAACTATAAGAGAATTGTGGAGGTCAATTTATAAAGGAAATGACATAGACTTTATTGAAATTGATACAGAAATAAATTATACTGGTTCTAGACGCCAGTACAAGTATCGAGTAATGGCTATGCGGAATGATACTTTGATAGAAATGAGAGGAAGATGTAGTGCAGGTCAAAAAGTTTTAGCTTCTTTGATAATCCGAATTGCTTTAGCTGAAGCCTTCAGCAAAAATTGTGGTATATTAGCTCTGGATGAACCAACTACTAATTTGGATAGGGAACATATACAGGGTTTAGCAGATTGTCTGGCTGAAATTGTGAGGACAAGACAAGCACAAGTTAACTTTCAGTTAATAGTTATTACTCATGATGAAGAGTTTTTAACCACTTTGAGAAGAGTTGACTCCATAAAAAGTTATTATGATGTATCTAGAAATATTCATGGTAATTCTATTATTACTCAAAAGATTCTTTAAATATATCTAATGTTTACGCTTATATAATTATAGTATTTTTAATGTGTTTTGTTTTTTATTAATAAATTCGTTAATTTATTTAGTTATTTTTTTAACCTGTTGTTTGTTAACCAAAAAGTTAGATCAATATTAATCTCCAAGGTATCTGTAGGACAAGTTGAAAATTTATGATTGCCTTGGCAACGTTATTTGGGGCTTGAATTTTACCAAATCGAGCAATATAATTTTTTTTATAAAAAGCCAACTTAAAAATAGTCGATGTATTTTTAATATAGAATCAAAAACATTTGAAACTATATTTTAAAAAACATTTTAAATGACAACTGTCTGCTTATATTTTTAATAATTGTTTGAAGACGGTTAAAATAGAATTGGATGAAATGGACCCATGCAAACATTATGAACCACAGGTGATAAATCATAAAATGATAGCTAGATGTTTGGAGGAACAAGGTTTAAAGGGTGAATTAGGGCAATTAGCTAGAGCAGAAGGAATTCCTTGGGCAGAAGTTGATCATATTCGATTGGAATTTATGAGTACTTTCTTAAATAAATATATTTTTTTAAATATTCATCTCCAGTATTTCAGATATTGTGAGAATTGATCACATTTGGGTTTTACCAGGATTGAAAGTTTTAAGTTTAAGCAATAATTTAATTGAGGAAATTGAAAGTCTGAGCACTTTGGTTAATTTAACGGAATTGGATTTATCTTTTAACAAATTAAAAAAAATTGAAAATTTGAATCAATTAGTTAATTTGGAAATTTTAAATTTTTTTAATAATTTTATTGAAACTATTGAAAATTTGGATGAGCTACAAAAATTGGTGATTTTTAGTATTGGAAACAACAAAATTGAGGATTGTGATAATGTAAATAATACACATAAAAATAAAAAAGCTTCTTATAAACTTTTTATTGCTAGGTAATATATTTAAGAAGATTTAAGAAGTTAAAATCTGTTAATATGGCCGGAAACCCATGTGCATCCAAGCCAGAATTTAGAATTTTTGTTGCAACATTTTTACCGAGTATCTGGTACTACGAATACAAGTTAATAGACAATGAGGAGCGAGAAAAGGGAAAGGAAATATATCAGTAAATATTCTTTAAATTTAAAAGTGTCACTTGCTTTTAATTAAAACCTTAATTTCTAAATAAGTAATATTCCGTTTTTGGGTTTCTCTCTACTTATGTAATATTTTTAGAAAACAATTAAATAAATTAGAAGCTGTAGAATCAGTAGAACGTGAGAAACAAGAAAAAATTGAAGCTGAAATAGCAGAAGCAGAATTGCATTCAGAAAGCTTTGTTGAGTTTCTCGGAACCAATTTTTTATTTCAACAAATGTTTGAAAGCGACAACGAAGGAAACTTATTTTTAAAATTGGGAGATGAAGCGAAGGAATATTATACTGAATACGAACAACAATTTTTAGGGTTGACAAAACAAATATTTGAAGTGGGTCAAGAGCAGTACAGAATTCGTAAGGCCGAAGTCGAACAATTTTTTACAGTAACAGAAGGTGGAAAAATAAAAAATCAAGAAGAAAGCGTAGTAAGTTTGTTTGCTTTTGGTCATTTTATTAATAACGTATTTAAATTTGTTATAAAAGAATTTGTAGGAAGTTATGGAAAAATTTTGTGCTGATAAAAATGATTTATTTAAAAAGATTCGTAATTTTAAAGATGAAGGAATTTCTAATTTAAGTTCTTCAAACTTTCACGAAAGAATAAATGAATTCAGAAAAGAATATTATGATACGATTCATGATCTTTGGAAATCATTGATGACTCTTGAAATGAATCTATTTGTGCAACTTGAAGAAACTAATCAAAATTTTGAACAGGCACTTACTGAAATGATCAATCAATTTATAGAAATTGCCCAGGGTGTATTTGCCCAAATACGAAGCTCACAAGGAAATTATAATGAACTAATTAGTGAAGTCGCTGTAAGGTACTTGACTACAATAACGATAACTCCTGAAATGATTGTACCATCAGATATTGCTCCGGTAGATATAATTTTAATTATAGGTTTCATTTTAAAAATTGAAGTAGTTATTTGTTGATAGGGATACTTTAAATAATGCATTATCTGCATCGCATGATCTACATTTATTAGTTATTGATAATAGAGAAGACAGATTAGTAAACAGAGCAAGAACATGGTTGAATAATTTAGTGGCCGACTTACAGAGGTTTATTTATTTTCTTATCCACATACATATTTTATTTAATAATAAAATACCTTAATTTTTTTTAGTGATGAAATATCAAGAAATAGAGCAAAAATCTTTGAAATAAACCATTATCTTGATATGCAGAAAGAAGATTTTGAGGAATTAGTTAAATTGTCAGAAGTAAACCCCGATTTATAAAAATCTGATTATATTATATAATATTTCAAATACAAAAATAAAATTTATTTGGCCTTATTTTTTAGTGCTTGAATGTACATTTCAAGACTTTTTTGAACTTTTGGTTGTTCAACGAAAAATAAGAATTTTTGGACATCTTCCTCTTGATTGTCCATTAAATCCTAAAATAACATAATTTATTGTAAAATGTAAGGAATAATTTAAATAAGTTGTACCTGTAAATCTTTACTTCTTAATGCAGTTTTTGTGAGTTGACGTGCCAATGGATGTATTTTAGCAAACCTTTGGAAAAATTTATCTGCCTTTGCCAATCCTTCAGCTTTATCAGCTGCTATTTCATCAATCATTCCTACTTTTAGAGCTTCCTCTGTTGTAAATAATTTACCCGAAGTCAAAGCCAGCTCGGAATCTCTTTTACTTATGGTATTTCTCATTGTTGCAATAAACCAATTTGGGGCAACAATTCCCAACTGAGTTTCATTAAGTCCTATAGTAAAATTATTTAACATAATTCGATATTCGCAACACATGGATAAAAGACAGCCTCCTGCAGGGGAATGACCGTTTATTACTGCTACGGTAGGATAGGAAGATCCATACAATTTTAACCAAGTATTTTGTAATGCAGTCCAAAATGCACGGACCCTTTCTTTATCTGGTTTGTACATTTCCATTATATCTAAACCAGCAGAAAATACTTTATCAGAGGCCTTAAATTAAGAAATATTTCTCGATCAACTTATATCGTACGCAAAAAAGTTTTACACTTACACTAGTAAGAATCATTCCTTTTACTTTAGTATCAATATCATCAAAAGCATTAGATAGATCTGTTAGTAGTTCCAGGTTCAAGCTATTTACAGGTAGCCTTTGCATCGTCACTGTAGCGATACCCGATTTTTCATTTATTGAAATATCAACCAATTTCTTTGAAGAACTATAATTTCTTAAGTTTCTAACGGGTAGAAGAGTTTTCACCAAATTTCTCAAAAGCATTTTTGTTTTCTGGTTTTGATGTTCTAAGAATTTATAAAACTTGAAAGTTTAGTTTATGAAACTTTATTAGAACTTTAAAGTCCAAAGTGCAAAAATTAAAAGTCAACAAGTAAAAAAAAATAATTGACCATAGAATAAAATTAGAGAGAAGTAGAAAATCTAGGAAACGATTGATTTCTGGGAATCCAACAAATTATTCAAAATTATGATTATTAAAGCTTTAAAAATATTATGAATAAAACTGGATTTATTTTAATTATTGAAGAAGAATATTTGGAATATATTTTTTTTGATATTATTAATGTAATGGATCACTCTGTATACACATATGATGTGCGTGATTCTGTGATTTCTTATGAATGACTGACACTTGTTTGACACTTATAATCGTTTTTGACATCTGTTTTGACTAGACAATTTGATAAAAAATAATTTTGGGACAGTGTTTTGCTACAAGTTTTTCGAAGCAAATCATAATAATGACCTCCTTCTTCCAAGGAGCTCTCGGAGGAAATCCATTTTCTACTCCCGTTGGAAGTAGAATAGGTAGGTCATTATTGTGAATTACAATAATCGCAAAACCGGATGAACGTAATGCGTAAATAAATGTAGCCAGAAATAAAAACATTTATTTTATGATAAGTATTCTAATAATTTTAGTTATTCTCATGTTGAAAATTGGATTGTTCTTTTGTCTTTATAAGGGATAAACCCCTCGACATTTCATAAGTTTGCATAATACTTTAATAAGTACTTCGTGGTTGGTTTAACGAATTATAAGATACAGTTACATGATAAATAATTAATTGTGGTTCTAATTAACTTAAGCATTGTTTAATAAAAAGACTTCTTGTATTGATTTAATTTAGCATTTCTTATATATTTTTATGATTATTAAACCGAGTAGATTGTAGAATGTTGATAAAACATTCTTGTTCTTCTAGAGAACGCAACAGATGGGACGTTAGCGTCTGAAAATTGGGCGATAAATATGGAAATTTGCGATTTGGTTAATGAGACTGAGGATGGTCCAAGAGATGCTGTTAAAGCAATTCGTAAACGACTAACTAATAATGCGGGGAAAAATTATACAGTGGTCATGTACACCCTAATTGTTCTTGAAACATGCGTAAAAAATTGTGGTAAAAAGTTTCATGTTTTGGTGTGCAATAAGGATTTTATACAAGAGTTGGTTAAATTAATCGGACCAAAAAATGATCCACCAACTGCTATCCAAGAAAAAGTCCTTAGTTTGATACAATCTTGGGCTGAAGCATTTAGAAATCAACCAGACCTGTCAGGTGTAGTGCAAGTGTATCAAGATTTAAGGGCTAAAGGTATTGAATTCCCCCCTACAGATTTAGATACAATGGCACCAATATTTACACCTCAAAAGGTACATTTACTGTTATTCAGAGGATTAATAAAAATTAAAATCTTTTATTATAGAGTGTTGAAACCGAAGTATTGCCTAAAGAACCAAAAATTCCATCTTACCATGGCTCTCCTGTTGCACAGCTGGCTCACCTACCAAGTCCTACAGGAATTATGCCGGAACAACGAGCAAAAATTCAATCTGAATTAGATGTGGTACAATCAAATATGGCTGTTCTCAGTGAGTTGTTAAGCGAAATGACTCCTGGTAATGAACAACCTGATGAGCTTGAACTATTACAAGTACCTACCCTATTTAAATTTTATCTCCAATAATAATTAATTATTCAATTTCAGGAATTAAATTCCACTTGCAGACAAATGCAACAAAGATTGGTTGATTTAATAAGCAAACTTGCAAATGATGAAATTACTGCAGAATTATTACGAATAAATGACGATATGAATAACGTTTTTTTGAGATATAGCCGTTGGGAAAAAAATAGAGACCCAGGAAGTCATTCCGCTTCAACAGTTTTAGCCAAAGCAATTTCACTTCCCAAGAATGAGGCATCAGAGAGTCTTATAGATTTCGGTCCCCCAGATGACTTAACAGATAAATTAAGCAAAATGGGTAATTCTTTTCAAAATTTTAGTTATTTGGTTTATTTAAAACTTTTTAGGACTTTCAGATGTTAGTGCTTCCACACAATTATCTAAAGTAGATACTGTAACGGCAACTAATGGTCCACCAGGCGATGATGAATTTGATATGTTCGCCCAGTCTAGAAAAGTATCTTATGAAAATTCAAAGACCAGGTAATACTAAGATAATACTAACATCAATCAAGTACTTGTAAAGTATTTAGTTTATAACAAGTGTGTAGCGTTTCAAATTAAAAATTTGAAAGTTAATAATTTTGGATTGTAGTATAAAGAAATAAGAAAAAAATAAAAAAAAATTCAAGGCGACTTTTTGTTCAAAAGATATGAATTTTTATATAAAATATGACAATCTTACAAATGAGTAAAGGAGTATTGTTAAAAATTCATATTTCGCTTAATAACTAAAATTAAAAAACAAAAATTCGTACAGATAAGTTTGTAAAAATTATCGATATTGTTTTATTAAAATTTTTAAAATTTAATTATTTTTTAAGGTACTAATGTACTAGGTAATCCTAGAAAAAATTTGATTTTTTTGAGTTTTTGGGGTGTAAATTTTTTTTGGAGGTGTAGAGGGCAAGTGACCCCCTACATTTCATTCATTTTCTAATACCTCTCATTTGCGGGGTCGATTTTGAAAATATTCGAAAATTTTTTGAGATATTTTTAAGGCTACGGGCTTGAAATTTTTCATGGAAATCAATTTTTATTGTTTTTCTCGAAAACTATTAAAGTTAGCGATTTCAAATTTTAACCAAAGGTAAACATCGTGGATAGATACGTTTTAAAGAATATTTGGTTAAAATCGGTTAAACAGTTTTTTTTTGAAAAAAATTCGCAAAGTTTTTGCAAAATTTTGATACAAAAACGGCCCTGGACGACGCAATTTTAAACCGAAAATTACAATGTTCACGGAACTTGGTGGAGGAGATGACGGTGCAAATTTTAGGCTATTAATCGTCCTGATGGTTCTAATAGTTTCGAAGATATTAATTATTTTGTGAAAAGTGAAAATTTTCCGACCGCAATTTTGGCTCCAAACGGAGATTTTGCATATTTTTGCTACATTTTCGGCCATAACTCGATAACGAAAAGAGATAGCAAAGTGAATCTTTTTTTGTCGTAAAGTGGACATTGAATGCTTTGAGAAAATGTAAATTACGTTGGGACAAAATAAAATGTGAGGGGGTGATTAGATCAAAACTCGAATAAAAATGCGACTTTTTTAAATGCGATCTTAAAAAATTTAAGATTTCGTTGTTTTTTCAAAATTTAAAAAACCCTATGCGTGGGCGGTTTTGTTACCAAGAGTAGATTCATCAAATTTTTTAAAAATGAAAATCCGTTAAAAAATAGGCCAACGGGGGCCGCCGACCCCTAAATTCAACATTTTTACTATTTTACGCCATAACTTTTTAACCGCACAAAATTTAAAAATGCCCTATGCTCATTACACCACAAATATTGTTCTTTGATAATCTGATGTAAAATTGAGAAAATTTTAAAAATTGACGGCTGCAGTGAGGGCCGACCAAAGCGCGCGTTTGCGCTATTTTATTAACATTTCACTTGGGATTTTTTTTTCAAGTCCAGGGGTAAAATTTAAATGTGCTGATTTTTTTTCGCATAAATAATAAAGAAAGAAGGGAAATAAAAAATATTGGAATAATATACACGGTCGGCGTCGAAAAAGCACTAATTTAAAACTACAAATTCGAGGACGCCAAAAGTACAGAAAAAATTGAGATATCAAAAAAAGCGCTCGTTTCCTGATGTAGCGCGGTAAGTAGATGGCAAATCAAGAAACTGCGATTTTTTTTTCACCTGCCGATCTTCTAATCGAAGCCGCTCAGTTTTAGCTCTTTTGCCGCCCGAGAAAACGCTAAATTTGTACACTCAGCGTGCCGGCACCGCGACGCCCCACCGTCGCGCCTGGAGACTTAAAAACGGCTGCGGTCCATCCCCAGGATGTAAGAATAAAAGGGGCCAAATTTCGTCGCTCCACTTTAAAACCGGACGGGGGTGCGATTTTTCAAAGTTGACGCCGACGAAAACCGGAAAAAAAAGCAAGAAAAATCGCCCATTTTCGAGAATTTTTTTCAGAGTGTTATCGTGCTCGGAAAAATTTAAAATTCGAAGCCCACTTAAAATCCACATCCGTCTTCACGATTCAACCGGAGTTTTAAAAATCTGACGAAAAAAGCTACCCTTTTAGTGGCTCCGCGCAAAAAACGTCCGAATTCGGGGTAAAATTACAAAAGGGGTCTTTTCTCCGCCCCCTTAATAGATAGGTCCGGACGGGTCAAAACCGTCATCTTCAGAATTTGGTCTTCTATAACATACTAAAATTTGATGCGATTCGGGGTGAATATCGGACACTGAGGGGATGAATTCGAAACTTTTGTCTTAAAATTTTCTCCTCCATACGCATACAAAATTTCAACTCGATACGAAAATAAATAAATAAATTTTTCTTATTTTAGTGGAAGCACATATAAAGATAATTTGGAACCAGATCAAGTGTCTGGAGGATTAAGTTCTTTTACTGAAAACCGTAAAGCTGTAAGTATAAGTGTTTATTAATTGGGCATGGTATTTAGGGCAATTTTTTATTTTGTTTGTTTTATGTGATATATGTAGAACACACCACAAAATGAATTTGATGAAATGGCTGCATGGCTCGGTGAAGTAAGTGTATATGTTGTATTTAATTTTGCTTTTGATGTTATTTTTTTAAATTACTTATAAAACAACCATTTAACTGTATTTATTTAATTAGGACTCTACTAACAATGAGGAATCTGTAACCAGCAGTGAATTTGAAAGATTCCTGGCAGAGCGTGCTGCTGCTGTGGAATCACTTCCTTCCACAACCACTTCCGCAAGTACCAAACCTTCAGATTCAAAGAAAGATGAAAAAGAAAGCCTACTTGCACTCTGAAATTAGAAATCTGATTTACGTAAATATTAATATTTTATCTTCTGTAAAAACATTAATTGTCTTTTAAATGTTTATATACGTACTGTCGCTAATTATTATTTAGAAGTAACTAAGACTAAACGAAACAATTTTTAACTTAGCCTTAACTGAGAGTATATATGAATAAATAAATATGTTTTATATGTAATTTCAAAATATTTTCTTATGATTTAGAATAGTTTTTCAAAGGAAGTTTATTACATTATTTTTTGTTTATATAAAAAACGGAATAGGTAATAAACTCATGTATAAAAAAGGGTAATCAATGCCTTTGATTTATGCTGATTCAAAATTGTACCTTAGTTACACTTAAAAAAATGAGTAAAAATCCCCTAAACTATTGTTTCTTATTAAATTTTACCAAAGACAAGTTTGTTGGTAATAATATAAGGGAATGTTGTGCGTGTATAATTATAATTATACTCTTTTTAATTTGACTGACAGTGCTACTAAAATTCAATGCCTCATATATGTAAAATCTTCCTTTTGTAACTGTTAAAATTCCTATAAATTATTAACCAATTAAAATATATTTTTATTTTAATAATAATTTTAAACTGTAATAAAATCAATAATAGTACCTCACCTCCTAATATTAGCTGAAATAATGGTTGAAGGATTAAATTTTATACCTGCTTGACACACATAAAATTAATTCTGAATTTAAATAACACAAAAAATAGTACCCACTTAAGAAATACTTGCTTCAAATTGTCAATGCACATTGCACCGCTCAATAAATCATACTTTTTTTTCTAATAAATTAATATAAAAAAAATTACACAAAAAATACTTATGTTAAACGCAAATAGCTGAAAGTATTTCTGAGTGGGTGAAGTAATCACATTCAATTTTTATATTCGGGTTTAGTTTCTAATGAACAGTTTTTCGTATAAACTTAACTATTATTTTCTGAAAAAGAATATACGTATTATTTTAAGATGCGATTTGTAATACATTAAAAATTATTATCATTGTACTTATCAGTACTGAACGTTAAGAGTATTTGTACATAGGCTTAAATTAAATTTTATAAATGTTTTATAAAGTTTAAGAGTAAATTTTTCTGCAGTATTTAATAAAAATAAACAATTCAGAAAAACCTTTAAAAGTAATGCCACTTATATAAATCTTCTTTTATTTATCCATACAAAATATAAATTAATGTTTAAAATTCCTACGACTTATCACAAGTTGACGCTTTTACAGATTTAATCAAGAGGTTTTTTTGAAAGTAAACACCTCAAATTTCTACAATTTTTTATTTAATGTTTTTCATTTGCAGTATTGGCATGTCTTTTATGGGTTTTCCTGTTTTGTGTTTCACATATTTACAAATTACAATAATCCTAGATTACTGCAATATAGCTATAAACAAAAGTAGAAAAAATTCATTCCACTTTGCTCCGTTCTATGTAAATTTATGAAAATAATATTTTGTTCTGGAATAATATGCCACATATACAAGTATAAACCGTTACTTTAATGAGGTACTGAACTTGTTTTATTAAATATTGCAAGTGTTACTTGTTTTATTTGTTTTTTTTTTGGAAATTAAATTGTTACCAAAGAATTGTATTCAATGTTAATTATTAATTAGTGAGTGCTATGATTATTTTTATTGAAAATTTAATAAAAATTGGTATAAAATTAATTTTTTAAAAAGTATTAAAATTTTGGTGCAATTTATAAAATTATAAATATTCTTTAATTATTTATTCAATGTTATTATATTTGTGATTATTTTAATTTTATTGTGAAAATGATTTATTTTATTGTTAACAGTGTAACACATACACATTTATTGTGAAGCATATAATAAATCCATATATATATATATATTTATCTTCGCTTTGTTAATCCCTATTCCAACTTCTATCGAAATATTAAATTAAGTATTACCTGTACTTTAAAATTGCAAGAAACGAATTTATACGTTCTTGAAGAAGTTATTAAATCATTAATCACAGTTGCTAGGGAACAAAGTAGGATAATTTGACAACTATTATTACCCAAAAACATTTCTCTCCTACAATGGTTAGAAGTAAGAAAACTTGCTTATTTGTTTTAAAAACAAATCAATTTATTAATTTTAGTTACCGAGGAATTAATAAGAAAAAAATCTGAGCACAATGAATGCATAATTGGAACACTAGAAGAACTTTCTTTGCACCAAGAAGATATTGAAAAAATTGAGCATATTCATAATTGGTGTAAAGAATTAGAAATTCTTTATCTGCAAGCTAATCTTATATCGAAAATAGGTAATAAAATACTATTCTGGGTGACACCGGGTTTTCCGATATAAAATATATTTAATAAAATACTTTCAGAAAATTTAAACAAATTAAAGAAACTTAAATATCTTAATTTGGCACTAAATAACATTGAAAAAATCGAAAATTTGCACAGATGTGAATCGCTAGAAAAACTGGATTTAACATTAAACTTTATTGGTGACTTGGAAAGTGTTTGCTCATTAAAAAATAATATAAATTTGAAAGAACTGTATTTAACTGGAAACCCTTGTGCCGATTATGATGGGTATAGAGATTATGTTATTGCAAAATTACCAGATTTAATAAATTTAGATAGCGTAGTAATTACAAGAAGTGAAAGAATCAAGGTTTTTTATTTCCACTAAAATAATTTTTTTTTATAAATTGTACTTTTAGGCAAAGCAAAATTTGCCTGAGGTAATTAAAAGAATTAAAGAATGTCAAGATAAATATAAAATCTTTAGGAAGTTGCAAAAAGAAAAGTTATTGAATGTCGACAAAGATATGGATGATGACTCTTTTTGGAAATCACCTTCCGAAAACGCGCCAGAGACGAGAGTTGAAATATCTAAGAGGGCCAGAAAGTCTAAGGAAAAGAAAATAGATTTACCTTCTTCTGAAAAGAAAGAAATTCAAAGGTTTAATAAAGATGGCCGGCCGTTTAATATTAATCAAGCTAAAGTTGAATTTAAATTTGATGATAGTGAAGCTGATGTGTTGTCACTAGATATTTCTGTATACAAGTACGTGAATTATTTGTATTTATTCTATTCTACTCTAATTTGTTTTAGGTATTTGGATAGTAATTATTTAGATGTTGATATTCAACCAAACTTCGTCACCGTTTTAATAAAAGGGAAAATATTTCAGTATGTGTTTCCTGAAGAAATTTGTGTACATGCTAGTAGGGCAAAACGCTCACAAATTACTGGTCATTTAGTATTAACAATGCCACGAATTAATGTTGATCAAAAAAAAATTAAACCCAAAAATAATTTGCAAAAAAATGGTGCAAAAACCTCAAAGTATGTACGTTGTATTTTTGATTACCTACAAGTAATATTTTAATGATTTTTAGTAAATCAATCTATTTGGAAGTTGGTTCAAATGAGGATATGGATTTTAGTAATATTGTAGGAAAATGTAACAAATCTGAAACCGAATTTTCTGATATGCCTCCCCTCGAGTTCGGTTAAAAAAAACGCATAACTCTTTTAGATAAATTTATTTGAAAAAGCATGTATGCAATAGGCAACTTACATTTGTACATTTATACTTATTAGCAAATGTTAAATAAATATCATCTTTGTGCCTTTTAATGGAAAAACAAACATTATTCGATTTCTACGTTACAATGAAATTTAGATGACTTGAATTGAGAGTAATCTTAATACAAGATAAAACACCTATTGCCTACCCAAACCAGGTTTAATGTAGGGGTCACATCTCGTACAGATTTATGAGAGTAGATACAATTCTTTGTTTCAACAGTGAGTGTTACATGAGATTTAATAATTCATTAAATACATTTTATTTTAAATAAATTGCTCCAACATAATAAAGGCTATAAAAAAATAGTTTAATTCAATTATGTAACATGTATTGAATTTAACATTTTAATAGAATTATATTTCTGGAGCTTATTAAATAAATTATAATAATTAGGTATCCATTTATTAAAATTCTGAAGTTTTATTTAACGAATTTTAGGATATCTAATTATTAATATTAAATTTAATTTTGTTCAAGTGCGTTCCTTTAAGAAGATTGCTTTTATTTATAATAAATCCTATATAAATAATTATTAAACTTATAAACAATGTAGTCGTATATACAATACTATTATTAAACAGTGACATGATTTTCACATATACATTTCATTACGAGTAACATTTGTGCATTTAATATGCAACATAATATCATTATTACTTTTTTATTAAGTGGATTTTGTATTCACTAAAAAGCTGGCGTATTAACATCAATTATAATTAACTTTCATTACATATAGATTGGTCTGAAGAAAGAAATCTTAAATATGTAATTATGTTCGAAGCAATGTATGTAAATTTATCAAAAATAAATTGCAACAAGGTAAGCATAATTCACCTTATTAACAAATAATTTTGATTCAAAAAAAATAAATATGAAAGTTAAAGAAATTATCTATTAAAGTAAATGTTTTTACCTACTTCTAAATGATATTAACTTATTAAAAGTGGTAATGAGTAAATTTTTTTACACCTAATTATTGCAGCATGATTTCGACGAGTTTGACTGTTGCCTTCTATCAACCATTACACGATCTATGTGTTCCCCAGGTTCTCTTCCTGATGTTTTATCTAATATTGCCTCTGCCAGCTCATTAAAAGCTCTATCAATGTTAATATTAGCTTTCGCTGAAGTTTCCATGAATTTTATACCATGCTCTCGGGCTATCTAAAATATTTTTAAACAATAAAATTAAGTAAATATAATTATAGAATTACTAACAGCTTCTCCTCTTTCTTTGCTCACTGTTCTTTTATCATCCATATCACATTTATTCCCAAGAATCATTTTTTCTACATCTTCATTTGCGTGCTAAAAATCACATATCAAAATATCTTTTTTAATTTATAATTCAAGATGCATACTTCATCTATATTTCTTAACCACTTTACTATATTCTCAAAGCTTTTTTCATTCGTTATATCATATACTAACATTATACCCATTGCACCTCTATAATATGATGTTGTTATTGTATGGAACCTTTCTTGACCTGCAGTATCCCATATTTGTAATTTTATCTTCTTGCCTCTTAATTCGACAGTTTTTATTTTAAAATCAATACCTAGAATAAAAAAATTACTTGAGAATTAATAGAATTTGAATTAAAGGGTTTGCCAAAAAAAGATGGCTCATCCTGGAGAAGTTTCGAGTTACATTTATTATTTTGTGTCAAAAAAAACCATTCCGTTTGGCATAAAAAAGCTAGATTTAGTTTACCCTCAAGGCATAACTTGTTACCTCATCTTTCCCTCAAATCGCCAATGTGGTTATACAACCCTTATCAGCTGCCAAGTAATTTCATTAGTGTTTCGTGCTTTTAGGTCTAATAAATATAATATTGTTAAAATAATAATGAACGACTCAGAAGAGGAAAGACGGTTTTTAGCTCTGGGTCTAGTAATTTATGAGAGCCTGCTAATTTTCTATACTGCATTTAAAGATTTCTTTAAATATATCATTCATCCGGAAGAAAAGTGACACAACTCAAAAATTCAAAAGATAAGAGTTTCTTTTATAATCCCATAAAATAATGGAAGTATGTATTATGTATTACAAGCAAAATCCAATGAAGATTTTCACGAAATTTGATTTCTATTTATTAAGGTTTAAATGTAAACATTAATGTTTAAAATCCTTGCCCTGGAAAATGATGATTTTTGAGTTGTGTCACTTTTCTTCCGGACACACGATATATTTTTTTGTAAAACTTTAATCCTAAAAGTAGGTGGAATATTCATTTGATGGTAAAAAAAAGGTAACTCCAACAATCACACATAATATGCCACATCATCTGGAAGATGTGAAAATAGTGTCCTTAATGTAAAAACAATTAAGGGTCACTTATGTTACTCGCGTCGTGCATCGATATACATACTAAACACTCAATTAAAATAAATAATAACAATATACACATTTTTTCATGATAATTGAAAACTATTGTATATATTATTTATGTTTTTAGGATTCTTTTCGTTTTTGTCCTTAAATTTAAGCAAAAACGTTTCGTACCATGCTAATTAAAGAAATTTTTGTTTGTCATGTTTAAAGTACCATCGATTCATATTTATGCCTTAACAATACAAGTTAAACTGAACATCATGCTTTAACTCGTAATTGAATAATTTTACTGCTTTTTTAGCTTTACCCATATATTTACAAAGAAAAACCGGAAATTGATATTCAAAACCTGGGTCAAACCAGAGAGGTGGCAACCCTGTTTGTCTTTTGAACTGTGTTTCATTCTAAACCCCATTGTGCCCTACTTCTTTAACAAGTTTTTTTGCAATTTCTCTTATAAAAAAAATAAAATATTTATTTTTCAAAAATCAAGAAGTGATATTTCAACTTACGATTTTTTATTATAATCATTTCAATTTCAATATTTAATAACTTTAAAATTTTAAACCAAAAATGGAAAAAAAATAATAAATGTTTAATTATCATAGTGCAAATTAGATAATAACATTTTGATAAACAAATAAATGGTTAGTAATTTAAACAAATACTCATACAAGAGTAATTATTTAATTATATCCTATTTACAATATTTTTTAGTATTGGGCGTTAATTAATGCGAATATTGGGGCTTAAAGTTATTATTATGAAAATTTAAATTTGGCGCCTATAATGACCTCACCCTCTATTTATAAATTAAAGCGAAACAGGGTTATATGAGAAAAGCGAGTTGCTAATCGCTCTATTTATATTCAATCCTAAAAACGCGTGAAATATACGAGAAACAGCGTTTCTTTCTTATCCCTTTAAAATGTAAAAGGTTGAAGAAATAAAGGTTATCTTACCGATAGTTGAAATAAACGTCGTTGTAAATGCGTCATCAGAAAACCTAAATAAAATACAAGTTTTTCCTACACCTGAATCCCCAATTAATAATAGTTTAAATAATAAATCATAAGTCTTTTTAGCCATTATTTTATTATAATAATTTAAAACTGTAATCACTAATTTAATATGTTTTGACTTTTGACGTTAGATTTTAAAGTGCTGCCCTCAATGTCAAATTTTATCGAAACTCTCCGTGTAGTTCTATAGTTCTAAAAAAGCTTTCCATTTAAAATCCCTAAAAAACGGAAATACGAGCTTCTTTCCTTCAATTTTTATGACTTATGTATTTGTGTTTTAAGTTCTTTTTTTGTTTGTGTTTTTATATATTAAATCAAAATATAAATGAAAAACAGCGTATTTCAACTAAATTTATTTTAACGCATGCGCAGTCCACGTAAAATTTAACATGTAAGACCGAAGATATGAATATCACCAACTATTATAACTTAAGTCTTAGTTCATAGTTCTAAAATTTGGTGCATAAACCAAGGAATAACAATACTCTTAAACGGTCTCAAAGCTGATTTATAACTTTGCATAAAACTTAAACATAAGCATAACGACCAGTTTTTATGTCACTTGTCATTGTTTAACATTTAATTTAATGAAAATGTATAAAGATAGGCACGTTCCTTCAAGAAACGTAGTTTATAGGTTATAGGTGGTGCCATTTGAAAAAAAAGTTGATGATGGCTACTTAAGAGTGGTCAAAGCCAATAATATGTTATGGATGGAATTGGAATGCCAATTTGATGCCATTAAAATATTTTTTTGATTTGATTTCTTATCTCTTTAAACTAACGGAGTTGTGGCTTGTAAACTGAATCTTGGGACACCCTGTAAAGTGATTAGGTAGAAAAATGCGTTTTAAGAACAATTTTTGACACTGACGAGTACCGGATATCCTCCATTTTAAGCAATTTAAAGTACCCTCTACCGATAATTAAAATTCGCAAACATCCTGTAGAGTGATCTCAAAGCTGTCAAGGACACGGGAACACTACATCCACACCATTTGAATCCCCTCCAACAATTTTTCTTTAAACGTTGATTCTATAGTTTTCAAGAAGTCTGGAAATTTCTATTAATTATGACATATGACAGTTGAAGTTATTTGGAAAATATTTGAAGACTGCGAAGAAAATAACGCGACTGGCCGCAACTACTAAATATACGAAATTGTTTATAATTAAATTATACAAACAGAATCCAAACAGTAAGTTAAGATTTGTAATAAAATTTTTTTGCACTTGCTTTAATTGCTTAATGTTGTGCAAGCCTTATTTCTTTAATCTTTTGAGTAGTAATTAATTTATGATATTTTCTTAAGTAGATTAGTTAAATATTTGATGTTTGTTCTGTAGTAACCCTTTTTTTTGTACTACAATTATTTTTAGAAACATATTGATTTGTTATTATTGTATGAGTCATAGGTGATAAAAAATCTCTGATATTAAAAAACTCATGTTTTAAGGGTTTTTCAAATGATAAAAGTTCGTATTAGATCACCATTACAAATAATTTTTTTAAATATGCTTCTATTTTCTTCAAATTGATTCGCAGTTATCAACTTATGACGTGACCAGAGTTATCAAACATCGCTGTCAAAATTCAAGCACAAATTTTATTATATTGAGTAGTCATCCAATAAAAATTGAGGTGTTATCTTTTCATGGTGTTATTCTGAACAAACGCTATAAAATTAACATTGCTGTTATTAACATTTCAGTATTATGTGACTTAACTTATATCAAAACTAAAAAGCTAAATAATCAGCTTAGTGTACAGAATAGCGTTTTTTTGATATCAGGGTTTGTTTCAAATTTAACAGAGCTGTTACTGCTAATATTTGTTTTTAGAATAACACCATAAATTGGATTATTCAGAATAAGATATTTTCTCATGCTGTCAGTTTTGACATGTCACATAACAGTGAAATGTTAATAACAGCGATGTTAATTTTACACTGTTTGGTCAAAATAAAGCTATAAGCATAAATAATTTTATTTATTGCCATTTTCCTAAAAATAAATTCTCAGGGGCGGATTGGGTCACCAGGGTGGGCTAGCTGGTAAATTAGGTAGGATTAGTTAAATTGAATTTACAACTATATTATCTATATTTAAATGATGATCATAAATATTTAAATAATATTGTAAAGATATTTATTGGTGTTTTTTGCTCATTTAGAATTTTATATTTGAACAGTTTTAATTTGATTAATATGTTGTAATTTACTGGTCTTTTAAGAACGATTATTCAATTTATTTTTTATGTTGGTGTTTGTAGGTGTTTTGTTAACTACATTTTTGTGCTTAATATTAGTACAATAAAATATTTCTCACTAAACAAGCTTTAATGCCATTTAACTTTAGTCTTAATTCAATGTTATATTCTTATTACTTCAGTAAATATAGCTTTTTTGGTTGTAAATATTTTTTATGATTATTTTAATTTCATAGGATTTCCATAATGACTACATGGAATAATGGTCCTTACCCTCCTCCAGGTATGACAAGTTTATTATTCCTAAGCTGTTGTTTCTAAGAAATTTTTATTTAGATCCAAATCAGTACTATGGTGGGCAACAACAAGGTTACCCTCAGCAGCCTTTCCCTGGTGCGGCTGGATACCCACCACCTGGAGGTTACCCAGGGGGCTACCCAGCCCCAGGGGGTTATCCAACTGGGGCTCCTGGATTCGTTCCTCCTCCTCAAGGACCACCCTTTGGTCATATGCCCCCAACAGGTGGATACAATCAACCAGGTGAAGAAACACCGTTCTCTAATAAAACTGGTTCGTTTGAACTGTATAAATGATTTTTGGCTTTGGGTTGCAAAGTTACAAAATATCATATACATATGGCATGAAATTTCATTAATAATTTTCATTAGCTTTTTTCTAATATGGTTACTAAGCTGTTCTGCCTTTATTAATTTAACACTTAACTCATGTGAGATAAGTTTCTTTAGAGATAAGTGACTTTATCTCCATGAGTTAAAATTCTTTATGCTGCAAAATAACTAACTCTTATCTAATTTATGTTACATATATTGCCAGTATTTTTTTTTTTATTTAGAAAATTTATTATAATCTCAAAACCCTTAGCGTTATAACAATTACATATGTTTAAACTTATGAATAATGAGCGTGTAGTAAGTGATTATAACACTTAAGTTTTGAAAACTCATATTCGCGATTTCGATTACTTGTAGGGGGCGCTGTTTTGACCGAAACAGCTGATCCAAGTGAGGTAAAAATTAATTTATTTTGTTTATAATTTACATAAATCCCCGTGATTTAAGAGGATGCTCGGTGAAATGTGTAACTCTGCATTTCGCCTGCAAAAGTATTAAAAAATGGCTTACTTCTAAGCAATAATTTGGTCACATCTTTATAAATATCAATTAATTTCAAGCTGTATCATTGAAATGATACAAAGAACTAGTCCGGTAGATTGGTAAAAATTTGAAAAAAAAATTATGAACTTCGCTAAAAAGGTCTAAAAAATAGTATATTTTTTGCACATTTTAAGATTTTTTTTTTACAATTTTGAGTAAAAAAATAGAAAAAAGCGTCTTCTATCGTACTAACACAATAAACGTTCTTTCTAATGCAATTAAAATTTTTCATTTTGCTCAATTAGTAATATCACCAAATGGTTTGAAAACTCACCATTTTTCAGTAACTTTGCGGGCGAAATGCGAAGTTACACATTTCACCGAGTATCCTCTTAAATCATGGGGTTTTATGTAAATTATAAACAAAATAAATTAATTTTTATTTCAGCTCACGAAACTAATAAAACAGGTAATTTTCACTTTGAATTATTATAGCATTAATGTATAATTTAAACATAATTTTTCTTTTTGACGTTACCTCACTTAGTTTAAAAAATTCCACCAGAGGGCTAGCAGAATTCCGAAATCGCGAATACAAACGGATATTCTAAAAAGTCCCTAAGTTGCCTTTTCTACTTAATAAATTTAAGCATTTCCAGGTAAACAGTAAACTCATTTAAAAGCAGTTTTTTATATGGTTGATCAAATAATGTGATAAAATATTATGATTATTTTTTAAACATTATTTTTCACTATAACATTATCAGGTTAATTTTATTTTAAGAACATAATTTTATGTATGACAATTGGTCCAATTCAGCTGGTAGAGGTACAAAATGCTGAAAGAAAAAAAAAACAAACAATAAAAGGCTGACGTAAACAAAAAACCTAATTAGAAAATGCTGATCAACATAAACCAAAAATTTATTTAAAATAAACTTGGTTAAATTAAAATTTGTCGATTCTGTTTAGCCTTTGAAGTCGAACACTTTAATTAATAATTCTTTTCATGCCTGCGTCAGTATTTTCTCGTTCGGGCTTTTGATGAAGTTTGCTACTTATCCAATTTGGCCTCTCATACTTCACCTAGTTTTGGAAATAATATCACTTTACAGGTTAGGTTAGTTCAGATCTTTTCTTTCGTGTCTGCCTTTTTTCAATTTCGGTCATATGTTTGCGTAAGGCCTTTTATTCAAATCAGTCATTTGTCCAAATCAGCCTTTTGTCTATGTTGGCCTTTTGGGGTAGACCCAATTCAGCTCACAGTAAACCATATGTTGATCAATCTAAAGAAAAGTTAGGTATTTGCAATTTAATCTGATTTTAACCAGCATTAAAATTCCAAATAAAATTTTAATAATTAGTAATGTAAATAAAATTAAAAGAATGTGTAGTCTACAATATTAATCAAACAAACTGGTGAACATCTTTAATTTGAACTTTGTTAATTTGATAATATCCCCTTAAGATCAATTTTTGTTAAAATTAGAACAGGAATCTTAAGGGGATTCCGCACTGCCGGGACCTTTCTCTCATTGCTAAACATCATTTCGTAGATTTCAAATACCACATTTATGGATTGACCAATATGGATCAATTTTCACACATGTGTTCGGAAAACTTTTTTCTGCATAAGCTTCAGACCACAAATAAATCAGAATCTTTGCGTAAATAGTGTTTAAACTTCTTGAAAGATAGATAAAGTTTACTGGTGTAAAAACTATACAAAATATTAAAAAAAATAAAATTTGGTCTGAAGCTTATCCAGAATAAAGTTTTCCAAAGACATGTGTGAAAATTCATCCATATTTGTTGTCAATTCATAAATGTGGTATTTGAAATCTACGAAAAGATGTTTAGCAATGATTTGCGTGAGTAAGAGAGAGAAATTCGCGGCTGTCCGGAATCGGCTTAAGAACAAAAAAAAGTTTTTTTTTCCGACAATTGCATGCAAACTAAAGAAGATTCGAATTTAATTTATTCCCCCTAAACTGTAATGAAATATCTATTCATTCAGATATTAGATGAAAAAATTTATTAATGGAGTTTAACCTGTACCAAAAACACCATGGTTTGTTTCCTTTTATTTTAGATCTTTTGCAAGTGTAGTAATTGTAAAGGAATCAAACCATAGTTTTATTTTCTTTAATCCATCAAAAGATCCCTGCTTTCAGCCTATTGGGAAATTCCCGGTAACCCGTTGAGTTAGTCCGCCCCTGGTCATACTGATGGGTATAGGTGAAAAGCATTAATTATTTTTTCTATTTTGCATTTATAAGAAAACCATAAAAGCACTTTGTTTATACCATAAACGAACTGTACTTTTATATTAGTGGAATGTACCTTTTCAAAGCTGGTAGCACTGAAATTTGTTGGTTTCATAAAGTTGTCAAGCAATTTATAGGTTATTTGTTATTAAATCGTTGATTGATATATTATATAGATAGCCCACTCTATGTGGTTTTTCGTTCGTCCTTGAAATCGCAATGACAGCTATTTGCGCTCTGGTACGTGCTGCCGCCTAGCAGAATATATTTAAAATGCTCGACAGTGTTGTCATATTTCATAAAATTATTGTAAGAGCAACAGTAACAGTTGATTGAAATATATTATAAGTAAGGTGACCAAACGTCCCGGTTTGCCCGGGACAGTACCGATTCCTAAGCGTTTGTCCCGGCGCGGCGTCCTGGAGCGTGGCCTCTTTTGTCCCGGTTTTAAAAAACATTAAATTTTTATTGGAAGTTTAAGATTTAATACTAGAATAGACTGTAGACTACCAGCTAGGCTACACCTTTTCCAATAATTGTATTTCAGAAAAGATCAATTCAATTTTAGAAATGATCAATTGCAATTCAGAAAATAGTCAACTTTATTTCAGAAAACATTAATTGTATTTCAGAATAGTCAATTCAATTTCAGAAATCATCAATTGTAATTCAGAAAAGATCGATTGTATTTAAAAAAGCATCAATTGTATTTGAGGAAAATTAATCAAATTTTAGAATCAATTGGGTTCAACATTGGTGAATAAGGACTGGTATAATGTTAAATTTCGAAAGCACATTTTTGATGAAATATGTTTGTGCTGTTGTGGTTTCACAATCACCGCCAAATACTCGCGACTTCCTCATTTTTTTTATAATTGGTCCTTTCTGAAATTAAATTGATTTTCTGAAATACAATTGATGCTTTCTGAAATACAATTGATGCGTTCTGAAATACAATTGACTATTCTGAAATACAATTGATACTTTTGGAAATTGAACTGATTATTCTGAAATACAATTGATGCTTTCTGAAATACAATTGACTATTCTAAATTATTTTTTTGTGATTTTTGTGCAGTTTTTTGGTTTTTTAACTTTTATTGTGCATTTGTTTTTGTCTATCGTTTTTTTATAGATTTAAAATTTTTATTAGAGATTTAAAATTTAATACTAAACTACTGATTCCTGAAAAGCGTTAGTCCATAATTCACTGAAACTTCATTAGGTTAGGTAAAAAATAAAAACCAAAAAGGAGCTTGTCCCGGTTTGGCATTTTCAAAATCTCGTCACCTTAATTATAAGATTACAACCCAGTAAACCAATTTGTAACTTATATATAAAATACACATAGATAGCTGGTAAATTCTCCTATGTAGCTAATTTAACGTAAAATATATGTATATTTTACATATATAATATTATATTATTTTCTCTATGTAAGTAATAAGTAAAATTTATAATGTGTTATTTATATAGAATTATTTACATATACAATTCATAAGTTCGTATACTGTATATTTTATATATAAATAATTATTTATTATTAATGTAAAATATCGCCTGTGTTATTTACATTAGACATTTAATTTAAAATATACCTACATAAATTATTTACTTATATTCTTTATGCAAATAATTCATACATAAAATATAAAATAAAATAACTTATTAGAAAAATGTATGGAAGTTGGGTTAGAATTTATTTATTTTGTTATAAATAATTTTAACTACTTAATTTTTATATTTAATGTCTTTATTTTTAAAGTTTAGAATTTTTTCTTAATTTTTTCTGCAAAATTGCGCTTACCAAAGAAATCCAACATTCAACACCGACATTATTAGAAAAAAGTTGAGTTATAATTTATAATTTATTTATTTTGTTAAAAATAATTTTAACTACTTAATTTTTATATATAATTGAACTTCTTTTAACTTCACTAATTTATTTTTATTTGTATATGTTGAATTGCTTTAAAACAATGTTTTTGTGTCTTCATTTCATGAAGCCTCGATGGTCCAACGGTTAGGTGGCTTGATTTGACAATTTGCGACTGCAACGGCGTGGGTTCGAATCCCGCAAGTCATATCACTTTAAGTTTAACATGGTTTAAGTTAAGATAATATTAATATATTATACTTGTGATTACTTACTAGAAATGGCCTGGTAGCAGCTAATTACTACATTGTACCGTCCAAGCAAAAAAATGATATTTTTTTGTTTTTATTTACTTATATCTGATATATATTTTATATATAAAAATTTACATAATTTACACATAATAACCTATCCCCAAATATGGCTGACATCCTTACATGATTTATCCCTAATTTCTCTCTAGATTTTACATAAGTTTTCTTACATGTTATATATATTTTACATATACAGGGTGTCCAGAAAATGGCGCCTAAGCTCTCCAGTACGTTGTTGGAGACCCTTCAGGTATCCTTAGAAAAATTCTTAAAAAATTCTATCGACCTTCCTTCTTAAGATATTAAGCAAAAACTAAAAGGTAAACTTGGCAACATAGCTTCCTGAAAACAGGTATTGTAATTAAAGGTAATATTAACCTATGACATTATTTGACACAAATCTGACAAAATTAAATAAATTTTATTCAAAGTACAACAAAAAACGAGTTACATTTGTCGAATCTGAGCTGCATTTTGAATTCTGTTCAACAAATCTTCTACATTTTGGACGGCAGTACGATATACCAGAGCCTTTATGTGACCCCACAAAAAAAAACCAGAGGTGTAAGATCTGGACTTCTGGGTGGCCAACGTATAGGTCCGTTACGACCGATCCATCGTTCAGGATATTCCTCATCTAACCAAATTCTTACTGCAAAGGCAAAATGTGGAGGAGCACCATCTAATTGCATCCACATGTTCCTGATTGCAGCTAGTGGAAGATTTTCAAGATGTTCCTCCAGCTCATTTGTCAAAAAATTTAAAAAAATGCCTCCATTCAGGCGTGGAGTTAAGATAATTGGTCCTATTAAATGATTTCCGAGTATTCCCGCCCATAAATTCACACTAAAACGATTTTGGTTGTTGCTTGGATTTATAAGATGAGGATTTTCCAGGGCATAGTAATGTGAGTTACGGTGATTAAAAAATCCGTCTCTTGAAAAATTTGCTTCATCGGTCCATAATATACGGGAAGTAAACGTAGCATCCAATTCTATTTGCTCTAACAACCAATTACAATAGTTTGTCCTAAATGTAAAGTCAGTGGGTAATAAGGCTTGAACTTTATTGTAGTGATAGCCATGAAAGCCTTCTTCTATCAGAAAATTATTAATAGAAGATTTGGATACCCCTACTTCATTGGAAATCCTCTGTGAGCTGCACGTTGGATCTTCTTCCAAAACATTTAAAATTTGTTCCTGGATGTCAGGTGTAATTACATTTCGTGGATGTCCTCGATCTACACCTCCAGCTGGTGCTAACATACCCGTTTCTCCACTTCTTTGATCCAACCTTCGAATAACTTTGCAATCTGGATGTCTTCTTTGGGGATACCTCTCAGCATACATCCTTGAAGCTGCTAAATCATTGTCCTCGCATTTACCCAACATTTTTAACATATCTGCGTATTCGCGATTCGTGTACATGATTTAAGGTGAACACGAAACCAAACAAGAAAAAACTAAAACTAAATGAACACGAAACGACAAGAGATATTTAAAACTGAAGAATAAGAACGAAAGATTTAAAACGTAATTAATAAAACTGGAGCATTGACGAAGCAAAACTTCGAAAATCAGATGATGAAATTCGAATTAACAGCATAGATTGTCAGATTAATATCAGTGATAACTTGATTAATCATTTAATAAAAAGCAATTAATCATGTTGCCAGATTCATTTTTTGAAATAAATACATGTAATTTTTAATTTAAAAAATTAAATTGTAATGTTAATAAAACAGTATTTAAATTTAATTTATTGCAAATCTACCAAATAGAAGTCCACCTTCACAGCACAATTTGCAGTTTTCCGAAATTCAAAATAATAAAGAAGTTGAATTCCCAACTTTAACTCTTCATATCTCGGTCAGTTGGTCAAGAGGATTTTTTTTACTATTTTTCTGAGGATCCCTGAATGGTCCCCAACTACGCACTGGAGAGCTTGGGCGCCATTTTCTGGACACCCTGTATAATACCTCTTTTGGTTTACTGGGTTACTTACCATTTATTAAATTATTTTTTTAATGTTACTCAGAAACTGCACTTCCTACGCTAAATTTGTAGGGGACAAAAAAAATTTCTCTTGAATTTCTCTACAAAAACAAATAATATTTTACTAAAATTATTTAATACCAAAAAAGTTCTTAAGTGGTAAAATTTTTACCAAATGAGCAATTTTTATAAAAATGCATGTATACAAAATTTCATCATAAAATTTTTATTACTTTGGCAGCAATTAAAAAAAATATTTTTTTTAAATGAACTTCAGAAGCTTATAACTTCTTAGGGGTGCATTTTTGGATATAGATAAATAGGGTCAAAACGACTTATTTTCACGTCTTCTATCACTAGTTAAGCGTTCTCGGTGTAGTTACAAGGACACCCTGTATAATTAATATTGAAATATAATATAATATTTCTATCAAAGGTAAGAGGTAAAAAGTGACCCTTTAACCTTATCTTTAATTTTATTATTTAAAAAACGCGTTATAAAAAATATTTGGTTAAAATCGGTTAAATACTTTTTTTGGAAAAAATTCATAGTTTTGGCTAAATTTTGGTACAAATACGGTTCTGGGCGGCGCAATTTTAAACCGAAAATTAAAACTTTCACGGAATTTGGTGGAGGAGGTGACTATGCGAATTTTAAGCTATTAAACGTCTCGGTGGTGCTAATAGTTTCGAAGATATTAATTATTTTGTGAAAAGTGAAAAATTTCAGACCGAAATTTTGGCTCCAAACGGAGATTTTGCTTATATTAGCTATATTTTCGGTGATAACTCGAAAACGGAAAGAGATAGCGAAGTGATTCTTTTTTTGACGTAAAGTGGATGTAAGGAGCTTTTAGGGAAGGTGAATAAAATAGGGTTGAAATGTAATTTGAAGGGTGAATTTGACCCATAAATACGACTTTTAAAAATGCAATATAAAAATTTTTTTTTTCGTTATTTTTTTGAAATTTAAAATACTCTATGCGTGGGAGCTTTCGATTCAAAGAGTAGATTCTAAAGTGTTTTTAAAATTGAAAATCCGTTAAAAAGTGACCCGGCGGGAGCCACTCACCCCTAAAATCAAAATTTCGAGTTTATTTGTACGTAATTTCCCAACCCTACCGAATATAAAAAATCTAGGTAGCCTATACACTGTAAAAAATATTTCTTTTTAAAAATTGCAAAAATTTTGAAAACTGCGGGAGCCAGATGTGCCCAGGTTGGACCGCGTTTTACCCGATTTTTTTAACATTTTACGTTCGATTTTTTTCCAAGGTACAGGGTAAAAATTTCAAGGTGCCGATTTTTTCTCTCATAATTATATACCAAATAAGTAAAATAAAAAATATTCGAGTATTACAGGGTGTTCCGATGAAAAGTTACGAATTTTCAAAGTCCGCGTCAAAATAGCGCTAAAAATAAAGCGTCACTTTGAGGGCACAAAAACGACATAAAGAGTAAACGCATCAAAAAAAAAACGTGGAATTTAGATGAGTTTGGTGATTGGCATTGGTTGGCATCATAAAATCATTGATCAACGTTGCCGTTTAATAAAAATGTGCATTTAGCGCCATCTAACAATGTACACATCAAGCTAGAAAAACGATCGCAGCGCTGCAAAGCGGCCAATACATCGTCCCCGTACGAAAATGCCCGTAAGGTGGGCTATCTATATAATATGTCAATCAACGATTAAATGAATTGGGTCTTACAGGCCTTGAAAAAACAGAGAGGGAATGCTGTCACATGCCCATCTCTCTCTGCGTTGCCAACCCCAAAAAAATAAATAAATAATAAGAAAATATTGCTTATTTCTGTATTTCAAACATACTAAAAATAATTAAATAAATTATTAAACAATTTCTTATTGTTTTACAAATTTTATTTGCTTTAAATATTATTTTCGTATCACGTAAAATTTCTAGGTTATGTAAATCAAAACAATAAACAACAGAAAATATTGCTTATTTCTATATTTCAAACATACTAAAAATAATTAAATAAATTATTAAACAATATCTTATTGTTTTACAAATTTTATTTGCTTTAAATATTATTTTCGCATCATGTAAAATTTCTAGGTTGTGTAAATCAAAACAACAAACACAAACGCATAACCATGAATCGTACTGGAATTAAATAAAATTTGTAAAACAATAATAAATTGTTTAATAATTTATTTAATTATTTTTAGTATGTTTGAAATACAGAAATAAGCAATATTATCTGTTGTTTATTGTTTTGATTTACATAACCTAGAAATTTTATGTGATGCGAAAATAATATTTAAAGCAAATAAAATTTGTAAAACAATAAGAAATTGTTTAATAATTTATTTAATTATTTTTAGTATGTTTAAAATACAGAAATAAGCAATATTTTCTTATTATTTATTTATTTTTTTGGGGTTGGCAACGCAGAGAGAGATGGGCATGTGAGAGCATTCCCTCTCTGTTTTTTCAAGGCCTGTAAGACCCTATTGGCCGAATTACAGAGTTGCCAACTACCAGAAAAGTTTCTAAAGTTGAAAACTACAATATTTTATTTTAAAAAGGTAAAAAAACAGAAAATATAGTATAAAAAAACTCGTTTCATAAGTAAATAGTAGCAGTGGTTCATTAAAAATAAACGCGTGCTACAATATGTGAATTATGAAATTCGTTTTTTAATATACTATAAACTAAAATATGCATGAGTACTAATTTTGCAAAAATAATAATTATGAAGGTTTGTTTAAATAATAAAAATTTTAATTATTTATTTTTAAGTGAAAGATATTTAAATAAAACTTTAATTTTTTTCAGACATGTACGGAAGTGGGTATGGAAATGAGGAAGCAGGGGAGGTGAAAGGTTTTGGTTTTTCTGAAGAAAGTGTTAGAAAAGGATTTATCAAGAAAGTATATTCCATTTTAATGTTGCAGCTGACGATTACCCTGGGTTTTATTTCACTCATGGTTTATCATGATAAAACAAGGATTTTCGTTCAACACCATCCAGAACTTCTCATTGTTGCTATAGTTATTTTGATAGTGTCTATGTGTGCTCTTGCTTGTTGTGGTGAAGTCCGACGTAGAGCACCAATGAATTTCATTCTCTTAGGCCTATTTACTGTAGCCGAGGCATTCTTTTTGGGAATTATTTCATCCAGATATCGCTCTGATGAAGTTGTTATGGCCGTAGGAATTACAGCTGCTGTTTGTTTGGGCTTAACCCTTTTTGCATTCCAAACTAAGTGGGATTTTACAGTAATGGGTGGAATATTATTTGTAGCTGTAATCATACTTTTCGTATTCGGAATTATTGCAATCTTTGTCAAATCCAAAATTCTTTCTTTAGTTTACGCCTCTATTGGTGCACTTCTTTTTTCGGTTTATCTCATTTATGACACACAGCTTATGATGGGTGGAAAACACAAATATTCTATTTCCCCTGAGGAATACATTTTTGCTGCATTGAATTTATATCTGGATATAATTAACATATTCATGTACATCTTGACAATAATTGGAGCCTCACGCGATTAGAAATCACAATAATTTTTTTAGTTATATTTAGGTTCCTTTTACACTTCGGAAAATGTAATACTAAAATTATCAATTAAAATGCTACAAGTAAATATCTGAGCAATTGTATATTTTGAGAAATTTTTCTGCTAATTTTGGTATTATGTTTCATTGTAATAATTGATAATTGCAAAAATGTTTTGGCAACACACAAAGATAATAAAGTTTAGAGCATTTTTATGTCTTTTTGCAAATATAAAGTTTGATTATATTTACAATATTAAAAGAAATGTAGCTTTTTCAACTGTAAATAAAATTATTTTGATATAAATATTGTATAACCTCTACTGTAGTATTATTTGAAATTTTCTTTCGTACACAATTGGAAAGAAATTTGGATTAGTAATTACTACCTAAATTTGCTGAGCATGAAAGCATACTTACATTATAATCTAAATTGCCTAAAACGAACAGGAATCATTGCAATAATAAGTCTTTTTATAAGAATTATTGCAATAATTCACAAACATTTAAAGTGGAGAAGGAGTCAAAAGTTATAAATTCGCAAAAACCCCTAAAAAAATTTTAGTAATACAAACGACGTTTTTAGAACATTTGACCCCTTTTCTCTGAATATTTAAAATAACATCCTTAACAACAATAATTCAATAAAAACAAATATATTCTAAACGAAAATAGATATTGTTAATGTTTTTAAAAGTAATAAAAGGTATTAGGAGTAATACGTATAGCGGATCATTGACTTGAGTTTATGTTTTTATACTTGTTTAAAATTAAAACCAGGTTTTTGATTGCCTGATAATTTATTTTTTTTACTGTAGTTTTTAGTTTAAAAGCAGACTTCCGATACCAAAGACTGGCATTTTCTGTTGGAGGTCATATTTTAGTTTTGAGTCAACCTGGTTATAAGCTTTAATAAGAATAAGAGTATTGTTGGGTTCGAAAGTCTGCCTTGATGGTTTAATAACAAGTATTTCCTACTATTATTTTTTAATGTTTATGTAGATACATACACTTTATAAATGTTAAAGTCACTTTAAAATCTTAAGATATGCTACCAATGTATAATCTAGTTGTTTATAGTTGTACCTTAATAAAGAATAAATACTTTTTTCTGTTATCAGATGAAGACATGGTTCTATTTTTAAATTACCCAAATCAACCGGGAGTCCGGGAAGTCAAAAAATTGTTAGTGGTTATAACCCAGTGTCGTAACTACCTATAAGAAAGGTTAAGCAATACTTAAGGGCCGACGAAGCTAAGGGGCCCAATATCGCGCGATAAAAACTTGGAAAATTTGTGCCATAAAAACCAAAACTTCCATGAAAATATACATTGAATACAATTTTTTTTTTATATTGTACTACTGTAAGTTGCCTTTCTACGTTCTGGCTCTTTGAAAAGGCCGAAAAAAATGTCTAAAATAACCGAAAGAAAAAAGCCAAACGATAAATAGTGGATAGGAAAACAACTGGACTGAAAAATTGCCGAATTCGACAAAAAAACTATGAAAAAAGCCGCAAAGGACAAAAATGACAAATTGTTTATTAATTGAGATTGGGTTTGTTTAGCTTTATTCTTTCGGCATTTTACCATACTAACTTGTACAAAATTGTATACTTTTTTTTTATAAAAACAAAGAAGTTATTTGTAGGTGAAAGTCTAAAAAATCATAAAATAATTCAAGAAATCAACGATTTTTTAAGGTTTTCCTTGGAATTTTCGAGCGAAAATACTGTAATTTTTTCAAGTAAAACCCCAAGAAATGTGATTAAAATACAAAATAATTTAACAAATCGGCGATTTTATCAAGTTTTTCTTGGAATTATCCGGCAAAAAATGTACCACTGATAAATATAGTGCAACACACGATTGTACAAAATTTCGGTAAAATATTTATAAAAATAAAAAAGTAATTGAGTTTTTTTAACTAAATCCCCAAAAAAGAACCAAAGAAACGGGGGCGAGCGATAAATGGACGAATTGGAGAAAGAGAGTGAACAGACAAAATAGCAAATTGGACGAAAACACAAAACTCATTTTTGTATTTTAAAGGTGACTAAAATACAAAAATGAGTTTTGTGTTTTCGTCCAATTTGCTATTTTGTGTTTTCACTCTCTTTCTCCAATTCGTCCATTTATCGCTCGCCCCCGTTTCTTTGGTTCTTTTGTCAATGTCGGTCTGTTCATAGTTTTTTTGTTAACGATTTTGTCCCCAAAATCATAAAATATATTTTTATTATTAAGGAGATTTTTTCCGTTTTATAGTTTGACCGGCGTTTGTTTCAAATTATTTCTCAGAGAATGTTTTTGTCCCGATTTCACACAATTTTGGGGGCCAATTTTATAAACTTTCTTAAGGCCCAAAAATTACTAGTTACGCCTATGTTATAACCGTTTGGCACAATCACGCGCAAAGATATCTAGGACATAATAGAGATGTTCTGGCCCAATAGCAAGCGATCGAAAACACAAGATGACTCGAAGTTTGAAAAAAATAAATATGCTGACCTAAGATACGGGCAGGGTCCTAAGGCTTGTTATTGGGTCAGAATATTTCATTTGTGTCCTCGATATATTTGTGCGTGGTTGTACACTGTCTGAAGAGAATTAAAAAATGGTTTCAATTATAGTTTTCTAAAACTATTTTCCAGTTTTGGTAAGCCTCGAAAATAAATTATAAATTTACCAGAAGTACTCCTTTATTTTAAGCAATTTCCATCTATTTAAATAACACCCTGTATATATATGTAGTTTTTGTACTGTTGTTTTTGGGCGCGTTCCACTAATGAACACTAAAGTCCACGACCACCCAGTAAACCAATTTGTAACTTATATATAAAATACACATAGATAGCTGGTAAATTCTCCTATGTAGCTAATTTAACGTAAAATATATGTATATTTTACATATATAATATTATATTATTTTCTCTATGTAAGTAATAAGTAAAATTTATAATGTGTTATTTATATAGAATTATTTACATATACAATTCATAAGTTCGTATACTGTATATTTTATATATAAATAATTATTTATTATTAATGTAAAATATCGCCTGTGTTATTTACATTAGACATTTAATTTAAAATATACCTACATAAATTATTTACTTATATACTTTATGCAAATAATTCATACATAAAATATAAAATAAAATAACTTATTAGAAAAATGTATGGAAGTTGGGTTAGAATTTATTTATTTTGTTATAAATAATTTTAACTACTTAATTTTTATATTTAATGTCTTTATTTTGAATATTTTTAAAGTTTAGAATTTTTTCTTAATTTTTTCTGCAAAATTGCGCTTACCAAAGAAATCCAACATTCAACACCGACATTATTAGAAAAAAGTTGAGTTATAATTTATAATTTATTTATTTTGTTAAAAATAATTTTAACTACTTAATTTTTATATATAATTGAACTTCTTTTAACTTCACTAATTTATTTTTAATTTTTTTTTATTTGTATTGAAACAAATATAATATTTATTTAATGTGGAATTGCTTTAAAACAATGTTTTGTGTATTCATTTCATGAAGCCTCGATGGTCCAACGGTTAGGTGGCTTGATTCGACAATTTGCGACTGCAACGGCGTGGGTTCGAATTCCGCAAATCCCACTTTAAGTTTAACGTGGTTTAAGTTAAGATAATATTAAGAGGATAGTCCGCCAAATGTTTGAAATGCGTACTCCTCGCTAGTAAAAATTGATTTTTTGGTGTTTGTAATAAAAAATTTAACAAAAACGCTCTTGTTTTGCCTTGAAATTGAATTTATTTATCATATAGAATTTTTTTTTGATGTATATAGTCTGTTATAAGGGAGTAATTTTGAAAAAATGATAAAAACGCATTTTTTAAAAAATTACGCACCTATAATTTATTAAACTTAAACAACAAAAATTCTATATGAAAAATAAATTCAATTTGAAGGCAATACAAGAGCGTTTTTGTTAAATTTTTTATTACAAACACCAAAAAATCAATTTTTACTAGCGAGGAGTACGCATTTCAAACATTTGGCGGACTATCCTCTTAATTTATTATACTTGTGATTACTTACTAGAAATGGCCTGGTTGCTGCTAATTACTAGATTGTACCGTCCAAGCAAAAAAATGATATTTTTTGTTTTTATTTACTTATATCTGATATATATTTTGTATATAAAAATTTACATAATTTACACATAATAACCTATCCCCAAATATGGCTGACATCCTTACATGATTTATCCCTAATTTCTCTTTAGATTTTACATAAGTTTTCTTACATGTTATATATATTTTACATATATAATACCTCTTTTGGTTTACTGGGCACGATCGCAAAATTTTCCCGTTTCACTAGCTCAAAACGTCACCATTCAACAAACGACCACAGAAACCCACGAATAAATACGGTCATTGTGAGCTTCTTGCGGTCGCCATGTATGACGTTTTTATGCACGAAAGAAACAACCGCGGTCTTATGTGGAACGACTTTGCAGTCGTCGCGGGCATTGCGACTAAAGAGTGGAACGCGCCCTTTGTAGACAATTGTTAACCTAACCTATAAATCAAATGTTTCAAATGTTCGTACGTTCGTAGTTTTCAGTAGTTTTTCAAACCTCTTAAAATAGTGTTAAAATGAATATGCGGTAAAAACTCTTCTTCAATTAAAATTTTTTGTTTTTGTTTATATTCACCAAAAATGTTCAAATACTTGTGGTCTTTCATATGGCCTGAGAAAATATCCAATAATGGAGAATTAAACTTAAATCAGGCCTATGCACTTTTACAAGCGGTTGATGAATCTGAACCTACAGAAAATAAAGAACAGGAATCTGAATTTACGTATGAAACCAAAGTTGGAACTATAACTGAAGAAAAAAATGGCTCTTTTAGAATTGATAATTTACATACATTTCCTGCCGGGGATAAAGTGTACCTCATTGGGCAACAAGTATCTTACATGGTGATACGAGATAAAAGTGAGGTCAGAATAACTAATATCAAAATTATTGGAGATGACACTTGGGTTGAAAACAGTGATCACCAAGCAACTTGGTGCGTAAGAACCCTAATCGGGGAAGTTTCTAAACGAAAAGGACGATTATTTTATGTCCAGCCAGAGAATATTTGTGTTGATTTAAATGAAACCGCTTCTGAATTTATCCCTATTGTTGGTGACTGGGTGGAATTAGAAATAAAATGCGAATTAAATGAAAATGTTTCGAATTTATTTGGAGAAATATTGAGTATTAATAAAGTGCGACCTTTAAGAACTAAAGTTATTGAAGGAAAAATCCATTCATTTAATAACACCAGTGGTCGTATAGGTTCAGATACTTATTTTGATCTTTCAGTATTGTCCGATGGTTATTTTCCTCGCAATGGAGATATAGTTTGTGCAGAAGTAATGGAAAGCACCCAAAAGAATACAAACTGGAGAGCACTGAAAGTTGTGTTACACAATAAAACAAAAGATAATTTAAGTAAAGTTTTTGACTCAGAATTACCTAAACTAATTAGTTTTAAAGAAAACATTGAAGGAGTTAACATTACTGACGATATTCATTTATATTTTAATCGTTTGGGAGAAATTAAAAACTTTAAAATTATTATTGAAAATAATAATAATGATATGTTTTTAACCTCTGTGGAATTTGAAACTCAATTAAGGCAAATAAGATTAAAATCTAATGTCATAAATAAATTATTAATAAAAAAGAATGAATCTCTTGACATGGAATTTCAGGTAATTGTTAAGTCTGCAGGTGAATCTTCTGAAACCGTAATTTTTTCACTAGATAATTTTAAAGTTGGACGTATTGTACATTTGCATTTAAAACCACAATCTAATAATTTTTACCAGGGAAAGCATTTTGACAAATATCAAAAAAGATATAATTCTGGAAAATTTAATTTTTTTGATGCTCATGATACCTCCTTTGAAGTAATTAGAGGTGAAAAATTGTGTTCTAGTCCTAAATTTATTGGAGGAAAAATGGGGTTTTATAATGTTCCTAAGAAATTACAAGATGTAATTCTAGATTATGATGGTATTAAAGAAAGAGAAACAGAGAAGCATTTTGATATTCTTCAAGTATGCCGTTGTTTGAATTTAAATTTAAGTTATGATACTTATCAAGATCAATTTCATTCTCTACTATATTTAGAAGAAATCACATTAGCCCTTAGCATGAGAAAATATAATCAAGATAGGGCTTGTTTTATAAGAAATGGGGAATATTTAATGCTTGAAATTGAAAATTTATCAGAAAGTAGACCTTCAATAATAGTTGGTGACAGTGTTATGGCAGTACATCCTCAAAACTCGACATTAGTTTTTGAAGGATGTGTTCAAAAATTAAGCAGCAAACATTTATGTTTAAAATTCAATGGTACATTTCATGAGTCTTACAATGGTGAAGATTACTCTATTCAAATAAAACATTCAAGATCATTATTTAGGAAATTACATCATGGTATAACTACAGCTTTTAAAAATTTAGGTCCGGCCATATTGTTTCCTACTAAAGTAACTGTAAGAAAACCCCAAGTTAATTTTACTTATGATAAATATGTGGATAATATTACTTCTGCTGATAATAAAATTACAAAGATGTCACCAAAAGATGTTATGGAAAATATTAGACGTTTCAGTATTGAAAACAGGTCATTAGAAAGTAATACACCTGCTTTAAAACTGTCCTGGTTTAATAAAAGTTTAAATTACTTCCAAAAAGAGGCAGTAAGAAATGTTTTGTTAGGAGAAGCCAGACCTTTACCTTATATCATTTTTGGACCTCCTGGTACTGGAAAAACAGTTACTATTATAGAAACCATTCTTCAAATTTTAAGGCTTATACCTCATTCTCGAATATTAGTAGCAACTCCTTCAAATAGTTCAGCAGATTTAGTTGCTACCAGGTTAATTGACTCAGGTTGTCTCAATCCTGGGGATTTGGTTAGATTGGTGTCATATAGAGCTGTCGCAGAAAATTTAGTCCCAACTCATTTAGTTCCATATAGTACAATTGGATCAGTATGTAAGGAGGGTACATTTAAAATAATACCTTATGAAGAAAATGGTATAAAGATTGGTAAGTAGTACAAAATTTAGTAAAATTTTGGCCAAAAGAGTTTCATTCATTTTCCTTTATAGGTAGTTCAAAATCAGCAATTGGAAGGCACAGAATTACTGTGGGTACATGTGGTGCTTTAGGGAATTTACATGGAATGGGTTTTGTAACCGGACATTTTACTCATATTATTGTTGATGAAGCTGGCCAGTGTACTGAACCTGAAATAATGATTCCCTTATCATTTTTAGATTCCAAGGATGGCCAAGCAATTTTAGCAGGTATTTATATTAATTTTCAATAAGGAAAAAATTGCGGAGTTAATGAAACTCGGCTTATTTGTATTTTAAATCATGTACATTTAGGATCTAAAGAGTCCCGAGTTGTGGGGTACCTGATTCTGGAGTTATAGGGGGGGGGCAATGGTTAAATTATTCATTATCAATCTTGTAGAGCATAAAATTTCCTATAACTTTGTGCGAAACTTTTTTTTGTAGGGTGAAATAATTTTTAGTTAAAGTGGAGCGAATGGCCTATACATATTACAGATGAAAGAAAATAGGGCTTGAAACGGGGAAGATATTTCTTTTTGTAGAGAGTTGAAGTTTTGTAAGTGTACGGAGGAGAAATTTTTAAGAAAAAAGTTTAAATGTCCCTTTTCTATCGGACAGCCCCGAAAAAATTTATTATGCCCCGAAAGAAAAATCGAATTCATCCCCTCAGTGTCCGAAATTCACCCCGAATCGCATCAAATTTTAGTATGTTATGGAGGACCCGATTCTGAAGACGGTGGTTTTGACCCACCCGGACCTATCTATTAAGGGGCGGAGATATGACACCTTTTGTATTTTTATCCTGAATTCGGACATTTTCTGCGCGGAGCCACGAAAAGGGTAGCTTTTTTTGTCAGAATTTAAAAATTCCGGTTACATCGTGAAGAGGGATGTGGATTCTAAGCGAGGTTCAAATTTAAAATTTTTCAAAGCACTCTAACACTGAATAAAATTTCCAAAGTCCTTCGGTTTTTCTTACTATTTTTCCGGTTTTCGCCGGCGTCAACTTTAGACAATCGCAGTCCCGTCCGGTCTTAAAGGGAAGCGACGAAATTTGGCTCGTTTTATTCTCTCATCCTGGGGATAGACCGTGGCCATTTTTAAGTCTCCAGGCGCAACCGTGTGGCGCCCCGGCCCCGAGACGCGTACAAATTTAGCGGTTTTTCGTGCGGCAAAAGTACTCAAACTATTTGAGGATCGGCAGGTGCAAAAAATAGCGGGATTTTGATTTAAAAAGTAGATACCCGTTATTATGGCCATCTGAGCCCCTTTTTTGATATCTTCTTTTTTTATATTGAATTGACGCCTTTAAATTTGTATTTCGTTTTTTTTTGCTTTTTCGACGCGGACTTTAAAAATTCGTAACTTTTGATAGGGGTTGGATATTATGGAGCGATATTTTTTATTTTGCTTATTACATTAATATTAATAATCAGAAAAATCGACATCTCTAAATTTTCTCCCTTTGCTTCAGAAAAAAATCGAACGTAAAATGTTCAAAAAATCGCACAAACGCGGTCGGACAGTTGTACCACTGGCGCCCACAATTTTTAAAAAATTTCAAATTTTACTTCATTTCTCTTAAAAAGAACAACTTTTACAGCTAATAGGCTATTTTTTGTTTTTATACTCGAAGGGGTTGGGAAAATAAAGCAGAATTTTTGAATTTAAGGGTGGACGGCTCCCGTCCGGCCATTTTTTAACGGATTTTCATTTTTAAAAACTCTGCTGAATCTACTCTTAGAACCAAAACCGACATACATAGGGTTTTTTTAATTTCGAAAAAATAACGAAAAAATAATTTTTTTAATGTCCCATTTAAAAAAGTAGCAATTTTTGAAGCTTTTCAGTCTAATCAACCCCTAAAATTCTATTTCACCGTCATGTAATACACCTTTCTGAAAGTATTCAAGGTCCGCTTTACGACAAAAAAAGAATCACTTCGCTATGTCTTTTCGTTATCGAGTTATGACTGAAAATGTAGCAAAATTAAGCAAAATCTCTATGTATAGGACTTTAACTAAAAATAAGTTTACCCTACAAAAAAAAGTTTTGAACAAAAGTTGTAGGAAATTTTATGCTCTACAAGATTGATAATAAATAATTTTATCGTAGGATTAATAGAAACCGTGATATTTGGAAAAAACGATTTTCCCCCTTCCTCCTCCAGAAGCAGGTACCCCACAACTCGGGACTCTTTAGATCCCAAATGTACAGTTGCTCCCAGCTGGAAGTAGGACAAAAGTAATCACGATCGCGTATTCTTTGTCCTACTTCCAGCTGGGAGCAACTTTAAATGATTTAAGCTACAAATAAGCCGAGTTTCATTAACTCCGCAATTTTTTCCTTATTCAGGCTATTTTTGTGCTAATTTTACTGTACTATTAATAAAATAATCAAAATATTTAATATATTTTATTAGGGGATCCAAAACAATTGGGACCAATGGTTTTATCCAATGAAGCAGATACATATGGGTTTTCAGAAAGTTATATATGTCGCTTAATAAACAGATTTCCATATATAAGAGATAAGCATGGGTTTCCAAAGACAAAGGGATATGATCCCAGATTAATAACATTATTGGTTTATAACTACCGATCTCTTCCTGAAATTTTATATCATTCAAATAAATGGTTTTATAATCTTGAATTAAAAGCAATTGTAAGTAAATAAAATGTAAAATCAGGACATTATTATAGAACTATTTTTTAGTTATCAGATAAGGAAGGAAAGGAAATTGAATTTTTAAACAGTTTTCGTGAAATATTACCTTCTCAAACACTTGATGAAAAAGTTCCTTGTCTTGTATTTCATGGATTAAACAGCGTGGATTGTAGAAGTGAAGATTCGCCGTCTTGGTTTAATCCTGATGAAGCTAGTCAAATTTTTTTTTATATTAACGAACTTTACAGATTGGGTGCTAAGTCAACAGACATTGGAATAATATCTCCTTATGTTAAACAAGTAAGTGTGCATCGTGAAAACTTTATTCAATTAGACTATTTTTTACAATAGTATATTGTTTTATTAGGAATAAAAGTTCTTTTACTCCGAATAAAACATGCTATTTTTTCTTCAAACGTCGACATTTTTAAAATTATTTAAAATTTGACATTTAATTTACATACAACAATGTTAGTGTATATTCAGTTCTCAGTTGCCTAACATTTATTTCTACTCCGCCCTCTTATTCCTTGTCAGTGAAAAGTAATGATTTCTACTCCTAGGCAGTACAAAGTTTAAAGCCTGTCACAGAAGACTGTACTTTAATGACGTTTGAAGAACAAATATTTTTTATTCCAACATTATTTTTCAATGTTTTAGGTTAAACAAATACGTGAAATTTTAAGAAATGCTGATTTTGATGTTCCAAAAGTTGGTACAGTGGAAGATTTCCAAGGTCAAGAATTTAAAGTCATACTTATGTCTACTGTTAGAGCAAGCTCAGATTTACTATCAGTTGATGAAAAATATTGTTTAGGTTTTGTAAGCAATCCAAGAAGATTAAATGTTTTGTTAACTAGAGCTCAGTGTTTAATTATTATTGTTGGAAATCCAAATTTATTAATGCACGATAAATATTGGAATGAATTGATTATGTATTGTATCAAAAATAATAGTTATGTAGGAATTAAGTTTTGAAAGTATAAAAATTATATTGATATCTCGATGTTACTTATAAGGACCTACCCATGTGAGATTTAAGCAATAAACTATTTTTATATTCTTTTTATATTATTTTTTATTTCGTCCCAGTAAACTCTTAAAATAATATTAGGTTGATGCATAATTATCCGCCGTTTTTTTTTTTCTCTGGAGCAAGTCTGTAAAAATTCGAACTAGTTCGACCTTGTATGAGAGCTCGTGCGGGACCCATCCGATCACTTTCCACACCTTTCCGAATTTTTTGAGATTGATTAATCGTTGTTAAAGTTCTCAGCCAATGTCTCAGAGGTGCAACTTTTGTCCTTTTCTACAGCCGTTAAGAAGGGCCCTGGGTCATCAAAATCGGAAGATAGTCCTCTTCCTGATTTGTCGTCTAAGCTGGTATTACCAGCTTTGAAGCGAAAAAAAATACTTTATGCTTGACCTTTCGCTAATCGTTCCTTCGCCCAAAAGATCGTTGATATCGCGAAATAACTTTCCACCCTTTTTCGAAGTGCTGTAGCATAACACCTACTTTCACTTTTAAAATTGTGGACGTTAAAATTTCGATGTTACTGTGATTTTCTGGGAATATAATAACATACTTTAGAGCTTTTGTACCAAACTGATTTAAAGTAACGGAACAAAAGTAACGTTTTGAATCAGTAAAAAGATATTTTTTGAAAATTTTCCCCTCTCTCTCTAGACTATCAAACATCAAACCTATTTTTATAAATAGCAGCGCGTATCAAGTTTCACTTCATTTTTCTTGTGGTAAAATAAAGAGAACCATATATTTACGCGAAGAAGTGAAACAAGAATTCGTTTTTAATTTTTTAGTGTGCTGTTATTGATATTCAAAGTGTGTTTTTATTTTTAAACCATTAGATTTTTAAAATATTTTAGTAAGGATTTTTTTCTATTCTTGTTACTTTTTTTTATTTTTCACAATAATTTAGTTTACATGAAATTAATGATTTTAATATTTGTTTATTAAAATTAGAATGATAAAAATTTGTTGATAAAAAGAAATGATAAAAATTTGTTGATATAATAAGAAATAATTGGATATTAGAAATTAGAACCATTTAAACTATTTACTGTTTGTTTTAATTATTTCTCAATTTATTCTATTATTCTCTAATTTGAAACATTTTAAAATCGTTTCCTAATCCGAATTACTAAAGGGGCAACCAATTAATTAATTTACCTAATTGAATTATGGGTTTATTGTGGCAATTTTAAATTAGTACATAGATGAACGGCAAAAAGAAACGATAAAATATTTAATAATATTTTTCCTATAAAATGGATCTTGACAATGTTTTACCTGATGTTGGAGAATTTGGAAAATACCAAAAAATGGTGATGTGGTTTGTTTTACTCCCTGGTGTCTTTCCATGTGGTTTTCATGCGTATAATCAATTATTCATGGCAGCAACACCGGACCATTGGTGTAATATTCCTGAATTGGAGAATTTAGATGTAGATTTGGTTAAAAATATTAGGTAACCTTTATTCACTGATTTATTAATAACTTAATTAAACGTACATGTTTTCAATTTTAGTATTCCTTTAGAATTACGTGATAATCACCTAAAATTTAGTAATTGCTTCATGTATGATAGAGATTATAGTAACAAAACGTTACTTGTGAATCAATACGACATTTTCTCAAATATTACAGCAATTTTTTGCCGAAATTCATGGGTTTTCGATAGATCAATTTACAAAGAAACTGTTGTAACTCAGGTAACTATACCAATAATTGAATTTCAAAATTTGCGTCAAATTTGTATTTTAGTGGAATTTGGTTTGTAATAAAGATTTGGCGACTACTGTAGCTTTAGTGCTTTTTGGAGTAGGTGGTCTTATTGGTAACTACATTTTTGGTTACGTGCAAGATGGTTTTGGAAGAAAACCATCCTTTTTCATTTACTTATTAATCCAATGTGTTTTTGGTGTAGCAACAGCTCTGGCGAAAAATTTTTACGTATGGACGATTTTTCGAATTGGTGTTGGTTTTACTATTCCAGCAATTTTGGGAACACCTTACGTCCTAGGTTTAGTTTTTCTTGCATATAATTGATGTTATTTAAACTATTTTATTTTTAGCCATTGAATTAGTTGGTCCAAAACACAGAACACTAGTGATTATTTTAATTAACATTGCTTATTCTTTATCGCTTGTGTCGTTAGCTGTAATAGTTTGGATGGTACGAGATTGGAGAGTTTTGGCTTTAACAACAACATTGCCTTTTCTTTTGCTGTTTTGTAATTGGTGGTTATTACCGGAAAGTCCTCGTTGGTTATTATCCCAAGGGAAATTTTTCGAAGCTGAAAAAATACTCAATAAAATGGCTTTGTAATATATCAAATTCAATTATTCACACTTACTAAGTTTTGATTTTTTAGAATAAATGGTAAAAAGCTTCCAGCTAATTATATGGTTCAGCTAAAACGAAAAATTGATAACGAAAGATTAAAATTGAGGATTAATTATAATTATGGGATAAGTGATTTGTTTCGGAATCATAATTTAAGGTGGAAAACTATTATTGTTACTTTTATATGGTTTACAAATACTAGTGTTTATGTTGGTCTTTCATATTACGCTCCGGCGCTAGGAGGTGATGAATTTTTAAATTTCTTTTTGGCTGGGGCTGTGGAATTACCGACTTACATTTTTCTATGGCCGTCTTTAGAGAGATGGGGTAGACGATGGGTGTTGTGTATAAGCATGGTTATAGGAGGATCTGCTTGCTTAGCAACATTTTTGGTTCAAAATGGTATAAATTTAAAAACCGTTCCTGTATATTAAATTAATTGAGTTAATTTAGATTCTTTATTTACATTAAGTTTATATTGTATTGGAAAGATGGGTATTTCATCTTCTTTTGTGGTTTTACCTCTGATGGCTTCTGAATTATATCCAACTGTTGTAAGGGGATTGGGAATGAGTATAAGCTCTGTTGTGGGGATGTTAGGTCCAATTTTTATCCCATTAGTTAATTATTTGGTAAGTAAAAATAGTCTAAATTCATCAGATGAATAAAATTTTGTTTCAGGGTTCTGATATGCTGACTCTACCTTTAATTATTATGGGAACAATGTTGGTTATGGGAGGAATATGTTCATTGCTTCTACCCGAAACATTAAATCAACATCTTCCACAAACTTTAGAAGATGGAGAAAAAGTTGGATTACACTTTATAAGGCAGAAGAAACAAATTCAGAATATTGTACGCGGGGCTGTTTAATTCCAAGATATGAAAAGCTTTTACTTTCCCAAATTAATTTATTTTTTTCCTTGTAAATAAATTTATTAATAATTATAATTTATTTTCAATTTTGCTAGCACTTATGAGTAGAGCAACTTAATGGGATGATATTTACATGTTTCCAAGGTTTCCTATCAAAAAATACCATTATATTTATTATAAATGTATCATAAGGAAGCTTTTAGTATATTAATACTATATGCTTCATGGATGACTCCATTGGAATTTAAGAAGTACCTCATTGCGAGAGGAGGGTAATTAAAAGGCAGAATTATTTTTATTTGCCTAATAACGTTCTAAGAAGCTGGTGTTTCGAAAAGAATATTCTGATATCTCTGGTCTAAACATAAACATGTTATGTTAGTGACCTTTTGATCGGGCCCAGGCTCTAATTACGGGGTCAACTGCGGCGTGCACATACACGCCCCTCGATAGTCTGTGAGAACTGTGCACCTTACTTTAATATCCCCCGAAGGACAGTAAAGAAAGACAAATTATCTTAAAGATGATTCCACTTAATTTATTAGTTTTTTTAGTTTTGAAACTTATTAATTAAAAAAACACATGGATATAATTAATTGATCCCACCAAAAAAACTATAATTAAAATTATTTTCTACAAGAATTTATGAATTTTTAAGTGGTGCTTATTCCAAATTAAGGTATAGTTATACAGGGTATCCCATAAATTACGCAAGAGCTCTTCAGTACGTTGTTGAGGAAACTGTAGTAATCCTCCGAAAAATAGTAAAAAAAAATTATCGACCGTCATTCTCTAGATATTCACTAAAAACTAAAAGGTAAATTTGGAAACATTTTGGTACAGATTTGTAATTAAAGGTAACTTTGACAATAGAAAATACATAAGTAACTAAATTAAATTAATTTATACTTTCACTGAAAGTTTTCACATAATTTACAAGGGCGTATCCAGGATCTAATCTAGAGGGGGGCAGATGGCAGATCTTCATATTGGTTTTGAGGAAGTAGACCAGGCACCAGGCGTTATTTTAAGGAAAATCTAGATTTGCAGAAATAAGAGTTTTTGATGTTGAGGCTGCACATAGGTCTATTTATGCTCAGCGATTTAACACTAAAATCATAAATCTTGAGTCTCAAATCTTTGAGAATAGACCTGATAATAAAGACTCAAGAGTCGATCTTGTACAAGATTTTGGAACCAAAATGTGCTAGTCAACTAAAATGGTCTTAAGTGCATACTTTGATCAGATATTTAAGATTTGCAGATAGAAGATAATGCACAAAATTAAAATTAGCTAGAGCTGCACAATAAAATGGCAGAGGGAGGCGGGGGTCTACAAATTGTACTAATGAAACAAAGAATGGGAATTGAATGTCTTTAACACCATATAACACACCTACAAAAATTGTTCAAAATTTTGTGGAACCAATTCACCATTTGTAACATTTGAGATGTTACATTTAGAGCAGCATTTTGGATTCTGCTAATCAATATGCGGCATACAAAAATTTGTTATTATCCCACAAAAAAGTGGAGATATATTCACTTCTTGGCGGCCAAGATACGTCCATTGCGACCTATCCAAATTCCAAATAGTGGCGGAGCAACACTTGGCTGAATCCTGTGGATTTCTGATTACAGCTAGAGGAAGATCATCCAGACGATCAAGAAGATCTTCTAGATGATTGTTTACATAGGTAAGTTAAATTTGTATTTTCATTTGCATAGAAATAACTGTTATGTTGAAAAAGCCATCTCTAAAAAAATTTGTTTCGTAGCCCATAACATACGGGAAGTAAAAGTACCATCAGATCCTATTTTACTCATTAAATAGTTGCAGTAACTTATCCTAAGGGGAAGTAATTTGGTGAGAGGACTTGGACTTTATTGAAGTGAAATCCATGGAATCCGTCACTTATAAATTACCTATTTATAGTACTTTTTGATACCTCCAATTCTTTGGAAATACTCCTGGTCCTGGCTGAGCTTCTTGGATCAACTTTTTGGATCTGCTTCCAAAGTTTATATAGAATTTGTTCCTGCGTGTGTTGATAGTCAAAACGTGTCGTAGACGACCACGGTTTGGACCAGCGACTGGAGGTAATATTTAAATTTCTCAACTTATCCGATCAAACTTCTAAAAACATTAGAAGTTGCATGTCTTCTTGCTGGATATACAGGACTATACACTACACTCTTGTTGCTTCCTCTGAGTTCACCAAGAATCTTCAACATCTCACCATTCTTGATGAGTGCACATATTTTTATCAAACTAAAAGAATTAGAAACGCGAATATAATACTAAATGGTACTCAAAACAAAACTGATTAAAACGAAGTTAAAAGTGAAGTTAATTGAGTATGATTTAATTTTAATTTATTACAAAATGATGAAAGAGATGAAACTCTTTATGGGAAATATTATGATTTTCGAAAATTTATAATAGTAGGTAATTATATAAGTTACATTTTCAACTTGATATCGAAGAATAATTAAGAGGATTTTTTGACTATTTTTCCGAGTATCCCAAGAGGGTCCCTAACAACGTGTACTAGACAGGTGTTGCACTATTTATGGGACACCTTGTATTGAGATGAATGATTATTTTGAAAAATATTGTTTTCTAAATGATAATATGTGTATCATTCAACTTCGGTATTCGTAGGTATGCATTATCTACAGCGGCGTATCCTGAATTTTCATTTGGGGGCTGCACTTTGTCATTAAAATATCTAATACTTCTAAAATCTTTATAGTCATATACAGGGTATTCCTTTTAAAAGGAACCACCCTAAATAACTCTGAAAAAAGTAATTAATTGTAAAAATGCCGTGACAGGTCGATTTTTACCTTCAGGGGGACATCATTTTACGACAAAATAAGCATGGTAATTGCAACGGAGCCACCCATTCAATTTTTTTAAATGGGAATAGGGGTCGAGTGATACATCATTTGAAAGCATTTTTTACCCACAAGTGCTCTAACTTAACAAAAGCTAATTATTTATAATTATTGAAAAATAAATCAGTTACCATACTTTTTTATAATTTTTTTTTTCATAAATTACTTTTCTCTTTTATCGAGTCCTGTAAATGACTAAATTTAAATAGGACCAAAACAAATCATATTTTTATTTTCAGGATAAACCGACCTTTAAAATGATGCGTCACTCGACCCCCATTTCCATTTAAACAAATTGAAATAGTGGATCCGTAGGGATGGAGGTTGCAATTACCATTCTTATTTTGTCGTAAAAAGATGTCCCCCTGAAGGTAACAATCGACCTGTCAGGGCATTTTTACAATTAATTATTTTTTTGAGAGTTATTTGGGGTGGCTCCTGTATGTATACCGGGTACATGGTAGCACGACGAAAATAAAAAGGACTAATTTTAATTTAGTCAACACAGAATTTTGAAAAACGCTCGGGAAGATCAAGTTTAGTTTGAAGAGGGACATTTTTGCAATACAACTATACAAAACTCATCCAAAAGTCAGTTTGTCCCTGTGCGCTGTCGACACAACCCCTAAAATTTGCCATGATGGGGTAAGTAATACCTCATTGTAAAGATCTTTATACCTTACATATTATACAGGGTGAGTATATTCTACACGTTAATATAAGCTAAAAAAATCAATACTTGCATAACTCTTTTCTTGGACTTGGAGATTGGTACTGGTGGTATTAACTGGTCCTTGAGGTCCTTGAGGTCCTTAAGGTCCTCAAACCTCCCACCGTTAGATTTTTGCTATCAGAACTAGTAAAAAATTAAAGTTTATACAGAAAAGCTTTGTATTTGGGTTGTACTAATTCGACTAATTTTGAATGCTACAGCTCAAATAAAAGAAGAACGATAAGAACCTAGAAGATACGGCTATTGCTCATAGATGAACGCAAAAATGTATAATATCTTTCAAAATGTTTTATAAATTAAAAATAAGCTAAATGTGCTGCTAAACCTAAGCCTTCTAAAAATACCATAACTCGAAAACTAATAAAAATTGCATAACCACAGTTTGTATTTTTTACCTTGTATTAACTTGTATAATACACTCTGTATAAAAAACAAAAGTTAAATCGATCAACTGGTTTTAAAGTTATTCAAAATTTAAAATGTTGATTTCTACATTTTTAATTTTGAATATTTTTAAAACCAATCGATTCATTTAACCTTTATTTTTTTGTATGTTATTCGGGGTGAAAAAATATTTTAATGGGGTATTACTTACCCTTTCATGCCATTTAAAATTTTACAGGTTGTGTCCATAGCGCACAAGGATGAACAGATTTATGCATCAGTTGCATTGCAAAAATGTCCCCCTTCAAACTAAACTTGACCTGTCCGAGTGTATTTTAAAAATTTGTTCCTAATACCTAGTTAAAATTCGCCCATTTCGTTATCGTTGGTCCAACCAACCTGTATACAATGTACAGCAATGAAAGGCCATTTATTCTACTTTCTGATGAAGAATTTCTAAAATATTAGTCTTCAAATATTTTAGAGTCCAAAATGATCTTTCTGAGGTACTAGTCGTAATGGTAGAGATAAAGTGACTACAATTTTCGATACAATTTTTAATATTTAACTTAAAAATATGTGGATTGATTGTATGTTGTCGTATATTGGCAAAGTTCCATTTCCACTAAATCAAATTTTATTCGGCAATAAAAACTAGTCTTCCAAATATTTCTTTTAAATTTGAGATTGTAGAATCCATAAGGCATTAAAGAAAATTGAATACGTAAAAAATACTAGCAGTTTTTAGAGGGTGTATATGCACCATGCACCTCCTGCACAACCCCCCATCATCCTGAAAAGGCCACTGATTATCTATTATTATACATTATGCCTATCAGTATTTTTTATTTAAGAAACAATTTAAATCTAATTTTTGTGTGTAATGATCACGATTTGATTCTTTCTTCTCTTGAGTTTACCATTCTGCAAATAAACGTGGTTGAAGATTCGTGTCCCTTTTGCATATGGAAATTCACGGACAAGATTATCTTGGGACCTATCAGCTTATCTTTGAACCAACTTTATTAACTTAACGCAACGTTTACCTCGCCTTAATACACCTTTTTATTTTAATTTTATCTAATAAGTGCTTTTGTAAAGCCGCAAAGCACTGACCTGGAATTGGTTAGCCCACACAAAGTGTTATTTTTTAGTTTTATTCTCATCATAAAAACTGAAATAAATCCTTAATAAAGATTATTCATGTGATTTTGGCACTAATTGAAATAAATGTGCTCATTTCTTATTTTATGCAAAAATTATGAGTTTAATTAAATATTTAATTATGATAATTATGTTCAGTTTAAAAATTAATTAATTGGTCTTCATTTAGGCACATGAACTACGGCGTATATGTTGTCAGGACGATGTGAACTCGTCCAGGTAAATGCTGCAATAAATTACTCAGTTGGAGTAGGTGGACTTAAGCGCCGTTTTAATATGGCCGCATGATTTACCAGCTTAAAAGCGAAATTGGTTCTCAGAAGAAGTATGAAAGGGTTTGCACGATCGTTCCTATTATAGGTTATTAGGTAATTTATAAGATAATACTTGATATCGGGTATTATTACACCAATAAAAGTGCACTAAAAAATATGGCCCCATACAATGTTTTGAAGATGTGAGGTGAAATTAAACCGAACATGTGTAAGAAAGTCTTATTTATCATCTTTTGTACAATTTACGCAATATGTTAATATTTTAGGAGAAAGATTGATGAGGTAAAGATGTCAAATCTTCCAAGCTCCAAGGTTGCTTTTTAGATCATCGTGGATCATGCTGGTGGCTCAAAGTCATTTTAAAATGTCACCAGTCGTTGTGAAATTAAAGATTTTAATGTAGATTAAAGGATGAAATATATCGTGACATTTTTTACTCGACAGTTGGATAAAACATCTATGAATATAATATAAGTTAACACTTGCATACTTTAAATAATTATTTTACTAAATTAAATGTTAAAGTTATTAAGAAAACATTAAATGTTTGTTTATGAGATAATTAAAATCAAGGTATTTTTAAAATTATTATAAATTAGCAAATTTTGCTAATGTAGGTACTTTAATATTAAAGGCCAAATTTTGAGGAAAAAAATTCTTGTAAACTATATAGATTTCAAGAGTTTAGAGCTTGGTACAAATCGCTGCAAGTCAAGATTTTCGTTTCTATTCTATTAAACCGATTTTATTTGCTCAAATTTTCTCAACTTTCTGTAGTAGCGATCCCAGGATTTTCCATCATTAGGGTATTAGATAAATCAAAAATTTATTAATATGGGAAATAAATAAAAATTTAAAATTTTGGTGTTGATAAATTTTTTAGAAAATTATGGGAAACCTAATCTACCGATTTACACCAAATATTTTTAAAATACAACTATAAGTGATACATGTTTCCGGTATAAAATTTTAGTGTTGATAAATTTTCTAGTTTTCAAGAAAATTATTAAAATCTCAATAATTAAATTACAGTTTTATACGTTTTTGGAAAGGACTTTAGATAAGTTATTAGCCAAAAAAGAATCATTTCGTTATCACTTTTCGTTTTTGAGTTCTGGACAAAACTGTAAAATCCCACTTTAAAGTCCAGAAATTTTTGATTTTTCAGAAAAAAGTTGATTGGTCAAAAACTATACGGGTACAAAAACGTTCAAGTGCGCCAAATTTAAGGAATTGATTGTATTTTTCAATCAATCTAATAAAATGTATGAAATTCTCCAGGGTCGGATTTGTGCCCAAATCTTAGCAAATATTTTTCGATTTTATTCTGGAAAAATTAATTGACTGATTTTTATTAAATATTTTTTAAAATACATCTAGGTGCTATATGTTTCTGGTATAAAATTTTGGTATTGATAATTTTAGTAGTTTTCAAGAAAATTATTGAAATCGTAAGCTTGGAAAATATTTAAATAATAAATTCTAAAAAAAACTTTAAATTTACTACCTAACTAAAGTGTTTTTGAAAAGGGCTTAAGATTTGAGTTCTGGACAAATATTTATTGAGTTATAAAAAAAAGAATACAATATTTTTATAACATTCTTTAACGAACACAAAACAGCAAAATTTGCTGATAACATGTTCAATATTCAATGAAATCAATTAAACAATGATATAAAAAATAATAAAACAAATAAAAAATTAAAAAGATAACAATATAAAGTTACACGAGATAAATATGATATTAATTAAAGTCTTTAATAAGTTTTTTAAAAAGACTGAAGTTTTTTTCAATTTGAGTTTCATTTGGCAATTGAATAAATTTATAAAATGCATTATTTAAAGTACTGAAATTTCCACTATTAGACATAAATAATTTTGTATGTATTTGATTACAAAAACGTGTAGAATGGTTATGAACAGAATTATTCAAAACTATGGAGCTGTTTGACTTTTGAATATTATTTTTAATTTTGACAACTAATTTTAACTGTTCGAAATTTTTTAAATGATCAATATTATTTAATTTTAAGTCCAAATATAAATTATCTGTTGGATAAAATTTATCAATTCCAAATAACGATTTTATGCATTTATTTTGCGTACGTTGAATTTTATTTAAAACATTTTTGTTGGTGCATCCCCATGTTGTAATTAAATATCGAAAGTGAGATTCAATAAACTAAAAATTTTGTCCTGAGATCCAATTCATTATCACATCTTCGTAATACACCAATTAAAGGAATAATTTTATTTTCTATTTCACAAACATGATTCTTCCGTTTTAATGTTTCATCAATCCATAGTCCTAAATATCTTGTTTCTGTAACTTTTTAAAGATTTTTTTCCATTTATCATTAATTTTAAATTTATACACTTTTTGTTAATATGATTAAAGGTCATATAAACTGTTTTTTCTTCATTTAGTTTTAGGTTATTATTATTAGACAAATCATATATAATTTTTAAATCTTCATTAACCTTTGATTCAATTTCTTCTATATTATTTGAATAAAACATTATAATATATACAATTTGAATCAAGGTTCATAATGTCTTGAACATATAAATTATATAAAATAGGTCCAAGTACTGACCCTTGAGGTACACCTATTTTAATTTTTCTTTGGGGGCTTTTAAAATTTCCAAGAAGAACATATTGATATCGATTAGTAAAGTAACTTTTGAATAGTTCAAGTACAACTCCTCGTATACCAAGTTTTTCAAGTTTATAAAATAAAAATTCATGGTTAACACTATCAAAAGCACTACTAAAATCAGTAAAAATCGACGTTGCATATTTTCCTTTATCAACATTCAACAAAAGTTCTTCAGTTAAGTCTGTCACTGCCGATTGAGTATTACTATTATTTTGATATCCATATTGATGAAAATCAAACCCAATTGTATTTTCAATAAAGTTGACAATTCTTCTATTAATCACTTTTCTAAAATTTTGTTAAATGTTGAAAGAGCTGAAATTGGCCTATAGTTATTAGGATGTTTCTTATTTCCTTTTTTTATATATTTACTTTAGCAATTTTAAGAATATCAGGATACTTTCCATTCAATAATATATTATTTATAATTCTCGCTATAATTGAACTGAATTCAGTCTTTAAACATTTGATATCCATTGTTGTTATATTATCATAGCCAGGTGAACATTTATTAGATAAACCACAAATAATATTTTTAATTTCTTCAGTATCAGTTGTTCATAGTTTCATTATTGTTTTCTAATTTTAAATCGTTTACATTACCCATTGTATAATTAATCTTATTAATGTAGAAATCATTAAGTATTGTAGCTACTTCTTCTTGATTTTCGATTTCATTTTCATTAATATTTAATATTATTTGTTCTTTTTTAATTTGAGGCTTTTTTAAAACTTGATTTAAAATACTATATGTAGCTCTTAAATTTTTTCAATTATCTTGAAGTTTTTTATGATAATAGTTTTTCTTAGTTTGTTTAATTACATTATTTACCACATTTAAAAAAAATTCTTTCTTTGTATCTTGATTATCAATATTTCTTTTCAAAAATATAATGGGTGTTTCTAAATATATGCGAAGAAATTCTACAGGCGATTCCTTGACCAATTCTAAGACAAAAGTAAAGAATAAAAATTTTCTCAAAAGTGCTCTATTTTTTAGTTATGGAGTGTCAAACTTTCTATATTTTTTTCATTTTTTGAGTATAACTTCTTTATTTTTTAAGATAATTTGATCAAATTTGAAACACACTCTAATTATTATAGTCGTAACAAGATAAAAATATCAAATATCGAAATAAAATCCAGAGGGATGTATTTTGGGGGTATAGACCCCATTTTTTATGCCATAACATTTTTGTGCTACCCCACTTAACATTTTAAATGAGATATTCTGATTCCTTGCTTTTTTCTGAAAATTTTTGATCTCTTTAATTTTTTCACAGCTGGTACGGTTTTAGAAGTTATTTAAAAACATGTACGAAGTTGTATGGCAATTTTGCATTAAACAGGGGTGGCTTTTTTAAAAAAATAAATACCAGAGACTTCCTAGAAGACTATTTGACCAATTTTAAGACGAAAACAGAGAATAAATATTTTCTCTAAAATGCTTCGTTTTTAATTTGTTAATTTTATTTTAATTTAAATTAAAAACAAATCATTTTAGAGAAAATATTTATTCTCTGTTTTCGTCTTAAAATTGGTCAAATAGTCTTCTCTTTTTTTCCTTCTGGCAGGAATTAAAGAAATGACTTCTAAATCATCTACAAAAAAAATTATACAAAAATGTTGTTCATACTAGCTTTTATGACTGCAGAACTAAACCACTATATTTTCCGTTTAGGAAATGGCTCTTAAGGTTTATAAAAGTTGATCAATGTCTTCTTTTTGTCTAAATCGTATTTTATTTGTAGTTTCATCCTTTTTTACATAAACTTTGCTACTTTTGCACCAAATAAATTTATATCCTTTAGTTTTTATATTTTTTGCATAATTGAAAAGAATTTGTACTTCTTTTATCATATCATCATTAATATAAATTTTATTTCCGTAGTTTTCAAAATTAGTTTTTCTCCCTTTTTTCTTTATCTCCATAAAAGAATATTTTCTATCTAGTTCTTTAAATTTTACCAATATAGGGCTAAACTGATTTGAATTTAAATATTTAATTTTTTGAATTTCTTCTTTTTTTATTCAACATCGATTTCTCCAAGAATTTCAATAACACTTATTTTTAATGTTTTTATTATTTACACCCGATATTATAATATAATTTTTTTATTTTCTCAGTTTCATTTTTATTTACAATTTCTTTTAAATTATGAACATCCAGTTTTAATTGATCATTGTTTTTATTTACCCTATTTAAATCTTTCACAAGCTTTACATTTACTTTTTTTGTTCATCATATTTTTCACTCAAAAAGGACATAGATTTTTCATCAACTGAATTTTGTAGTTTTTAAAATTCCTTAATTTGCATCTGAATATGTTATATTTCATTCATAATATTTGTTAAATTGACTTCATTTATGTTAGATTTGTCTTCTGCACATATATCACATTTCCATTGAAAAATAACCTTTTCAAGGAATTTACTTTCCATATCTGTTATATCAGAACATTCTTTATGAAACCACCCATTACATTTACCAGAACAACCAATTTTATATTCGGTTTTATTAATTTTTCTTGAGCATTTTATACAATTTAACTTATTTGTCATGTTGACAAATAATGAATAATGTGCAAAATCTCACTTTAGGGTCAAATTTAGTTTAGAAATAGGTAGATTTCCCGAAAAATATTCGATGTACAAATTAATTATTTATCTTATCACCCCCGTTCGACTCCTCTTTGGGTCCGGCACTGTCTTTTTAAGGTTTTGGAAAAGGATTTATTTCTAAAGATAATACATGAAATTTAGGAAACCATGTAATTGTAAATTTTGAGTGCTCCTCGCCATGATTTTTCAGTTGGAAGATGATCTGACATATGATTATCTCGTATTCTCGTGTGCATTCAAGTAAGATTAGCAATGTCTAATAGCTTAAGAATCTGTGTATACATTCATAAACATCAAGTAGATTCATTGAATGCAAATTTCCGATTGCCAATCTTATTTGTAATTCCTGACTTGGAATTAAAAGGCGTGAAGTAAAGGACATACAAGTCGAGGAAAATATAATTAATCTGTATTAAATTACACGTTAAATAAAACGGAAAACTATATGCAAGTATAGATACTTGATATCATATATTTAAATCATGGATACGTGTGTGAGGGAGAGAAAACTGGAGAAGACTTAAAAATCCTCCTGTTTTAAGTAAGATACCGCGTGCTGGTAAGATACTAGCGCATGCGTTTCTTACATTTTGTTTTGATCTTCTTGCAAGAGTCTGCAACACACGTTGATTGTCCACGGCCTTTACTAGACGTTATTGTTGATAATCAATCATATACCTCCTACGCGATCTTTAAAGTGAATCATTCGGATCTTAACTGCCGGAAATTTAAATACTCGAGTGATACCTTGATCTTTATGACATAATAACGCATTCAAATCATAAGTGAATGAAGATTTAATTATAAGTTTATTTATACGTGATTTTATTTAATAAATTAGTGCTTAATTCAATAAAAAAAAATAAATGGTAAGGAAGTCATTTTTTGAAATTTTAAAATAAATTTAACCGCAAAATCATCTTAATTTATAGCTATGCTCACTAATAACTTTTATTATTTAAATAAATGAATATGTAACCACATTATTATACGCATCATTAAATTGTTTATTTTTTTCGAAAAAAGAGATGATTTTTATTGGTGTGAATATATTCCTTCAACATATCAATAAAAGTTTCAGTCAAATTAAGAAAAATTTCATATAAATAAAATTTCTAACACATCTTTTTATTGAAGTGTAAGTTACACTGAAATCAAATAGCGGGACTGCCTACCAAGATAATATCTTACTAAAAAGTTTAAATAAATTTATATGTCAACTTTTGTTTCGAAGGTAAAATCAATGAAATTCATATTTGATTAATTTATTACACCTTACACATATGTATACAATATTTCAAAGAAATGTAATAAATTATGTCATTTTTAATGAACGATTTGAGCTTTTATAAATTTTAAATTAAATATCACGTGATATATATTACATGTATGTATTAAATTTAGTATAATTTTTTTTTGAAAATTAAAAGTTCAATGAAACATGGAATTTAATCACGCAAAAAGCAAGTTAATTAATTAATAATTACCTCGTTAGCTAATTGTATTATAATAAAGTATAAAAAGAAATTATCAATTTTATTAATTTATAATTGGTATAATTTATATTCATTCATAATTTTATCACATACGTTTAAATTTATGAAAAAACTGAAGTCGAGTGACAATTTTATCCACTATTAATCACAATTTAAGGGATTAGTTAATATTTGTGTTTAAATAAATGTATAAAAAAAATTCACGCTTGATTTCTTAGGATGAAATTTTTTGCCCCATTTTGATGGATGTTTAATTAATTTATTTAAATTCAATTATGATAAATGGTTAGATTACGTTTTTATTTACCCATGTGCATATTTAACTTCCATTCGCTCATTAAAAGATTTTTTTAATGACAGAGTTTTAATATCGTTTTATTTTAATACTTTTTATAGCTCTTTGCTGGAAAACTAATTAGAACTTTTGTTACTTTCATTGCAAAATTTTATTGGAATATTAATTTATTAATAAAAATAAGAGTATATGTATATAAATATGTTTTTTATACCTACAAATTATAGCATTTAAAATAATATGTTTAATAACTTTATTTAATTTCCGCTTCGATTTCCGCAAATTTTCATCCGAGCTTATTTTTAAGTCTGCATGAATTAATAACAGAAAGTGTATCGATTATTTTTTTTCTATGTTGTGATTATATAAATTTTAGATGAGTTGATTGTCGGTTTATATAGTTTTTGTGTAGATAAAAAATGTATACAGGCTGTTCAACAAACGTCTGGGTTAGAAACTAGAGCAAATTTAATCGATAAAGAAAAAAAGTAGGTACCTATTATTATTTTAAGTTTTGGAGCTACAGCATTTTAAATTTTAGGTCACCGATTTTTGTTAAATTTCAGATAATCACTAATAATAATTTAACCATCAATATGTGCGTAGAGATCACCAGAAAGATAATATCATCCACTTTCAATTTGTTACATAAATAATACAGAAATATAGTTTAAAAAACGTGGAAGAAAATCGCGAAGAAAATGAAATAAAATAGTATATTAAAGAACACGTTTGATAAGGTGGGTTTTTTCTAACGAGTCAAAGTTTAAAACGCGAACCGCGTAGCGTGGAACGTTTCAATCGACGAGTTAGAAATAAACCTTATGAAACGAGTTCTTTATACTACGTTTATTAATGTCATTATTCTATGGCATTTTTAAATTTAGCCTAGGTGCTCAAAATCCATCATCTATAGTAACTTCAAACATTAGATAATTAAATACAGATTCCAGGAAGGCGGACCAAAGTTATGTTCTTTTAAATGGAACACCAAGTATATTATGACATTTTTGGATTCCTTATAAAAAAATAATTATACTTTGTATAAACTTTTATGGGTCTATCATCACTCGTTTTGCTGATATTTGCTATTTAACATCCATCAAAAGATCCATTTTTGAAAGATCACTGCTCTAAAACAGATGAATATTTTGGGTTGAAATTTTCTCAAAAATTTTTCAACATCGTGTAGTCTACAACTATCATGTCAAATTTTAGTTTGTGATAATTTTTCATCAAAGTGCCTTATGAAACGCAAATTGAACAATTAAACGAAATTTTCAAATGGAACACCCTGTATATTTTATATCAATCGATATCATTTTTTACAAGCTTGCTATTGATATAATGTTTGTATGGTCGCTTATTAATGGTTTGGGAGATATTAATATCCAAACTGAGAAACAGCGAAAAATACACAAAATTGCACTCTTCATGAATTTTTTTCAGGTTTTTTTTTTTAATTTGCCTAATACTTATTTGTGTCTTTCTCTATTTTGCTTTTTTAATAATGTTTTTATATTATAGTAACAGTTTTTGTTGTTTTACAACACAAATAAAATCGAAACTTGCAATTATCAATTTTGGTTTTCTAAATATCAGTATATTTTGAAATTTTAACAATTAATGTTACCAAGGAATCCCTTATTTTGTTGATAACCAGAAACGGATTTCTTTTAGCTTCACCAAGCGCTTACAACATATTTTCCATTTCTTATTTAGAAGAATTCATTATTTCGGTTTAGATATTATCAAAAGTACAGAAAAGGGCGTTAAAACAAAATTCCACAAAATAAGAATTTCCTTGGTAACATCAGTTGCTAAATTTTTAAAGCATGCTGAGACTTAGAAAACGAAAATTGATAATTGCAAGTTTCGATTTTATTTGTGTTGTAAAAGAAGAAAAACTACTATTGTAATAAAACAACATTATAAAAAAGCAAAATAGAGAAAGACAGAAATAAATATTAGGCAAATTAACAAAAAAAATCTCAACAAAATTCATCAAGAGGGCTATTTTGTGTATTTTTCAATGTTTCTCAGTTTGGATATTAATATCTCCTAAACCATAGACATTCGACCATACAACCATTATATCAGTAGAAAGCTTGTTAAAAATGCCATCGAATGATCTTAAAATATACAGGGTGTTCTATTTCAAAATTTCGTTTAATTGTTCAATTTGCATTTCATAAGGCAGCCTGATAAAAAATTATCAAAAACTTAAATGTGACATGACAGTTGAGGACTAGACGAAGTTGAAAAATTTTTGAGAACATTTCAACTTAAAATGTTCATCTGTTTTAGAGCAGTGATTTTTCAAAAATGGATCTTTTTTGGCTTAAATGGCAAATATCAGCAAAACGAGTGATGATAGACCCATAAAAGTTTATACAAAGTATAATTATTTTTTTATAAGTAATCCAAAAATGTCACATATACTGGGTGTTCCATTTAAAAAAACATAACTTTGGTCCGCCATCTTGGAATGGACACCCGGTATATTACTAAAATATTTTTAAAATGTGCTCTTAAAGGTGTTGTATATTCTATCGAAAACCGCATGCCGATATCTTTTTTCATTTTAGAGTAAAGTTACTTCCTCGCAGCGCTGGGACACCCTGTATGTAATTCTATTTAACTTATTTTTTGATAGTCCACGCTCCTACAACACAAATCCTTACCTCATAAAACACCAAAAATTAAATGCGTAAAAATGATAAAAAAAGAACATGTAAAATTTCTTTTAAGCCAGGCAGACTACGTTTTATTTGTTATCTTATATATTTTATCAATTTTTTAAATTGACAAAATTTAAATGATTTTACGTGATAAAACACCTAATTGAAATTTACTTGGTCTGCCTGATATCTGCATTTATTGTAAAAGAATCCTATTCAACATTTAAAGATTGTTTGAAAGAATTTAAAAATATTTGCAATAATTCTATATTTCTTATAGATAAAAATTTTACAGAAATTAAAGCAATTAGAGATATTTTTGCTAATGGAACAATTTTACTTTGTACATTTCATGTTATTAAATATATGAAATATTTAATATGCACTGCATATGTAACTGTGAAATAAACGATAAGTATAATTTATTGGAAATTTAAAAAAAAATGTTTATACTCAAAGCGTATGACGAATATGAAATGCGAAAAACAGAGTTCTTAGATAGTTGTAAACTTGTAAAAGTTTATACAAAAGATAAATATGTACCACTGGAGGAGAAATTTATTAAAAATTGGGATTCTTGCAAAAAAATGTGGGTAAATTTTTTTCGAAAACTTTAGAAATGAAAATGACAATTGACAAGCAGAATGGTGGCCTTGTAGAACAATTTCAGAATGGTACATTCTTGTTCGTGTACATCCTGGACTTCTTTTAAATTACCATGTCGTCATATTTTAATGTTCAGAAAACAAAATGATATGGAAATTTTTTCTATAACGTGTTTTGATTCAAGATATATTATTAAATCTGCAGAGGAGATTGAACATGTCGATGAAATTTTCTAGGAACCTTTCTCTGAAATTATGGATGATTCAAGCGACAATGGTGGCCGAATTTTGTCTGATCAAGATAAATTTAATAAAGCTTAAAGCTATAGAAATTGGCAAAAGTATTGCTGATATTTTATCGAACTATGGAACTGAAAGATTCAATGAATATATAAAAGAATACCAACTTATTGAAAAAAATACCAGAAATGGAATACCATTATTTACAACTGAAAATCAAACATCTGATAAAGAGAACCTATTAAGTGTAACAAATATTAATTTTAAAGGAAAAATAAAATCCAAAGGGCGACCGAAAAGAAAAAGTAAACAAGTTACATTTTACAAGAAAACCAAGAAACAATAAAACTAATAAAAACATTTAAAAGTGGAATATACAATATGTATAAGAATTATATTTTTTATTGAATTAGCTTTTGTATGATATTGCTAATTTTATGTATTTTTTGAATGATAACATTATGTTTGAAATTGTATATTTTTGAATAAAATAACATCTTAAAATAAATTTTCTTGTTTTACTAATTTAAAGCATTTTAAAAGGGTGACTTTGCATGCAATTCTAAGCGCATCTATTCATACATGCAGTATGTATAAATAGCCATTCTGGTATACATACTGTAACTATAAATAGCCAAATTATTTACACTTACAGTAAGTATAAATAGCCAAATTCGTATACATACACTAAGTATAAATAGCCAATATCTTATACATACAGTATGTATAAATAGCCACATCCTAATTTTTATTAATTAATATCTGGCAGACTTCTTTTTATAAGTTAATTTTGGTGATTCATAAAAAATTGTTTATAACTATGTCAGACTTAATTTTATTGGCATGGTGGCTACTATTTTTTTGGACATGTGATTTTTTTAAATAATTTTCTCAATTTCCTTTAATACTTTTTTACCTAAAATATTTTTTCAAAAATAAATAAAAAATCATGCATTTATGGGTTAATAATTGCAGAAAATATAAAGTTAATAAAAACCAAAATAAAAATGTTTGTACTAATAAAAACTCTTTCACCAAATAACTAGGAATGAGTTGCAAATTCGTACATTTCATACAAAAGTGGTCTGTTTAGGTAAATCCACAACGGTAATTTTCAATATAATGCTATAGCCGTTTAGTTGCTGCACTTTACAAAAAAAATCTGACATAGATAAAAGACCAATTTTAATGAATCAAATTTGGGTTAAAACTTTAAATTAATTTTAAAATATAAGGTATGTATAAATTCATTGTAAAAGTTAATTTTAAAAACATAGGTAGTAAAATTAACTAAAATTTAGAAGTAGACCAATTTTAATGGAAAGTGGAGGTCTTAAACTTCAATTCAACAAAAAAAAAACAAAAAAGTGTTATGAAATGTATTTTTCTTGCAAAAACTAGTATATAAAAAGAGGTCTGTCAGATGTTACTTAACAAAAATTGTCAAGTACACCAATTTTAATAGATAGAGGAGGTCTTCAACTTCAATTCAACAAAAAAAAATGTGTTATGGAATGTATTTTCTTGCAAAAATTAGTGTATAAACAGAGGTCTGTCAGATGTTATTTAATAAAAATTGTCAAGCAGACCAATGGATAGAGGAGTTTTTAAACTTCAATTCAATAAAAAAACAAAAAGGTGTTATGAAATCTATTTTTTGCAAAAACTAGTGTATAAAAAGAGGTCTGCAGATGTTATACAACAAAAATTGTCAAGTACACCCATTTTAATAGATAGAGGAAGTCTTCAACTTCAATTCAACAGAAAAAATGTGCTATGGAATGTTTTTTTCTTGCAAAAATTAGTGTATAAACAGAGGTCTGTCAGAAGTTATTTAATAAAAATTGTCAAGCAGACCAATGGATAGAGGAGTTTTTAAACTTCAATTCAATAAAAAAAACAAAAAGGTGTTATGAAATCAATTTTTTTGTAAAAATTAGTTTATAAAACGAAGTCTGACATTGTTATAAACAAAAATTAGATGGCAGACCAATGTTTATAGATAGAGGAGATCTTACACTTCATTTTTAAAAAAGAAAAAAAGGTATTATGTGACGTATTTTTGTTGCAAAAATTAACTTATAAAAAGAAAACTGCCAGATATTAATTAATAAAAATTATCAGGCAGGCCAAGTTTTTCAAAAACCATGTTTTCTTCTCAACAAATAGTGTAAATTTCAATTAAGTGTTTTATCACGTAAAATCATTTAATTTTTGCCAATTTAAAAAATTGATAAAAAATATAAGATAACAAATAAAACGTAGTCTGGCTTAAAAGAAATTTTACATGTTTTTTTATCATTTTCACGTATTTAATTTTTGGTGTTTTATGAGGTACGGATTTGTGTTATGGGACTATGAGGTTCAGAAACAGTTTATAAAGATTTGTTATGTATTTGACTAGTAATTTTTGATTGAAATTTGCGTAGTACCAACTTAAAAAAATAAATTTTACTACTCAGTAATATTATAGCACCGCTTTTAATTATTTACTAGCCATAGTAACAAACCAAAATAGAAAAAAAATATTTCATATTTACGTCTATGTTTCAATATTTCTACTGATTTATTGGATGAAGATAAAAAATCAAATCCTATAAATTTGTCCTATTTCGCTTCCCAAGGCAGCTGTAGGTTGCGGTACCTTCAAAGGTGTTGTTAAAAACGACGTTTGTGATTATTTATTTCAATATGGTTCTTAGTAAACGTTCACATTTTGTATATCATCAAATTTACACTTTCTTCAATCCATTACTTTTTGCTTAGTATAAGTGGTATTTTAGGAAACCATTGGTGTTAAAAAACAATAGTAATTTTCTTACTTTTTACACAAAAATGTTGTTTTTATGTGAATGTGGCAGAATTTAAGAAAAAATGCGCTTTATTTTATGTCTAATTGATTTTAGATTTATTTTATGAAAAGTGATTATTTTAGTTTTTGAAACGATTTTGGTAAAATTAATTGGCTTACCAGAACCATGGTAACAACGACAAATGTCCATGTATGCACATCTTTGAAGAGCAACTTTTTGAGGAAATTTTATTCAAGAATACTATTTTGAAAAAATAGTCTTCTAAATTTAAATTTCTTCGTAGAAACCATAGAAGCCATTTAAATTTTGCACAGTACCTAATTTACACTTTACCCACTTCCATATTTTTTTCATATATTTTGGTTTGTGCTAAAATTGTGGTAAATTCGTCAACAGTATATTTTAAGAAGCTATTTTCAAAATAATATTCTTGAATAAAATTTGCCCAAAAAGTTGCTCATAAGGCAGCTTTTCAAATAAAAACCCAAAAAACATTTTTTTTCATCAGTTTTAATGAACTATAGCTTCCTTACGAAACTTTTTCCTTGTCTCTATCAAGGAATTATCATCAGAAATGGTGAAAAATAAAAAAAATACCCTGTATGTACATGGTGAGTTTTTAGTGCGAAATCGGAAGATATATCTTTTATTTTAAGATATAGGAAAAAAACTTAATTACAAAATTGCATGGTTTATGGATGCGCAAAACCCGAAACTATTTTTGTCTATACTGGGTGTTTCGTAACTGGAGCGCAAGCTATTTCACCATTTTTAATGGAACACCCTGTATATTTTTTTCATATTTGGATTAACACTAACTTAGAGAATACAACGATATTTTTTGTTTTTTGAAAATTTTGACGCGCACTTAATTTTTTTCGGGCATTTTCTATAAAATATATAAAATTTCGACTACTTTTTAAAAAAGTTTAGCAAAAAATGATTTGTATAACACTTAAAGAGGAACGATATTTAGTAAAAAAAATACAGAGTGTTACATTTAAAAAAAATTAAAATACATCCCTATCGAGTTTTCATATTTCACGCCTCCATAGCTGCCACCATTTATAATAAAATTCGAAAAAAATGTACTAAAACTAAATCAAAATCAATATTACAAAATGACATAAAAATTGTTTTTTAAATGTTCATTATAAAACCAATATAAATTTCTAAAAATATGTCTAAATGTAATAATTTCCGATAAAAAATTAAGGGTACAGTCAAATTTTGAAAAAAAATATCTTTGTATTCTTTAACTTGGTGTTAATGCTAATATCAAAAAATATATAGGGTGAATTGAATTGGTGATCCTCAAATATGCAATTCCAAAATAAACTAAATAAAAAGACAACTCATGTACTTCGATTATTACAAAATTTATGCAATAATAAACAGCACCTTCAAAGTACATGAGTTGTCTTTTTATTTAGTTTATTAATATATAGGGTGTTCCGTTTAAATAAAAAAGGTGGAATAGCTTCGTTCCAATTACGTAACGCCCAGTATAGACAAAAATAATTTCTGGTCATGCTTATCCATAAACTTAGCAATTTTGTAATTTAAGTTTTTTTTCTATCTTTTAAAATAAAAGATATATCTTTCGATTTCGTACTAAAAACTCACCCTGTATAGATAATATAATTGGAAAAATTATGATTTTGTTTATACCATTCCTGAAGCTTTTTGAATATCAACACTTCTTAATGAAAACAACTTATACAAATTAATACAAAAAATATACAATTGCAATAAAAATATTTCTTCTTTTTCTAACTATTATTTTGTTAGTATCATGCTGAGCATAAAAAGTAGAAATCCATAGCTGTCTACTTTTCTTGTGCCGTGTTTTTATTAAAAATAATTTAACGTTTTAAACATCGACTTGGCTCATAAAATCAAGAAGAAAATTATCGCTGGTATTTTTTGTTCAGCTTTCTCAAATGGGGAATTTTAAAAGTAAGTTATAAAAAGTATAATTTTATCGGATTGTAAGTAAAACAATTAGAAAATATGTGTATTTTGATAAATAATAATAGAGTATACCCAAATACAATTTGTTAATGTCATTTTAGGTTTTCGTCGTATCTTTTATTAACAACTATTTGCAAAAATTTGTAAATAAACATTAAAGATTTTTTTAAAGTCTTATGTTAACAAAAATCAATTATATTTATGCAATAAAAATTGTAGCAAAAATTGATAATATAAAAGAATAATATTTGTAAAAAAGTTATGATAATGGTTTATGACACCCAAAAAAAGAATAATCTCGTTTTATTCTTTAAAGTATTCGCTTTAATTAGACGTGATTTTATTGGCAACATAAAAAATTGCTACTTTCTTATTTATGGGCTAAAATTACCTCTCAATTCTCCTCATTAATTATACGTTAAATTGTGTTTATGGGTAATAATGTTAAGCTGGTATTATATGGTTCAGTTAATTTTGTCAGTCAAGTATTGACGTATATAAATTAGTGCTAATTATTAGGATCTTATGTATGCTACATCTGGTGTATTTCATATACCTTTTTAAATCATACGTACGATAATTAATTACTTTATTGAAACGTTTTTAATTAATAAATATCAGTTTTAATACTTTGATGACTTTTTCTTTTTTATGTATAAAACCATACACTATCAGTAGATATCTATGGATATGTGGAAATCATTAAAAATTTTCAATTCTTGTTTAAAATACTTTTTCTACACAGGGTGTCCCGTAAGTGGAGGATCCAAAAAACTGAACTAACAGAGGAGTACATTTCTTGCGTATTGCGCTTACTAAAAAATATAACTAGAAAAATTTTATGAGTTGTTCGGTTATTTTTATTGTGTTCTTAAAGTTTTTCCAATAAAAGCATTTTCAAGAACTGTTATCATTAGCAGAAAATATTGTACTAACATAAAGTTGAACAAATATCAGAAAAAGTTGTCTACTTTATCCAGAATCTGACAAGTTATAATACACATGGGTAAGGATAAACTTGACAGATTTTTTTAATTTAGTATTTTTTGACAAATAATTCGTTATTCCTTTTAATCCATTTTATAAAATTATGGAATTTATGGTAAGAAATGAAACAAAACTACTAATGATAATGATGTTTTTTATTACCTTAAATTTGCAATAAGTTCTAAAAATCCCCATGGGTTATTATACATAATAAGCATCGTCAGATAAAATTGGATTTGATTAAAAGAAAGGCTCGTTTATTATTCTTGATATTAATCGTAGCTCGCCTGATTTACTATTGCAGCTCTTGTTGGATCTTATTTTCCGTTGCCCTCTTTAAAATATCCCTATAAAAAACTCTAATGGGTTTGGGTCAGGTGACCGCGCTGGCCAGAGAAGGATTCCTCCCCTTCCAATTCATCAATTTCTTAATTGTGTATTTAGGCGTTTCCTTACTGTTATGGAATTATGAGTAAAACAAAAATGATAGACAAATATCACACCGCACTCTATCGATTTTCGTCAGCTAAAAATTGGTAAGGTTTTCGTAATTTGCTTATTTTTTAATTTGTTTAAACTTAAAGTTTTCTTAAAATTAATAAAATACTGAAATCATTTGAATTTGAAAAGATAGACCATTCTTTAGCAAGCTACCATTAATATCAAAAATAATGAACTACCATTCTGATTAATTAAAACGAAATGTATCTGGTCATGCCGATTATTTCGAGCACCTATTGTACATTGTACATTTCAACAAAAATATCATGTGACTCGTATTGTTTTATTTCTAACCATAACTTTTTGCAAGTTTTCACTATCCTTACAGATTCACCTATTATTCTGTCAATCTATTCAGCAGGAAGCTTATCCTTTCGTTCTGGAAATCCAGTTATGTTTCTTCCTTATTATTTAAATTTGGTGAACGACATAATATTGAGAATTACAGGGGGTTAGCATTTAGCATACGAACGTGCATATCAAAACTCCTGGATAAACTCATTACAAACCAGATATTTTGCTTTTCTAAATATATGATAATAGAGGAACAACATGGTTTCGTAAAGGATAAATTCACTACAACAAACCTTTTATTATATCCTAACTTTTTAACTGAAGCATTAGGAAGTCACTGTCAGATAGATTCTGTGTACACGGACTTCTCTAAAGCTTTTGATCGTGTGGAATAAGATCGTAATGTCTACGCTCTCCCCTCTTGATTTGAATGAGTCTATCGTAAGGTGATATGAAAGCTTTTTAGTCAATCTGTTATTCTGTTTCTCCTCGTCCTCGGGATAATACGTGTTCAAAAATTCATAGAGTTGTTCCTCTAAACGCTAAAGCAAAAGTGAACCATATAGACTTAGTAATAATGTAGGTATATGCCTAATGTATACCTGCTAAGACCTGGAGAGGAAAAATATTTACAACCGGGGTTGTATTTTTGGAGAAATCGTCAAGCAGCCGATTTTTTCAGTTGTTCTCATGCGCAATTTAAATGTACTTACATAAAACCATAGATTTAATCGTTGACTTAAAGAGGTTTTCACTTTTGATTGGCTTTATATTATCTGGAAGGTTGTTGTAGAATGTAATTGAGCTGTAGAGGAAGCTCCGGTGGTTTTGTGCTTTGGTACGTATAGGTCATTATTAGCCTTGGCTATCATGTCCTTTATTGATATCGGTGATACACAAGAGGACAAGAGTGAGTTCAGGTTTTCTCGTGCATATTCTGCATAATGAACAAGGATGGAAGTGTTAGTATTTTTAATTGTTTGAATTTTCTTCTGCAAGAGGTTGTTCTGCTTGCATGTGTGATACACTTATGAGAGGTGCGATTGAGCATGTACCTATTATAATACTTTAGGATAAATTCTAGACACTCTGTATACAGAATCTCTCAGCTCTCATTCTTAGTGTAGAGTAGCAGAAATTTAATGTCTTTAATAATTTTTTCACAGTGCAGATCCCAGCTCAATTTAAAGTCGAAAGTGACTCGTGTAAATTTTACAGATGATTTTGTTTGAACCTCATTTGTAGTAATTTCCATTACCTCTGAAGGTACCTTAGATATTGTTAGTAGACCATTCACTAATAATCTCTATAGTAGATTCCAGAGATTTGGTTACATCTTTTACGTTTCTGCTTGAAATTATGGTCGATGCATCATCCGCATAATGTACTGTTCTTTCTGCTGATAGGTTTGGTGTCAGGTCATTAACGTGCAAGACAAATAATGCTGACCAAAGGATGTTGCCCTGTGGTACACCTCTCAGAATAATTTTGTCCTGAGAAACTGCATCCTGCCAAACTTTTCCGGGTGGTTAGATAAGTCTTAAGCCAGCTGAGGGATGACCCTCTAATACCATATCTCTAAGGTGACCCGAATTTCCAAGCCATTGTCAAATTATTATTTTGCCATCATTTTAATACTCAAAATAGTCCTTTCCAACTTTTCGGAACCTAAATATGTATTGTTTTTAGTTTATATTTTTCTTAAATTTCTAAAAAATTATTGTACCTACATATTTTGTTTTTATGTACGCATAGATTTTATTTGACATTCAGAATTGATTATTATGTTATTTTAAACATAAAAGTCTCTTTTATCTTACGTTTTCCTTTTTTTTTTCTAATTATGAAAAAACACTAAACTTCGGTTTTTCGGACCATCCGCTTAATCGGCTCCTGGTCCCGATGTGGTCCGATACTAAAATTGGACTGCATGAGTATCTTTGTTAAAGTCATAACCATAAAGTTATAGCCATATTTTGAAAATCGGATTTTTTTATTTTTTAATATAGCGCAGAAACGATGTGAAGTTCAAATGTTTTGTCAATGAATTATTAATATACGAACAAATCTCTTCTAATTTGTCCATTTAATCGACTTTCTATCTCCAAACATAAGGCACCCATCCAGTCCAATATTTCGTAAAATACCCTGTATACAGGGTGTCGGGGAATATCTGTGCCAAATTTTATGGGGTGATAGAGGGAGAGAAACTAAGCATTTTTAAAATATAAAGTATTGTCGGGAAATGCTTCCTTAAAAAGTTATACCACTTTCAGGGGAATCACCAACTTTATTTGATCATATTCTTTCGCTTTACGTTTTTAATTAATTAGTCTAAAACTACTGAGATCCTTGATCAATTTTCCATAGATGGTACTCTGTAATCTTATAGTAAGGTGCTTCGTTTTGCAGTATACGTAGAATTTATAATTTTTATCTGAAAATATAAAATTAATAAATAACATCAAGCATCAAGATAGGTTAAATTTATTTAAAATTTACTCTACCTTATATGAAATATGTTAACGATTTTATTTATTACTTGTTATACGAGTATTAAGCACCTTGTTACAAAAACGTTATTGTCGCCATGTTCCATTACCATTCTTTAAAAAAAATTCTAAGTGGTATAATTTTTTGAGGAAGCATTTCCAAATAATACTTTATACTTAAAAAATGCTTGGTCTCACTGCCTCTATCACCCAAAAAAATGGCATAGTTATTCAGGGACACCTTTTATATACAGAGTGTCCCCAAATAACTGTGACAATTTTTTTGTGGTGATAGAGGAAGCGAACGAAGTATTTTCCGGAAATGCTAAGGATACACATTTTCGGCCAATAAAAGATTAAAATATATTTTCAGGGGCGTTACATATGGGGGGGACATCAACTTTTTTTGATCATATCTTATGTTTCTTTACGTTTTTGATCATTTTAAAAGTACTAAAATAATCCTTGAACAACGTTCTACAGAAAAGGTACTCTTATTGTAAGTCAGGTGCTTCATTTCGGAGTAAAAGTAGATTTTTTAATTTTTAGCTAAAAATATGAATTTAAAAAACAACTTCAAAGTTTTTATTGCCCGAAAATGTGTATCCTTATGTGAAAAAACTGTGGCCAAAATTTCAAAATAATATCTCTATTTATTTTATATACAAAAAATATTTTTTTTGAAAATTTATGAAGTGGTATAACTTTTTAAGAGAGCATTTCTTGACAATACTTTATGAGTCGAAATGCTTAGTTTTACTTCCTCTATCACCACAAAAAATTTGTCACAGTTATTCAGGGTCACCCTGTAGAAAATGTGCATAGTTATTCTGATGTAAGAATATCACCATTATCGAAAACTTTTGAGATTTTGGAATTTAGTTATTTTTCGTGTTTCATTTTGTTCACTGTATGATTAGAAGCACACCCCGTGCTTTTTATTGTACGGGGGCAAATGTCCCGTTGCTACCGCAGACTCTACGCCTATGTAGGGTAGTACTAGTACCATCCTTTTTCATTTTTAGAGATGTATTTTTTTGTGATTTGCAATTTACTTGCGATTAATTCCGGAAATATACTTTTCGTTTATTTATAATTTGTGACATATGTATTGTTTTTCATAGATTTAAAATTTTTATTAGAGATTTAAAATTTAATACTAAACTACTGATTCCTGAAAAGCGTTGGGGTAAAATTTGCCCCCTAGAAATCGGTATAAATTAGTATAACATATTCCTGAGACCAAAATTGAATTTTTTAGACCATATTATCTCTATTCAAAAACACTTTGCTATGGCGCTATTGAAACTCAAAGATAACAAAATTTGCAGATTTTTATCATTCGATGGCGCTTCAACGAATCATTTTTGCATAAAGATTAATTTGATTAAATCATCCCATTTTCGTCTGAGGAATATATTATATCAATTTGTACAGACTTATAGGGGACAAATTTTACCCCAAAATTGTAGTTCTGGTCTGACATTTTTTGTTACAACTTTTGATGTGGTGGTCCGATTACAAAATTTTTCACACCAATTTAAAGTCCTTTTAATTACCTTTAAAATCAGGTATTGCGTGTTAGGGGTTGCCATTTAAAATTTTGAAGTCAAGGTGGCTATGGAAAAACTAGAGACATCTAGCGGTTACTTTTATACGTTATTAAGTTTTTCCCTCGAAATCAAAATTGACGTGTTTCGTCGAATTTTTATATATCTCGTCATACTAGAGTTATTAAGGGTGGATCGTTTTCAAATGATCACCCTGTATGTATTTCAAAGGAATTAAAAAGTTGTACAAAAGAGAACAACCCGTACATATTTCTAAATTAAATAAAAAATATGCAATATACCAACTCAGATTCTGCATGAAGTGGAGAACTTTTTCTGATAGTGGTTCAAGTTTATAATGGTACAATATTTTCTGTCAGAGTGATCTTAAAATCAACTAACATTTATTATGAACAAAAACTTTTTAGAAAATCTGTTTTTTTTTATTTAATAGAAGATGATAGAATTCATGTACTTCATTTCTTGGAAAGATCATTGATGGTAACACAACAACAAAATAACCAATTAACTCCTAGAATTTGTCTAAATTATTATATTAGTGGACGATTTCTAATCGATCAAGAATTTTTTAACAAAAATTAAGATTATATTGATTGCAAATGACCTCCTCTGTCAGTTGACTCTGTTACATCTTCCACTTAAGGGTTACGGGACACCCTGTATAAAATAAATTTTGCAGAGAAAACAAGAGCACTGTAATTTTATAGACAAATTCAATTTTTGTATTGTTTAGAAAGGTTAAAATATCACTTTGGATTGGGATTTAAGATAAACTAGCATGTCACCTTAAATAAAAGATTTAAAAAAATTACCTATACTTTACAGTTTTTTAATTAACCAAATAATAAAACCATGAGTAAAAGTAAGAATAATTTAAAACTTGAAATATTTTAATATTGCAGGTATTAAAATTAAAAGCTAATGACAGTAGTCCCTAATAAAGAAGTGTAATATTTACAAACATTTAAATTAAATATTTTCAAATAAGGTTTTGTCTCGAGTTTTGTCATTTTTAAAATTACAAAGTATAATTAAATACGAATGTCATTATCACATCACCATTTGAGTGAGAGTAATAACGTTTGTGCTAAAATGATGTATGTTGTACTCGTAGTGGCAATTCTCACTAGAAAACCATATTAGGGATTTATACACAATGTTGCAGAGGTTTCAGTTTTAATAATACCGTAATAATGTTGTTCAGTCACACCTTGTAATAAAAAAATCATAGTTCAGTGCTAAAATTACGGAGCTATCATTATGATTGATAAACTATTTTTCATATTTTATGAATAATTAGCAAATATTTCTCTCATTTCTTCAAGTTGTATATAAAAGTTTTTGTAATTATGAAAATATTTATGGCAACGCACACTCCAACATACTTAATCGACAATGTAATTTGTTCCGAAGCCAATTAAGTATCTGTGGTAGGTAAAAGATCCAATTAATAATAAACAACAGTCGCCTTTAAATAATTCTAATTAATTAATTCTGTTATTTTGAATTATTGAAATGAAATTAAACACCAGTTAAATTAAATTTACCTCTAAATCCAGTAATAAATTGGTTAGCTCTGACAAATTGTAATTCCCTTGACGTTAATTCATTAGCCTCGTATTGTTTATGAATCGTACCAAATTAACCAAATATTTGAATTGCCGCCTTACACAATTCAAAATCCTGTTTTAAGCTAATGACCGATCAAAACATTTGATAGTAAAAATTAATGGATAGTCGCTTGTTTTACAATTTTTAAATTCTTTAAGTGCGTTTTGGTAAATATTTTAAATCGGGAATCGGGCAGGTTTATATTTTAAAGCAAGATTGATACGCCGACGTAACAAGCTTATACTTTTTCACGATTCAAATTTATTATTATACTAATACCTTAACATTATAATAAATTACAGTCTTTTCACAGCTTGCTTAAATCACCTATAAAATTATACGACACATTCAATTTTCAAGGATAAAATATAAATTATTTAGAGTAACAAATTTTGAAGTTCAAAGTTGGCTATCACAACTTTAATAAATAAGCTATGAAAAAATGTACACCCTGTATATGGTGTTAGTGAAAATGCATTAATTAAATTTTATTTGTTTTAGAGTAAATCGGAAGCAAATCAGTGGATAACTTTGGTGCTGCAATAAAACGTGTTAGTGCAACAATCGATTTTCTGTAAACCAATTTAATCCTTTAGAGGAATCTACGAGTTTGGTACTAAAAAATAAATCTTCGAGTTTAGTGAAGCAAAAAAGATCAAAGAGTGCCGTCTTTAAATTAAATTTATGGGTTCAATGCGTGGCGTAGTGCAAGTGTTTATGGTATAATTGGCTCCGTTTAGCAATGTATGTGTTTTCTTGTGATAGCAAAAGTGGTTCTATATTAGTATTAGCAAGGATATAAGATACCGAAGATACCCTGCTGGTGAAGATGCCTCCAGCATGCTGTTACCCGACGAGACGTACGAGCAGAGTGCGGTTGCAGCAGGACACCTGCTGGCCGTACTGCGGGTGTATGATGATTTTCTCGCCCGATATCGTATAAGGCCCGAATTTTTTTGTAGGTGAGTTGCTAAAAGTAACCTACTTTTCAGTTAAGAATACTGCCATCAATTTACCTCCACTGTCACCTTTTAAAGATCTTCAAGATCTTTTTATCCCATCAAGATAAAAACATCAATTTATTTGTAAGGAAAACGAATCATTTACAATGGTACAAATACATATAAAAACTTTTGGCCTAATTTTACAAATTCTTCATGATATTGTTCTTTCTTCGCCGTCAAGATTACCAAATAAGCAAAAAACTTACTTTCAAAGTTACCATTTATTGTTTATCATAGTAAAACTGCTTTACGGTTTTAATTACGGTTTTACTTTATTGCTCCGGTTCCGTCTTCAGCTTTAAATTAATTTTTTACACCAAATTTTTGTTGCTACCATCACTAAAGCTCAAGCTTCGTGCTTCGTCTCCGGATATTTCTCACGAAACGTTTCCGGTACCGGAATTATCCTGACCTACAATTCCAGCTCCAACTCAGTTCCTTGATGTCTATTAGTCACTTGTGTAATTCTGCAGCTTTGCATAATTCCATGTTCCTAAAAGATTTGGAAATTAGCTTCAATATTTGAAACAATGGGAAAATCGAAAGAGAACCGTTTTTTTGTTGTTTTTCAAATTGAAGCGTGGTATTCCCAAAGCGTCCAACTGCCAAAAAATGGTTTAGAGAAAATTAAATATGTATAAATATTAAATTGTATGCCGGGTGGTCGGTGGCCCAAAGAAAATGAAAGGAACTATTATAAAAGTTAATAAAACAATTTGAAAAAAAAACGCTCGAACAGGTCAATTTTAGTTTCGAAGGGGTCATATTTTACATGCAAAAATCCATTCATCCCTATGCACTATTAATTTTACGTGTCTTGATAGGTAGTACTGTAAAATTAGCACAAAAACAGCCTGAATGAGGAAAAAAAATGCGGAGTTAATGAAACTCGGCTTATTTGTAGCTTAAATCATGTACATTTAGGATCTAAAGATTCCAGAGTTGTGGAGTACCTGCTTCTGGAGTTATGGGGGTGGAAAAGGGGATAAAATGTTTTTTTTTTCAAATATCTCGATTTCTATCAATCCTACGATAATAGTATATTATTCAACGAGCGAGTAATGATAGCCATTACTCACGAAGGCCGAGTGTCGTAACAGGCCTGAGTGAGTAATGGCTATTTACTCGCCAGTAGAATACTATACTTTTTCTATGACTATTTGGTAAACGCAAAAATATTTTTCTAAAAAATTAGGTTATTTGACGTAACAACGTCTGCATTCATTAAATAATAAAAAAGCTTGTATAAATTTTAAGTCATCGGTAGCTCAGTTGATTGATACGTCGACTGTGGAGGTGGAAGTCGACTGAGGAGGTGGAAGTCTGTACAGCTATACGATAGTTTTCGTACAACGAAAAAACCGTTTGTTGACTAAGTTGCTTGGTAACAGATTTTCTATATCTCTTCCTTATGCTCGTTTTGTATTGATTGAAAAAAAGATAAAATCCGTAACCATAGCAACATATTCAACAATACGATATTTGATGAAAGAGACATGGCAACAATGTTTTTTTGGGCTTTTGGAGTTTTTTGCACTTCTATTTTGTTCTATTTTTATAAATTTTATTGCATTTATGACTGTATGAATAAAAAATAAATTCTTTCTATAAAATATTTTGGCGAATGTACTAAGTGATTAGAGATTAATTTTTTTTATAATTTCTTTTTTTGATATACAAAAGTCTAAAGTCTTCTTATCTTTGTTGAGGCAAATCTTAAATATTGGACACTTTTGCTATTTTCATGATTTATGATTTTTTTTTCGCAATACAATAGAACATGGTTAAATTCATGTTTTGAGCATTCGATTCCCGTTTTTTTTTTGTAATACTAAAAACTCTCATAATAAAAATTATTAGGAGTCTGAAAGTTCCCAAAGTTTTACAGACTTTTGAAAGATTATAAAAAACTAATAAAATTTTGCACGCTTATTTCAAGGAATCAAAAATTTGTGATGCCAAAAATTAAATATGATGGATTTAAAAAAAAACAAAAATATCGCGAAGGAAAGTCTGAAAAATTTAAAACCGGTGGTGTTGCAGAAGTTCCAGTAAGTATCCCTGGAAGGAAAAACTCCAAATCATCCCAATAATTTTAATTATCCCATTATTGAAACCAACTGAACTAAGACATCGAGGATTATATTATATACATGGCATCAATAATAATATCTATTTTAATTAATAAAATTGAAAAACAAAGAGAATAGTTAAAAAATCGCTATTTTCTTTAAATTTGAGGTTATAATCTTCTCATTATCTCCTTACTGGGAGGTCAAACTGATCAGTAAATTAAAGTGTCCAGTAACCTAAATTTACTGAAAGGTTGCTATTACTGACAGGTGAATATACAGTTACAGATGACAATCCTGTCAGTAACGCAAATGAACACTTTACTAAAGGTGAATAAACCGGCCCTAAGGGTAATTAATACCTCGTTGGAAACATCTTTTTACCTAAAGTAACATACAGAAAAAAGTTAAATCGATCGATAGTTTTAAGGATATTCAAAATTAAAAATGCACGATTTATCATGTTGAATTTTGAATATCTTTAAAATAAATCGATCGACTTAACTTTTGTTTCTTGTATGTTACTCGTGATAAAAAGATCTATCCAATGAGGTATTACTTACCCTATCAAGACATTTAAAATTTAAGTGGTAGTGCTCATAGCAAAATTTTTGCTGTATTAAAAAAATATATCCCCCCCTCGAAACTAAAATTCACCTGTCCGAGCATTTTTTTTTCAAAATTAACTATTTTAAAACTCGTTCGTTTAGTTTCCTTATACTCACCCTGTATAAACAATATACTGATAGAGTCATATTTTTTCGAATATAAAAACTTTTTAATAAAAGATACGAATTTAAAATAAAAACACAAGCAAGCAGTATTTAACATACAGGCTGTTTCTAAACATGTGTCCATTCTTCTCTGCGTAATTCCATGATTCTGAAAAATTTGGAAATTGGAAATTATTTTCCAGATGCCTATGACACAACATCAGCCAGCTTCAATATTCGACACGATAGGAAAATCTAAATAGGATCTTTGGGATTAGATTTTTTGGCCAATTTTAAAGGTAAAAGTAAGAATACATTTATTCGCTAAAAAGCTCCATTATCGAAATACAGGGTGTTAAAGTTTACTCATTTTCTTTAAATGTTTACTTCTTTGTACGTTTCTAAAACATTTTCCTTACAACGAAATTAACGAAATAAGAGCACTATTTTGTCTATTTTTCACTGTTTCTCAGTTTGGATATTAATATCTCCTAAACCATTGATAAGCGACCATATAAACATTATATCAATAGAAAGCTTGTAAAAAATGCCATCGACTGACGTTTAAATATACAGGGTGGACCATTTGAAAATTTCGCTTAATTGTTCAATTTGCGTTTTATAAGGCACCCTGATAAAAAATATCACAATCTTAAATTTGACATGATAATTGTAGACTAGACGATGTTCAAAAATTTTTGACAAAATCTCAAGCCAAAATAGTTTTAAACCCCGCGGACCACTCTAGTATAAAAAAATGTGTTTCGAAAAAAAATAATTGGAGAATCTATTTTTATTAATATAACATACAATATGCAAATGGTATAATCGTAATACACCTTTTCCAATTTCAGAAATCATCAATTGTAATTTAGAAACGTAAATTGTATTTCAGAAAGCATCAATTGTATTTCAGAAAAAAAATCATTTAATTTCGGTAAGTATCAATTGTATTTCAGAATCATCAATTATTGTATTTCAGAAAGCATCATTTGAAAATAAGATTTCATTAATTTAAATTCAGAAAGTATGATTTGTATTTTAGAAGCAATAATTTAATTTCAGAAATAATTAGTTTCATTAGAACAGTTTATTTCAATTGGGTTTAAGGTTTAACTTTGGTGAAGAAGGACCTAAGCGTAATATTGTTACTGGCGCAATGTTAAATGCCAAACCACATTTTTGATGCCAAAAACTCTTGTCCTCCTCAATTTTTACAATTAGAAATTAAATCGACTTTTCTGAAATACAACTGATGCTTTCTGAAATATAATTGAACCTTTCTAAAATACAATTGGTGATTCTGAAATACAATTGACACCTTCTGAAATTAACCTGATTTATCTGAAATACAATTGATGCTTTCTGAAATTCAATTGATGATTCTGAAATACAATTGATGCTTTCTGAAATACAATTGGTAAAGGTGTAGAAATAAAAACTGTATTTCGTGAATGAATTCATTGCAACGTAAAGGCGTAAGTTGTTATTCAAAATCTTGTTATATTATGTAAAATAATGTCCAGATTTTTTTTAGGACCACCAAAATTTTATCGCGGCTCACCAGTCGTCCGTGGCTCGGCCTTAGACCATCGGTTGAGAACCGCTGCATATAGACAGTATTAATTATTATGAAGTAATTGATAACTTTGCAGAAATAAGAGCAAAGAAAAAGAAACTTTAATTTTTTTGTAAATTTTGATTAACTAAGTTTCTGTTATGACCAGAATGAATATTTATTTTTGAACCCCCCCCCCCCCCCTCCTGGAATAGTCCTGGAATAGGGGACCCGGGAGGAAAAAATTTCTAGGGCCCCAAAAAATGCTAATCCGGCCCTGGTAGTGTAAGTTTTCAATTATGCAGAAAGAAGATTTGAAGCTTAATGATGTACAGTGGAACTTGATTATAACGAGCAAAAGTCCGGATACATATTTTGGTTCTTATGTATTTCAATTGAAAATTTCTCGGTTATTACGAGCGTTTTCACGGATATTTCGAGTAAATATTTTTTTCGCCGAATTTCGATGATTCCCTTTTAATGCAATCGGCATTCCGGAGGTAGATTATCCTATTTTGCCATATAAAAGCAAATAATATTACATTTTATTAAGGATAATGGCGTCGACTAAAAAACATCATCTTTTAAAATTTGTAGTGAATATTAAACATTTTATCTAAAAACTACTGCCAACAGTAAGCTTTTGACAAAATTCTAGCAAATTATCAATATAAATGTAGATATTATGTTAAAAAATTTAAAAAACTTCAATCAAATACCAAAGTTTCCGTTTTTATTGGAAACACCCTGTATATTTCGAAATCGAATAATAGAGGGTAAATACTTTTTCACGGTTATATTGATTAACGGTTATAACGATCAAAATTCGCCTTCCCTTAATGCTCGTTATAACCCTGTATTTATTTAAAAAAATTATAATTTTTTTAGTTTGTTTGGTCGAGTTTTCGAATAATAAGTTTTTATCTTTTGTTTTGTTAAAAACTTCAACACCCTGTATATTGAAAAAGGAGCAATTTTGAGAAAAATTTATTCTTACGTTTTATCATGTATTTAGTCAAAAAATCAAATTCAAAAGTTAGGGACACATGTTTAGAAATACACTGTTTACAGGTCCGATTTAAAGCAAAAAGTGAATTTCTAAAAATTTGGCAGCCCTTTAGGAATACCAAGTGTCAATGAGAACGTGCCTTGGTTTTCCAGAAAATCCTCAATGATTTTTATGACATACAAATAATGCAATTATGTTAGGAGTATTAATGATTTTTTTTTAAAAAAAGGTTATTTACAACATGTGGGAAAGATTATAAAGCCATTTACTTGAAATATAATGAAAACTAATTTCAAATTAGTTTCGGTTGGGAATAAAATTACTTATTATTTATCCCTTTCCGCTGTGGAAAAATTTTTATGAAACATGAAGAATTATTATTACTTTATACATATAGGAATTTCATTACCTGAGTATAAAAACATTTAGCTTCATTTTTTCAATTATTGATGTAACGGTTTTTATCTAACTACTTACAGGAATAGAACTAATAAAACAAGTCTTTATTGTCCAATTTACTCTTTCCTTCGTTTGTCCATTAGTCCAGGCTACCATTGGATTGTTTTATTATCTTTAATTAAAGCAATCACCAGTGACCAGTTATAATTAATATCACAATTCAATAGCGGAAATTACTAATTAAAATATTATTACTTAAAAAATAGATTTCATTTAATTTCGAGCAGAAAATCAAACTTATAATTAAAATGTTTAAAACTTACTTATTTTTACCACTAATCAATCAGTCTCTAATCCTTTAATAAGAACACTTTTCTTACTCCAATCTAAATTTTACAGAAAATTTCAAAAGATGATTGAAAAAGGCAGCAATGGATTTTTTAAAATAACTTATACAGGGTGTCTCAATAAAACCAATTGCAATCCCAGAAAAAAGGTAATGCCTCGAAAACTATACGGGGAATAAACATGGTTTAAGAGCTGAAAATCTAAGGAATGAATTGTACTGTCCAAATATTCTAATAAGAAGTCCTCAAATTAACTCTCCAGGACCGGATATGTGCCCAAATTTTTTAAATACTTTTAAAAATTGATCTAGGTGTAGTTTTCTCGAAATTTTCTCTTTGAGAGAGGACAACTTTTAGTTGTATAAACTACATACTACAAAAATATTAAATCCAATAATTTCCATTACAGACATCGTGAAAAAGAAGCTTTACAAAAAAAACTCAGCAAGGTAGTAGAAGTTGCGTCAAGGAGTAGTCAAAGCAGAAGTAGAAGTAGAAATTCAAGCTCACAAGGTAAGTTTAATTTTTAGAAACTGAATTTACCAAAAGTTAAATAAATTATTTTTCCTATTATTAATTTAAAAAATTATTGTAGTTACTAAAGTTGGTTTGATTTTAATGTTGATGTTAATAAAATTGGAAATAATGTATCAGTATATTACACAGGTTTAATAGAAATAAAGAAATTAAACTTAAGAATCAATGTCTTCATTATTTTAAGAATAGGTATTTTAACTTCATTCTCCACATCATAAAAAGAAATGTATAATTTAAAATTTCATGGGTGTGGTACTTGATGAAATGGGGGTGTGTCACTATTTATTCCTTATTATTATTTCAAATTTACCACTAAGATATATAATTTTTAGTTGATCACCCTTTCTAAAGATTTCAACCATTCATAAAATAAGCTCTGGCTTCTTGTTGATTTTTATACGCTCATCAGTTCACTAGACCTTTCACTAATTGAAGATTCAAATTAAAATTATTTCCACATCATCCTAAGAGTATTTAATTTTCCCATGTTAAGAGTTTATTAATCATTTCCATACGTTAATTACAATAAAAACGATTTTTATTTCTTTACTTATGAAGAGATTATTTTAAATTTTTGTTTATGGTGCTTATAAGTTGATTGAGTTAATATTAAAGGTATTTTTAATTATATCCTATATAAAAAAATGATTTAATAAAAATCTTGTTTCTTAAATATTTTGAAAAATATGATAAATTGCTGTACTGTTATTAGGGTGTTAATACATAATGACTTACTGATTGATGAATTAATTTGAGAAATGTAGTCTTTTTGTATTAAAATAAGACGAGCTGGTGACTTGCAAGGAGTAATTGTATACAATATTGAACCAAATAAGGAAGACTTCCTTTGTTGTACCCAAAAGAGGTTTGTGCAAGAAGTTTAAGGAACATGTTCTTATTTACAACATTTTTATAGCTCAGAGGGGTGTTTTATTAGAAAATATGTTTTATTAGCTTGAGGATTCAGCATCGTAAATAAATGTGAAGCTTAAAAGTTCATTAAAAATAATTTATTTTTGAATATACATACCTAAGTATATTTTTTTATTAGGCTGTTTTTTCTATTACCAAGAAAGACAGTAAAATTTTTATGGATAATTAGATTTTTAAATGGATTTTAAAGCAATAACGTCATAATAATTTAAAGGTGTATATTTTTAAAATAGGCTTATTATAAAAAAAATTGTTTTAAAATAATTTATTACTTACGTTTTTTTAGGAATTTTCTAATTATCTCATAAGTAAATTGCATTCATTTAACTTATAACTGTAAAAATAATACAAAATGTTAGTTATTTTAATTTTGTTACTGAGCTAATAAAAAAGTGACATGTTTGAAATATCGATGTATTGTGATAGTTCTCATTAAGGAACAGTGACGATTCTTAGAGAGCATGTATGCTACTTATCTGATTTGGAATCGCTAAACTTGTCCTAACACAAAAACAATAACAATGCCCAGTCGATCTTCACAATGTCCACCATCCTCACTGATCAACCTACTGACTTTCATGAAAATATTTATTTCGCCTAAAGCTACTAAACGACGAAACAATAGTGTTCTTTCAATCTCTCCAGGAACTTTAGGTCAGAATTTTAAATTATAGGCTTTTTTATTCTTCGGCTTAATCGAAGATTTACCGACGAGTTCGATCATTATTTTTTCACGACTTTCAACATAAATTAATACACATTTTGAATGCTTGTGGATGTGTGTGTTTATCCCAAAAAATGTTCAATTTTGAAGAACTAAAATCACATTTCATACCTATCCAAAATTTTCTTTGATTGGTTCCTTCACTTTTACTACCGCACGTCCAAATAATATAAAATATTTTCTTATTTCTTTTAATTTTGAAAAGACCCAGATTGCAGGATTGGAAATTTTTATTTTATTGTTTGACCTTTGTAAAATCCAGACATACAAAAAATAAATTATTAAAGTGAATTTAATGATTATAACGTTACTTAAATTTATTGTTGGTTTTTACGCCCTTCGTCAATAAAACCACATGAAAAAATGCAATCTTTAAGGATTGTGATCATTTTGCACGCACGACTGGTGGAAAATATAAGGTATAAAGATCCATCAGAAACTCATAGTACGAATTTAATACGGCATTAAAATTATAAACTGTTGGGCATGTAGATCATTTGCATTCGGTTCAACTACTGTATTAACATATTCACATGGGGGTATATATCAATCGGTGTGTCAGACTTCTTTATATTATATGTGCCACCGACATGCGACATTCTTTTATACATTTTACCAACCAGCGAGATGGTCTTTTTTCATTGAACCATATCATAAATATTTAGAAGCGTCATTCCTAAGCGGATAACATTTATTTTGAGAATAAGTGAACCAAAACCAAATCTATTTCAACTCATTTTTAAGGATTAACATTCATTTTATGGAATGTTATTTTATAAAAAACATATTCCTAACATATACATATGCATATGTACCTACATGTATAATTTATACCTTATACCTATAATTGCATACATGTATAATTATTAAAATAAAATTGTTGCTGATTTGATATTTTAGAAACAACTTTAAAAAACATGCCCGTTTTCACCAATGATTCCTAAAATTTAGGCATTGCTTATAGTGCTAGTTGCTAAGTATTTTTAATCATTTAACAAAAAATACCTAGCAACTAGCGCTATAAGCAATGCCTACGTTTTAGGAATCGTTGGTGAAAATGGACAATAGTGATGTAAAAAATTGAAGATTTTTCAAAATTACCAATTATAATTGTATGGGAAATCTCTAAGCTCTAAGATAACCTGTAAAATTTCTTAACCTTTTTTAATATTTTTTTTTTCAAAAAAGTAATAATATCTACATTTCATGTTACTATAGAATTACTGTGGTGAGTTGTTCCTACTGTTGCCTAGTGAGACATGAAAGTGTGAAAAGAAACCTCTAATTCATGCAAATGGATTGAGTATTTAATGTCGTAAGAAAATTAAGACTTTATGTATAACATTTCATGGTAATCGTTTGCTCATGGTGGCTGGCTTCTTCTACTCAACACTATTTATATTGACAACCGGCTTCGAGGAAAATTAATTTTATTGATTTACATACTTAATAAACATACATAATACTGCCTTTTTTAAATTAGCTATTTCAAATTTTATTACCAAAGAAAACAGATAGGAATATTTAGAATAGCAACAAAAAATAGCTCCAGTTCATTAGCGTACAAACAACGCGTTTAATATTAAAAAAAGGATACTTATAAAAAAACTTTTAATGTTTATTTGGTGTAAACGAAACCTTCATATTTTCTTTATTTATCAAATACATATTTTACGATGCTGGTATCTAGCATGTGCCATAAAACATGATTTATGTCTTATATTATTTTGAATACCTATCAAATAAAACAATTTTAGAAATTAAGTAGTAATTTTATTATTTTTTCAAGAACTAAAACGTCAAGAATATTTTTTGGCATCCGATGATGAAATCTACCAAAACTGAATCTGATTAAATATTTAAATAAAATTCATGTTGTAATTTGGGTTGTAATGTAAATTTTGTGGACTTCAAAGACAAACTACAAAGCCAAACCAACCAAGTTGCTAAAATTGATTTTTACATAACTTTTCCAGACATTTAAGAGCATCTTCCTAGACACCCGCGATAAATTTTCCGTTGGAGATAATAACAAGGTATAGAAAATCCATCCCACTTTTGTGGAGCTTCTTTGCAAATTATGACCAAATAGCTGATAATTAATGCGAATCCCTAGAGGGCACGCGAGTTTGGGAGGAAAAATTGTGAAAAATCACGAAATCGAGCTTTAGTTCTGCAGTCATAACTCAAGTTTCCCTAGTTAGATTTTAAATTTTTTTTCAGATTTATAATTTAATTTGATTAGGCTACATTCTGCCAGAGAATTACCTTCTACAACCTAGCACAAAATTAATTAGAGGGGTCCAAAGTTAAGGTACTTTTAGATCATTATATATTTTTTTGTACATTCTCCATTTTTTTTTACTTCTGGCAAAATTTAAAGAAATTACTTCTAAATCATCTACAAAAAAAAATTATACAAAAATGTTGTTCGTTCTAGCTTTTATGACTGCAGAACTAAACCACTATATTTTCCGTTTAGGAAATTGCTCTTAAGAAAATGTCGATTTTATATTTTTTCTAATGTATCATTTATTTAGGCTGACTTTTAAATGTGCCATAAATTACATAAATTTCGAACGTTCACCAAGATATCAAAATTATTTTATTTATGTTTTAAACTAAAACGAAAACATGACTTATACCGGGTGTACCCGAAACTAAGGCTACCCATGACATTTCTTTATTTATGAAAATATTAAATTGAAATTTTAGTATGTTATATGGACTAGGAAAATATATTTGTTGAACTATATTTTTTTCAATTTTAGTTCCGGTTTCAGCGATTTTTTTTTGGTAAAAGAATTTAGTAAACTTGGGGTTTATACTTTCATGATGGGTTTACGTACCATACTAATCGGAAAAAAATCCTTATCTATAGGGGGTTATCAGACCATTTTGCAAAAAAAGTGAACGTTTCTTGTGTAATTAGGCAAGATGCCATTTTTTTCTATTTTTGTACTCAAAATTGTAAAAATAACCCGAAATGTGCAAAAATATGATAGTTTTTAGACCTTTTTATGGGAGTTCTTTACATATAGGGTGTACAAAAAGTTCGGCAACTACCGTTTATTTTTGAAACAAATTATTTTTGAGAAAAATGTTTCAAATAAAAGTAGTACGATTCTTAGTGACTATCTGGAAATATTACCCACTACCTTGAACAGCAAGATTAAGGTCAGGCAATAATCACTTGTAATGACAGTGAAAAATATTCAACTTAAATTTGACCACTCGTGATATTACATATGACTATTTAACGAACATTTTTCACTTTTTTGTGCAAAATATGACAGCCAACTTCAAACTTATTGAAATTTTACATTAACTTCACAAAATAATCTGTAATATCTCGAGTGGTCAAATTTAAGTCGAATATTTTTCACTGTCGTGGTAATGAATGTCATTTGGGGTTAAGTTTTAATTCTTGAAAACTGAGTTTGTGATATGTTTGTAAAAACATATTTACATTCGTCTTTACGAAACAAATAACTTTTATCCAAAACATTTTATTATAACTTTTCTAGTTAATGAAGTAATCGACTTTTTCAAAAATTGCATTTTACGGTTTTACGTTTATTTTCGAAATGACTAGGAATTTTTGATTATTTTAAAGGGCATGAATAAGTATAAAAAACTGCAAAGCATTACACATTTAACCGAATCTGTAACTTTTTTAATAACAGAGATACCCATGTAATGTAACTAAAATTGGGACACCCTGTATACAAAGATGTGACCAAATTAATATTGCGTAGAAGTAAGCCATTTTTCATTATTTTACGGGGGAAATGCAGAGTTACACTTAAGACTAGTTTGAGTAGGTCTTATTAATTTTTTAACAAAAAAGACATCTAATCATTATTTTAAAGTTTTGAAAAAAAATTTTTTTTTCTGGAACATTAAAATACGAAAGGTGAAACCGAAAGTGATATTAAATTTTATTGTCCAATAAGTGCGTTTTCTTAAGCCATATAACATGATTAAATTTCAAATTTTTATTACCATAAATAAAGAAATGACAGGGGTGGCCCTAGTTTCAAGTACATACAGCCGGTATTATATATACATTTTGAAAAAAAAACAAAATTTATCTGTATTTTTTGGGGTTTATTTTGAAAGAAAGTAGTGAAAAAAATATACAATTTTTTCTCTACAAAAATACCTAGGACATCGCAAAAAATTATTTTAACTATACCAAAAAAAAGAAAATAAGTCTGTAATTTTAAAATTTTTTTGATAAACATATTCAATAACTCAACGTGGTTTTTTGAAAATTTTATAAATCTTGATCCAACTGTTTTAACGTACCGTATTAAAATGAGACTACACTCTAACAGAGTTAAATTAAACATTTTTTCACAGTTAATCAGACTGTTTTTCTTTTACTATGTTTTTTGGTCAGTTTGACCCTTCTTAAAATTGTTCCCAATTTTGTGCTAATGTAGTTTCATTACTGTTTTAGGCTTACTACAAACGACACACTTTTAAAATTTTATTTTTATTTTACCGACAGGTCGTCTAAATCAGAATTTTTACCTGTACTCATGGGTCATTAAATTTTTTTTCAAAGGGGAAGGAATATTTTTTTTTGGTTTGCTGCATGGTAAAGGTTGTCATAAGTTTACACATGTTTGGTTTACCTGTATGATACAGGTCGGAATTGTGGCACATAGTTTTTTTTTGGTTTGCCTGTATGGTACAGGTTGTCACATTTTACTCCTTTTATGTTGCCTGCATGGTACAGGTCGTTACATTTTTACTCTTTTTGGTTTACCTGTATGGTACAGGTCATCAAGATTTTGTTTTTCTACATTTCAACTGCTATATTCATAAAACTTTTTTCCAAATAAGGTCGAAGCACATATTCTAAATTTAAAAAAAAAAGTTTTTCAACTGAACGATTTTAGCTTGATTATGTCGAACGATTTGTAAATTGAAGAAACTCCAATGTAATTTATTGAGATGAAGTTAGTTTTTTGAGTATAGATTGTAAGTATTTTTAAGATTCTTGTTTATTGTGTAAGTTTAGCTGTAGCCTGATGTTGCTGAAAATTTTCAGAGAAACATGTAGCAAAATAATTTAATGTTTTGTAAATAAAATATAATCAAGTTGGGTATAAGGAATTTTGTTACTCTCAACAGCATAACGTAACATTTATGAATCCCAAGATATTTTAGTACTCCACATATACGAGTAGCCTACTAAAATAATGCCGAAAATCTAAAATAATTTAGTTTGTTCTTGTGTACCAAAAAAAGTACCTATTAAATTTTTAAGTTTTTTGATAAACATATTTGCAAATAACGCCATTTTTAAAAATACCAAGATATTTTAGTACTCCACATAGAGCCTACTAAAATAATACCCAAACACTTTAGTTGAATCTTGATGATTTTATTTTCTAGTAAGGATTTTTTAATTCTCTCTTATGGAAGTGTTAAAATGGGGATAATAAATGTATAAAATGTGTAATGTGTACAGGATATAATCTTACCAGAGTTAATTATTCACTTTAATTAGATACTCTTAAAAATGACTGTTTATTACTTTGCTAGAGTAAAGCCAAAACCCAAAACTAATTTACGCACCGATGGCTTAAGTCAAAGCCTTAAACCAGAATTAATTTTAATCTGTAACATTATATGACCTTACATACATACTTGCTCGTGTGGTCACCTATGTTGAAACAATTTTCTAACAAAATCATTTTCACTACTAAAATAATTGTAATTAATTTTAAAAATATTTAAAAATAATACTATCAAATAAAGAAAATTGTGAAAATTTACCTACGCCCAAAAACCATGTTTTTTGTGATTTGCGTTTAAAGCTCATTTATAAAAATTTCTGTATATAGGTAGGCCCAAAAATTAGTAATTTTCCCTAAATTTATGGTTTTTTTATTTTACAGAGCTAATTAAAAAAAATATCCCCTTTTCCAAATTATTTTAAGTGTTCTTAAGTATTTTTTAATGTTCTCATTATTTTCTATATTTATAGTCATTTGACTTAATAAATATGGGATATTTTCTTAAGAAAATATTTTTCTTTATAATATCCGCTAACTTAAACGCGAGAAACTTTAAAAAATTAAAAATATTTAAAAACTACACAAATTTTTTTTGCCTAAATGAAAAATAGGGTATGCCTTACATTATCACCGTTGCAACGTCGACTTTTTGATAAAATATACCTCTAAGTCTCTAAATTCAAGTTTGGTATAAAATTAAAATATATGACTAATTATAGGATTTTTAGGTGCCTGATAAAAATCATATCTTGAAATTTGATATTACAAAAAACTGAACATTTTGTATTATATTATTATCTACTCAAGAATATCTTGAAAATAATAAAGTTTAACAAACAAAGTCTGCAATCAATGATGTATACAGGGTGCCCCACTTATTTTCCAGCAAATTTTTTTTAGATAGTAAATGTCATTCTGAACAAAAAATTTCCTATGATCTAATATTTTTTTTCGACTCCTTAAGAAGTTACAGCAATTTTAAAATTTCAAAATATTAATATTTCTTTGGGACACCCTGTATAAATTTCATTTCATTTTATTTCAATTTTAAATTTTAAATTAAGTATGGATTTTGACATTATATGCCAATCAGATAGGTTAATTTTCTTGTCAGAAATTTTAAATGAGTCCACTTATTTTAAAAATAGCCAAATCAAAAAGGCAAGTTGGGAAAGACAAACTCCAAACCATAAATCTTTTAAATAAAAACATGATAAGAAAGAAAAATTATACAGGGTTTCACAAAAAATCGTTAAAATGTTGAAATTTTTAAATTGCTGTAATTTCTTAAGGAGTCGAAAAAAAATATTAATTTATAGGAAATTTTTTGTTCACAATGACATTTACTATCGAAAAAAAATGTTTGATGGAAAAAAAGTGAGACACCCTGTAGATCTAGGATTGAAATAATCAAATTTGATTATAATAAAATTTTCTTTTTACGAATTAATATTACAAACCTATTTTTATGTGCTTTTTTTGAACACTATTGGCGATTCAAATTAATTTTTCCTGCCAAACATGACCTCAGAAGTAGCTCAGTGCAAAGCGAAGTAACCTCGATGATAATTGGAAGTAAAGTCGTAAAGTGGTAACCATTACAACATCATGGTAACTAACCTACTTTTGACGTCATGTCATTAGTACCTCATTCAGTCGAAAGAGGGAAATAGCTTGAAAAGCCTGTTAAATACAAAATTTAAGGCAAACTTTATTTAAAGGATCATAATAAAATATTATTTATACAGGGTGTCCTATAAAATCGGATACATTTTGAAATTTTAGAATTGCTGAGTCGAAAAATTTTTTTTTCAAGAAATGGGACAGCGTGTATATAAATTACTGCGTACGAGAGTATGTAGTAAAAAAATACAGGAACGTATTATAAGTTGCCTATAATCAAGATAAATAATATAATTTTTATAAGAATTCTTATTTTACTGCATTTTTTTGGAAAATTTTTATTAACATTGCAAGATTTTTCAAAAATTCTTTATGCATCATAAACTGCAATTCAATAAGTAACTAAAATAACATTTTTAATTTTTTTTGTAGTTACCATGTTGTTTCTTGCATCGAAATTCATAAAAAATCAATTTTAATCTTAAATTATTCTGGAAAAACTTTAATACCTTTACAACGGTGCAAGATTTTTCAAAAATTCTTTATGCATCATGAACTACGACTCAATAGGTAATTAAAATCACATTTTTCAATATTTGGTAGTTATTCAGTGGCGTATTAATATTAATCTTAAATTATTTTGGAAAAAATTTAATAACTTTAAAACGGTGCAATATTTTTTAAAAATTCTTGATGCATCAGGATTCAATAGATAATTAAAATCAGATTTTTTAATGTTTTGTAGTTACTCAATGGTGTACTATGACTTTTTTTGCACGGAAACTCATAAAAAATCAATTTTAATCTTTAATTAACTGTAATAACTTTAGAAAGATTCAAGATTTTCAAAAATTCTTTATGCATCACGATCTGCAATTCAATAGGTAATTAAAATTACATTTTTCAATTGCTTGCAGTTACTCAGTGGCGTACCATGCCGCTCTTTGCACCGAAATTCGTAACAAATCAATCAATTTTAATATTAAATTATTTTGGAAAAACTTTAATATGTTAAAATTTAGTGATATATTAAATTTAGGCTTTCTAAGTAAATTATCCAGATTCGGTATTAGACCGAAGAAATATTTTTCCAGATTTTCGAAAAATGAATGATATGATTTTATCAATGTTAGAAGGAGACAGAATAAAATGTAACGTCTTGGTTTGAACCAAAATTAATGCAGCCATCCACTTCTAACTTTGGATATGCTTTAGTGAATAATTTAAAACAAAAAATTCGCCTGCGGTGCATTTTTTAAATTTAAAACTTAGAATTACATTTTAAAAAGAGCGAAAACACAAATTCTTACAGTTAAATTTATGGCTCACGAAGATAATGTTGTAAACCATGTTACTATGTAACGTTATAAAAATTATGAATTAATACTTAAAAAGGGTTTCCTCATTTTCCAGAAATGCCCAATAAAACCGTTCCCATTTTTAAGGAAATCACTTAGTTTTCACGATATTTATCAGTTGGATTAATTAATATGGAACACCCTGTATATAATATATAATAGGGCCAAATAGGGCGAGATTTCCAAAATTTGGTGGCCCCAGGCACATGCTTGCCCAATGAGCCAGTCCGACACTGATAATATGATTAAACATGTGACAAGCGAATATAAATATTTTTATAGGAAATTCTAAATTAATTACTAAAAGTAGAAAAGAAAATCAGTATTAGTCCAATATTAATTTTGATTAATTGAAACTGTGAGAAAACTTTTAGTTCCAATCACGCTTCACATCTCTCAAAAGAGTTAATATAGGATATTTGAAAACGATTAGGCTACCTTTAACGAAAATTAGCAATACCACAGGTAGCTTGAAACTAGATAATTGATATAAGGGAACATAAAATTATATTGCAATTTAGTATCATTCTGAAAACACCATCTATTGGAACTATTATAGTCTCCAGACTGTAGACTTTAGAGTGACTCTAATCCCAATTGGTGTGTTTACTATTGTCTGAAAGCCCCTAAGCAAGTTGATCGTCTACGTGTTTCTTATTTCATTAATATATTTTCGAAACAACATGCCTTCCTTTAAAGTATATTTTAATAACTTTTAATTATAGTTTATATCTTGGCCGCGTTGAGCTTTAGGGAGAGACACAGCCCTAAGGCAACCAATAACTAGTTGCTATACATGCCACTTAATTTTACTGTATTCAGATATCCAAATTAATTTTAAGTAATTATCCAAAAATGCGTACGTGATAAGTTTTTATTATCTTCACGCACTATGAATAAGAACATAGAAAGTATATGTTAAAATTCTTTTTTCTTTTTTACTTTGCATTTTTACTGCTTTTTTTGATTGAATAGTAAAAAGCAACAAAGTTTATACAACGAAATTCAAAAGAATATTAATAAAATTCCAGACTTATCCAAGTCATGATGATTTTCCAGTACAGTCAAGCTACACGGTGAATTACATCTAGACTTTTTAGACATTCAAAGAATTTATAAATTTTGATCAACCACGGCAAATAAGTTTAGAAGAACATTCAACTGACTCGTTTAAAAATGACAATTGTGATAATTAAGAAAGAGCAAGTGTTTAATCAAGCATTAATATCTTAAGAACATAGATTTATACATCCTGTATTGCAAAATACACATCATTAAAAATAATTATAGGTATTTTTGCTATTTATTATTTATTTATTAATCAATTTGTGGATTTTTATGAGCATTTTTAAGTATCCGATTGCCACTTGTTAGTTGATTAGTTTACTAGTTTAAGGAACGCTCATTTACAAGTTTGACAAAATTTATGATTTTCCTGGCTTGTTTGGATTAGTTTTGAGCACTAATTAGGTTATTTGAATGATAATTGTTCATACAGGTGTATTGTTTTAAAATATTTCTGCGCAACTATCATGGAAATGAATGTAAATTAATAAAATATTTCCAAAATCTTGAAGATGGAGGACAGTTCATTAATCCAGGAAGTGCCATTTACTTATATTTCTTTAACGAAAATAATTAAATGGTTCATTTAATAACTGTAAATAAAATTTTAAACGTGTTTCAATTAGACAATCCAAATTAAATATTTTGTGCGACCCTGGACATGTGGCAGCCATTGACCCGCACAATGTCTTCTAAAGCAACACCATTAATTTTATTTCTCTTCGCCTTTCGCCTCTCCACCATTTTAAAGATTAACTGAACATAGAACATACTCACTAGTCACCAGAGAACCAAAGAAGATTTCTTAATTTTAATAAAATTTAATATATTCAAGAACTGTACTCAGCAATGAAAACCTAGAAGATGAAAACCAAAATTATAATTTGACCTGTGTCAGAATTTTTTGCTTTGTGTACTTTAGGATTATTAAACTTATTTTTTTGTTATTGATGCCTCTTAGTCATATGAATATGAAATATGGAACGTATATGCAATAGATAATGTTGGTTATTATACAACGTGTAAATTAAGTAATCAATTTAATCTTCACCGCAAATGCAATAAAACGTTATGTGCATGCTATATTATTACACTCGATTTCATAATATACAAAATAAAAACGTTGTATTATATAGAACAGGTATCGTATCAGATTCGCATTTTAAGAAAACTTTATATACTAGGAAAGTGCAACTTTCTATTCCGACCACACGAATAAAATGCAAGTACTGATAATTTTACAAAATATATAAAATTATTATATTAAACTTGTAAATTAAGCAATATTAACAAGAAGATGGCCAATTTTTGCTGGGTTTCCATTTTAAAGCCAATTTTAAATTATATACTTTTTATAAAATCAAGTAATTAGCCTATAAATAAGTCACGATTTACATAAAGCTGAGGAAATTATATTCATTATGAAACCAGCAATAACAATTGTGTTCACAATGTTCACATGGTTAACCTTTAATGATTTGATGCTTTTTTAAATGTATACTATAACGTAATTATTGATTTGCGATTATTAGGCATGTTAATTATCCATTACCTACTTTTATTTCTTGTGTATTTCTGCTGCAGTGAAAGAAATTTTAATAAACCACAAAGTGTTTATTGATATCTTGATTTGATTCACGTTCTTCATTATTAGTGTCAATAAATTACTGCTCAAAATCCCCGAAATTTTCCTAAATATTATTGCTTATTAAAAAAGCCTCATTTATTATACAGATCATTAAAAAACGAACCATCTTGTTAAATAACTTCAGTTTGAAACGATGTATAAAAATTTGGAAACACATATTTCTTTAAATTGATTTACACTAAGGAAGAGAACTGAAAGTGATCTACAGAGAACGAATGTGCTCCAAGAAATTAGAATATGTAAGCCAAATACATAATAGAACTGTTGCAAAATCTTTTTCGTACTGGTTCTGTTTTAAATGAAAAGAGACAGGGTGAAAAATTACTGAACGAGACGACGCGTTATTTTGGACTAGATCCTAATAACTCTATTCGAAAAGTATTAAAGTAAATCTTTCTTATGGATTAGTTCAAAAACTACTAAAAAATAAACAAATTTCATCCCTATAAGATGCATCTAGTTGAAGATGAAGTTGATTTCGAAAGAAGGATTGAATTTTGTAAACGAATGATTGTAAAAACTGCTCAAAATCCAATATTTGTTCGCATTACTTGCTTTAGTGATGTATATTATTTAATCAACATACATAACACTCGTTATTGGGATAATAAAAATCCTCATCTAACTACTGAAATTCAAACGCAGTTTCCTCAAAAAAACAATGTTTGGGCTAGTATTTTAGAAGACGCTATAATAGGACAATATTTATGGAAGAAAATTTAATTGGAAAACGATATTTAAACAACATTGAGAATACAATTGATCCTCTTATAACAGAACATTTCGAAAACCAGCAAGATAAGGAAGGAAAATTTTTTCTTGACGAAGAAAATTTACACTATCAACAACCGAATACTCCAGTCGCTAGAGGGGTTCAACCCTATAATAAATCAGGTAATTCTGATTTTTTTAAATTTTGTTAGAAAGTGAAAACCCCAAGTTTTCGTCATTCCCACCTCTCTGCGTTTTCCGTCATCTTGAAAAAAAAAACACCGAAAAACGCCACATTTTCCGATTTTTCACTAATTAGCTTTGTTTCTACGACCAATCGCAAAGGAGGAAAAATTGAGGTAAAATGTTTTTTTTTCGAGTTGTCCAGAATTGTTGTTTGTTCATTTCTTTTCATTTATTCTACTTTCCACTACTTCCTCACTCAGACCCGTGTTTATAAATGATAAAGTAAACGTCAACTTCAGTGGAGTATCATCATAAACAAAACTTACATCAAAAACAATCGGGGAATGATATTAAAAATCACAAATCTTTATTAACGAAAATTTGATTTATTTGGATATTGTAAGTAGATATGATATAGAACTTAATATTACAATCGAGGTCGTTTTGGCTGAAAAGGCTGAGGAGATTCATCAATGGAGTTATCAATCATCATCGCCTTCGTCGTCCTGATCGATCACAATTTCTGGTCTGCAGGATTTTCCAGCACAATATTTGTACAAGCTGGAAGGCATTTGGAAGAAATTGTTTCTAGGAGTTCCGGTGGTCTTTTGACATCTTTACAGCAATTAATCCTCTGATCCCTCTCTCACACCTCCATTCCAAGGGATTTTTGAGATCAACCAACCACTGCATCACCTGGTGGTACGTCCGGAGTGAATGGAAGTGGGCAGCATCTGTCGACGGCGGAAGTTTGGCCAAGTTAAGCTTAGCTGAGCTGCTGATAAATCTAGAGTAGCACAAATCGGCGAGGGATTGGTCGAAGTCAGCTCCATATAATGTGATCAAAATTCGGTCTCCCGCCACTGAAATTTCTGCAGTGGTGGCAGAAGTGCCATAGAATATTTGGCAACCTCCTGCAATAGTGGGTTTGAACGGAAAAGGTTGCAAAACTTCTTTTTAGAAAACATCTGGTGAAGTACCTCTCCCAGGTTTTCGGATGTAAACATTGTCGGTTGCCGGAGAAGTTCCTATGGCAAAATAAGTAGATCAATGTCTTCACACACAATCACAATAGCCTCATATTGTCAGGCTAGGGATTTAGCAGTGCTGACGATTAGTACATCAGCATCTTCTACAGCTTGTTTGGTAGTGATGTTTGAAACTTCAAGTGCAGTCTAAAGAAGTTTGATAAAGCGTAACTGAAGTTGACGTTTACTTTATCATTTATAAACACGAGTATGAGTGAGGAAGTAGTGGAAAAGTAGAATGAATGAAAAGAAATGCCCAAACAACACTTCTGAACAATTCGAAAACAAAATATTCTTCGTCAATTTTTTCCTCCTTTGCTATTGGTCGTAGAAACAAAGTTAATTAGTGATTTTTGGAAGAATTATTTATAAATAATGGAAAAGGTGCCGTTTTTCGGTGTTTTTTTCAAGACGGAAAACGTAGAGCGGTGGAGATGACGAAAACTTGGGCTTTTCACTCCCTAACCATCACTAACAATATTTAAAAAATCAGAACTACCTGATTTAATGTAGGGTTGGACCCATATTTACTCCTCTAGCGACTGGACTAGAAGCACCATCATGTTATCTTTTATCAGTAAGATAGTGGTTAAATGTCCGAAAGGTGGGTCGGACGAAGGGACCCGATAGAATGGCCAACACGGTCTCCCGATTTTTTGCCATTGTATTTCTTTGGGGATGCTTAAAAGAAATTGTATTCAAAACAACACCTAAAATTATTCAAGACATGAGAAATAGGATAAATGATGATTGGAGGGACATATCTCGAAAAACATTTGCAAAAGTTAGAATTGAATTTGAAAATAGACTGTATTATTGTATGCAAAGAAATGGTACACTTAGAATTTCATATTTATTATTCTCTTTGAAATCATTAGAAGTTAAAATTTGAATAATTTTGCATTAGAATTAATACTAATAAAATTTGGACTTGTACTAACTAACTTTTGGTCATCAAGTGATCAGATTTTAAAATATATTCTGCTTTATAATCCTTTAAAATGAGATATCACAAGTCTGGGGTGCAATTTTAAAGTTGGGGCGAAAGTAATGACATGTGGGGCAAATTTTGCACAACCTTACGGGAAAAACCTGTAAGGTTTGTTATATGGGTTGTAGTGGAAGGTTTCCATGGTTAGCTTACAGATATTTCCTGTAAGGATTTACAGTTTTGCACAGAATTGCTCCATTAAGTTTTTCCCTCTTTAAAGAAAATTAATCTGTTTTACCAAATTTCTTATCAAACTGAAATTATTTAGGGTGGGTCGTTATTAAATAATCACCGAAAAATTGACTTTATAATCCACTTCGTTTTAAAGTAGAAGAACATATGTCAAATTTTCTAATTTTTTTTAAGAATTATTCTTTACTGTTTTTATTTCGTAATAATTTTCAAATTTATAACTGTTTTTATTTGCACAACACAGTACTTTACATAAATTTTAATTTTTTTAAATAATGTTGTTTCCACTGTAATAAGATCGTATCCACTTGTTTATTAATCCGGTTTATTGTCGTGTTTCTAACAAACTTTAAAGTACTCGTAAGATTACTTTACATAATATCGTTAATCCAAGTCAAAAATGGGTACTCCAACTGCATTGTTGTCCAATAAACCATCTTATTAGTAGAATAGGCGTGCTGTTTATTTATATTTAACTAATTACAACAATTATGGTATAAACGTAGGTATGGTATATTGGTGTGCTACCTGCCTACCTATTTAATTGTCTTATGTTGAAATACAGCTTTAAATCTTAGAATAACGTTTCTTTGTGCACGATATCCGCCCACGCTGCAACAAATTACAATCGACCACAATAGAGCTTTGGGATTTTGCATTGCAAATATGGCTTTACGTGAAATATTATGTTGACGTCCACTATTTATAACTTGCCTACAAAGGTTTTGCCATTTTGCCGCCCCGAAACAAATATACTTTTACTAATCAAAATTTAAATAATCTTATTTATATGCTTGGCAATTCCATTCTAAAAAAGATAAAATATAGGATGATTTAGATCTTTTTAGAACAACGATACCCTTTAGGGTTTCACGACCATCCTAAATAAACTAAAATGACAATTTTAAAAATAGAAAAAAATGAGTTCTAAATGCACCATATGACCGAACTAGTTTGGAGTCGAATTTTTGATTATCCCTCCTCAAATTACTTACTTATTGAGTTTTATGTGTTTATTGAAGTTTCCAGTTTCATAAATCAAAATTTGATCACAGGAACCGGAAATACTGTTTTTTATGTATAAAACCACGTTTCATTTATCCTGAATCGAACGATGAGCTTACCAAAATTTTGACATCAAAAACGATGATAAAATTTGGTACTATTCTATTTCTAGTTCCAATAAATGTAAACATCTTTTGAAGTATCTAATCATATTTAAATAAAATATGAAAACATTTTTATAGATTCATTCTTTTGCTTAAGACCCTCTGTTATTATTGGAATATACAAATATCTATTAAACTAATACGATTTTTCATATTGCTATTCCATTCTAAAAACGATAAAATATAGGAAGATTTAGATCTTTTTAGAACAAGGATACCCCCTAGTGTTGCACGAACATCGTAAATAAACCAAAATGAGAATTGTAAAAATAAAAAAAAATGAGTTGAAAATACACCATATGACCGAACTAAAATTGGAGACGAATTTTTGATTATCCCTCATCAAATTACTTACTTATTGAGTTTTATGTGTTTATTTAATTTTTATAAAGTTTTAAGTTTCATAATGCAGTTTTGATCACAGGAACCGGAAATACTACTTTTCTATGTATAAAACCATCTTCATTTATCCCGAATCGAGCGATGAGTTCACCAAAAATTTGACATCAAAAGCGACGATGAAATTTAGTACTATAATCTATTTGCAGTACCAATAAATGTAAACATCACTTGATGTATGTAATCATAAACAAATAAAATAAGAAAACATTTTTATGGATCCATTCTTTTGCTTCAGACTATCTGTTATTATTGGAATAAACAAATATCTATTAAAATAATACTTCTAAGATTTATCGTATTACTATTCCATTCTAAATATATTAAAATATAAGAAGATTTAGATCTTTTTAGAACAACGATACCCTTTAGTGTTGCACGAACATCCTACATAAACCAAAGTGAGAATTTTAAAAATATAAAAAATTCCTCCTCAAATTACTTATTGAGTTTTATTGAATCTTTGAAAAGTTTCAAGTTTCATAACCCAAATTTGATCACAGGAACCGGAAATATTGTTTTTATATAAAAATCCACATTTTATTTATCCCGACTCAAGTGATGAATTCACCAAAATTTTGACATCAGAAACCATGATGAAATTTAGTACTAATCTAAATGTAGTTCCAATAAATGAAATTTGTAAATACAGGGTGGAACATAAAAAAACGGAGCAAGCCATAACGTTTTTATTCCTTGTCCGATTGTTGAGAAATAAAAAGCATCTATAATTATTTGCTTTGTAGGAAAAACTGTGTTAAATACAATTTCCCAAACCGCTGTGATTTTTAACAGGTGTATATGTATACACTTTTGTTTTTTAAATGGAACTGTTAATCTTCATTAACTAAGTTTAAAAATTAATAGTTCAAAAACCACTTAATTTTTTTTTCAAATTACAATTTTATTTAGGTATTTGAATTATTTAGAATTAGTTTTGGTACTTTTCACCGACTTCGAAAACCTTTTTATTTTTTTGAAAAAAATTTTTTTTTACAAAAAAAATAAAAACTAATATCTCAAAAATACTTCTTTTTTAAAAGTATTTTAAGCCATGAATAAAAATATGGGATGTTACATTTAAAAAAACAAAGTTCATGGTGTTTCCGGTGAAACCGGAAGTGATTTCGAAAATAAAAAATGCACATAAAATTTGTTTTTTTGAACCATAGAACATAGCCAAATTTCAAATTTTTCTATTCATAAATAAAAAAGTTATAGAGGTGACCCGGTTTTCATTTCCACCCGGTATACTATTATTATTAATTATGCCGTTTCATAAAAAATATTTAAATTTCTATAAATCTTAAATCGAACACTTTTTAGTAGTGTGCTTAGAAGAATAAACATTTTTTTAAAGATTTTATTATACAGGGTGGAACAAAAAAAAACGGAGCACGCCATAACGTTTTTATTCCTTGTCCGATTATTGAGAAATAAAAAGCATCTATAATTATTTGCTTTGTAGGAAAAACTGTGTTAAATACAATTTCCCAAACCGCTGGCATTTTTGACAGGTGTATATCAATATCAACTTTTCAAATGGAACTGTCAATTTTTTTTCTATGATTTACTTAAGGGTTTTTTTCTGAATATAGTGGTATATAACATTATTTTTATTATTATTAAAAAAACGAAAAAAAAATTTTTAATTTTTTTTCATTTCCGTATATCACAAAAATAATCAAAGTTTATTAGTATTTTAGTTACAAACGAAATTAAATTAAAAAAGAAATTTATAGAAATTGTTCAATGTTGGCTCCATCGTGGTTAAGACAAAGCTGACATCTTCTTGCTACGCTTGAGGTTGCATTCAAAATCATTCCCGGTGATACAGAGTGTGACAAGCGTCCATAATTTTTTGTCGTAAAATTTCAACAGTATTAGAGGTAATTAAATATACCTAATCTCGAATATACCCCCAAAAGAAAAAAATCTAACGGTGTCAGATCAGGGGAACGAGCCGGCCATCGAATTGGTCCATGTGTTCCAATCCACTTTCTTCCAAATTGTGCATTTAAAAATTCAACATTCATTCTTGCATTATGTGGCGTAGCCCCATCTTGTTGAAAAATTATGCGAATTTCTTCGGCGAGTGGTAAATTATCTACAAAAATTTGTAGATTTTTTGTCAACAGTTCATGGTATTTTTGTTGATTTAATGTCCCATCAATAAAAATTAGTCCAATTAAAGTATCTCCCAAAAGGCCGCACCAAACATTTAAGCTGAATCTTTTTTGATAATTACATTCGATTATCTTTCTTGGATTTTCTAGACTCCAGTTTCGATGAATACTGCGATTAAACTTGCCATTTTTGTTAAAATGACATTCATCAGACCAGATTACTTGCCGATAGAAATTTCGGTTTTCATTTATTTTATTTAAATAAATATTACAAAATACTTGTCTTCGTTGTAAGTGATTTTCTTTAAGAGCTTGTACTTTCTGGGAGATAAAAGAATTCAGTTTGTGTTTTTTTAATATTCTAAGTACTTCTGAATGCGATATTCCAAAGTTATGAGCCATTTCGCGAATGGATGTGCTTGAATTTTCTTCTACCATTAGTAAAACATTTAACTCCATTTCTTCACTATTATACTGACTTTTAGGCTTCTTGGGTTTCTTGAAAGCACCAAATTCCCGTAAATTTGCTTGAAGTCTAGCAAACTTTTGAGGTTTTGGTGGATCTCTATTCGAAAAACGTTGGCGATAGAGTCGTACTGCTTCATAACTACATATGTTTTCTACATTCAAAGTAAATTTGAATCATATCAGTAATTTTAGTGTAGTCCATAATGTGTGTGTGCTATTTATAATTAAATGATAACTATTTTGACTACTCGCTACAATACTCTGATCAGTTGATTTAAAGAATGTAAACTTTTTACTTACCAAACATTCGCATTTTGTTTTAATTTCATGGCAAGCTTTGTTAAAAAATTCAAAGGGACACATTTTAATCAACATCTGGCAATGAGGTTCGAAAACGAAAAATAAAATTGGTGTTTTTATTCATAATGTGTTGGAGTTCATTTTTAGAAACACATTCGTTTTTATTTCAATTCAATATACTTAAAACTTTTTGCCCAACTTTGGAAATTAATTGTGAAGCCAATTGAAGTGCTAGAGAAAAAAATCAAACTGCAAAATTCATGTGGAGGGATCCTTTTTCATAAATAATTATATAAAAAATTCGTTTTTTACCTCATTGTAAAAACAAAAAAAATTAACAAATTTTTTTTTCGTTTTTTAAATAATTATAAAAATAATGTTATACACCACTGTATTCAGAAAAAAACCCTGTATTAAATCGTAGAAAAAAAATTGACAGTTCCATTTGAAAACCAAAAGTTGGTATACACTTGTCAAAAATGACAGCGGCTTGGGAAATTGTATTGAACGCAGTTTTTCCTACAAAGCAAATAATTATAGATGCTTTTTATTTCTCAACAATCGGACAAGGAATAAAAACGTTATGGCTTGCTCCGTTTTTTTGTTCCACCCTTAATTTACAAATTTAATTTATTGGAACTACATTTAGATTAGTACTAAATTTCATCATGGTTTTTGGTTTTTGATGTCAAAATTTTGGTGAATTCATCACTTGAGTCAGGATAAATAAAATGTGGATTTTTATATAAAAACAATATTTCCGGTTCCTGTGATCAAAGGGTTATGAAACTTGAAACTTTTCAAAGATTCAATAAACACGTAAAACTCAATAAGTAATTTGAGGAGGAATTTTTTATATTTTTAAAAATCTCACTTAATACACGCAAATAATTATAGATGCTTTTAATTTCTCAACAATCGGACAAGGAATAAAAAAGATACTCCGTTTTTTTTTGTTCCACCCTGTATACAATCATATGTCATGTAAAGGGTTTTTCAAAGGAAAATGAAGACGTTTTTATGGATCCATTATTTTTCTCAAGACCCTCTGATATTATTGTAATAAAGGAAATAATAATATAATTTTTCAAATTCAAATACATATTTTGTTGTAGGACGTTGTCGAAATCAATTCCAAAAAAGGCTGATCACTAAAATTTCGAAATTTCTGTAGTTTTTTTTTGTAAATTGCGGTGGAACATTGATTTTAATAATTTTTCTTATTTTTTAACGATGTTGGATGTTGAGTATTATTAACAAAAATGGTGATTTATAGTTGGCTAAGAGTGTTTCTCAGGTAGGTTAATGCGAACATGCGCGCCTTCTTGTTTATAAAATAAATATACGTGGACCATTAAGGACACCAGGCACTGGCTGAAAACCAGTTTCAGCCCTCACAATTCACCTTGAATTTACACACTATTAAATTTAGTACATGCCACAAGTAAGGTTAATTATGGGGAAAATTAAATTTGATTGGGTCTTTTTACTTGAAGTTTACTAATATTTTCATACTGTGTGGTAACGATAACGATACATTAGTTCTCCCATAGAGTTTTCAAGCAGAAGTCAGAAATAACTGACGTTTATCGTATTACACAGCTCTTCATAGTGGAGTGAAGACAGTATGTGTACTTATTATAGGGTAATGTTAAGTCGGTAAAACTTTGTAATTTTGGAAAACTTAATTTGGAATTGGAGTTAAGTATCTTTTGTGATTTTCTTGCAACACACCTTCGATCTTTTAGATTTTGTAAATATTAACTTACAGTGGAACCATAAAGCTACCGACAATAGTGCGATAATACCATTAATACCTTAGTACCATAGTGCAGTGGTACTAGGAGTGAAATAGTATCTATTGCTGTAAGTTAGGATTTCCTCCAAAAGTTGACATGTTTCGATATTCTGGGAACCGTCATCAGGTCTTCGAATACTTTGGTGGTCATCTTCGAGTAGTGGAATGATTCGAAAACCTTTATGGAGACGATAATGTAGAAAATAAAAAGTAAAAGCTTGGAAATAAAAATGGAAAGGTCTGGTGAGTGCAGCAATTCGATGAACCGTAACTGGGAAACCACAAAATTATCAATGAATATCTTTCGAGTGCACTGTAGGGCAATTAAAAGGATCTCTCCTTTTGAGATTCTGTAAGGAACGAAGGTTATTGTGGCTGTACCGTGCATAATACAGGTGTTTACAGGTGAGCGGGGAGGGCTCTTGATCAGGTCGCAGGTAGCGAGACCCGTAAGTCGAGAGCAAGCAGTGCATCGTGAAGATTGTGATAGAGTGTATCTCTTGAAAGCTTTCCAGTGCGTGATGTTTAAAATATGGCCAAAAGCTCGTTCAAAACCTAACCAAAAATGGCTACCCTAGGTCTATCAAAAGTTTTCATTTTGGACAAGTATTTTACGGAGCTTCAAAAATTCTGGGAGACGGAGAAAAAACTACAAGGTGTGTTTTAAGTGATGTTTTTTGTGCGCTACTATACAGTATGGTTGCCTGTTTTCAGGCGCCAACTGCAAGAAAGGTGTAGATTCCGCCAGTTGGTTGGAGGAGAACGTTAATTACAAATATAAAGTTGCAGAGAGTAAGACTGGAGATATTATTTATTGTTGTCAGTTCTTAATTAGAAGTTGGAAGTGGTTCTATCAAAAAATTAAAATTACCTTCGAAGAATTTATTACAATTAATACCACATTAAAGAGATACAAATATTACAAGACGTACATTTTAATTAATTTTAATATTTCCATTACCATTAACTACTCTATTTAATTAGCAACTTGAAATTGAAAATAAAAAACCAATGCTACATATGTAGTACCATTACTAGTAGTAACGTATTTCCGATTCACCTTATGGACTACATTAGAATTTGCATAATTTATCAGTTTTTGCAAATCTTTTGTAATAAAAACTTTCGTAATTTGTTATATATTTACAAGATTTAATTAAATTCTTTATTTTACGACTTTTTTCTATTTGGGTTAATGCTTAACTGTAAAATCAGCTTTGTTTTTGATGATAGTCAAATGGGCTAATAAATTATTCCATCTTAGGTAATTAATAAGCTGTTGTGGAGTTTCAAATTTTATTTAAATTATTGTTTACACATATAACTTCACTTTAACTAGTGACTTTTTCTTTCGAATTGGAAGAGTTTTTCAAAATATTTCATCAAATTTCTACACAAGCTATGATAATAGGTTCTCTCAGTCTTCAGAACGAAAATTGGTTAAACATATTATTAACTATTTTCTATATTTAAATATCTTACTTAATTATTTAATTTAAGTAATTATAGAGAGTTTTAAAAGAAAGTATTGAGAATCGAATGATGTTCTTTTTAATTCCTTTTACCAATCAGGCTTTTTATTGATAGTTTTCACATATCAAAAAATGCTATTATCACCTCTTGAGTTTTTCCAATTTTTTGCTAAAACCCTTCTGAAAGTACTTTTGTACAAATTGGATGCTTTGAAAATGATAGTTCAGGGCTTACTCCTGGAATCTTAAAATACCCCAAATAAATATTTTAAGACCAAAAAAAAACTTAAGTTTTCTAAATGGTTTCTAAAAGCTTTCTAGTGCTAAAGGTCTAATTACATCTTAAGACGGCTCTGAGGTAGTTCTTCCTTTTTTAGACGAAAGCTTCATCCTTCCAGCTGTTTAGTCAAGATGGCGCTCATATGGCTAATGACGCTGATACAAAATATTATCCTTATGGCAGGATATATGACATGAGTATAATTATTTAGTGACCAAAACTAAGAAGACTGAAAACTTTACATGTATTTTGATTTCATTGTAGAGAAAATAAAATTCCCTTCGCCCAGGAATTTTGAAAGAGATTTTTCTTGCCACCAGATTTAGTCATGTTGTTAATAATAAAATAAGCAAAGCGAATTTCTTTGCTTGCTTGAATTAACACTAGTTATTACATGTTCATAGATCAAGGGTCGGATTTATGTCTCTGTGCAAATCTGTATGTTACTAAACGATGTCCTCACGATTCAAGTTTAACCGATCGATAATAGTTGATCAGCAAAAGCTGAACGAAAGGCATTGTAAGAACCTTTGTTTTAATGGGGTTTTATCAACTTTTTAGAGGATCAAGAAATGTTTGACCCAGTCAAACTTTATCGTTCAAGTGAGGAGTGTCCGCCCACTTTCTTTCAAGTCCAAACACAACTTGAAACGTTTGAACTTTATTTGACTTTCAACTTTGATTTCAATTGGTCATGCTATGTGTATTTAATTTCATATTTCTAAAAAAAACAATAAAAAATAAGTGTTAAGTAGTCGGAAAGAGTATACTACATTTTTTAGACTTATACCAGAAGCACGATTGTCTTTGGAATCACCGATTAGACAAATACAAAGATAGAGAAAATGCTTTGGATTCTATTTCTAAAGAGATGCCTGGTCTTACTACTGCTTATCTACAGAATAAAATTCAGACCATTTGAACAATCTACAGAAAAGAGCACTGATTGGTTTGCTAATTTAAAAAAGCTGAAATATTAATCATTTTTTATTGAAACGTGTGATCAAAAATTGATTCAAGTCATATTCAACTTTTGTTGATCAACTATAATCGGTCAATTAAAATTGATTTGTGAGAATGCGCGTTACAAGGCACGTCTGTAAGATAACTATGGAAACTGTCCATTAGTCCATGGGTTGTACCTAACAGATATTTTCTGTTTTCCACAGAAATGCACCACTGGCTTTTTCACCAAATCATGTATCATTTTTTGGTGATTGTGTTATTTTGACGTGGGACTTGGTTTACACTATTACCATATTAACTTTTTCTGAAACAAATTAATGTTTTCAGCTTTTAAATTAGTCTCCTAAAGTAAACTAATTTGGACTTGGAACCTTCTGGCGTATGACCCAGAAGATACTCTATAAGTCACATTTGCTCACATTTAAAAATTGCAAAATAAATTGGGTTCTATTTTCAAAAAGGTGGAAATTCCTGGTCTTACTACTGCATATCTAAAGAACAAAATCAAGACCATTTGAACAATATACAGAAAAGAACACATTGGTTTGAAAATTTAAAAAAAAAAACTTTTAAAACCGAAGAGTTTAATACTTTCTATTGAAACGTGTAAACCAAAATTGATTTACGTCATTTCAACTTCGTTCATCAACTATAATCAGTCAATTTCAAGAAACATCTGTAAGTAACTATGGAAACTGTCCATAACAAACGTTGCAGATTTTTACTGTTTTGCACAGAATTGCACCACTACTTTGTTCACCAATTCATTAATGAATTTTTGTGGTGATTGTGTTATTTCGAAGTGGGAATAGGTTTACACTATTACCATGTTAACTTTTTCTGAAGAAAATTATTTGTTTCCAGCTTTAATTAGTCTCCTAAAGTAAATTACTAATTTGGACTTAGAACCTTCTGACGTACGATATAGTTCACATTTAAAAATTGAAATTAATCTGCAAGAGTTTCCAACCGTACTGAAAATTTGAGTAGTTTTTACTTATTCTTTTGGGAATTGGGGAAACCCAAAACCCATTCGATATACAATTTTGGTTTGGTAATCATTCGTAGTCTACAACCAAACATAATTTAGGCACTCAATTATAGATCTTCAGAATTAAGAACAATTTATGCAATTTTTTATGCCAATATTTTGTACTTTAAACTAAGGGTTGGAGGACTTGGAGGTTGATTCCAAATGGATAGAACGAATATATTTTTTTTATTTCTTGTGTATTGAAAAAGTTGGGATGTTCTTCTTCCATTGGTCGGAATTGTCAAAGATGTATGTTGTTCTTGTTGTGGTTGAATTCCAAGGAGTCTTGTTCTGATGTTGGTCGAAAGCAAAGAGTTCTTCTTCTGGTGGTGGTTTAAAGCAAAAAAGATCTTCTGGTGGTGGTTGAAGCCAAGAGATCTTGTTCTGGTGGTGATCAAAAGCAAAAGTGATCAATTATAGGTCTTCAGAATTTAGAGCAATTTTAGAAAGTTTACGATCAATAAGAATTTGCACAGAGACAAAATTCTATGTATATTGCTGTAATAACTTTCACGTCGCGTCGGGTATGTTTGGCCTAGTCTATAAGTCGTTTTGACCGTGTCAATATTTTGAAGGTAAATTTGGTACTTAAGAGGATACTCGGTGAAATGTGTAACTTCGCATTTCGCCCGCAAAAGTATTGACAAATGGTTATTTTTCAAACCATTTGGTGAGATTACTAATTGAGCAAAATAAAAATTTTTAATTGCATTAGAAAGAACGTTTATTGTGTTAGTACGATAGAAGACGCTTTTTTCTATGTTTTTACTAAAAATTGTGCTAAAAAGGTCTAAAAAATAGCATATTTTTGCACATTTCAAGATTTTTTTTTACAATTTTGAGTAAAAAATAGAAAAAGCGTCTTCTATAGTACTAACACAATAAACGTTCTTTCTAATGCAATTAAAATTTGTCACTTTGCTCAATTAGTAATCTCACCAAATGGTTTGAAAAATCACCATTTTTCAATACTTTTGCGGGCGAAATGCGGAGTTATACATTTCACCGAGTATCCTCTTAAAACTAAAGGTTGGAGATTAATTCCAAATCGATAGAACGATTTTTTTAATTTCTTGTATATTAAAAAAAGTTGGATGTTCTTCTTTCCTTGGTCGGAATTGTCAGAGATGTATGTTGATTTTGTTGTGGTTGAATCCAAGGAGTCTTGTTCTGATGGTGGTCGAAAGCAAATAGTTCTTCTTCTGGTGTGGTTTATGGTTTAAAGCAAAAAAGGTCTTCGGGTTGGGTTGAAGTAAAGAGATCTTGTTCAGGTTGTGGTCAAAAGCAAAAGTGATCCAGAATTCTACCTCCGGAGTGGGGGAAATTATCCTTGTTTTTTAGACTAATACATCATGGTATCTACTTTTATTCGGGAATTTCCCAAAACAGATTTGTCACAACAATATCAAACATATTTATTTTTTGAGAAAATAATAACCATCAGTCAATTTATGCTAAATCTGTAGCGCCCTCGCCATTCTAAGGGATTGAGACCGTTCTATAATAAAAGTTCAATAATCCATGAAAAATTCGACCTTTCAAATATAAAATTTAAATGATTACATAAAGTATAATACTTATCTTCTTATTTGGTACCAAAGTCATGTACCATGTTGCATAACAAATCCCAATTCCGGAAGTTACCGTTAACGACAAGTTTTTCAAGCTAAAGCTTTGCATGATTAAATAATCTGAAAAGACTTTTTATCACGTTATATGCTATATAATAAATCGAAATACAATTTATTACCTCAAATAAGGTATTTAGAGCGTAATTAAAGAAGTAATTACCAATTTCCTTACGATTTACGATATAATTTTCTTTAATAAAAATCAAAAACATAGGCTTTAAGCTTTAAACAGCTCTACAGACCATAAAATACGTATTGAACAACCAGCCAATCCTTATAATCTAATCCGATTAATACTTTTTTGAAATGCATTAACCCCCAGTATTATCAACAGACATTTAAGTTTAAATGAGGTTTAATTTGACATATACATATAGTATTTTTATGAAGTTTGAATATAGTTTAAATGACATTAATCTATTAATATATTTTGGTGCAAAATAGACTATATATGTCAAATTAAATCTCATTTAAAATTAAATGTCTGTTGATAATATTGGGGGTAAGAATTTCTAAAATGAAATTACTTTTTTCTTTGAAATTTCATTTTGATAATTCGAAATGTCCAGTAAGCAACCTAAAAGATTTGGTGTTTTCCAATTTTGTTAAGTGGCCTTAAAAATGTCTTTACCATACTACTCCTGGAAAAGATTTTGGGAACCAAATTTTCTATAATCTAGGAATCGAGGTTAATCATAATTAATCATATAATATCCTAGGTTCCTAGGAGGTCCCAAAAATGCTTTATAAACCCTTAATGTATACTTAATTTTTTACAAAGTCAAAAAATGCAACTAAAGAGTATTTGCCAAAAAAATCTTTTCCAACTGAGTTTATTGCAAGTGTTGTAAATACACAAGGAATTTATCTTGTAATGAAATAAGTTTTCACTTTCATGAACACTGGGAGAACTAAAAATATAAATTTTGCAAAACTAACCAATTTTTTTTATTAAAGTTTTACTTTCTAGAAAATAATAATGTGGCCTTCCACTTCTAAGAATATTACAGTTTTTCTCCATTTAAAATCTTCAACATCAATCTGTCTTCTTTTATATCTACTATTTTTGGTTCTTCAGTTGTTTTCCGACGTATTTCTTTAAATTTAATTCATTATTAATTTTTGCACTCTTCAGTTTTTGAAATTTATTTCTTAAGCTACTACATAACTACATACATGTACACCTGTGCCTACCATCATCATTAGTTATAATCAATACTTCCTATTCAAAGGTTCATCAATCTACTAAAATTAAAATATTTATTAGCTAAGCACTTTTTTACGTTCTAGGTGTTAATACATTATTTGTATGGATTATATAATTTATCTAATGCTTCTTTACAATTGGAAATTGCATCATAAATAAGATCCTTAATAAGTAGCAGAGGATTATCATATATTATGCCCACTCCTAATAAGGTACCGTTATAAGGTTTAGTAAAAGTTGTGAGCCTTAAAAGTAAGATTCCATCAAATTAATAGATACTGGCAATAAAATGCGGCAAATGAGCAGAAACCAATAAATTTAAACCGCCAAAGCACTTAAAACTCTTACTCAGAAGATCAATATCAATTACTAAATAATATCAAAAAGTAGTGCTTATTACGTCTGATATTTTTTAATAATATACATATTTAAATATTTCCACTAGATATTAACTAGATTTGCAAAAAGCAATTCGTGTATTGAAGATATTTTTAGATTAAAGTATATTTTAAAAATTTATTTTTGGTTCTTGGTTTTTCAAATTTGGCATTATGGATTTATTCTATTCTTACAGAAACTATCACTATGTAAAAAATTCTTATAATCAAGTATACAGGGCGTCCAGAAATTAAGCGGCCAAATTTTAGGAGGCGATTCTACAACTAATTTTAAGAAAAAAACTTAAAAAAAAAACTGAATAAGGAATATTGCCGCTGTTTATAACCCCAACCCTCTTCAAAACTACCCTTTCAGAGCTTTCAAAAAATCTGAAAAAAAATTGAGAAATTATATCTTAAACGTATTAGTCTTCACACCAAATTTCAAATATTTATTACAAACCGTTTTCAAATAAATGACAAAAAACCTAGTTTTAGTCACAATAGTTAAAGGACTGTAGCTCCCTTAGGAAGTGAAATCGGAGACATGTTTATAGGAAGTTTTTTTCTTAAAATTAGTTGTAGAATCGCCTCCTAAAGTTTGGCCGCTTAATTTCTGGACACCCTGTATAAATTACTATTTTTGTAAGTTGTTAATTATTGAAAAATAAATATCTGTGACATAGACTAGATCTTAAAAAATGTAAGTTTTATCAGAAAAATAAAATTACTTTGAAGTCTGGAGGTGAGAAGGAATTCGTTCACATTAAACTACAAACCCGTTATAAGATAATACGAGTCCCATGCGAAAAACAATTTAAGAGTGAATTCCTTGGAATTTTACACCATTTTAATGTTTCTTCCAAGTATCTATTTTATATATATAATTTTAGGATTGCGATGAAGACTTATAGCATAAAATCCTTTTACCTACAGGTGATAAAACAAAGCTTTATGAAGTTGTTTTAAAGCTTTAACTTGCAGTTAAATTTTCGAATTGCCCTTCATCAACTTGACTGATTATGTGTTTTAACTTGATGTATGTGGCATCATTTTTTACCAAAAGTTTCATGGGACCAGGTTTTCTTTTATTTTGAGAATACAGTTTAAGGTCACTTAATATAATATGTACTTCTTACTCAATGGAAAATTTTAGTAAACTAGTCGATTTCTTATTTAAAACTTGTTGAAGTTGAGATATAATTTTGGGTCTTGGTTTAATCTTCCTGCTTATTCGTAGTTTGCCAATCGGAAGTGATTGTCAAATTTCAATTCTATCAAAGATTACGTTTTATAACCGATTATGTGTGATATTCATTAGAATTTTTGTTGTAATTAATTAACTCAAGATGAATTTTATGAATTTTCAATTTGTTAATTACAGTTATTAATTATTAATGGCTAATCACTTCCTAGTCAACATAATTAAATCAATGTAAAAAGTAAAATGATTTAATTAAAATAGTCGTGTGCATGTCTAAAGAAACGCACTTTTATTGGCCGATATTTTCCGGTTATGCAATAAGTACTTACGCTTTGTAAAATAATTATTTATTTTTATAAAATAAACGGGTCAGTTAGAAATGGTTAAAGATTCTGAAGTAATTTGAGATAGTATATTGAGTATTGAGTGGGTTCTATAAGTGAACCTAATCCTGAAATAAATTAACGCGCCAAGAATGCAGACTCTGAACAAAAAACTGGTTTCTTGGTCTACAAACTGCAAACAATTAATTTTAACTACCCTTTATAGACGTAAAAATAGTTCATTAAATTTATTTCGTAATTGTAATTGCTATATTTATGTAATAAGTGTAAATTGATTTGTGTTATAAATTAATACATGATGGTAAAACACTTATGGAGTTGACTGGTTTTTTAGTTAAAGCTTGCTCTAGTTTACAAGCTTTTTACCTATAAAATTATCCATTATACAGGGTGTCCCTGAAAGGTCTGTACAAAACAATACCACATGCTCCTGATACCAAAATAAGACGATTTAACCAAACTTATCTCTATCCAACAGTTCTTCGTTAGGGCGCTACGGACCATTAAAGTTCTTAAAACTATTTTGTTTTTTTTTTAATTACTAAAAATTGGTTGATACGATCATAACAAAATTTGGTATGTGACTATGTAATGAAAAAAGGTATTTGTAGACAATTTGTTTTTACTTTTTCACGTTATGTAAGTGGCCAAAAATAGGTCATCGACATGCAGATTTTCTTGTAACTTTTTAATGGCCGAATAAAAATTCATAAAACTTTACTTGTAGCTAAACAGTGTAATTATAAACTTTTTTTGTCTCTTAAAAAATTTTTATAACTCCTTTAATTAAGGCAGAAAAAAGTATTTCCATGTGGTGCATAACCTAACTTTGGAAAAATATTTAAATTTTTAATCCAAAAGTCTGTACAAAGTAACACCACATATTCTTGAGACCAAAATAAAATGATTTAACCAAACTTATTTTAACGGAAAAGTGCTTCGTTAAGTGTCTAGCGACCTTGAAAAATCTTATCTTTTTAAATCACTGTTATTGTCAATAGAAGCTTAAGGAAGCACTTTTGGATAAAGGTAAAATTGTTTAAATCGTTCCATTTTGGTCTCAGGAATATAGAGTGTTAATTTGTACAGACCTTTTAGCGAAAAATTTAAATATATTTTCAAAGTTAGGTTATGTACCACATGGAACTAATTTTTTTCTGCCTAAAATAAAGGAGATAGAAAAATTTTGTAAGACACAAAAAAGTTTATAATTACACTGTTTAGCTACAAGTAAAGTTTTATGAATTTTTAATCGGCCATTAAAAAGGTATAAGAAATTTTGCATGTCGATGACCTATTTTTGACCACTTAGCCACATACCAAATTATGTTATGATCGTATGAGCCAATTTCTAGTAATTTAAAAAATACAAAATAGTTTTAAGAACTTTAATGGTCTGTAGCACCTTAATGAAGCACTTTTGGATAGAGATAAGTTTGGTTAAATCGCTTTATTTTGGTCTCAGGAGTATGTGATATCGTTTTGTACAGACCTTTCAGGGACACCCTGTATATCAAGACACTACTTTAAATTTGTAAAAAAAAAAAACGTTGTCGCAAAAATTAATATTCCAACAACCATAAGTCTGAATCATCATAATTTGACCCATGCGAAAAATAAGTACTTAAATTATTTTCGTGGAAATATTTATAAGTATATTCTAACATCCGGATTGTAATCTAAACGTACTCTATAATTATTTTTAATTTATTAACTCAATGTGGCTTCCTTTGCGTAATTATTTTAAATATACCTTTACACTTTGCTTTATTCTGTTTTCCCACTATAATACGGTTCATTCTTGGTCTTATCATAAAAGTCCACGGTTAAGTTTTATTATATGATAAGTTGGAGATCTGGACGAGTTAAAAACTTAATCTAGAAATAAGCATCAAACTCAACTTAAAGTTGTATTGTTAAGAGCATTTTTCTACACATTTTGTTTGTAATCCCAAACGAGGATAACAAATTTACTCCACTTTTGTAAACCTTTCTTAAATATTATCAGCTATTAACGGGAAAGTAATTCGGACCGCTAAAGGGCGCGTGAGTTTGGGAAGACAACTGTTTATGCAGAAATAATTGGAGAGTTAGTTACAATTAGTAGGTCATTTTTGGGTCAATTTCATGATTTTTTTCAGTTGTCAGATTTTAGTAGAATGGTTTTGAAATCAAATATAAAAATATTTTAATTTTTTTAGCTTATCTGGTGGTGTCCGGAAACTACTATATTTGCCTTTTAGGAAATCACACCCAAAGTTTGTTGTTTTTTATTTTAATTTTACCTAGTTTTTAGAAACTAATCCTGTTCAAAATTAAGTTTTCTATATTTAGAATAATGTCTATTTTATCAAGCTTACATGTAGCAACATTTTTATCCAGAACTGGTCGATAATAGTAGTTCATTCGGTATTTTATTTGAGGAATATAGTTCAAAACGTTTATAAATATAAACCTAGGACTAGGACCTGGGTTCATTGTGTTTATAAGATTAGGTTAAGAAGTTGCAATAAGGTGGAGCATACCTCAGGAACCTTTCACTTTATTTTCCAAATTCCAAACAGACCATTGTTTGGAATTTAGAGCTTTAGTCTAAAACTTTGAGGAAACTAGAATCTATCTATACTTTAGTGCCGTTGCTCTTTGCAATTATAAAGTTGAAACTACAATTTTATTTTTTCTCTTTTAGATGCATCATCATCCAATGAAGCAGTGCATTTGCAGCAAAGATTGCGAAGTCTTAGCTCGGAATTGGTTACATTGCGAAACAGACTTCACGTTCAGGGGACCCCGGCGAGTTTGAAAGGATCGGGAAACATTACAGCGCCAACACCCAATCAAGCCCAACAGCCCATTGTTCCTCCAAGGACAAACCCCGTAGTGGCTCCGCCGGTGGTCCCTGTAGCAGAGCCGCGCACCCATGTACCTGTGGCTGGTGCTGATCTAGAAGATCTCATACACCTAGAGGGCCCTTTGACCGAGGATGCTGTCATGAAGTGCCTCCAAGCCCGCTTCGGTGCTTCCAATTTCTACGTGAGTCACTGAACACTTTTGACCTCACTCTGGCACCTGTCATGTAGCCTAAGGCCGGCCCTGTTACTCCTGGCCGTGAACTCGAGAACAAAACTACCGCGGCACAAGTTCTGTATTTACATACACATTCTATAACGATATTTTAATTGGAGACAGGCGACATGATGCATATTTTATATCCCAAACTCTTATTCATCGTTTTTAAATAAATTTCTTTTTCAGACCAATGTTGGACCAATTTTACTTTGCGTAAACCCCTATCGCGACATAGGCAATCCTCTAACGCTAAGTAGTACCCGAGGTTTTGACCTAAGTCCACAACTTAATAGGGTAGTTCAGGAAGCAGTCAGGCAACAATCAGAAACGGGTTACCCACAAGCCATAATTCTTTCTGGTAAATTTAATTAAATTTTAACCTATGAAATGTGAACTACTATTTTATTGTAGGAACCAGTGGCTCAGGTAAAAGTCATGCTTCTATGTTATTACTGCGGCAGCTTTTTGCTGTTGCCGGAGGAGGACCAGAGACTGACGCGTTTAAGCACTTAGCGGCCGCTTTCACTGTACTTCGATCTTTAGGATCGGCCAAGACTGCGACCAATTCAGAGTCAAGTAGAATTGTAAGTTATAAACAGCCATAAAATAAATTGTAGTATTTTAATAAACCTCTTACTTTCCTAAATTTAAATCCAAAAATTGACGTTTTGGTTACTAGAGATACCATCATGTATGAAATACTCGTATGTTAATACATCTGATCTTTTAGGGTCAATTTATAGAGGTCCAAGTGACTGACGGAGCTCTATACCGAACCAAAATTCATTGTTACTTTCTCGACCAAACCCGTGTAATTCAACCATTAAAAGGAGAAAAAAATTACCATATATTTTACCAAATGTTAGCAGGATTATCCAGCGAAGAAAGAGGAAAATTAAATCTCGAAGGTTGTACACCTGCAACACTAAAATATCTCCAAAACGGTGATATAAGACAAGATATAAGCGAGGATTCTGCGCGGTAATTAAAAACCTATAATAATAAACTATTTTGAGCTTATTAATTTTTTGTAGGTTTCAATCTTGGAAGCAATGTTTGGGTGTTTTAGGCATTCCATTTTTGGACGTAGTAAGAGTTTTGGCAGCTGTTATGCTTTTGGGTAACGTGCAATTTATAGACGGAAAGGGGCTAGAAGTTGATGTGAAAGGAGAGACTGAATTAAATGCCGTAGCAGGACTGCTTGGCGTTTCCGGTGCAGCCCTTTTTAGAGGTTTAACATACCGTACCCATAATGCTCGAGGACAAATTGTAAAATCAGTTTGCGATGCAAATATGTCCAATATGACGAGAGATTGTCTGGCTAAAGCGTTGTATTGCCGTACTGTAGCAACGATAGTGCGTAGAGCTAATAGTCTTAAAAGATTAGGTTCAACTTTGGGTACTCTAAGTTCAGATTCGAACGAGTCAGTTCATAACCAGGCGGAAATTGCAAGCCAACATGCTTCGACGATCGGTGGGACTAATGCTGGTAGTAAATCTATGGCGGCTTTGAATAATGCAGTAAGGCACGCTACTGATGGTTTTATCGGAATATTAGATATGTTCGGATTTGAAGATCCAAAGCCAAGTCAATTAGAGCATTTATGTATTAATTTATGTGCAGAAACTATGCAGCATTTTTACAATACGCATATATTTAAATCTAGCATTGAATCCTGCAGAGATGAAGGTATTAATTGTGAAGTGGAAGTTGATTATGTAGATAATGTACCTTGTATTGATTTGATATCGTCACTTCGAACAGGACTCTTAAGTATGCTTGATGTTGAATGTTCCATACGTGGTACAGCAGAATCGTATGTGGCAAAAATTAAAGTCCAGCATAAACACAACACACGTTTATTCGACCCAAAACCATTGGAACCTCGATTATTTGGAATACAGCATTTTGCTGGTCGTGTTGTTTATGATGCTTCAGATTTCTTGGATACCAATAAAGATGTCGTTCCTGATGATTTGGTAGCAGTTTTTTATAAACACAGTTGCAATTTCGGATTTGCAACCCACTTATTTGGAAGTGAGTTAAAAGCTCTTTATGCTGTAGAAAATGTGCCACGAGGTGTAAGCTTTAGAATATCCCCCACTTCACATTCAGACCTTTTAAATGGTGATGAGCCCGTATCAACACTTACCCAAGACTTTCATACACGACTCGATAATTTACTTAGGACTTTAGTTCATGCTAGACCACATTTTGTAAGGTGTATACGCAGCAATTCTCAAGAAACCACCAATAGATTTGATCGAGGTACAGTCATGCGACAAATACGGTCTTTGCAAGTACTAGAAACTGTCAATTTAATGGCGGGTGGCTATCCTCATAGAATGCGCTTTAAAGCGTTTAATGCCCGCTATAGATTATTAGCACCATTTTCATTTTTACATAGGATAGAAGATAAAATTAACGAAGACTGCCATTTAATTTTAAAACACGTTGTAAGTCAAATATCCGAAGAACATAATCCAGCTGTATCCACCAGTTGGGCGATGGGGAAAAGGCATATATTTTTAAGTGAAGGAATTAGACAACACTTGGAAAAACTACGTAGCCAAAAAAGGCAAAAATCTGCTACAATAATTCAAGCTACTTGGAGAGGTTATAGATTCCGCAGTCGCTGGAAAGGCAATCTTCGGGAAAAATCCACTACTTCGCGTAACACAAGTAGTGGAGCAACTACTAGACCAAGACCTCAACCAATCGCTGGCACACCTCCTCCTGATCCAAATGAAAAATGTGACAACAAAATAATTCAACAAACATGTAATTTATTTGGTTTGGATTTAGAAAGACCACCCCCCGTACCACCCAGCCGATCATACACAGTTGCCGGAAACACAAAATTAAGATACCCCCAATCAAGAGTAATGAAAATGTCATTTCCTGAAGAGGCTTCAACAGAAGGACCAGTTCTTCTTAAAGGCGAAACCGTTCTCGTCGTTGGTGCATCCCATAGGCGAGGTCATCTCATAGTGGAACATAAACATTTTACTCTCCATGTGCCTTTTCAGTTTTTGGAATTAAAACAAGGTGTTAATATTTAAATTCTTGCCAAAATCTAAAACTCGAATGTTTATAGAAAAATAAACATGTAAATATTTATTAGTACTGAAAGCTTTTACGAAAACAACGCGTATTTATTATAAAACAATATTGTTATATTACTTCAGTAACTATCTTTGCAGTATTTTTGCCATATTTTTATGACCATTATAAAATAATGCCATAAATCTGTTTGTTTTATAAATAAAAATAAACATAATTTATATAAATACAGATTTTTATATAAACTGTACAAAAGTATTATTTAGATTTTTATGTATTTTGATTACAATTATATTTTTATTTTTAATTATTTTATTTATACCTTTCTATTCATTCGGATTCCGTGATAGATCCCATTTGATTAAGGAATCTTTCAAATCTTGGCTTCTCGTCACTACAAAAAAAAAACGCTTTTGGAATCACATAAATTAGTATTTTTGTTAAAATTTACGATAATATTATTTTCTCAAACGAAAATCATACCTGTGAAAGTGCTTGAGTAATTTTGTTTTGGATGGAATTTCATCGATTTCCTTTGGAGATTTGAGAAAGCATAATATGGTAATCTAAAAATTTAAGTCTTATTGATTTGAAAAGAAAAATATGATTTGAAATGTCGTTGTGAATGAATACAAGTGTCATAATATATTTTCAAGTCGTGATAAATTTAATACTTACTTCTAATATTAAACAAATAGAGTAAATAACAATTTCTAAAGCTAGAATTGATTGTTTGGTTGCTGCTAATCTACTATTACATCCATCAGTATTTATTGTATAAACTCCTAGTTGTTGCAAGTTTTGATGGATACAAGCGGTTTTCGCATTTTCTGAACAACAAGAAAAGGGTACAGCATCGTTACGGAGAGTTGATAAATCTGGATAATCATCAGTATCCCCAAAAAGTAATTCGCTGATAGATTTTTTTCTATAAATGTAAGTTATCATTTTTTATTTGTATATTCATTACAATTTACCTTCTTAGTTTGTTGGTATCAAATATAAAACCTCCCCAATCAATACTATACCAATCTTTGTAACTGTTACTACCACAACATTGTAAGAACCATTGCAAATTATCTATAATACTTTTACTGCTTTGATTTTTAATATAATATTTCATGAGGTTAAAGAATGTGTTCTCATCATAAGTTTTGCAAATATTCACTAAAGTACAAATCCAAGCAACTGTTTGCAAAGCAGCACATGCACCTATAGCAAGTCTTTTATACCAAATAGTATATCCATACTTTCTACCTACATGGGATGATCTACAAAATTTGCGGATTGGGTAAATGAGTACATATACAGAATATCTTACGCTTGGGATGCTCTTAATTGAATTATAGTAGGAACTGTTACCAATCCTGCAAGTACTCCTGCAGTAGTTGTTATATTGCATTCCAAAATGGGCATAAATTGAGAAAAGGCAAAGGACAGAAAACAAGTTATAATAATTTGGACGGCACAGGCAAAAGTAAGGGCAGTACATAAGCCTGTGACAAGTTCAGAGTAGACCATTACTTCATAAGCTTCATCTTATTTTATATTTTGACACTTGACAAAGTCAAAATATTAGACTTCAGTAATTTTATACTAAAGTTCAACATAATTTAAACTAATTTTTGTAGCTAAAACCTAATATTAACACTATATTTGGATATCTTTAAAGTTGGTAAATTTAAATTCACAAAACGCACCTCCAGAAGAACAATGACGTAAGTGCAAAATTGAAAATTTTTAAAATTTCTTAATTGAAGTTTATATTTGCCATTTTACATCTTAACTTACGATGAGCTTATTGTTCCATTGACAAATTATCATTGTTCTTCTGGATGTGGGGAAATACTACACACACAACATTTCAATAAAACCTAATCAAAAATACTCGTATTAAAATAGTTAATTTTATTGACGTCTTATAATGCAAACACTTTTACATAATCTACTACAAGTGCACTATCTTGTCCCCAGGTTGCTAGCCACTTATCTTTTTCTTTATAAAATTTCTTTTGCGATTTTGGGTCATTATTTATCCAAAATTTCTTATCACTATCGGGAAAACAATGTCCTCCAACTCCAACACCGATTGAAATAAACATCTGAAATTAAAAAAATAATATTTCCCGCTGAATTTGTGCAATTCGAAATTACCTCTTTATCAAATGGAGCAAATAATAATCCTGTTTTCCACTTTTCAGCTGCGGTCAATTTTAGTTCATCTTTTTGAGTAGCAAAACCATCAGTAGGAGGATTTATTTGACCATACAATTCATCATCCACAAACACTGATATGTTTTCTAAAAAAATGTCGCTAGAGAAAAATGTGGGAATTATCTTTCTAATCTAACCTGGTTCCCATTTTAATTTGTAAACATGAAAGTCGTTGGTCCAACTGACATTGTTTTCTTTCGTTCGAATGGCATAAGTTCTTGCAGCTTGGCTTATACCGAGAATGCATCCAGCTGAGAGTTTTTTGTTTTGTCCATAATTACCGGGTACGAAGGCTATACGAATTTGTCCAGATTCGTAATTACTTACGCCGTAATCGTTGTTTTTAGGATTCAGGAATAGTTCTGAAAAAATGAGTAAATTAATTCGAAAGAAATAGTTTCTAATGGAAGTTTTACCTGGATAAATCCAATCACCTTTAGGAAGTTTTGCCCTAATTTCCATAATACCATAAGTAAAAGAAAATGATGCTTTTGTATTAATTTTCGCAGAGAGAACTGGTGGTAGAATTAAAAATGCTTGAGGTTTCTGCATGCATTCATCTTCTAAATTACTTGTGCAGCTAAATTGTACAAAAATGTCAGTAGATTTTATTCTAATAATTTATTTGTATAATTACATACCTTTCACCTAAGTCAAGTCCATCAGGTTTTGAAACAAAACCTACTCCGTATTTATCATCTGCCAACATGGGTAAAATATGTAATTGATTATTTTTAATAAATATAACCTCCTTTTCATTATTGTATAAAACGAACTCGTAATCCTAAAATATGGTACGTTAAGACAGAAAAATAAAAACGTGAGTTTTTAATTACAGGTTCTCCAGCAAATTTAATGTCATTTTGCCAAACTTGTGTGTTAATTGTATCTCCACGAAAGTTTTCATGAAAAATTAATTTACCCGCGCAAGATTTCCGACCATTCTTTCTGGTGGATGTATCCAAACAATTCTCATGTACTGTAGTTGTTCTAATTGGCTTAAGAGTAGTTGTTTTGATTGGTCTAATTGTAGTTGTTGTTTTGGTTGGTCTTATAGCCGGTGTAGAAAATCCAAAAAATGGATCAGCGAAAAATTCTAAGAATAGTATATTATTTGAGTAATTTCATCAATTCATTAATTACCTGTAACTGTAAAAGATTGATCATCTTTGGCATATCCAAGTTTATTAGTTCCATCAAAATACTCGACGTAAGTCCAGTAATAAATAATATCTCCAAGTTTTAATTTTGTTGACCTATCAATAAATGTCCACCGCCCATTTTTAGCATGCAAAATATCCCTTGAAAAAGTTCCAGCTTCACGACCATTCATTTCCTCGTTAATGTTGCCATGAAAGGCAAACAATCTAATCCCTTCTTCATCTAATTAACCAGAAAGTTTGAAATTTCTAATTATTATTAATTTTATTAGTACTTGCCTGGTATAGATACGGTAAAACCTCTAGGACTTAATGGTTGTACTTCAGCGTCTGGAATTTCATATTGTCCATTTATGCCACAAATGCAACTATAAATGACAATGAAAATACAAAAGCACAAGGACATCTTCAGCCGATGAACAAATTGAAAATGTCCCTGTTCAGATTAGCTTTGGACACTGCAAGTTGCATTATCATAATTAAACAGGTTTGAAGCTTTCTTATCTTAAATCTTTCCAGTATATTAACCTTAGGTACCTATTTAAAATAATAGATTTTCGACCTAAACACAAATCGTTTAATTGTTCGTCTCGTTATAAACAAATTAATAAGTTTACATTTATAAAAAAATTGTGATATTAAAATCATCTGAACTTAAAATTTTCTGAATTCTTTTCGTCAATAAAATTATTTATAAATAGTAAAAAGTGATTTTAGTAATAAAAGTGATATGAAAAAATACAAAAACGTTCATCAGTAACCCTATTATTTTACCGAAATAATAATAATTGTACAGTGTGTCTCACTTTTTTCTAGCAAACATTTTTTAGACATTCTGAACAAAATATTTCCTACGAACTAATTTTTTCGACTGGACGGGATTTTTTTAGTTTATGAGGTGTTTTGATACATTAATAAACACCTCATTTTAGAACCAATCAAAATTTGTGATTTGTTTTGTCTTGTCCAATAATATGATTTTTCCCTCATAGAATGCAAATACATTCTGATTGGTTCTAACTCATGTGTGACTCGTATTCCCCTCCATCTCTGATTCAAACTTTTTTTTCGAAATATTGCTTAATGTTCGAACGGTTCGAACTATTTTAAAGTTCGAACTTTTGAATGGAAAGAACTTACAAATACTTGGTTCGTACACCAGTAATGGAAACCCCTAATTTTTTTCTTACTTTTTTTCCAAACTTTAACACCACCATGATTTTTACACTAAAATAAACACAGTAGTTATTTAAAAGTAAAAAGTATATAATTTAAATCGATTTAATGAAAAATTTAAATATAAAAGACCATTAAATTGCAGTAATTTTTACGTATTCCACTTGCAATGCATTATCATTCCAAGTTTGAAGCCAAATGTTTCGATTTTCTCCAAAATCTCTTATTTCAAGCCTTTCTTTATTGACCCACGGTTTTTTAACCGTCCCAGACATGTAGTTATCGGGGAAATCATTGATACCACCAATACCAACCCCAATTACTAATTCACACTAAAACAAGAAATTATTATAACCCAAAGAAGATAAATTATTAGCACAGTTATCTACCTCTGAGTTAAAGGGACCATTGATAAAAGAAGGTAAATTATTTTTATTTGATTTGATACTAATTCTTCCATATTCAATATCATCAACAAGCATTTTGATTTTGTCTGAAAATATTTTGTGCAACATTATTTTTACATGCAATACAATTATTTTAAATATGTTTGCTATTTATGCTAATTTTAGTTAGGTATTGATGATATAGCTACCTAACAAATTTTGAATTTAAAAAACATTTGTTTCCAAAAAAATGGAACGACGATAAAGTTATACCTGGTGTCCAAATAAGAGAGTACGTGTGCATTGCTCTACTGTAAGGAACTCTACTACTAATTTTTCTTAATAACGAACTGCGTTCAGGTTCTTCATAAGATGGCACAGGTCCTCCATATAATAAAGATCCTCCGATATTTATTCCATCAGCACTACCATGTAAATCCTCATTTCCACGTGCGTAAGCAATCCATAATCTAGCCAAGTTGCTCTTATCAACAGGAATTAAACTAATTTCTAAAAAATTAGGTTATACTAGTATAGGTCATCATTAAAATAATAACAAAACCTGGAAATATCCAGTCACCAGAAGGAAGTTTAGCTCGAATTTCAATTTTTCCATACTTAAATTTAAATTTACTGGTCAACTTTCCTGACATTACAGGTGGAACAGAACTTGTGGAATAATGAGAAAAAGCACATTCGTCTTCATCAGAACTTGTGCAGCTAAAATTGTAATTAATTTCACAATTTGTATTACTGGCCCAAAAACGTACCCATCCCGCAAATTTATTTCCCGTCTTGTATCGCCATCTCTTCTCGTCACAACTGGTTTAATTGACAATTTAGAATTTTCAATTTTTACAGTAGATGGGTCATAATAATTGAATTCATAATTCTGAATAACGATATAATTATTTTTTAGATATTATACAGGATGTCCTGAAAATGGAGCAAGAGCTCTCGTTGTTGGGCACCCTTCAAGGAAATTTAGAAAAATAATAAAAGAAATCTTCTTGAAGAATTGACTGAGATATGGAAGATCACAGTTGGGAATTCAACTTCTTTATTATCAAGAATTTGAAACACTACCTGTCATAATTAATTTCAATTTAAAAAAAATAATTGCGAAGTTAATAAAATACGATTTAAATTTATGTATTACTAAACGACGAAAAAGAAATCTAACTTTACAGGACAACCAGCGGTTTTTCAAAATTCATGCTAAAAAAGAAGTTGAATTCCCCGTATTGACCGATATGTGGATGGTCAAAGTTGGGAATTCAACTTATTTAATATCAATAATTTTGAAACTCTATTAGTTGTCATGTAAAGTTTGGCTTCCCGTTCGTCGTTTACTAATAATTAATTTATTTTTTAAAATTAATAACTATGTACCTGTAATAATTACCAACATAATTTTCAATTTAAAAAAATTAATTGCGAAGTAAATAAAATACGATTTCAATTTAATTTATTACTAAACGACGAAGGATAAGCTGAACTTTAGAGGCAACTAGCGATTTTACAAAATTCATGCTAAAAAAGAATTCCCAACTTTGTCTCTTCATATCTCGGTCACTTAACCAAGAGAATGCCATTTTTAACTATTTTTCTGAGGATCCCTGAAAGGTCCTCAATATCGTATCGGAGAGGTCATGTGCCATTCGGGACATTATTATTAATTATACTAAACTTTACTTACCGGCCTATTAAAAGGTATAAATTTTTCAATGGTCCACTCATTGGTGTTTAAGTGTTCAAAATGATCTTCAAAGATAACGTCTCCCTTGCATATCTTTTTCCCGTTGGCATTACCAACCACCGTTAATGATTCTTCACATGTAGGTATTGGGCCCTCCTTAATTAGCTCTAAATTAAAAAGATAAATTAATTTACAAACATACTTACTTAAAACTATTAGCTTCTAGTCAAGGAATTTTCCCGTTGCAATCATAAATTTAGTCTTATATCTGGGTATAATTTTTAGCTTTTGAACTACTTACATTATCTAACTGGGCATCTTATTTATTATTTATTTAACAAATAATATTAAGTATTAGCCTTATTGACCTTTTATCTCTCGTTTAGATAGAAAACAACACTTGACTTGTGGATGAAAATAACCACTTTGGAAGTAATGCAGCAATTCTTTCCAATACAGGAAATAGGTTTATAAGAGTTGTATAGACTGTTTCCATACAACAGATATTTACAGGTTTTCACAGAATTCGATTCAGAAATCTTGATTTTTAATTGAATGTATTTTATCCTATAATTTTTTAATACCTGTAACGTTCCAAGACAAATTCTTTTTGTGATATCCTAGACGGTTATATTTAACAAAAACCCGGTAACTAACAGTATCACCAACATGTAATTCGAGATTTGGATCAACAAAAATAAAATAGCTTCCACTATTACTCTTAACGTCTCCTGACAAATCTCCAATTTCCGTCGGACCTATCTCGTTGTTTATATTCCCATAGAAGGAAAACAGTTTTATTCCAAAACTATCTAGTACGAGTAAATTGAGAAAATAATTATTTTTAATAAATAAACGTTTTTTACTTACTTGGAATAGACGCTCTGAAACCTCTAGGAGTAAAAGCTTCCAATTTTACTTCGGGAACTACATATTGTGAAAAAACTTGAGTATAAAATACAGCAAATATAAGAAATCGCCACATCCTTGAATGCTTGAGCATAACTGAAAACTTAAACTAAGTAGGAGATTTTATGTTTAATCAGCAACAGACGCGCACGCATTAAAAAAATGATTGCACAAATGTTAATCTCCTGTAGCCATATACAATACTAATATACAATTAGTTATAACAAAAATGTGAAATAAATTAAAAATGTTGAATACAACTAAATATAAAATATAAGTTAAAAAAAATCATCTTCGAATGCTACCAGTATTTTCATGGTAGTTGTTTTTTTGTGCCCGATTGCCACGTCTAGGCCTTTCTTCAGCATCTTCTTTCTTTTCTTTGACTTCCTCTTTTTCTTTGTCATCTTTGGTCTCTGGTTCAGTTTTTTTAGTTGCCTTCTTCATACCACGCTCGGGAATTTCTACTTCTTTTTGTTCCTTATCATCAGAGGTTGCTTCCTCAACTTTCTCTGCGGCCCTTTTACCAGGTCTTCCTCTTTTAGCTGGTTCTTTTTTTTTTCTGAAGGAGCGGTATTTGGTTTACGTCAACGTCCTTTCTTAACAGGCTGAAGTTCCTTGCCGTTTTCTTCTTCATCTTCAAGTGATTCCTCGACCTGGTCTTCAACTTCGGCATCACCAGTTGAGATGTTCTTTTGTTGTTGATTATTTGATATCTCCGATGAACCCATAAACGGATCTATTCAAGGAACAAAGGCGCCATCAAATAATAAATTAAAAAACATCTTCTTTCTTCGAAGAGGACAAGCCATAGGAAGACAAATTATTCTGAACATCGGAATATGGAATTGAGAAAAGTTCATCAAACGATTTTCCTTTAGGAAGCGCACCCAAGACAGACTTAGCATTACTCCTCTGAATAGCAATACTAATACGCTGTATTAGAAAAGATGTGGATCTTGGTTCCTTGGTAACATTTGCTAATTGTTTTCCTATTTCAATCGTAAACCAACCCAAACTCCAAACGTTTCGATGCTAAAACTGGGAAAAAAATGAAATTTTCTTCAAGATTTCTGGATTTAGAAATTTGAATCTTTTATCCAGTTAATGATTCAGCTCCGGACGAAATTGAAGTACCTGATAAATGAGAAGGAGCCATGGTATCGACACAAGTAAAATCTCAAACTAAAGTCCAAAAGAGGAGTATCCCAGGCTTTTTGAATAAATTGTTCACGACGATCCAAGATAATATTCGAAATTTTATTAGTCCATAGAGATTAATTAAAAGGTTGTCCATATTTTTTTTTAAATAAGAAGGTAAAATCTCATCAATTTTATAAAAAACACCATAATAGGAAGAAAGGAAAACGGGCAAAGATAAAGTCGCAAGTTGCACGGAACCAACTTTTTTGAAAAAAAAGTATTTGTAATTTTTTCAATGGAAATTTTTAAAATGTTGTCAAAATTTAAAATTCCAGAAGCTCCATGCCAAGAAGGACTACATCTCAATAAATGTAGGAGTTGCAATAGCCAAACAATTTATTAAAAGGAAGAAAGCTATATGTGATAAAAGCTTTAAAAGACGTGATGACATATTATCTTCTTTCTTGTTACTAGATCTATTTATATTTTTTTAACATTTTATGTATTTTTGAAAACAACTGGGCATTTTAAACTTATTTAAATGATAATTTATAATGTATAATGGGTGCCCCCGAAACTAGGGTCACCCCTGTAATTTCTTTATTTATGAAAATAAAGATTTGAAATTTTAGTATGTATATGGCATAAGAACTGTAGACTGTACATCTTTGCATTTAAAACCATTAAAAAATTCCCTATATCCAAAATACACCATATATCCTTTTAAAACTAGATAATTTACGGTATCTCCAACACGTAATGTAAGATTTGGATCAACAAAAATAAAATAGCTTCCACTATTACTCTTAACTTCTCCTGAAATATCTCCAATTTCCGTTGGACCTATCTCGTTGTTTATATTCCCATAGAAGGAAAACAGTTTTATTCCAAGACTATCTAGTACGAGTAAATTGAGAAAATAATTATTTTTAATAAATAAACGTTTTTTACTTACTTGGAATGGACGCTGTGAAACCACTAGGAGTAAAAGCTTCCAATTTTACTTCGGGAACTACATATTGTGAAAAAACTTGAGCAAAAAATATAGCAAATATAAGATATCGCAACATCCTTCAATATTAAGTACAACTGAAACTAGTTAGGAGGTGTTAACTTTAATCAGTAATAGAGCTGCACGCAGAAAAATACGATTACACAAATTTTAATCTACAAATAACATTTAAAAACTAAAATATCTTGTGCTTTGGGTTTTTCCTGATGATTATAAACATAAACACCATAATAATCTAATTTATTTGGTTAACTAACTAATAATTAGCATTCTGGAAAAACAAGTGCAAAATTTTGATTTTTAAATATAAATTGATTCGCATTTTTTGAACCAATGTTGCGAACAACACGAACTTTTTTGAATTGTATCACTCTCTCCGTTGTTAAGCTTTTGTTTTTGGGAAAACGGTAGGTTTAGTTATCAAAAAATATATAAGTTTAATAAGTAGTATTATTTATTTATGATAAAGTGTGCATGAAGTAAAATTATTTCTTGTAACTAACCAATTACAAAGCATATACTTTAACATAATCTACAAGAAGTGCGCTATCTTGTCCCCAAGTCGATAACCAATTATCCTTCATTTTGTAAAATTTCTTTTGTGCTTTTGGATCATTATTTATCCAGAATTTATTAACTTCTCCGTCTGGAAATGAATGTCCTCCAACTCCAACACCGATTGTAATAAACATCTAAAATGATTAAAAAGCGTATGGTTTTACAATTCTCGTTTACTAACCTCTTTATCAAAAGGTGCAAACACTAATCCACTTTTCCATTTATCAGCAGCAGTTAGTTTTAGTTCGTCTTGTTTAGTTGCAAAACCACCAGCAGAAGGATATACTTGGCCGTATAATACATCATCCACATACAAAGAGATGCTTTCTAAAAATATATTTTACTTCGTTTTTTAAGCCAAAGGTTTACTTCAATTTTACCTGGTTCCCATTTTACTTTATAAATATGAAAATCGTTTGTCCAACTAACATTACTATCTTTTGAGCGCATTGCGAAGGTCCTTGCGTCTTTACTTGTACCAAGTATACATCCACCTGATAATTTTTTATTTAATCCATAATTACCAGGTACGAAGGCGATTCTTATTTGGCCTGATTCGTAATTATTTAACCCATAATCATCATCTTTTGGGTTTAGGAATAATTCTAAAAAATTAATTAAATAATTGGGCTTTACAGTATTGGCGAAATTATTACCTGGATATATCCAATCACCTTTTGGAAGTTTTGCTCTTATTTCAATAATACCATAAATGAATGAAAATGATGCCTTGGTATTAATTCTTGCTGATACAACTGGTGGTAAAATAAGGAAAGCTTGAGGATCTTGCGTGCATTCATCAACCACATTACTCGTGCAACTAATAAATATGATAACGAAAACCAACTTTAATCTAACAGGTTTTAAATTTATTTACCCTGGTCCTAAGTTATGGGGTTTATTAACAAAACCTTGCCCGTACTTATCATCTGCAAAAATTGGCACAATATTTAGCAGATTTTTTGAAATAAAAATATTTTGCTCATCATTTTCGTATAATACAAATTCATAATCCTAAAAATATTTATTCATAAATTAAATAGTATGTTGGTGTATTTATTACAGGTCCTCCTGCAAATTTCGCTTCATTTTGCCAAACTTGATTATTAACTTTAAAACCAGAAAATTTTTCGTTAAAAATTAATTTTCCGGCACACGATTTTCGTCCATTTTTCTTTGTAGCCGTCTGTAAACAATTTACGCTTTCTGTAGTTGATTTAATTGGTTTGGCAGTAGTTGTTTTAGCAGTTGGATCCGGGAATAATTCTAAAAATTATCATTTATGTTACTTACGCCGCAGACCAAAATAAAATTTAAACAATTAAAATACATAATACGCATGAAAATTGAAAACTGTACATGCTATCTATGTTTATCAGTATTTGTTCTACTGTTTTTAAATTGGGCTACTTTAAGGCAAAATCAACGTTTTGTACCTCGCTAATAACTTATTAAAGAAATGTTTATTTATCATGTTTTTGGTACCAATCGATTCAATGGCTTAGCAAATTCGGAAAAATTTAACATTAGACCTCGATTGGTTTTTGAATAATTTTACTTTAAAGTAGATGTAGGAGCCTTAAAAATACACTTACTGTTAATATTTTTAAATTATTTTCACCGAATGAATTTGCTTACTATAAATATTTTTAAATACTACCAAATGTGGTACAAAAATATAATAATCTTAATAATTTTTTTAAATGATTTAAAATTAAAATACCTGTGACTGTAAAACTTTTATCATCATTTGTGTATCCAAGCTTATTTACTCCATCAAAATAGTCGACATAAGTCCAGTAATAAATTATATCACCAACTTTTAGTTTAGTTGTTTTATCCACAAAGGTCCATTTTCCATCTTTGGGCTTTAAAATATCCCTTGAATAAAATCCACCTTCACGACCATTCATTTCCTCGTTAAGTTTGCCATGGAAGGCAAATAATTTAATACCCTCTTCATCTTATGAAGTAAAAATTGTTACTTATTGAATTATATTTTCTACGTACTCAAAAATTATTTTTTAAAATAGCTTAATGAGAAATAGCGATATAATTATAAATAATTATATGTTTTCAACATGCAACTATTTTGAAAAAATAAGGGAATTTCGAAAATTTTTATTAAGTACTTCGACTTACCTGGTATTGATACTGTAAAACCTTTAGGACTTAGTGGTCTGATTTCTGCTTCGGGAACTTCATACTGTCCTCTTACAAAGGTGATACATAGTAGAATTAGAATATAGAAGGTCATTACGAGTCGATGTTTCAATGCTAAATGAGACACGCTAAACTTTATATTCAATCTTTATTGGGTGCTCAAGGTATATGTTTTGTTTTATGTTTTATGTAAATAAAAACCAGTATAATATTTAGGCTTCTTCTTGGATAAAATAAAGTTGATGTTTTGACTATTTTCTTGCAAAATCAAGTTTGAAGTACTAGTGATACTTAAATTTAACTCAAAGGTTAATATTGAGGTTAATCTTGATATGATGTTACAATATTTGTATGTTTTCTTTAATAGTTTAATTTTTATTAATTTTACTTGTTTTAATTACTTATTTCATCAAATCTTATGAAAAGTGGGGATTAATTGCATTCTTGAAGGTCTCGCTTATTTATGCACATGTTATCAAAGAGAATACAGAGAAACAGAGATGCAATTTTGATTTTTGGAATTATGGGGAAATAAGTAAAAGAATATAGGACCAATAAAATATTTCTAATTATATTGAGTAATTTTATTTTTAACACAAAAATTATAAATTATAAAAATCCTAAGCAAAAAAAGTTCTATAAATTTTAACCAAAAATATGTGCGTAAATTAGGACTACAAATCCAATTCTAATAGGCAAATTCTGGTCGAAATTAATGGCCTTTAATTTGAAACATTTAAGGTAACCATGGAAATTGTCCACTACAACCCACATAATAAATTTATATTTAAAATGTTGAAAACTTTTGCCGTTGGTGTAATTTTGATAAAAACAGCTTTATGTCTTTTTTGGCACTATTTATCGATTTTCTTTGCTTCATCAGAAAACGTTTCGGCTCAAATATTTCGCCATCATCAGTTTTGCGTAAGTAATTTTCGAGATAAAAGTATCTTCTACCATTTTGTTACCATTTTGTTAAACAAAAGTCAGAAATATCTAAATCTTAATTTTTAAAGTGTCTTCCAAAGTGAAAATTATTAAAAGAAATAACCAAAATAAGGACACCTGGGCCTTAGTAAAAATAAGAAATTTATTTTTTGAAAATTGTTCGAATGTCGACCAGTATTTTTCATTTTCATATGAACATTTCCAGAATTGAAAATAACCTGCAATTCCAAACACATGACTACTATTGGTTTTTTTAAACTACTTACGAAGAACTGATGATGGCGAAATATTTGAGCCGAAACGTTTTCTGATGTACCAAAGAAAAGCAATAAATAGTACCAAAAAAGACATAAAGCTGTTTTTATCAATTTATATTTAAATTTATAGACTTTTAAACTAAATGATTTGAAAAAATACAAAAAATGATTATCTTTTCCAAAATTGAAATTTTTATCTAATTTACATAAAAAAGAAAAATAGTGTTGAGGGTCAGAGATGAGTTCCAATGTTTCACTCTTTACCAGTATTAAAAAATTCTTCTACAAAAAATTTTAAATATTTGAATATATTTTGTGTTTTAGAAAATACCTGTAATTTTAAAAGATTGGTCGTCTTTTGGGTATCCACGTTTGATATTTCCATCAAAATATTCGACATACGTCCAAAAATATATAATATCTCCAACATTTAATCTGGTTGCTTTATCAATAAATGTCCATTTCCCATTAATTGGTTTCCAAATATCGCTTGAAAAGGTACCGGCTTCGCGGTCTTCCATTTCCTCATTTATTTTACCATGAAAGGCAAACAATTTAATCCCTTCTTCATCTTTAAAATATACGAAATAAACCAATTATTTTGTAAATTCAGGGTGATTCAGACTACCCGTGCCACCCATTTATCTCGAGAACGCGTTATCATACATGGCCGAAATAAAAAATTTTATTACCAAAGTGAACCTAAAAAATCCATTGGTGAACTCAGTTTTTTCCGGAACAACCCGGAACTATCCGGAACCGGAGGTAACTTTGATTTTTTAAATGTCAACATAGGTCGAGTTTAGTATGATTTGATAGGTCTTTCAAAAACAAATAACTTTTGTTAAAATATTTTTTTAATATTTTTCATAGTTTAGAATTTATTCGAAAAACAAAAAAAAATTGTTAAAAAAAGTAAATAAAAATTATTGCATATTTTGAAGAATTTCTTTTAAATATGGACAAGTATGATATTTAAAGTTGGTAAAATATTAGAATTTGTAGAAAGAGTTTATAAATTTATAAAATTCTTCAAAATATGCAATATTTTTTATTTACCTTTATTAACAATTTTTTTTTGTTTTTCGAATAAATTCTAAACTATGGAAAATATTAAAAAAATATTTTTATAAAAGTTGTTTGTTCTTAAAAAACCTATCAAACCATACTTATATTTTTCCGGAACAACCCGGAACTATCAGGAACCGGATATCACTTTGATTTTTTAAATTGCAACATAGCTCGAGTTTGTTGTGGTTTGATAGGTCTTTTCAAAATAAATAACTTTTATAAAAATATTTTTTTAATATTTTCCATACTTTAGAATTTATTAGAAAAACAAAAAAAAATGTTAAAAAAAGTAAATAATAATTATTGCATATTTTGAAGAATTTTGTTGAAATATGGACAAATATGATATTTTAATTGGTAAAACATTAGAATTTGTAGAAAGTAGAAAGAGTTTATAAATTTATAAAATTCTTCAAAATATGCACTAATTTTTATTTACTTTTTTGTTGTTTTTCGAATAAATTCTAAACTATAGAAAATATTAAAAAAATATTTTAATAAAAGTTATTTGTTTTTGAAAGACCTATCAAACCATTTCAAACTCGACCTATGTTGCCATTTAAAAAATCAAAGTTACCTCCGATTCCGGATAGTTCCGGGTGGTTCCGGCAAAAAATAAGTTCACCAATGGATTCTTTAGGTTCACTTTGGTAATTAAGTTTTTTGTTTTAGTGATGTGCGATAACGCGTTCTCGAGATAAATGAGTGGCATGGGTGGTCTGAATCACCCTGTATAATAGACCACCAAAAAAATTGTAAATTTTATATTTACCTGGTATGGATACTGAAAATCCCTTTTTACCCAAGGATTTTATTTCAGCTTCTGGCACTTCATATTCCCCAACCACAACATTAACAAAAACAATAATTAATAGAATCAAAAACATTTTAAACACATTCTTCATCTCGGAATAATAAAATTTTGATGGTTATCCCTTGACTTATCGTCGGCAAATATAAATCCAAATAAACAGGTTTTTATTCATCAGCGCTCATCTAATTATATGCAAAATAATTATATAAAAGAAAGAGAGAGATAAATGTTGCTGTTGTATGTTATCTCATTATATAAATCCATATTGAATTAACTCTTTCAGTGTCACCTTCAACTTCTTTTATTTTCCAGAATTCCATTTGAAAATACTAGGAGGAAGCATGAAATTCAAATAAATTACTAATCGTTTACTCGCACTACAAAACTATAGCATAATATACTAGGTAAAAAAATAAGAATGATGCACTATAAAAACGCAAATGTTCAATTTTTTTTCGTAGAACCGACTAACTTAATTTTCGATTCTTCAGAAGTTTTACTAACACATCACATGAAATTTTAGATGATAACAATGAACAATGGCAATATCATTTAGTCTTAATAATAAAATTAATAGTATTACATGTTTACAATTACGTACGTCACTTAAACATTACAAATATAAAATTATCGTAAAAAATATAATTTAATTACATTAAACAGAAGTTACTTTTACATATTCCACTTGCAATGCATTATCATTCCATGTCTGCTCCCAAACGTTTCGATTAACTTGAAAGTTTCTAATTTGTAATCTTTCCTTATTTATCCATGGTTTTTTAACGGTTCCTGACATAAAACCATCTCCAAAATCATTGATACCACCTACACCAACTGCAATGACCAATTCATACTGAAACAAAAAATTAGTTGAAATAAACCGTATAAAATTACTACATTTGTCTACCTCTGCGTCAAAGGGACCATTAAAATGTACATCATTTAAGCTTTGGTTGATATTTACTTTTCCATATTCGATGTCATCAACTAACAATCTTATTTCGCCTAAAAATATTTCAGACAAATAATTTATACCTGTACTTAACACTCTAACGTATCGATTCTGTGTAAATTTGTAGGGCATAGTTCTGTCCGGAAAATTTCCAGTTGTGTCAAATAGAAGAAAACTCACCACATTAAACTTCGAATCAGAAAATGGAAAGAGGTTTTAGGGCGAAATGATCATAACTTTTAGTTTTTGTTAATCATCATACATCTCTAAATTTTGGACAAATATACCTTTTTACCAAGTACCAGAGTCCACATTATAATAACCATAGTTATTTTATCTTATAGATATTTCGTTTAGGGATTTACAGTTTTGCACAGAATCTACCGTCTTAATTTGCATTTAAATTTTTGAACAAACAGTTTTTTAAAAAATAATACCTGGTAACCAGATTAAAGTGTAGGTATGCATTCCTTTAGTATAAGGAATTGAATTTCTAGTGCTTCTTAAATACGAACTTCGTGCAGGTTCTTCATAAGATAGCACTGGTCCTCCAAACAATAAATTACTTCCTATATTTTTTCCATCATTCCCATGGAAATCCTCATTACCACGAGCGTAAGCAACCCATATTCTTGCCAAATTGCTTCTATTAACAGGAATCAAGCTAATTTCTAAAAACAATGATTACACGAATGTACATAATTTAAGAAACAATAAAAACCTGGAAATATCCAGTCACCAGCGGGTAGTTTAGCACGAATTTCTACTTGCCCATATCGAAATTTAATCTTACTGGTTAATCTTCCTGACATTACTGGATGAACCATATTTGGGCTAAAATATGTACTACTGCATTCATATTCTTCAGCACTCGTACATCTAAAATTATAACTTAATTTTATGATTGACTTTAATAGTTTCTGCACGTACCCTTCTATCAAATCTAGTTTGATTCCTGTATTATTTGTCACAACTGGCTTAATAACCAATTTAGAATTTTCAATTTTTACGGTAGATGGATCATAATAATTGAATTCAAAATTCTAAAAGACAAGGTCGTTATAAAAAACATTTTTGTAATATTTTATCTTAAGTTTGTTAGTTATCACTTTTTATGTCTATTTATGCTCAAAGATTTATGATTTAAGATTTTAGAAAATTATGTTAATGTAAAATGGCAAATCTTAAATTTGAGATCTCAAACTTAAGTCTTAAAACTCTGAGCATAAATAGACTCTTATTTAAGAGGATAGTCGGCTAATCTAATAAGCTGATTTTGAAATCCGGTTGATACTTGCATTTTTGGTCAAAAAAAATGTTCGACTCAAATTTTTTTTAATTTCTTTTCTTGTGCATTACAAAGTCTTGTAGCTATCATTTGTAGTAAATTCTGCCTTTGTGGGGTCAACTAAACAGTTTTAATGTAGCATTAAAGAGAGCAAAATGAAACGTGTGATATTCTGATTATTTGAAAAATAGGTAAAATTTAAAAGAAAATTTAAAAGAAAATTTAAAAGAAAATTTAAAAGAAAATACAACAAAAATACGTAAAACAAAATTGGATAGCACAAGTTTTAATTTTGAACATTTTCTTCAATGTGGCATAAAAAAGAATACGTTATCAATTTTTGTTTTGTAGAATTTTCGAAAACAGAGAAAAGCCCGCAATTTTTACGAAGTGCTCTTTTTTGCTCCATTAAAACTATTTACTTCACCCCACAAAGACATCAAAAAAGAAAAATTTAAAAAATCTTCAGAAAGAAGTTATGTCCAGAAGCGTAAGTAACAACGGAATTTCAAAATTATATACTAATGCCCGTTTTCACTAACAATTCCTAAAACTTAGGCATTGCGTATAGCTATAAGCAATGCCTAAATCTTAGGAATCGTTGGTGAAAACGGACATTAGATTTGCCGACTAGGTACCCGTTTTAGTCCGGGACCCAATAATAGAAAAAAGTATATTAAAAAGAACCATTACAAACCCCCAAAATTTTAATTTGTAGAACATCTACATCGCAAAACTTGATTCGCCAGATTTCGCAGGCTAGCGGTTTTAAAATTTTCCGAAGAAAATACTTGGAAAATCCACAATCTTAAATCATCTTGCACCATATGGCATTTACTTTAAATTACTTAAACAGAAAAAGAATCCCAACGGAAACTAATTGCCATACATTTTGGGCAGATACACTCGTTAGAGATTTATCAAAACTTCGTATTTTGACGTTGTGTGATTTTGCCGCTTTTTTGCCAATTTTTATAATTATTTTGGGTCATCTGGCAACTTGATTTTCATAGATTTTCGTCAATACTATAAGGTAGTTTAGATGGCTAAAAAACTGTCCGTTTTAGTCTGAAATATCGATACATTTGTATAATACGTCACTTCCAAATTCGAACAGCTCCAGATGGCGTAAGGTGATTTAAAATTGTAGATTTTCCAAACAATTTCTTTGGAAGATTTTGTAACCACTAGAGACCGAATTTGTCTGGCGAATTAATTTTTACGATGTACGTGTTCTGCAAAATAAGATTTTGGCAATTTCTTATGGTTCTGTTTAATACAGATTTTTTCTATTACTGGCTCCCGGACTATTTTTTTATCTATTTATGCTCAGAGATTTAATTCTAAAATCTTAAATCATAAATCTTAAGTATTAAGTATTAAATCTTTGAGCATAAATAGACCTTAAGTTTTCTTTATAAGACCTTACTTACTGGACGATCGAATGGTATGTATTTTTCAATTGTCCATTTTTTAGTATTTAAGCCGTCAAAATTGTCTTCAAGGATAACTGTTCCTTTACATAATTTCTTCCCATTGCTAATCAACGTCAATGATTGTGGACATAATGGTTGAGAGCCCTCTTTTATTAGCTCTAAATAAAAAATTTAAGACAAAAAAAATCACTAAAATTTATATGATTACGTAGTCTTATTTGGAGTATTATGTAGGATGTAGGGTGTTCCAAAATGGCGGAAGAGCTCTCCAGTAGGTAGTTGGGGAAATTTAAAAAATATCTTGGCCAATTGACCGAGATATGAAAAGATATTACAGGACAACTAACGGTTTTTCAAAACTCATTCTAAAAAAGAATGTGAATTCCCTACCGGCGAGAAGTTAGCCATAAAATTTCCAGCCACAGTTTTTTACAGGTATTTCTCCATAAGAAGAAAAATCATTATAACTTCTTTATTTTATATTTTATAACAAAACTAATTATACCACTGGAAAGCTCAAAGAAATATCTATATAACAGTACTACTGTAAATGCTTGCCTCGTAATAATAAATCCGCAATTTGCATTTAATCAGATGACTACCTTAAAATATCAAAAACACTTAAATGGGTGTAACTTCTATTTAAATAATCTGACAGCTAAAATAAAAAAATCAGTAGAATATGCATTAAATTCCCTACATTCTCATGTATAAAACAATGTCAGCTACTAATTATTAACTTATTAATTAACCAAAAACAGTAATTTCTGAGTAATTTTTTATTCTAATGGCTACCAAAATTCGGCCATAAAAAAGTTATTGGTTCCATTTGATAGAAAATTTAATAAGCTTTCCAACGATATATCACACAACGCTTGCCCCATCATGATAATTAAAAATTTAAACTTTTAAGTAAATTCGCCGCTAAAACTAAATAATGCATTGTGCGCTGTAATTTGTGAGAAAATGATAGCAGAAAAAAACTAGAACCACTTTTGAAATCTATATTAGAAAATGAAAATAATGATGGTAGCCATTAGAACCAAAAATTACTCAAAAATTAGTGTTTTTGGTTAATTAAAAAGTCAATAATTAGTGGCTAGCATTGTGTTACACATCATTGATTTCATTTTCTAATATAGATTCTAAACGTGGTTTTAGTTTTTTTCTACTATCATTTTCTCAAAAATTACAGCGCATAATGCATTATTTAGTATTCGCGGCCATTACAACAAAAAATTACTCAAAAATTAGTGTTTTTGGGTATACTGTTGGAAAGCTACTTAAACTGTTTTTCGTGATCCCAAATAACGTACTGGAGAGCTCTTGCGCCATTTTCGAGACACCCTGTATTTAATTTAATTAAAACTAAATTTAGGTTAAAATAATAATAACGTAAGCTTTTTACACTTCGTGATTAATAACATGATTTAGGATTTGTTTATGGTAATATTTATAAACAAGTTTCCCAATTAATTATTATTTGAATGCATAAATTCTCAGAAGTTTTGATTGATTTTGTAACGAGATATTTTAAGAAAATTGCAATAAACTTAAACCTTTTGAACTTTTATCTTCGATTTTGATAAGAAGCTACCACTTTTGTTTTGCGTCAAACATTTAAAATCAGTTTTAACTTTAATTATTGGAATGTATTAATCCTCAGTTTAAAAATACCTGTAACTTTCCAGGACAAATTATCCTTGCGATATCCTAGGCGATTATATTGTATAAAAACCCAGTAGTTTATAGTATCCCCAACATGTAATTCCAGATTTGGATCAACAAACATAAAATAGCTCCCAGCACTAGTTTTGATGTCTCCTGTAATTTCTCCAGGCTCTGCTGGACCTATCCCTTCATTAACTTTCCCATGAAAGCCAAAAAGTTGAGTGCCAGGCATATCTTTCATTTGAAAACAAAAAATTAAATCTTGCAAATTGCAAAAGGTTTTTAACTTACTAGGAATGTACGCCCTGAATCCTTTGGGAGTAAAAGCTTCCAGTTTAACTTCAGGAATTATAAATTGTGAAAAAACTTGTGTGAAACATGTAACCAGTAGAATTAGTCGCAACATCTTGAATGCTTAAGCTAAACTGAAGCAAGATGAAAGGTTTAAATTTTAATAAGTGATAAACGATTGAGTCTGACCTCCAACTTACCAGTTTATTTGTTATTAACTACTATTAATGCAAACATTAAACTGCATTTAATTAGCTAAATCACACGTAGTCTCGTCTTATTATTAAGCTATTTGCTTTTGTTTTGCCAAAAATTATAGGACGAAATTTTTAAAAAAACTTTGAATAAAGTAGTATCTAACTGTAAAAGTATTCTGTTTAAATTTATTTTATTAACTTCCACAGTTACTTGGTAGATGTCAGGTTGAAGTAGCAATCAATAATATTCTGCGCCGCGACGCACGGCGTCGTAATTATTTTGTGTGTCCTGTATAGTTGGAAAAATAACAAGGAATCAATTTGGGTATAATATAGTATTAAAATGAATTTATTAAATGATTATGATGAAGATTTTTATATGGAAGAAGATAAGATGTATGTAAAATAATTTAAATTTAAATAATTGCTTTGTTTAAAAAAATAAATGAAATTGCATTAAACGTAACATTCTTATCGTTTTGCCATGATAAAGGTTCCGGTACATTTAACTTGCCGTGTATCGTATTTCAGCTTCATGTTTTGCTTTCATAGAATGTTTCGTGCCTATCCAACTTGACAGTTTAATGTGTAAAATGTTTATTATCACATTTTGGTTGCTGTTATTGTTTTAGTGTTATGGTTTAACTGCATGTGAATCATTGTTTCTTTATTTGAAGTACATATTTTGTGGTTTTTTAATAAGAATGTGGCAGTCTTCACCTTATTCTTCTTACATGAACCTACAGGAAGCTCTTTACCAAATCCAATCTACTAATGTGGCATTCGAAGACCGATTGTAATTAAGTATTATTTTTTATTATTTTTTTTTAATTTATATATGTAACTTTAACGATATGGAAAATACGGAAAATACAACTTTAATAGACTTGTAAGTACTATAAATGCGAGTTTTATAATGTGTAATGTGCTTTTCGCGGTTTTAATTTAGAGATGAAAGCGAAATTATCCCAACTTCGGAAAATAAGGATTTATCCGTTGTTGAAGAAGATGACCCAAAGGATGATGATAAATCATCTGATTTAGAAGTTCTCTTATATGATGCAGGTTCATTTGATAAAATTTATAAAACTGACACTATGTGAGTTTTAATTTAATTAAAAGAACAATGCTTTTTAATTAAATAATTAGCCACTAGCATGTAAAAAGTAGAGTAGACAGATAATGCCAAGGGTACTATGATTACATAATGCACATTTTAGGTTTTGTTATTAAAACCATTACTCATACGCATGCCTTTTTATCATTTTTAGTATGACCACAGTAGATTATAGATTTTGAAAACTTTTATTTGTATTTCTAGTTGTTCCAATATACTTATATATATATATAAAATATTATACATTTTTGGCTCAAGGTGTTGCAATTGCCTAACAAGATTTTTGTTGCTATAGCTATAACAATTTTTCAATAATATAGGGCACGTTCCAGTAATAAACACTAAAGCTCACGATCGCAAAATTTTGCCGTTGCACTAGCTTAAAACGTCACCATTCAACAAACGACCACATAAACCCACGAATAAATACGGTCGTTGTGAGCTTCTTGCGTTCGCCATCGATGACGTTTTTATGCACGAAAGAAACAACCGGGGTCTTATGTGGAACGACTTTGCGGTCGCGTGAGGATTGCGAGTCTTTAGTGGAACGCGCCCATAATGTTTTCCAATTTTAAAATCAATGCAAAACCGGCAATTTTAAAGATTTTTGTTTGCATGAAAAGTTCAGTGGGTTTTTTATAGCTTTTATTTTGTTAAAATTAATGTATTTTTTATTACTTATGTTTGTATTTTTATTAAAATTCCCCATTCAATTATTATACCATACCTACACGAAATTGATAAAAAACAAAAAAATAATTTAATAATAATTTTAACTTTTACTAGCGTTTTTATTTAGGTAAATTATTAAATTCAGTCGAACTTGATTGTAGTGAGCACAAATATAACTCCGGATACATATTTTAGTTCCAATGTAGGTAATTCAATTCAACACGGTTATTTCAAGCCTTTTCGTACAAAAAATAGAAGGGTAAATGGTGGAAGCCTAGAAAAGCTACTGTCGAAATCGATCTATGTAAAAGTTTTAGCAAATTATTAAAAATAAATCCTGTATTTAGAAAATTTAACTTTTTAGAAAATGAACGTATTCAAGTTTATTATTTTGAAAATATTCAAAAAATCAATTCTTAAAGTTACCGATACTTGGTTGGAAACACCCTGTATATTTCGAATTAGAATAATAGCAGGTAAATAAATACCTTTTGACGGTTATAAAGAGCAAAATTCGAGCTTAACCGAGTTTGACTGTAACTGCTTTAATTTTTGTGTATTTTTATTTATAAGGCCAAATCACCTTGTAAAATTGAACACATCCACAATTAGTTCTAGAAGTAAAAACAATAAGTTTTAGAAACAATATACTCTTTTAGATCTTAATATACAAATAATCATATTTCCTTATTTTTTATTTATAAAATTGCACCACAATATTCTTGTGTTTAGGGGAATGACGGTAACTTCTGGAACTGTGGTTATAAAAAAGGATGCCAATAATTTAATAGGAATTAGTATTGGAGGAGGAGCACCATTATGCCCATGCTTATACATTGTTCAAATTTTTGATAACACTGCAGCCAGTAAAGATGGTACCTTACAATCAGGAGATGAGCTGGTTGCTGTTAATAATCAACCTGTTAAAGGAAAAACCAAAGTTGAAGTGGCCAAAATGATACAAGCTGCTAAGGTAAGTAGATAATACTAGAAAATTTAAAAATAACTTCAAAGTATGTTAGTACTACTATAAACTTGAAACTACTCCTTTTCCACTTGCATTTCTAAACGGAAAATATAGTGGTTTATTTCTGCAGTCATAGAAGCTAGTACGAATATAATTTTTTTTGTAGTTGATTTAGAAGTCATTTCTTTCATTTTTGTCCGAAGGAAAAAAAATTGGAGAATGTACAAAAAAATATATAATGATCTAAAAGTACCTTAACTTTGGACCCCTCTAATTAATTTTGTGCTAGGTTGCAGAAGGTAACTCTCTGGCAGGATGTAGCCAAATCAAATTTAGATTATAAATCTGAAAAATATTAAAAATCTAACGAGGGAAACTTGAGTTATGACTGCAGAACTAATGTTCGATTTCATGATTTTTCACAATTTATCCTCCCAAACTGGCGCGCGTTTCTAGGAATTCGCATTAATTATCAGTTATTTTTGGTCATAATTTGCAAAGAAGCTCCAGAAAAGTGGGATGGATTTTATATTCCTTGTTATTATCTCCAACGGAAAATTTATCGCGGGTGTCTAGGCAGATGCTCTTAATTGTAATTTAGAAACGTGAGGAGTATTTCAGAAATCCAATTTTATTTCAGAAAGTACCTATTAATTGTATTTTAGAAATTTGAAAATCAGTTTCTAAGTAAACCAACATTTGTTCCATGATAACAGGAGAAATCCGAAGTTGTCTTTTAACAGTTAATCGTAGAATAGACTATTTAAGCGTGATATTACTGGTGTAATATTAAATTGCCATAGCACATTCTTGATGAATTGTAATAGTGATTTACGTCCACAGTGCACAATCATCGACAAAAACTCTTGGCTTCCTCAATTTTTTACAATTGTTTTTTCTGAAATTAAATTTTTTTTTAATACAATTGACGGTTTCTGAAATACAATTTATACTTTCTGAAATTAAATTGATTCATCTAAACTACTAGATGATTGATGCTTCCTGAAATACATTTGGAAAATGTATAGTTTTAAACATAATTCTTCATGGTTAAAAAGCGACACCTTATGAATAGCTCAAAATTAAATTATACAATTTTTGTAAAGGTAGATTTTTCCACCGACGGAGTTTTTAATTCTGTTAATTTTTCTTACAAATCTGGTACCAGCAAGGCAACCCACTTTCCCTTTTCAGCAGCGGAAAAACTCCTTTGTGAGAAAATTCAACCTTGCTGCTGTGTTTTAAAAGCTAGTGCAAACTGCGAAGGTGAAGCCCATACACTCAAATTTATTTCAAACCATTTAAGTTAATATCTTTAAGTTATCTGCTAATGTGCAAATCAAAATATTTTATAATTTTAGGAAGAAGTTACAGTGCACTACAATAAACTCCATGCAGATCCAGTTCAAGGTAAAACTTTGGACATAATATTAAAAAAAGTAAAACATCGATTGGTTGAAAATATGAGCACGTCTACTGCTGATGCCTTGGGACTATCACGTGCAATATTATGCAACGATACGTTAGTGAAGAAGCTTCAAGAATTACAAGATACCGAAATTATGTACCGAGGTCTTGTGGAACATTGCCAAAAGGTTCTAAGGGTAAATTATATCACTTCCCATTATTCACGTTTGTAGTACAAAAAAATTATTTGAGGCCCATTTAGAGTTATCCCAGGCTGTTAGACAAATGGGTGATGTATTTGCTGAGTTGGCTGTTCGTGAACCTCAACCTAGAGCTAGTGAGGCGTTTAGACTTTTTGGTGAGCAACATAGGAGTATGGAACGAGTTGGAATAGAAATGCTTAAACGTGTTAAACCAGTAAATATCTTGTTTTTCGTGAAATTTTTGATTCATAAATAATTTTTTAGGTATTATCTGATATGGGCACATACCTATACAAAGCCATTCCTGATACAAGACTAACAGTAAAAAAATACGCCGATGCTAAATTCGAATATTTGGCGTATTGTTTGAAAGTCAAAGAGATGGATGATGAAGAGTGTAGTTATGCTTCTACACAAGAACCACTCTATAGAGTTGAGACTGGGAATTATGAATATAGGTTAGAATTTTAATTAAATACAAAATTCAACTTTTGGTCATAACCTTTTTTCCCAGTGGAGCTTTTTTAAAATTTCTTTTTTGGTAAACAGAAGAGTCTTGAGGCTATCAATTTCTTCTTTTTTTGTTTTATTATGTCAAACCAAATAATAATACAGCAGCAGTAAAACGAGCCCTTTACAAAAATCGTGCGCTTAGCGGCGCATGCCTAAATTCTAAAAAACTAATTGAAATAATATTTTTTTTCCAACGCTAACAAGAAGTTAGGGTATAAACGAAGAGTTTAGCATTCGTTTTTTGTTTTAGGTATATTTTTAAAGTTTTTACAGCGCTCGAAAAATTACTTAAAATTGTGCTTAATTTTTGGGATGCTGTAAATAGTTTAAAAATATACCTAAAATAAAAAACGAAACGTCAAACTCTTCGTTTATACCCTAACTTATTGTTACCGTTGGAAAATAGTATATTATTTAACGAGCGAGTAATGATAGCCATTACTCACGAAGACCGAAATTGCGACACGAGCCCGTAGTCGAGTGTCGTAACAGGCCCGAGTTCTATACTTTAGTCTAAATGTTCACGAATTATTTGGCAGTACCCTACCATGTGCTAATTTATTGAAATATTTTTTTAGACTAATATTACGTTGCCGACAAGTGGCTAGAGCAAAATTTGCAAGATTACGTTCTGATGTGTTGGTAAAAATGGAGTTGCTAGATAACAAACACGTGCAATCTTTAGGAGGGCACTTATCCAAGCTTATTCAGGGATTAACAGATTTAGATGATAATACTATTAAATTAATTCACGACCCACCACTTTTTCCAGTGGAAGTTGATCTTTCAAACAATGCATTCCAGTATAAATCAACTACACCAGTAGCTACAGTACGTATATTTACGATTTTGACTTGTGTTTTCAAAAAAAATTACACCAAAAATCTACAAGTATTTCTAAATTTGATTTTGGGTGAAATTTTTTTACAAAAGTATAATGGCCGTTTTCACCAACGATTCCTAAAACTTAGGCATTGCTTATATGCTAGGTAATGCCTAGTTACTAGGTATTTTTAATAATTTAATAATTATTAAAATAAGTTTTAAGAATCGTTGGTGAAAACGGGCATAAGTCTCTAAAAACTGATTTAGAATGTAGCTTTAAAAATTAATATACGAAATTTTGTACTGAAATAAGTTTTTTTTAGGAAAATGAAGAATTAGATGAAGATATAGAAAATGGAGTAGAAATTCAAGAAATGATTCAGACAGATAAATTAATTAATGATATTCCTCCACTCGATTTGACATCAACTTCAGATGAAGTACTTATTCCTGATTTAGGAGGCAGTGAACCAGAACCAGATTATAGTAACATGGATAATCTGACCCTATTATCATCTCTAAACTTCAACGAAAGTAGTTCCAATAGAACTGAATCTTCAATATTTCCAGATTTAATACAATAATTATTTAGTTATTATACTATTGCCTATATTTAATATATTTATTTACAAATTTCCATTCACTAATCAACGATTTTCTTTAAAAATATTGAGGGATATTTGCAGGACTATCACTTAAAAGGGTCTCGGAAAATGCAGAAGGTTGGAATAGCTACAGTAAAGAAATCTATATCCTCTTTAGAATAATAACAAAAAACCTTGAAGAAAAATTTAACACAAGGCTCCCAGGAAGCGGGAAAAATAAAAATGATTTAAAAATGAAATTTAAGTTGGTCTTCGTCTGGATGATTCTGTTTGTATTTAACATACTTGTTCTTGTGGTTCTTTGGTTAATGAAGATGGTTTACTTGGTTTGAGCTGCTGAAAATTTTTCTTGCCATCATGAAGTAAACGATTTAATTAAAGGAGCTCTAGTTTCTTCACGTATTCCTTCTATTTTGGAACCATTAGGACTAGTAGAGACCTGATGGAATGACCATGATTACGTGGAGTGTAGGCTTCATATTTAAAATCTTTGTTTCCACTGGTGCAGTTGCTTTAATTGAAGAGAAAATAATCTAAATGCACTAATCTTTAAAGAAATTTTATTTTTTATCGCATTAGCACTAAAACTTTTGGCGAATAGGATCCTTTGGGTTCCAATTTATTCAAGATTTAGGAAAAAATAAAAAGTTTAATCAAAAATCCAAAATCAACTTATTTTGTAATTCGAATTAGCAGAGAGGGAATCTTTTTGAAACACTAAAGGAGATTCTCTGGAAGACACGTTCCCTTTTTCCAAGTCAATTTTTATCCAGAGTTTCTTCTGCTTCAAATAACTTAACATCATTTCCAAGATTAAATATTTCACCAATATCTCAAAATGCAACCAACACTTCAAGTTTCTAGATAAAGAGTTTTTATTAATTCACCAACCATGAAGATTTTGGACGAGGAGGAAATACCCAAAACCTGTTCTTGTCTCTTTTTTTCATGATTTAGTGCCTCTCCAATACAAAGCCTCTTTTGGAATATCTCAAAAATGATTCTTATGTAAGTCAATGTAAGTGACATCAACACCACCACCTCCGGGTTGAAATGAGGTTTAATAATAGCATACACTCGAGTAATCAAAGAATTAACATCAGAGGATTGTTCAGATTGTGTAGTTAATATAATGTCTTTAAAATCGCAGATTCGATGATTGTGCTCAACGCTCTTTTGACAATTGACAGGAGAAAGCTGGAGAGCTTTTTAGATTTGTTGGGAGGTTTACACGAGGATGTCAAAAAATAGAATTACAAAAAATCACCTATTCACATTAAAGTGATTGAAACATTAAGTGATTTTCATAATGAAATGGAGTTTTAGAAAAGTTATTTAATAAGAAAATTCCAAGCTAATAAATATTTTTTGGTAAATTAAAGTCAATTTTTAAATGCACACATCGTGGTCACTGCTTAGTAATACATATTTGATATTACTTGGACTTATGACTTATCAATACCTCAAAAAACAGGGGGCATACTATTTTCTCAGTGTCTTGGCAGTTTTACAAGCGAGGAAAGATGAAACATTTATTATTGATAAGAATACCAAGAAAATTTACAAAGTCCTGTGATAAGTTTCCTGAAATTTTAGTTATTAATTTGAACAGATATTCATGTAAAAAACAAAATTAAATGTGAATTTTGAATTTTGAATTTCCTCTAAAGGGATTAGATATGACAACAATTTTTGCAAAAATTACAGTTAGTTGTGATGCTTATGTACTATTTTATGAGGTAGAGGGAAAATTGCCACATCAGTTATGAGTTACTTCGTTTTGTTTTTTTTTCTTGTTTAATGAAATACTTGTTGCAACGATTTTTTTATAAAACCTATAATAGTAAAACAATAGCCGCCGTGTTAATTAAATTAAATTATAACAATGAAACAAATAGGTACTTAATCAAATGTGCGATAAAATGTGCATTACAGTGATAAGTAAATTTTCTTATAATTAAGGTTGTATATTTAAACAAATAGGAAAAGAAAAAAATATTGTTGACTATTGTTCTGTTATGGTTTTTCTATAAGTTGTAAATTTTCTGCTACTTGATGAAATCTATGTCAATCTCAATCAAATTTTTAACTAATATTAATCTTGCATTATTTATTATTAATCGAACATAAATTGTGCTTTAAAGTGACGTATTATTCCATGACGTACCGCAAAAACCACAAGGTTCTACACTTGGCCCGGTTTTATCCTGATATAAATTAATGATGTTATTTTTAGTTCAATTATATCGAAATTTTAAATTTAATTATCTAAAGCAAACAACGTGTTTGGAAATGTGTTTTTCTTGTTTGATAAATGCGTTTATTATGCTTTCGCTTTAAACATTTACCATAAATTCTCAGTGCTAAACATAAAAAATAATTAAACTTTATTCTTTATTATTCACATTTAATTAAATGTATTTTGAAATTATTAATAATGCTGTGTCTGATAACTTAAATTGTTTTTTCATGAAAATTTCAAAATAACAAATTAATCATTATAAAACTTCATTTTTATTGTGTTTTTTAAAGTGGTGGAAATTGAAAACATATTAAAGTGCTACGTAATAAATTATTATAAGCAGGTTTTACGAGTTGCTTAAAAATAGCAATATTAATTAGCATAAAATATTAAATGCTAATATCATCGACAAATTGGTGACAAACTGCGTGACATTTCTACCAATTGGACAGAAGTATATTAGCTACGCAACAATTGTAAGAAACATAATACTTCATAACGTATTTAGAACTCGGCTACTTACAACAAGGCAATTTATGCGCCTAATTGTATTAAGACTAAAATATTTTAATCTTATTTAGTAGCTACTAGACACTACCGTCAGTTACCGTCTTATTAGTCACGTTTACTTACTAAACGGAGGTTACTCCAAGATAAGCGCGCGTCCGTCACGTAAATAAAATTGTGTTGAGTTTTGTCAAGAAATTAGTAATAAATTAGTGCTGCTGTTCGGCGGAGGTATTTGCGGATTTTAAGTTAGTTGCGAATAGTTCGCTTAAACTAAATGTCAAAACTTACAAGTGCAACTTAAAATTTTTATAAATTTTAAAAATCATGGATTTGTTACTTAAAAATATCACCGCTTTTATTTTAAACGCAGTTTGGACAATACATTTGTTTTTTGGAAAAATTCCTGCCATAGTAAGGTAAAAGTTTTTTTAGTTATTTATAACCTAAAATAACCAAAAATACAATCCTAAATTGAAAATTGTAATTTTTTTAAATAAATTTTTCAAAATCATTTTTGCTAAAAAATATTACATGGATAAGTTTATATTTAGGATATTTGGCAGTATAATATATTATAAATGATTTTAAAATAAAAATATTTTTTTTTTATTTTTGAATGCACCATAAATAAAGTATGAACTCATGCGAATACCATAAATAGTTTGTTCAATGCTAGACGTGTGCATAATATACCCACCTTAATAATCTCTTTGAGAGTTAACATGTTGTATATTGTATAGCCTCCCATGAAATATGGATTAAGTCGACCTTAGCCAAGAAAATTATCTTATTATCGAGTAATCGAATACTAAGGAAGTGCAGGCTCAAGGTAAAGCTTGTAAACACTTTTGATTTCTGGTCAATGAATTCAATGATGCTTGAATTTTGTTTTTGATCAGGCGATGACGTTATTTTCCTATAAAATTCCAATGCTACAGTTTTTAAAAATTTTTCTCCATTTTCAAATTCAAGTTCATTCAACTCCATAGGAGCTTTTTTAAATTGCGTCTATTTTAAGTACTTGGACCCTTGACCACAACTAATTTTAGCCATATTAATATGATAGAAAATCAAGAAGAAAATTTATAAAATAAGTACTTCAAATTTCAATCACTTAAAGCAGTTTTCTAGAAATGCCTTTACGTAATTTTTACTAAAAAATCTTAGTACTTATAAAAATTGAAGATTTTCTGAAAATTTCTTTTAAGAATCAAAATTGAGATTGATTTTTTGATATCAGCGCAGAAGTGCTATTTTGTGTTTCTCTTTTAGACAAAATAAGGCACTATAGATAATATAAAATAATGAGTCACATAATACATTAAAATAAAATGATTATCATGTGTTAATTCTATGAACTGATTACATTTAACATTAATGGAATTCGCTAAGATTAAAGGAATAAAAATAGACTGTTATTGTTAGTTTCACTTGTTTTTTAAGAAATTCAATATAAAGTTAAATAATTAAAACTACGTGACCGCGTTTTATTTTTTTCCCGAGTATCGCATTTAAAGAAATTACTAATATTTTTTTTAAAGTACAAAGAATACAAAATGAAATTCGTCCTTTATACGAAAATTACGGTTTCCTAAAATGTTTAAAATTAAAAAAAAAAATATCTTTTTCATATTTCAAATATTCGCCAAGTGAATTTTCTAAAATATTTTTCTGTAGAACTCTTAAAAAATCTTTTGCCACTTTCCTAACATTAAGTGGAGTAACCAGGGAGGTCAGAAGTTAATTTTCACTCCCTGACGCCCAAATCCAGTTAAAGGCGTACTTTTTGGCATTAAATAATATTTTTAAAATTGGAAGATAATAGTACAGGGTGTTCTGTAAGTAATGCATAATAATAAAAGGGGTTGTTCAGGACACCGAAACAAGCAACTTTTGTTAATAAGCCCATATTCGGAAATTAACCATTAAGCCAGGGTAAATAAAAAAGATTTAAGGTAATTAAGTTAATTATTTAATAAAATTTACAAAAATTGTTCGAAATTTCGGCCATTTTGTTCAATGCACAAGGTTGCACGCTAGTTCATAGATGTTCGAACCCTCTGGAATATTTCAGGGATGTCTTGGACAATGGTACAAGCAGCCATAAGTCTTGCGAGAAGTTCTTCTTCTATAGTAACAGGCATCTCGTACAACAGACTTTTCAAATATCCCCAAAGGAAAAAAATCTAAGCTTGTGAGATCAGGGGAACGTGCAGGCCAATTAATAGGTCCGCCACGACTAATCCAACGGTTGGGAAAAACTTCATCCAGAAATTGGCGTACATTTAAAGAAAAATGAGGAAACCACATACCTTGTCTAATAATAAGCGGCACTTCCTCCAAGAGCTCAGGTAAAATTTCCTCCAAGAAATGGCGATACATTACACCATTCAAACGTGGTGGTAGTAGGTATGGACCAATTAAATTGTCTCCCAAAATTCCAGCCCAAATATTAATAGAAAATTGGTGTTGATTTCGCCGACGGGATACAACATGAGGATTTTCATCATCCCAAATTTGACTATTTCGGCTGTTATAAAAGCCGTCCCTCGTGAAGCATGCTTCATCCGTAAATAACACGAAACTGCCAAAATTAGGTTGAACCAAATGCTGTTGTAACCACCAGCGGGAAAAATTTACTTGAGATGGATAATCTGCTGGACTCAACGATTCAACACGTTGAATTGAATAAGGGTGTAGCAACTGTTCATGGAGAACTCTCCAAACAGTTATTTGCCTTGCTCCCATGTTATGTGCAATGGCACGAATACTTGTGCTTGGTTCTTCTTCTATACGGTCGAGCACTTCTTCCTCAAATTGGATAGTGCGAATTGAACGTGGACGACCAACAGCTCTACGAAGTTCGACAGATCCAGTTTCTCGAATACGATTATGAATCCTAGCAAAGATAGAATAATGCGGTTGACGACGTTGAGGAAATCTTTGCTGGTACAGGCGCGTAGCTCTCAAAGAGTTACAAAGAGCTTCCCCATAAATGAGATGCATATCAGCTAATTCCGCATTGGAAAAATTCACTATTTTCGAAAGTATTTAACTTTAATAACAAACGTAATTGATCTTAGAATAGCACAACAGAATAAACCGATGTTGATTTACTACTATCGTATTTAAAGTTGTTCACTCCAAATTTGTGTCATGTTTTTTTAAAAATCTATTGTGCACGGTCCATTGTAAAGACATGATAATAAATCGCAAACATTTATTTACAAAACAAGAAAATAAAACTATTTTTGTAAATTAAATTTAAAAAAATTTGTCTCAACCTAGTGACCTAATGGTTAATTTTCGAATATGGGTTTATTAACAAAAGTTGCTTGTTTTGGTGTCCTGAACAACCCCTTTCATTATTATGCATTATTTACGGAATACCCGGTATATTGTTTTACTAGGAGGAAAAGTGACACTTTTTGTGGCGAGGACGCATACGAGCCACTAAAAGACACTTTTGCTCCGACTAAAACATGCTATTTTTTCTTCAAACGTCGATTACTAAAAGTAAAAATAATTAATATTTTTTAACAAACAAATTCAACTTGTATTACAATTTTCAGCCCTTTAATCAGAAAGTTCTTGAAAATAAGAGACATTAAAAAATCTTTTGATGTAGCAAAAACAGTTTTCACAGAATTTCAAAACATACAATTTTCAAATTGCCGTAATTCCAAAACTATCAACCTTCTACCTTTACTATGATAGGTTTTTTGGATCAGCTTTTCACGGAGATTTGAAACATCCAAAAATATACAGGGTGTTCCGTTTAAAATAAGAAAGTTATTGTCAACTTCCGGTATAACCGGAAGGTTCATATAAACAAAAATACGTTTTTTTTAGAAACCACGCAATCAACTACCCCTGTCAATAAATTTTCAGAATAAAAAATTAAGCTGTTCAAAAGTTAGCAGGGGGGACTTTTTTGAAGCAAAATTTAATTAGCGATTTCGGAGATCAAAGCTAGAGGAGGAGTAAAAAATAAAAACCTATTTAGGTATGTAAATTTTATGTGCGAGTTTTTATAAATCATTTTATTAAGCACCAACAATTTTGTTTTAAGTATATTCTTAAACTTTTTAGAGCACTCCAAAAATTTCTTAAAATTTTACTTAATTTTTGGAGAGCTATAAAAAGTTTAAAATCATACTTAAAACAAAAAACAAATCTATAAACTCTTCGTTTATACCTGAATTATTGTTACCGTTAGAAATGACATATTATTTCAATTAGTTTTTTATAAATATCTAAAGAACAGGTAAGGGAACGTTTTATGTAAACACCCCGTGTTACTGCTTCCGTATGAGTATTTGGTTTGAAAAAGAAAAAATTAATAGCCACAAGACTCTTCTGTGTACAAAAAAAAATTTAAAAGAGCTCCACTGGATAAAAAATTTATGACCAATACCGCAATTATCAAGCGAACTTCAAAATCCACCGCTCAAATTTGCAGACTATCCTCTTAAGTAGGACACCCTGTATAAATTCCATTTTATTACTATTTTTTTATTTAAATCAAGTACGCATTGGCTTTTTTCTTTAACTTCAAGTCCATTAGCTACATTAAGTTTAGTGATACAAATTAGTTTAAAAACATGTTTTTTGTTCAAAAAAGGCAATTGGGGATAATCAAAATGCAAAATATACGTTGAAAACCTCAAATGTCGATTATTTCAAAGCTGCTTAGAATTGGAATCAAATGGTATAAATTAAATTAAAATTGATCGATTCGTTTTAAATAAAAAATAATAAAAACCTATTGTAATATCCAAATTTAAAAAATGTAAAGTCTACAATAATTTTTTTTTAGTTATAAAATAATTTTATGTAAAAAAAACAATTAAAGTGTTTTCCAGAATTTTCAAAACAGAAATACATTTTCACAAAGAAATTTGTTTATTGCTATTTTGCGATTAAATTAAATTGTTCATGAAAACCAAATACAGGTAAACGTCGTTTTGCGCCGGTTCGATTTACACCAATTCACAATTACGCCGGTTGGTGCCGGGGTGGGATTTTCCGAGTTTCCGAGTTAATTTTCGTTTTGTTTTTAAGAAAAATAAAAAGATATGATTATATTTTTTATTTTATTATAAAATTAAAAGAATATTGAATTTGTAGTTTCATTATGGGCCACAATAGTGATTCAGAACCCAAACATTATGCGAAAAAAGCACGAAAAATGTGTGTTCATTTTACGCCGATTTTTTTACGCCGGTGTCTCTCGGAACAGATCCCCGGCGTAAAACGACGTTTACCTGAAGGACATAATAAAAAACAAAAGTAAAACATAAATATGTAATAAAATAAAAATAAAAAATCAGTAAAACGAAATAATCCTGGCGTACCTTTACTAACTTCGAAGAATTGATTTAAATTTAAAAAAAAATATACAGGGTGTCTCGCTTTTTTTTCAGCACAAATTTTTTTTAGATAGTAAATGACATTCTGAACAAAAAAATTCCTATGAACTATAATGTTTTTTCGACTTCTTAAAAAGTTACAGCAATTTTAAAAATTTAATGATCTTCGTGGAACACCCTGTATAAATTTCATTTAATTTTAATTTATTTTAACTAAATCAAGTAGGCTTTGTATTTTTTTATATCTTTAAGCCAATAAGATTCTAAATTTTACCGAGGGAAATTTAACCTCGTCGTTCACTTATTTTAAATACATTACCTTAATAACTATATGGCATTTTTTTTTGTTGCCATATAGTTATTAAGGTAATGTGTCAAAATAATTTTAATTATATGGATTGTTTTAACTGTAAAATGATATGCTTATAGTTCTGAGAAAGTCTATGGATAATAGACGAAACGTTAACAGTAAATAACAAAAGGCAGTTTTATTTAGTCCCAGTAGAGGGAAAAAAATTTCACCAATTAACAGCCAATAATGTTCAAAAAAACCAATTTGGCAAAGAAAAAATCCAAATAATAATTGATTTAAATAAAAAAATATAATAAGATAGAATATTATACAGGGTGTTCCACAAAAATCATGAACATTTATTAATTTTAAAATTGTTGTTACTTTTTAAGGAGTCGAAGAAACATAATAGTTCATTGGAAAATTTTTATTCAGAATGACATTTACTATCTAAAAAAAATTTTGCTGGAAAAAAGTGTATAAAGGAAATTTCCAGGTTCTACAGAAATCATGAATATTTTGCATTTATAAAAATGGTGTAACTTCTTAAAAAGTCCAAAAATAGTAGTTCTGGAATTTTTTTAGCTCAGAATGACATTAACTACCTAAAAAAGTTGGTGGAAAAAGTGGAACTTGGGCCCTAACCACATATTTTTATGTTTACTCTCTTCAGTTGTCGGTAGAATTTTGTATACAGGGTGGTGGTTATTGGTATCTTTTAAAGTGGATAAGATACGAGGTCGGTTAAATTAAAGAAAACTTGCATATTTTTATGACCATTAAAAATCTGAAAGAAAATTTAGGATATTTAAACTCATTGTAAATTTATGGTCAAAAAACCAAAAAAAAAAAAAATGATTTTAGAAAATAATTTATAATTGCAAAACCATTATTACTGCTACATCAATGAAATTTGGTACCTTTAAATATAAATTATTTTCGAAAATCAAATTTTTTAGTTTTTTGGCCATAACTTTGCAATGAGTTTCAATATCTTAAATTTTTCTTGATACTTTTATTTCTTTTATTAAGATCGACTGGATGAAAATTATTAACATTTTTAGAGTACTTCTCATAGGTACCCATCTTTCGTTGTTTCTCTTCTCTTAATTTGATCTTCCAATGGCGTAGACAAAGGTCAGAGTGTCCTTTTTTAGAATTTGTTTGACTGCAAACTTTTAGAAATATTTGTACTTATATTTCTAAATTCTTCATAAAATTTATCACAAAAAAGTACCCCTCTTAAATTTGGATTAGGATTAATGGTATTTCTGTAATTTCGAATTTTATGGTACATTGAACTTGGTAAAACCAAACTAATTTTCAAAATTTTAAACAAATTTAAATCAAATACACAAAATTAAAAATTTAAGATCCAACGGTTAATATTTTCAAAAATAATAGTTAGGTAGTAGGAACGACTGTTATTATTATTACAAGGAAGCTAACCGCTGATATGGATATGAATTTGGGATATTTTCAAAAATGTTAACGGTCGTTTAATTGTTTTAAATCTTGACAGTACTTACTTATTTTTTTATACCTTTTTAATTTATCAATTTATCAACAACTGGTAATAAATAAATAATAAATTTTATACCTACATCCTACATGTTCACTATCAATGAAATCAGAAAAAAATCCTCTATCTAAATAGGGCCTAGCCCCACTACCATGCCATTAAAAAAAATAATTTCTCAAAAACATCCGAATAGATTTCATAATTTACAATTTATTTTACTTATTTGAATTATTTATAAGTAGTTTTAAAACGTACAAAAAAATTTGTCACAAACATACTTTAATAATAAGTACAAAAAATAGGGTGTTCCATTTTAAATTAGATGAAATCGGAAGTGAAGTTGATTTTTTTTAGTTCAATAAATGCGTTATCTTATGCCATATCAAATATTTATTTTCATATACCATAAAGAAATTACAGGGGTGGCCTTATATTCGTGAACACCTGGTATATGCATATGAATTACATCTCATTTAAAATTAAATAACCGATAAACATTAAAAAAGTTTGATAATACTGAGGGATAGACTTGGTTTATAAAAAAATGAGGATCATTTTAAACATTTTATAAAATTTAAAGCCAAAGTTTTTATACTTACCAAGAGTTCTTAAATTTATTTTTTTTTTATTTGAATTTAATTTGTTTAATATTTTGAAAATTATTTTGATTTTAATAAAGGCACTGGGATAAAAATGCGAAATTTTAGAAAAACTAGAAATCCCAGCAAAATTTATCAATTTTGCTTTTTATGGTAAATGTAGATTTTAAGGCGTATAAATTTATTAAACCTTAACCCATTTCTACGCCACTGGAATGTTAAATTAAGAAAAAAAGTAATAGCCAACTTTGAGATGTACTTACCCTAAACAATTTGTTAATTTTCTTGCAATGAGTTTTGGACATTTGTTTTTACAAATTGAAAGACTTTTTGTCTTGGTTTTAAGTTGTAGCATAATCATCAAGCTGTGAACACCATTTTAAAAACACCCTGTATATGCATTTTTATTATGTTTTTATTTTTATGCTTTAAATCTATTTTCACAAAAAAATAATTATTTTATTTATATATTCAGTTTAAATAAGCTTGATTTAAATAATAATTTATAAATTAACTGTAAAATATAGTTGCAATTAGCAAGAAATTTAATTGTTTATTTACTTAGGAACTCTTATTTAACAATTTAAGTGATAATTTTGTCAAGACAGCCAAGTTTAATAGTTATAGACTTGTGAGTTTTATTTTTAAAACTTTATTAGCTAAATTTATAAAGTGTGGATTTATTTTTATTTGATAATGACGTTACATCTCTAAATTGTTCAGTACGCTTTTCGTATTATGTAATATGTACTTTATATTATTCAAAAAATATTTTCCCAGGATTTTTTATAAATACCCACATATTATTCGCGTGATCATTTTAAATTTTAAACTCACAAACCGTGTAATAATAATTAATATTATAATTAAAATTTTACTGTTTATCCGCATTGAATTTATTGCACTTGGTATTAAATATAAAATTCAAAATAATGTCTGATTGTATTAATAAAAGAACTATAATTGGCTAAGAAAACTATTTATTTATTGCTATAATTACGTAAATAATTAATGACTTGTTGTTAACACACCATAGCTCTGAAGAAGGCTGCGATTGCTGCCGAAACGTCAGCTTATTGATCTAATTATAACTCTCGGTATCAAAATTTTTAATTTATAGGAAAACTTTAAGCAAATAATTTACTTTATCGTGGTATTTGTTATCGCATATTTAACATATTTGTTATATTTGTTGTTGTAATAAATAATTCATATACATACATAAGTATATATTCATCATTTCACAAAAATAATTATTTTATATTTAATAATATTCATAATGAACTATATTTTAAATTATTCCACCAAAAGTCTTTTTAAACAATAAGGAAAAGTCAATAAAAAAATATAAGTATATTCCTACATATTTATAATTTAAATTATAAAAAAATAAAACCACAACTATGCATGAAAAATAATAAGATCACTCGCCTCTATCCACAAAGCTTAAAATAATAAAATTAAGGGCACCTACATAATATCTGCAAATTGGTATTATCATTATAAAGAATTATTATTATAAAAACTATACAGGGAGTCCCTAAATTGGAGCATAAGCTCCCGGTTAGATTATTAGGAGTAATAGAAAATATAAAAAAATATATTCACGTTATTTTTTTAGTAATTAGTTTTAGATTAATTTTCTTGATTTTTAATAAAATTATTATTTTAGGAATGAGGAAGGAAGAGAAATCGTCCAAAGAAAACCAAAACCAGTGATTCATGAGAAGAAGCAAAAAGTTTCGAAAAGTTCATCGAATTTGCTGCTTAATCCGAACGACAAAAGTATTTTAAACTTATCAGATCTGATAACTCCAGTGGAAGAGGAAATGTTAAGATGCCTTTGTGCAAAAGGATATACGAGGTCGACTAAAACGAAACAATTCGACACAGTCACTGAAGCCTGCATTCCTAGGGATACCTTCACGAATATTTGGATAGATTCCTGTTCCAATGTTTAAAATAATAAATACTTTTCACTTTTTCCTACATGACTGTGAATATTATGCTGTGACTGATTTTCTACGAACTTAGATTAAGTATTACTAGTTACCTTTGCGTTTAACTTTAGTGAACAAAAGCTCGAGTAAACAGCTTCTGTATCCTTGACTGATAACTTATAGTCTTCTCGATTTAACTGTATATCGTTTAAAATAAATATATTTATTTTGATTATTTTATATTATTTTATTGTTTTCCCAATTTAACAACTTTTGTTATATTCTTAACAAATCATTTTTTGTACTGGTTGTTCCGAAATTCAGCAGCAAAAATAGGAAGAGGAATCAAATGTTTTCATAGATTTTTTTTTAATTTTCTGCGTAATTTCGAGACACGCTGTATATCACAAAAAAATTAAATCAAAAGAAAATTCTTGAACATATGGTGCAGTTATGTGCAAAACTGTGACCTAATAGCAAAATAAATGTGATAATAAGCAGAAACTTACATAAAAATGTTCATTACTTTAGCCATAAAATTAAAATAGGTAATCATATTTTGTTTGAGTAAAGAAAAATAAAACACTTAAAAATAAAATGCAATGTTTATTTATTGCTATTATGTATATCTAAAGCTCCCACAAAAATTTATACTGCAGTAAAAAATTAGATATACCTATAATATGTTGAGAAAGTAAAATGATCAATCAAAAATAATAAACATGGTTGTGGAGAAGTTTATAATATTTGAGTAATTTTTAACAGCTTCATAAAAATCTGTTTAGGGTTAAGAGTATTATCTTTGTGCCAAAACTATTACGTTTGCTCGTGACTTTCAAAAACATCATCTAAAAATACAGATTTTATTTTAAAAATGTTCACGGCCAACATTAAATTACTTTAATTTTTGGCTTGCTCAGTGGGTTTTATTTAATTTGTGGGTTTCGGTGCAATTTCAAAAACATACAGCATAATTTTAATTTCGCTCATGAAGATCTTATTTTTGGAATAATGAAATTATTCACCAGAATTGTTGTTATACTCATTACATTTTTAAAATAGATTTAGCATAGAAGCGATTCGTATTCGTATTATTAATAAGCCAATTTTAAAATACCATACATTATAATTTTTGAAATACTGATAATGAACGTCATAAATATTATTACAAAGTAAACCCCCATATTAATGATCCCATTTTTGTTTTAGGAAATGTATTTTTGGTTTAACGTCTAAATATTTAGTTTAAGAACGAATGAGGACAAACGTGCAACATTTTTAATCCTTGTTTAGCAATGAAGTAATAAAAAAATTTGAAAAAAAATGACAATTTAGTTTATTTAAATCTACAACAAAAATATATTTTAATATACAGTGCGGACATAAAGGAAATCACCCCCCCCCCCCCCCCCTGCTAACTTTTGAACGGTTATGTTTTCGAATCTTAAAATTTGTCCACTAAAGTATTTAATTGCGAACTTTCTAATAAAGGTATTTTTGATTTTGTGGAACTTCCGGTTATACCGGAAGTGGATGGCAACTTTCTTATTTTAAATGGAACACCCAGTATATTTTTGCATTTTCGTGTTCTCCATAAAAATACAATTTTATTGACCAAGCGTAGTGTGTGTGCTCTACTATTAATACTTTCGGAATTACGCCCATTTGAAAATCACATATTTATGCAACTTCATTTACACCGGAAGCCAACTGCCCCAACTTCCTTATTTTAAATGATTTTCTTTTGCAATTAAGTTAATAACATTAAATTTAAACAAAATTATGTTTAACCTTAAGTTCGTTAATTTTCCACTTCCGGTGTAAATGAAGTTGCATAAAAATACGATTTTTCGAATGGGCGTAATTCCGAAAGTATTAATCGTAGACCACACTATGCTAGGTCAATTTAATTGTATTTTTATGGAGAACGCGAAAATGCAAAAATGTACTAGGTGTTCCATTTAAAATAAGAAAGTTGCCATCCACTTCCGGTATAACCGGAAGTTCCACAAAATCAAAAATACCTTTATTAGAAAGTTCGTAATTAGATTCCTAGGTAGACAAATTTTCAGAATCAAAAACATAACCGTTCAGAAGTTAGCTGGGGGGGGGATTTACTTTATGACCGCACTGTATGCAATACAATATAAATAGGTGCAATATGTGTTGCATATAGTATCAAAGTATTGGCTAAAAAGAAAACAAAATTCAGTGGGAAAATAGACTTCAGATTTTTATCCCAATTATAAAATAAAAATCATAAAAATATTATATATCAAGTTCCTGTGTTTATTGACTAAAATCTAAAACTAGTAAACTTTGTACAAAAAAACTTAAATAATTTTTTGGCTTGCAAAATACATATGTATATAAAATATAAACTTCAATTTTACGTCAAAATTATTTAATATTTTATAGACCATTACCTACTGCACTCGCGTGTATTATTTATGGACCTTAAAATATTAAATACTATTACCATACAATATTGTTTTGTTAAAATGTAATTGGAAAAAAGGGTGTCTCACTTTTTTTCCAGTAAATTTTTTTTAGATAGTAAATGTCATTCTGAACAAAAATTTTCCAATGAACTATTATGTTTTTTCGACTCCTTAAAAAGTTACAGCAATTTTAAAATTTCATAAATTTAATGATTTTTGTGGGACACCCTGTATAAATTTCATTTAATTTAAATTTTTTTTATTTAAATCAAGTATGCTTTGGATTTTGTATACCTTTAAGCCAATAAAATGCTAAATTTTACCGAGGGAAATTTAACCTCGTCGTTTACTTATTTTAAAAAAAGCCAATAATATTCAAAAAACCCAATTTGGCAAAGAAAAAATCCAAATAATAATTGATTTAAATAAAAAAAAATATAATAAGAAAAAATATTATACAGGGTGTTCCACAAAAATCATAAAAATTTATCAATTTTAAAATTGCTGTAACTTTTTAAGCAGTCGAAAAAACATAATAGTTCATAGGAAATTTTTTGTTCAGAATGACATTTACTATGTAAAAAATAATTTTGCTGGAAAAAAAGTGAGACAAGTATCAAATAATCTAGGAATGGGTTTTTGGATCAATTTTAAGACAAAAAGTAAGAATAATTTTTTCGCTAAAATGCTCCATTTCGGAAATGCAGGGTATTGAAGTTTATACATTTTTTTCATAATTTTTTTTTTCATAATTTCATTTTTTTTGCATAATTTTTTCAGACTCTTAATTAAACTTGTATTCTTCAAAACATTCCTATACTAATTTTATCTAATTTTGCACAGTAATAAAATAATTTAATTTAATTTTGTAGACATTTAGAAATTTGAAGTGGTTTATTTTATCCCATAACTTCTAAATGCAACAAGTTATCAAAAAGGTTAAAGAAAGCAAAAAAGTTAAAAAAAAACGTGTAAAAAAGTGAATACTTAATTTTTTTCATTACCTACTATGATAAAATAAAGTAAAATTCTTGCTCTTGAGGATTTGGATAAATATTTAAATATAGTAAAATATAAATTCTTGTTATCCAACTTTATTTATTTTTTTAATTTATAAAGTTGGATAACAAGAATTTATATTTTACTATATTTACCTACTATGATGTTGTACAAAAAAGTTAAAGAGGGTTCAAAGGGTTAACTCACCCAAAAAACTTCACCCTAATTTTTTTTTTTTTTTGAAAATTTGCTAATTCATCTTGAGGCGGCTGCCAATAGTAAGGTGTGTGCAAAATTTTAACCAATTATTATTAAAAATGTAGATTTAATGTTAAAAAATTGAAAAAAATTAGTAAACTAAATGCTCTGCATTTCCGAAATGGAGCATTTTGGCGAAAAACATTATTCTTACTTTTTGTCTAATAATTGGTCCAAAAACCTATTCCTAGATTATTCGACACTTGTTCAGATACACCCTGTATAAAGAAATAAATACTAGGTACTTAAAATTTAAGTTTAAAACTTAAAATCCCTAAAACTCCTGAATAACTTCTTTATTTGTCCTAAAATCTTATAAAAAATCAATTTCTTCATTTTTTAAATAAAGAAACTAATATCTAATTAATACTAAAATGAATTAAATAATATTAAAAAAATATAAATTATTTATTTCGATTTTCGTACTAGGGATGATTATGGATTACAAAGGATGTGTAAGGGTGATCAATAAAACTATTTTAAATTGCAATAATAATTATGGCAACCTAAATTTTATCAAACCATATCATCTTTTACATTAGCTTATAAGCTTGTGTTTATTTTAATCTTTCATTGCATCTAACAAATTACCTCCATCTACCTAATAGAATTGTTCCCTTTTTGTTTAAGAGCTCTTCTGTTCTGAATACATAAAAGCTCTTCAGTACGCAGCAGGCTCCACCTTTTTTATTTTAACACTAGGCGAAATGAAACATTTAAAGCAGTTTTAAAGTATGCGTATTATGCATGATATGTTTCATGTTTAATTATAAAATTAATTAATTTAAAATTTTTGTTTTATATTTTTTTTCATTTTTATTGTACAAATTAAGTAATTACAACACAATACCTTTTAGAAGGTAACTGTAAACCCCATTAATTAAACCATTTTGGGATCATTGTTAAAAAAATCAGATTAAATTATTATTTTAAATTGGTCAGGAATTTATGTTTATCATTTTTTAAGATCAATTTTACCTATTTATTGATTATCATTATTGAGTATTTCTACTAAACAATTTTACAAATTATTGTTTCTAGAAAATAAAAAATGGAAATATTTTGTAACGTCAGTTTTTCTTACTGAAAGTACCTTTATATAAATTTATACGGAAATACCTACTTTTAAAAAATAGGCAGTAAAATGTAAGTATTTTTTTAGAAAAGTGTGTAAAAATCACCATTTGGAAAACTGTATACAGGGTGCCTCTGAATAACTGTGACAATTTTTTTGAGGTTATGGTGGGAATGAAACTAAGCATTTTTGACAAACACAGTATTCTCCGGAAACGCTTCCATAAAAAGTTATATAACTTTAAAAATTTTCAAAAAAAATATTTTTTTGTAAATAAAATAAATATTACAAGAGAGTTTTTTTCACACAACGACAAGGATACACATTTATAGTCAATAAAAGTTTTAAAAATATTTCCAGAGGCGTTACATGTGGGGGGACATCAATTTTTTTTATTTACGTTTTTATTAATTTTAAAAGTACTTAAATAATCTATAATTCTACAGAACTACTCTTATTGTAAGTGCTTTGTTTCGGATTTAAAGTAGATTTCATAATTTTTAGCTAAAAATATACATTTAAAAAACAACATTAAAGTTTACAAATTTACTTAAAATTTCATGTACTAAATACGTTTATGGGCTCTCTGTATGCAGGATCAAGATGTGTGTCTGCTAATTCCGTATTTGAAAATCTTTGCATTTTTAATATTGCAATAATACAACTAACTATCAATCACTAATTAGTAAATATAAAATGCTACTCAGAACATTTTTACCAGAATATTGTGATCATTCGCCTACTTTGATGTTTGTATCTTTGTATGTTTTCAGATAAATCACGAAATTTTCATTAAAATTTTTGGTTCTTTTAAAAGTATCAAAAACGTAAAGAAACAAAAGATATGATCAAAGAAAGTTGATGACCCCCCACATGTAACGCCCCTGAAAATATTTTAAAAATATTTATTGGGTGTAAATAAGTATCCTCGTGTTCCCAAAATTTAAAATTAATATCTCTTGTAGTACTTATTTTATTTACTAAAAAATATTTTTTTGAAAATTTTGAAGTGGTATAATTTTTTAAGGAAACATTTCCGGACATTACTTATAAGTCAAAAATGTTTAGTTTCACTTCCTCTATCACCCCAAAAATGTTGTCACAGTTATTCAGGGACACCCTGTATAAGTCGTAGGCATAATATTTTTGGGACTTTTGACAAACATTCTAGGCTTTTTATAAAAAGACGGCAAAACGGAAGAAATAATGGCTTTTGACTAGCCAAATATTAAATTACAAGCAAAATTTAACCTTAAAGAACACAAATTTTATTGTGCCTGATTATTTTAGAGCATTTTATAATTTGCCTAAAATTAAATAATTAAAACTTCTGGCATCGAAGATCTAATCAAGTAATTTCAGTAACTGAAGTAAAATCAGTAGCAAATTGAGCAATTTCGAGGCTTGAGGCGCAACCTGATGATTTTGAGGCCGCTGTTTTTTTTTTAAATAAAATAAAAATATTAATTTTTTTTAAATTGCCAAGTTCACCCATTTTCATACTTTAGAAACACATCTCGGTTATTTCTTTTTCAAAAAAATATCATAATAACTAGTTGAACGTTTTTGAAAAATGCTCAAAAGATATCAAAAAATAAGGATGAAACAAAATTATATACATATAACCGGTCTGAACTGACACAATTTTAGATGGCCAGTCTCAAAAGTTCTTTGAATTTTCATTCTTAAAAAGTCTGGTTACCTGGAAAGGAAACCCCCATTGTAATATACGTTTGCTGGTTTAAAAGTTTTCTAAACGATTGTGAATGGTAAAAATAATGTAAGTGGTTGCATATTTTTTTTTTAATTTTTTTTAGGCAGGTGCAATTAAGAAGTCATATGCAAGCGCCTTCTACGTCTGTGCAATAATCCGACACTGAGTAAAATGCCAATGAAAATTTGGCGGCTGCGATTTTCAGAAATGTACAGTTTCTCCCAGACAGAAGTAGCTCGCAAAAGACTCTACTGTTGGCTGAGCTCAGGTTCTTCCAAGTACCCCCGTACATTTTTTTCCATATTTATTCGTTAGTCTTTTGAGTCTTAAGGTCGATTTATAACTTTACCAATAACCTAGGACCTAGAAACCGTAAATATCAACTATACGAGTTACAAGTTCAATACTTTCATTGATAACCCAAACATAAAACCCCCGACATGGGATTTCTTTCTGGGTCCTGCACATGCGAAGTAAGTGAAGTTGGTTGGTTCATTTACGGTTCCGAATGGTTTCGAATTTGAACGAATTATATTTTGTAAAAAAAAATAATAAAATTGTAGCATATTTGTTTGGTTTTAAAATAAAACTATTCAATTGATTATAAAGACGAGCTTCTAGGAGTATTCGTATCACAATTTTTCTACCAAAATCGCTTTTAGGATTATTGTTAATTTTGGTTGGAAAATAATCAGACTTATTGTTGATAAAATCACAGTTGCCACTATATTGATACTGGGTTTTATAAATGATAAAATTTCCTTATGTTGACATCGAATTTCAGGTGCTGTGTCCTGGGTTTACCAACAGGTAAAGTTATAAATCGGTCTTTACTTCTGACTGGGGCCAACTGTACGTAAAGGTATTGTACTAAAAGGCACAGTACAAAAATATGTGCGTGTTTTAAAAATAAATATATTTGTTCTTTGTTCCTCAAAATATTATAAAAATATTTCTTGTAAGAATAAATAAATTGTTTTATACATACAGGGTGGGCCAACGAAAACGAAACAGACGACTTTTGAAATAGTTAATAAAAGAATTTAAAAAAATGCTCGGACAGGTCAACTTTACTTTCGAGGGGGACATATTTTGCAATAGAGCTGATTCAAAAATCCATTCATTCCTGCGCCCTATGGACACAACCCCTTAAATTTTAATAGGGATGGTGGGGTAAGTAATACCTCGTTGGAAAGATCTTTTTATCCAAAGTAACATACAAAAAAAAAAGTTAAATCGATCAATTCGTCTTAAAGATATTCAAAATTTAGCAAGTAGAGATTTCTTGCCTTTTAAAATTGTGCCATGAACACCACACCTTCAATTTTAAGTGTTTTGATAAGGTAAGTAATACCGTTTCGAGAGGGACATACTTTGCAATAGAGTTGATTCAAAAATCCATTCATCCTTCGCCCTTTGGACACAACCCCTAAAATTTTAATAGGGATGGTAGGGTAAGTAATACCTCGTTGGAAAGATCTTTTTACCCAGAGTAACAACAAAAAAAAAGTTAAATCGATCGATTCGTTTTAAAGATATTCAAAATTTAGCAAGTAGAGTTTTTATATCTTTTAAAATTGTGCTATGAACACCACGCCTTCAATTTTAAGTCTTTTGATAGGGTAAATAATACCTCCTTGGAAAGTTCTTTTTACCACAAGTAACATACAAAAAAACAAAAGTGAAATCGATTGGTTTGTTTTAAAGAATTCAAAATAAAACAGTATTGCACATTATTTTTTATTTAACCAAACTAAACTTAACTAATCTTTTTGAAGAAAACTTAACACTTTAAAGAATCCCATCGATCCCGACACTTTCAAGGAAGCCTTTATTATTTTATTAAATGTTCGAATTGAGTTCCACCAACCTCCATGCAAACGTACAAATTTTGCTCAAAGCGAATTCTTACATTTTGTAACATTTCAGCAGTAATTTCTCGGCATTCATTAATAATTCTCTGTCGTTACTTACTTTTTAAATGCCCCCAAAGGAAAAAATCAAGGGAAGTAAGATCGGGAGATCGCGGCGGCCACTCCAAAGGTCCTCTACGCCCAATCCATTGCCCAGGAAACATCGTATCCAAGAATTCCCTAACAGGCCGTGTGTAATGAGGAGGGGCTCCGTCTTGTTGGAAAATCAGATGGTCTTCTAAATAACGATCGTCATTTTCGATAATATCGTCAAGAAATGGATGAACAAAGTTTTGAAGTAGATCCAAGTACATATCCCCTGTTAGATTGCCATCTAGAAAATAAGGACCAATAAGACGGTCTCCAAAAATTCCAACCCACACATTCAATTTTTGAGGAGTTTGAGTGTGAACTTCATGAAATACCCTAGGATTCTCATCTGACCAATATCGACAATTATGACGATTAACGGTTGAGTTTAAGAAAAAAGTGCACTCACCAGAAAAACAGATATTATAAAGATAATTTTCATCAGCAATTATCCGTTCCGTCATCACCTCACAAAATTGCACTCGCCTATCAAAATCATCTTCATTTAATTAAATGAATTTTATAAGGATCATATTTGTGACCTTTCAATATTCGGCGAATGGTTGTTCTGCTGATGTTAGTCACAGTCTCCAGTTTTCTTGTGCTTAAAGTTGGATCTGCAGCAACTTGTCCCAAAACACCTATTTCAACGACTTCATTTCTTATTGGACGAACATTACCAGGATCGCCTTTCTTATTACCAACAGAAAAAGTATTTTTAAATTTTGCAACCAACTCCAGAACGTATTTTCGGTTACAATGTTTGTTTGGATGTTGTTCATTAAATAAATTAGCTGCACGCTGAGCATTCTCATCGTTTTTAAAATAAAAAGTGATTAATTCAACCCTTTCTGGAATTTTATAAACCATTGCTAGCAGAAGCTTTTACAGAAGTTCACAAAATTTTAAATGTTGATTTCTAATAATTAGTCATAAACAGTTTTAACACGATGAAAATCACCACTAATTCAACATACAACTTATAAAAGGAATCTCAATGTGGTTATAAATCGTTTTATGTTTTGCATTGTTTTGTTCCAGATGTTACAAAATTTTAAACAATTCTTCAAATAAATTTAAATTTTGAATATCTTTAAAACGAATCGATCGATTTAACTTTTTTTTTGTATGTTACTCTGAGTAAAAAGATCTTTCTAACAAGGTATTACTTATCCCACCATCCCTATTAAAATTTTAGGGGTTGTGTCCATAGGGAACAGGGGTGAATGGATTTTTGAATCACTTCTATTGCAAAATATGTCCCCCTCGAAACCAAAGTTGACCTGTCCGAGCGTTTTTTCAAAATTTTTTATTAACTATTTTAAAACTCGTCTGTTTCCTTTTCGTTGGCCCACCCTGTATATTTAATATTTATTTGTTAAAATATGAGAACAATACTATTTTACCTGTTTTGCACCCTTTTTATAAAATGCTTAGGAATTTTCGAATTTTGTCAAAATGCCCAATATTCCATATTCTACTACTACTATGTCTAAATATTTTCATTTGGGATGAAAATCTTACTATGATTTCGCGATTTCAAAGTCGGGTATGCTTATACCTACATTAGTCCTAGTCTACAAGTTATTTCGACCGTGCCAAGACTTTGTTAGGTAAATTCGGTAGGTACTTAAAACTAAAGGTTAGAGGTTGAATCGAAAGAATTTAAATTTATTTATTGCTGCGTCTTACTTGTAAAAAATTTAATCCATTCTTCTTCTCCTGGAGTTGTTGTTTTTATGGTGGTTATAAGCAAAGAAATCGATTGTCTTCTAGATTTGGAGGAAATTGTGTATATGGTTTTTAGGTTTATACATCATGGTACCTAAATCCGTAATACTAAACCGGAAGAGGTTACAATCATCGTTTGGAAAGTACAGTTTTATCAAATCATAATATACAAATCATATTACATAATGTTGGTTTTTGGTCTCAACAAATTTTCTAGTTTTTTCTATTTCAAAACTAAACAGATATGTACAGTTGCTCGCAATCGTAAATAGGACACAAAAGCATTATCGGCTACTGGGCTACTTGCTTTAGCTTTATTAGCTCAAGCTATTCGCGCACAAGAGGCGCTTTTTTCTTAGTATTTATGGCGTATTTTTGCGACTAACTAATTTTTACGAGTTGTTACCTAATTCAATATGAGTAATAGTTCTTACTCTGACGAGCAAAATTAAGTTGTAGTGGCGTGACGAAAAGGGTCGTTTTAAGACTTTTGGTTGCCTATATCCATATCCATATCATTAAATGGAGCGTGGTGACGACCCTAACCATAACCACTACAAATAGTCTGCTTTGCTAAGCTTTCATTACCGAAAAAGTTCCTAAAACGGTCCTCTTTTTCGGTTGTAATTTATTTTTAAACAAAAATTGCAACAATGCCGTTCCTACACCCTACACAATAATTTTTGGGAATAATTAAATACAGCGAATTCACGTTTTTTTTTCAATTATTTGAAATGAAAAAATAACATATCAAATTTTATTTATAGTTGTGGTGATAAATATAATTTATTAAAAATAAAGTATCGAAGAAGAGATCATCCACTGACACCTAAAAATGTCTTTTTGCATTAATTTAGTAACAAGATTGCCTTTTATCAATTGCAGAACGATTCCAGCTTTTTCAATTTGTCCTCCATTTTTATATCATCAAAAAGGTGTTCACGTCACACATAAATTATAAGGCTATCCCCCAGTATTATCAACTGACATTTAATTTTAAATGAGGTTTAATTTGACATATATAGTTTATTTTGCAGCTAAATATCATTTAAACTATATTCAAACTTCATAAAAATACTATATATGTCAAATTAAACCTCGTTTAAAATTAAATGTCTGTTGATAATACTGGGGGTAAGTACGATAGTTCTCGCGATTTTATGTGATAATTGATGAGCACATGTACAGTTGGTCCCAGTCAAAAGCAGGATACCATAAAAGAAAGTCGATATTCTTTTGCCCTACTTGAGTTTGAGACTAACTTTACATGTTATTGTGTAAGTGTATACCCAAAGTTCACTCGCTGATCTTCAATTTTTCAGATTTATTAAAATATAGGAATAAAAATGAAATATGTTTTATTTTTTCATATTTGCCAGTTTTGTGGAGAATCCTGAACATATTAATCACCAGAACAAGTCAAATACTCACTAAAAATATTTATAAATATTATACCATAAATGTTTTGTTCTTAAAATGAATATGAAGAGATTTGCTATCTTATAGTAGCACCTGATGCTTGCATAAATAAAATAATTATTTTAGGATGTTCCCCTTTTTATGCACATGAAAACAGAGCTTACATGAATGTAATCCCCTATAATGAGTATCATGTTAGCCCCCAACTATTACGGTAAAGTAAATTAGGGTTGGGTTCTTTAGAAGTCAATTGAAATCCATTTAGTTCATGCTATTTAAGCTCTTTAAACCCCATACATATGTAGCATCCCTTGCGTTCGCAACTAATATAATTTATTACGTGTTTATATTTTTATTTTAAAAATTTATTATTTTTGTATGAATATAAAATGTAGGAATGCAGACGAGTTCTTTCATAAAAATGGGAGGAATATAAAATCATATCAGGAGTACAAAAGAATATTGGGTTTGATATTTAAAGACAATGGTTGCAGTCCTTGGCTCATCACCTCATCCTTGTACATATTCCCAAGAGCTCGGATAATCGCTCCAAAGCATATTCGTGTTCATTAACCGTGTTGCACTGACACACGTTCATCAAAATGAATGCATTTTCATTATTTTCGTTCTTGTTTTAACTTATACTGATATTACACTAACACATTTTACGCCTTCAAAGTTAAAAGAAAGGATACGACTACATACAATCTTAAAAAGGCATTTATATGTGGATTTCTCAACACCTACAATACTAAACTTTTTGTATTTCTGTCTGTGTTTAATGTAGCAAGTTTTTTAATCGCGGCTGCGATAATTACAAATTTTTAAATGTTACATAGGTTACACAACTGCAGAAAGATAACAAAACAAATTGGCCTTTATTTTTACATACTCGCAATCCTTTTACAGAACATAATCACCCAATTATAAATTATTTTAACAAAATTCATACAAAAGTGGATGCATCTATTTTATGTGGCTACAGGAATTACCGTAAGTTTATACTAGTTACGCTTTCCTCCTAGTGATAGATAATTTTCCCAAAGGATACTACTTAAAAATATGTAGATGAAGCTTGGATCTTCAAACCAAATAAGAGTACATTATTTTTGCTTTTTGCCTATAATTTGAAGTTTTTTGTAGGTATTTTAATAATTAAGAAATTACATTTAAATAAATATCATGAATAAAATTCTATAAAAGGGATTGTTCTGTAATATTCTATTACAATCCTCGTTCCTCATCCTTTTTAATTAAACCACAAGTTATTTGTATGAGTGCTTATGTATATTCGTGGGACTATTTAATGAAATTAGAATAGAACTGTAATGAGACATAGAAAAGGATGCAGGTTTTGATGTCGTCTGCGGTTGGTTGTGTGAATACTCCAATGATCAATGATGTTAATAAACCAAGCAAGCAGATCCGAGTTGATTAATTAAACATCGGTTTGTGATGAGAGACCTTCCCTGGAATATAAGCGCCTTCAAGCGGTACTGTCTTTACAATGTAACTTTACCCTTCAACCCCTAAATGTTATAATTATAGCCAACAAAATTAAAACAGAACCTGTTACCTAATTTTCCAGAAAAGCTCAGTTTTAATTAAAGGATTTTAAATTTCCATAAATAATACAAAGATCAATATAGCTTTTTGGAATGGATATCCGAAAATAGGTACATGAGATTTGGAGATCCCAGGTTCGAATCCTGGCCAAAGACAAGATTTTGCATACAGGGTGTTTCGTTAAAAAATAACCTTCTATACTACCGTGGAAAACTACTACCTTTATAAACTTGGTCTCTAAAATTTTTCCTAGAACCATTTTCTTTAATTAGACGGTACATAAAAGAACCAATCCACACATTAGGAGAAAGTCAGTTTATATTGCCAAAACGAAGTTTTGGAACAATCCATCAAAGGTATATTTTAGTAAAACTTTACCATGAAATATCTCAAAATAAAGTTTCAGTGAGTTGGTTTCCATTTGCATAACACCGTCCAATTTTCTAAGAAAATCTAAAGGGACATCCAGTATTGTATATTAGATTTACTTGTTTTTGATAACAATTTGGATTGATCCCAATAACTACAAAGAATTAAATGAAAAAAAATGACATTACAATGTTTTTACTTTTAATTAGTTTTAATTTTAATGGGATTTTTATAAAACTGGTGCAGGTAAATACTAACTTTTTAGCAAGTGTTGCTTCGAGTTCAGTTCTCACGTCTTAGGAATTGTCATTTATTCATGTATTGTAAAACGACCTTTACTCTAAAGCCACTTTTTTGAATCTTGGTTAATGTCTAAGCTTCTTTGACACGTAATATGAATGTATAAAGTGCAACTGAAAATATCTCGTCGCTTCTCGTTACATTTGTATTTTATAATAAAAAAAAGTCTTCCATGTGAATTTAAAACTTAAAATTTAGATTAACAATAGAGGGTCTTAATTAATTACTTGTAATTTAAAATTTTTTATTGTAAAGCTTGATTAATTAAAGTTAAGGGAACAAAAAATTTGCTAGCATTATTTTTAATTTTTATTTTGCTGTAGTCTGCATCCTGTAGATATTTTAGTCAGGGGTTTCTTTGTATGTGCTTCGTAGCAAAATCTAAATGAGATTTTCATTAAATGTTCCAGTGTTGACGATAAACCGCTGCTGAGTTCTGCTGCGAACTAATCTAAGAGTAATTAAAGCGTTTGCGAAGCTACAGTCGTTAAGAAAAAATTACTTTAAAAAGCTTTTGATTCGCCAGGGGAGCGAAACGTGCATGTTTCCTTAGTGGTCTTTTCTCAACCTAAATAGAATATATTCTGTGGTTTTTGTGTAAAGAAAATTAATTAGAAAGTAAACGCCTGTAAAGCTTTTGGACGTATTTAAGCCTTAATTAAAATATATTTCGGAATAGATTTTTTCGAGCTTTAATAAATTACGAATAACATTAAAGCTGAAATGAAACATTTTTACATGGCTAATAAACAAATTGAATATTTCTGCTGTTTGTAGAGAGAATGTATTCAATGCGAAAACAGGCGAGCCTCTATCCTCATTGAATCATATTCGCTCTTCAGTACGCTTTATGTTTTGTGAAATTTTTCAATCAGTGTTGTCGTCCATTAGTTATATTATACCCTGCCTGTTTGGCTAATGCATTCTGGATGAATGGGAGAACAAGGAGAATTTTACATAACGCTATTTGCGTTCTCTTCGGATAAGGGCGTATTTTGCTTGCCTTAATCAGACTAGTTTATAAAGCCGAGTGAAAAAATCTTTTGTTGTATTTTGACGACTCCAGACAATGAAAAATATAGGGTAATTTAGAACAACGCTCCCAGGTTCCTTCAGGTTTATTTTAATAAATATTGTCTTAAACATTAATTAATCACTATAATTAAATTTTATTGATTTTTCAACTACGTAAATATTTTTCAATGATATTTTCAATGAACCAGTCCCATGAAAAGCTCAAATGAACTCCATCCACTGATAAGAAATGTAATTTTCCCTGTGAATCCATACTTTTTAAACCTAGGCGATCCTGGATACAAAAATAAATAAGTTAATATTTCTACAATATTATAAAATCTTACTTCGATGTATAAAGGAGTATCCTTCAGCGCTTGAATTTCTTCAGATTGCCCTGATTTATAAAACCCAAACCATTCAGATTCTCGAGGTTGAACCATCTGATCTTTCAAAAATTTTACCATTACAAAATTTTCCAAACTAGTTAATCTTGTAATATAGGTTTCATTTCTCCTCAATTCATTATTGATATCCGACAAAAACGTGCTTTTGTTACGATACTCCTCTTCATAAAGTGGGTCATGCCAATAAGTCGCTTGAGTCAAAACGGCTTGTATACTCCTTTATAAAATAAATATTCAATAAAATTATTTACAACAAAAATATACCTACGAATGATAAGCAGCGTGATTTAAAAATCGCCGAATAATGTCACAAAAGGCATTATCTAAACTTGCGCAGATTGGTACTCCATAAATACCTTGATGTTGCCCACCAAGTGATATTAAATTCTTTACTTTAATTCCATCACATCTTTGGATTACACCTCGCCTAAAATTATTTTTATTAAAAAATGAAAAAATCTCATTAAACCAAAAATTTTTATAAATCGTATATAAATGCAGTTCAATAGTATTAAAAAAATTACAAGGTACTAGTTTAAACTCATAGTTGAATTATTTTGTCATATATTTTACACTAGATTCAAAATTGGAGGCCGGATTTTATTGAGATACCAAAAATAGGTTATTATTTTTAATTAAAACAATATATCTGAAATATATTTTAAAACGCTGTTTTTTTGAGCAAAGTATAAAGCATATTGTTTTCATTAGCGTTTATCTTGTACAAAAGTTTCAAAAATGCCAGGAGATCTATTAATAAATTTGAATTATTTTTTAAATTAAATATTAAAAATAATGAGTAATATTAAAGATTCTGGTCAAATCATGTAACTTTATGAAGGCCTTTAAATTTTTAAATGGGTTGTAATGGATAATTTCCATGATTACCTTAAAAGTTTCTAATAAAAGGCCTTTAGTTTTGACCAGAATCTGCCTAATAATCAGAGTAAATAAATGGAATAGGGTTAAAAAAATGCCATCTTCGATAAAAAAAACCGATAATATTTTTTTCGTAAGAAAATGGTGAAAAACAATTTGCAGCGGAATAAGTGTTAAATAAATCGCTGAAAAGCTTTTTGGAGAGTACATTTTACTGATTAATAAATATAAAAAAAGAATTTTATAAATTTTTCTGCAAAAACAACAATTTTTACCACCATAAATACCCTAAAAAATTTTAGAAAATAAAGTATTTTTTATTAAAGTCATGATTGATGCTTTCCAAGCTTGGTCCAAAGAAAACTGCATAAAAATTGTTAAAATATTAATACAATAATAAAAATTCTAAAATCTCTTGTGATTTTGTTAAAAGTTCCACTTTTTGTGGTAAATTATACTTTATAAAATTTAATGGGAATAAACAAATGAAAAAGGGATAAGATATTTCATCTCCATTCCATTTTTTCTTTTGTGTGTATTGTATATTTATACTTTTTAATCATTTATTCTGTCAATATGTTTTTTATATGTATTTAGGGTGGGCACATATAACCTGAATAGTAGAAATATATCCAAAAGTGCGAGTCTTAAAAAACAATGTTTCTATTAAAAATTGTTTAGTATAAAAAGGAGAATGAGCATAGTAATTTCGTGGATTTTCGATCGCAATTTTAGTTTTTTAAATGAAAAACTATAGTTTTTAATAGTAGATTCTGAATCTATATATATAATCATCCTATAAAGATATGTCCGATTTCACTTCCTAAGTGGGGGGGGGGCTACAGCCCCTGAAATATTGTGTCCAAAAGTAGGTTTTTCGTCATTTATTTGAAAACGGATTGTAGTAGAGATTTGAAATTTGGTGTGAATCACAATACACTGAAGATGTAATTTTATGATTTTTTTCAGATTTTTTGAACACTCCGAAAGGGTAGTTTAAAGGAGGGTTAAATCCAATCATATTTTACCATAGAATAATTTAATTTCGTTATTTTTGTTCTACAATACACATCTTTTATTATCAGTTACTTAATGGAATATACCTATTTTATTAGTTTTAATATTTTCTTTAAATATAGGCCTTATCACCCTTTGTACCGACAATATTTAAAGGGCTGTAGCTCCCTTAGGAGGCAAAATCGGACATACGCTTATAGAAACTTTTTTTCTTAAAATCAGTTGTAGAATGGCCTCCTAAAATTTTGGCGCATAATTTCTGGACTCCCTACCCTGTATAGTGAAAAGTAACTATAAAATATTGTCTAAAGCATTTTGTTTTTAACGTTATGTTGGTACATTTTTTAAGTTTGTATTTAATAGAGTCTCAAGGAAATTTTCAGCAAAAATTGGAAAAATCGGGTACAAAATACATAATTGACAATTTAAAGAAAGAAAGTTCGATAACAAAATATTACAACTTTTATCAGTGATTATGAATATGAATAAGTTGTATTAAAAAAAAACTAAGTTGGGGTAAGAATAGCCATAAAAAAAGTACTACAGATGAAAAATAAGTATGCCCAGTATGTGACTCCTTTCAAACTAAACCACTTTTAGTTCCAAATTGAAAATTGATTATTAATAGCCATAAATAAATTTATTAAAAAAATTATTGAAAACTTCCTAAATTAATCAAGCAATGATGGGGGAATCGCACAAAGTTAAACTTACAGAAATTGGGCACCTTGAGAGAATCCAATTGCATTAAAACCATTTGCTAAATTAGTATCGTTTAAAATTAATTTACAGGCATAGTCGATTTGTTTATCAGGATGCATGAAGTAACCGTTTTCAACGTCTTCGATTAAATTCTCTCCAATTCTTAAAGAATGAACGTATACTCCTGGAAGTGATTTTTCTAAATCGTCTTTGAGTTTTCCTAAGCTAAAGGGAAAACAACAACTGTCACCTAAAAGAAGAAACATTTAATTAAATTCGATTAAAAATTTTTGTAAATTCATTTTGATACCTACATTTTTATTTTTTCAATAAAGTAATTTAAAAACATCTTAAAATATCTAGGGTATTGATAAGAATCATACAAACAATTGTTTGAATTTTTCGATAATACTTTGTTGTACAATGATGAATACATAATTAACGTTTCAATTTTTATTAAAAGCTACTCAAAAAACATTGACTGATAACACAACCCAACAAAATGAAATTTTTGTTTTCATGTCGGAAAAGTAAGAACTGATTTTAGATATTTTTGATGTTCTGTGATTCTAAAAATACCAGCTTTTTTCGTAGCACCTCTAGTTTTTGAAATACAGATTAATTGATTATAGTTCTGATAAAAGGCAAAAATAATGAAATACTACTTTGTATTTTTGGGTTGTTTTAAGGGTCAGTTGGATATTTGAGTAAAAAACAATAGTAATAACATGAAATGTACGTAAGTTAATAAAAAATATAATGATTTTATCCTAAAAGCGACCAATTTACCATATGTCCAAAATTTGATCTGATAGACCAAATATCACGTCTGCATTGAATCTGCACCAAAAATTTAACGGTTGTGAAATCGCTGGCACCAAAATTTGTGTTGGGCTGTGTAACTATTAAATTTATTTACATGGTGTCCAAAAATTAAACAGCAAAATTTTAGGAGCGACTCAACAACTAATTTTATGAAACAAATTTTCTATAAACCTACAGGGTGTCCACAAAACTAGGACCACTCCTGTAATTTTTTTATTTATGAAATGAAATTTTTGAAATTTTACTATGTTATATGGCATAAGAAAACGCATTTATTGAACTGAATATAATTTCAATTCATAAACTTTCTTATTTCCATGTATGTTTGTGACAAAAAAAAAATTCTGAACTTTCATAAAAAGTTTTAGATTTTTTTTGGCAATTTTTTTTAATAAAGCCCTCCTTAAAACTCCCCTTTTGGAGGTTTAAAAAAATCATAAAATGATATCTTCAGTGTATTATAATTCGCACCAAATTTCAAATCTCTATCATAGTCCGTATTCAAATAAATGACGAAAAAACTCCTTTTAGACACAATATTTCAAGGACTTTCTTATGAAGTAGAATTGGACAAATGTGTTTTTCTTAAAATTAGTTATAGAATCGGCTCCTAAAATATTTGCCGCTTAACTTCTAGACACCCTGTATATACATTTTTTTTAAATATGGGGTGACTCCAAAAAGTGTTTCTGTTTCTGATCTTTTTAGAGAAATATAAACGTCTCCGATGTGTGAATATTAATGGTAAATAAAATTCTGGTTAAAAACCACAAAGTGGTTTTTTTATATCAATTTCCACGGAAAAAGCTTCATCTTCATTCGAGGAATATAAACATTAAAATGTTAACTCTAGTCCTTTTTCATATAAAAAAAACGTAAAAAGCTTTTTTTTAGGGTCAATAACAATGTTGAGGTAAATGTATGTATGAGTTTATCGACTAGAAGTTAACCAAAAACTAATCCAAATTTTGAGCAATATTAATTTTGTGATTGAGAAATAGAACCAAATAAAAGAAGTTTAATAAAATGTTTAATTTAATTTGAAATCTACTGATAAAGGTTTCTTTAAGTACAAAAAAGTATAAAAGACGTATGTATGAACTTTAGAATTTGAACCTACATAAATTTTTCTTGTTTATAATTACAAAATTTGAAAATGTCATAAAAAAGGCCAAATTTCATTAAAAAAAATTAAAAAATAACAATTATTGTACGTACCCATGCCATGCCATATTACAATCGGAGTATTTTTCACTTGTTTTACCGATTTAGCTTCAATGTAAACATTACATAGAGTAAATATTAAAACTATGAGTTGTTTAATAGACAACATGTTATAAGCTTGCAATCTGAGAAGCGTCTGCTGCAGATGATTTGTTTGTGGCTGGACAATAACTTGACCTCTATTTATTGGCTTAGATAAGACCGGTGATAAATGCCAGTTAAACTTAAAATGTAATTTAAGTCCAAGATAATTACTATTTTTTAAATTAATGGTTTAATTGTTTTTTATTATGCATATCTAGCAGATAATCAAGGCAGGCAATTCATAAGTGTTTACTGTTTATTAATAAATTAAGCACTTTTATTAAAATCTAAAATCTTAAATAAAATTATCATCAACTTTTACATTTTCAAAGTTTTAATGAATTTATTCACCAGGCAAATTTGGAAAATAAATAATAAAATAATCTATAATTGTCATAATTTTATCTAAAAATAAATGGGTCACACTGTATATGGAAACCAACTTTTATCTACAGAAAACAGCTATTTTAGTACTTTACGTTAACATTTAGAAGTTGGTTTTCTTAAAATTGGGGCTACTTGGACCATTTCAACTTGAAATTTAAGTAAGACTTTAAATAGAAAATAAATGAAGTATAAGCATGACAACTCCCAACTCCTAGTGGACTCAAAATTTTATGGATTGGAGAGACGGGTTTGGAGCTTTTTTTTGTCCGAAAACCGAATTTTAGTTCCAGTCCGCCCTTAGTCAAACCAATGTTGCAATCCTCAAAATTCATGACTCTTTAAGACCATGATCAAATGAAAAAAACAAACGCTTTGGTTTAAATGAGAGTGAACATGACGCAGCATCGTGCTCCACGCTCATCACTCAATACACCTTGATCTTTTCTCAAGAATAGGTTTGATTTTGCTGCAATGTGATCAAACCGCGAGGAACTTTGATTGATCTCTCGCAATCTCTTTTTACCAAATTCGACGATTCAGCTGGCATTTGAAATAAGTAAGAAGTGAAAGGGTCATATACTCGCTATATCCAGGCTTGTTTAAAGAACGATGAGTGAAGATTATCTCAGAGTCCTGAGTCGCTGAGCAGTGCTAGATCGACATGGGTATACCCTAAGGATAATGTAAAAGTGAAAAATTAGAAGGCGAATTCTTATTTATTGGGGTTTTGTTCTTTCTTTAAATTGTTGGGTATTTTATTATAATGGCTCCTTCCATTTGTTATGTTTTTCTAACTCTATTGACATTTGATTTTTCCAGATGAGTGAACAGGTTTTTTTTTATTGAATTGATGCTCAGATTAATTAATCAAATTGTATAATGATATAGAGGCAGAGGGTGCAAATTGCAGAGGAATATCTCTATTATGGGGAATGAATGGTCCGCATATGCGGTGCGCATGCAGGGTATTGTAGGCCATGACTCCTCCCCGACTTTATTAATTACAGAACTTGGTGTTGTGACGGCCTATTGTTGTGAATCTGATTGTCGTATCGCATCAGATTTGCATGACACGCCACATCTGGTGCTAAAATAATTAAGAAGCAAGTGTTTAACATTTTCCATCCAAAAATAAAAAAAATATCCTATTACTTTAAAAGAACATAAACATAAAATCACTATAAACTTGGAATTAATTATAAAATCAAATAAATTAAATTTACATTTTATAGTTGGTTTTGGTAAATTACCAAATTGTGCAATTTACTTCAAACTATACATTTATCGTATACAGGGTGTCCGTGAATAACTGTGCCATTTTTTGGAATGATGGAGGGAGTGAAGCTAAGAAGTTTTTAAATACATATATTGTTGGACAATAATTGGCCGGAAATGTTTTCTTAAAAAGTTATACCACTTTAAATTTTTTCAAAAAAATCGAAATGAAACTGCTCAAGTGTTTTTGTCTTCATAACTTTTAGCAGTCTTTTAGAATTATCAGAAATATAAGGGCCTTGAAAATATTTTTAAAACTTTTATTACCATTAACCATTAAATATACATCTTCATATGTAAAAAAAACTAGCACAAAGTTTTTAAATTAATATCTTTTCCAATATTTCGAAGCCTTTATTCACTTAAAATAAAACAGTCTGGACAGCCAAAAAAAGAACTCTCTATTCTACATTTGGAAACGATCCATTTTTGTCTTCTGGCCGTATAAATAAATAAAAAACAATGGGAATGTTTGTAACTTCCCGTACCCCGTACCATAAGAAATTGTCGATTGAAAGTGCATTTTTTAGAAGACCTGCCAAAAAGAAAAAGGCCACTTCTTTTAAAGAAAAATGCCAAACCCCGACTTTGCTAAAGACGATTTGACCTGGAATGTAAATGAATGAAAAAAAATGTGTGATAAATCCAAGTTTAATTTATATTATAAATTATAGTGATGAATTTAAATATGTTATTAGTCATCCAGTAGGCAGAAGACTAAATAATTAAGAATTGGGGGTAACGTCTTGAAAACCAAACTCAGTACGTACAATTTTTATTTACAAGTGCAATTATGACTTAGGGCACATTCACAGTTCATCATCAGAGTCGATCACAAATGCAGACAAAATATCTCAGAATCTCCAGGGTTTTTTTATGAATTTTAGTTTTAGTCTTTTCTAAACGAAAATTTCCCAACGTTTGGTGTTCCATAATGAAGGATTGGGGGTAACGTCTTGAAAATCAAACTCAGTAGATACATTTTGTTATTTACAAGTGCAATTATGATTTATTCATTTCGAGGGCACATTCACATCTCATCATCAGAATCGATGACACAAATAAAAACTAGAAAAAGTTGACATGATATTATAAAATTTTTAAACAAGGTTATTAGTCTTAAGAAAACATAATGCTAATAACGATTTAATGCAAAAAAATTATTAGTGATAAATTTATGAATTGATGGTATGACCCGAACTTTGGTTTTGATACAAAGAAAAAGTTTATTATTAAAAATCAATTATAATTCACCTAAGATATCACCTTTTGCAGTAAGTCATTATTAGCATAATGTTTTCTTAAGAATAATTTTATAACGCTATTTTTGTAGTTTTTGCGTTGTTGGTTACATTCTGTTTTGGAACTTTGATGACCTAATCCAATGTTGTTTTGTGAACAATCTAATTAATTCTTTTTGTTATGTCCTTAAAAGATCATGTAAGTAGGACTAATAACCTTGTTTAAAAATTTTAAAATATCATGTTAACTATTTCTAGTTTTTAATTTTGTGATCGACTCTGATGATGAGGTGGGAATGCATAAGTCATAATTGCACTTGTAAATAAAAAATTGTATCTACTGAGCTTGGTTTTCAAGACGTTACTCCCAATATCCTTCATTATGGAACACCGAACGTTGGGAAATTTTCGTTTAGTAAAGACTAAAACTAAAATTCATAAAAAAACGCATTGGTGGAGGTTCTGAGGTATTTTCTCTGGTACCCCGTTAGAATAGCCCCCGTCAAAATCGGGGCGTCAAAATAACCCCGTCATAATAGCCCCGATAAAATAGCTTCCCGACAAAATAGCCTTGTAAACTAAGAACTAAGACCATTTACCATTTTCTCCGAAGAACTAATATGGCTGGTTTAGAGGATTTGCACTAGAATATTTCTACAAAGAAACATATTTATTTAATTAGATTTGGAAGCCGATAAATACAAAATACGGGGAAATTATTATAAACGGACGAGTCAAGTTCACATAATCCCGTCAAATATTTTGGAAAATTGCGCGGCATTTTAAGTAATTGCAGCGAATACAATTGTGTTCTAAAGAAAATGTTACACATTTTCTTCAATTTCTATTTATTATGGCGAAACTGTTATGACGGAGCTATTTTGTCGCAAGGTTATTTTGACGGGGCTATTATGACGAGGCTATTTTGTCGGGTGCTATTGTGACGAGTCACGATTTTCTCTGGATTTGAGAAGGGACCACTTGATTACATAAAAGAAAAACTGGAAAGATTTATATTATACGGGCTACACGCTGTCCCAAAAAAAAATTCATCAGAAGAAAATCAAGAAAGTAGACCAGATTTTATCCACAAAAAACCATGAGTCTTGATCGGAACAGCCCAGTAATTTTTTGAGAGATCATTGAATTTTGTCCCCACATAAAATGTCAAATGGTATTAAACTTATACTTATTTTGATTTCATTTTCTTTAACCACTGCCTTATTTGCCAACTTTTTACTTGACATACTACTCGGAGTAACCCGCGCAGAGTATTTTTTTTACCAGCAAAGCTCGAACACCCAAAGAGGTATAACACTATTTTTAAGTGATAGAGTTAATTTTGAATTTTTACGGATGGACGGATGTTTTTATAACTTCAAGCCAAAGTAGCATTAACTAGCTTTAATACTTTTTTTACTTAAATTGAACACATACTTTATGAATTATAATAGAATTTCGAATTTAGAACATTTTATGTGGGAACAAAAGACAGAGACCCATCAAAAAATCTGTTCCAACCCAGGCTATTAGGTTTTTTGTCGATAAAATCTCTAGAATTTCTAGAATTTTCTCCTGATCACTTCTTTTTGGGACGCCTTGTATAGCAACATTTTGTCAAATATTATGGTGCCATAAAGAGATGAATTTCAACATATTAATGACCCCAAATAGAAATCCAAGCTTATGTGCCAATGGATCAATTATGAAAATATTCGCTTACTACCTTGGCCACCTCAATCCCCTGACCTAAAATTTAAAATAAAGTCAAAGGTTGGAAACTATAGGTGTCAAAACGGTTTTTCAATTTTATTTGCAATTTAATATGTTAAATAATATTTTTCAATTAAGGAAGAAGGCTTCTAAAAATAAAGGAATTTCATTTTCAGCCTACTTTGTGTTTCGCACATAATTGTTATATTGTGACAGATTAGTTGTTTGTAGAAGCTCATTGTTATTGAAGCCACTGTGATTATTTAAAATCAGTCTCTCATAAAGTGGCTGATTATTCACCTAGAGAAATCGTGAATATTATAAAAGTTTTGGGCGAATGCCATGATAACTATCGGCACGCAGCACGTCTTTATGCTGAGAGGTTTCCACAATTGCGTCATCCAAATCATACAAATATTAGGAGGCTCGTGAAAAGAGCGGAAAACGGTTCTCTTAGAAGAAAACGTAGTAAAACTGGTCCTAAGATGCTCCCCTCATTGATAGCATTAGCTTCCGTAAATGAAGATCCACATACATCTACAAGAAAAATTCAGCGTCTTCATGGACTTCCTAAATCTTCTGCCAACAGAATTTTAAAACACCATAAATCACACCCATATCATGTTCATTTAACCCAACAAATTAAAGAAGACGACTACATCCGCCGACTTAATTTTTGCATATGGGCTACGAATCAAGTTAGAAGAGATCCCCTTTTTTGTAATCGCGTACTTTTTACTGATGAAGCAAAATTTGACAACATGGGTGGAGTAAATCTTCATAATGCTAATTATTATTCTGAAAATAATCCACATTGGCAAACAGATCATAGATTACAGTGGCGTTGGTCTATAAACATTTTTTTATGAAGAAAATCTTAACCAACATGTTTATTTGAATATGATTCAAAACGAAATGCCTACTGTTTTAGAAGATGTACCTCTAGATTTAAGACAGCGAATGTGGTTTCAACAGGACGGAGCTAGACCCCACACTGCCAGAATTGTTAAAACATTTTTACAGAACCAATTCCCTAATATGTGGATTGGAATTGGTAGTGAAGTACACGAATGGCCAGCAAGATCTCCGGATCTTACAAAAATGGATTATTTTTTATGGAGTTACATAAAAGATAAGGTTTATGAACGACCAACTACAACTAGAGAGGATATTATGATACGAATTACGGACGCTTTTCGAAGTATCACTCCTGAAATGTTGTGAAATGTATCATTGGCTTTTCGCACACGATTAAACATGTGTATTGAACAAAATGGAGGAATATTCGAACATCTTATTTAGACCAGCTCTCGTAATTTAAGAACAGATCCAAATATCTTTAAGTGTATTAATTAATTACCTTTGACTTTATTTTAAATTTTATAAGTAAAAAAAAAATAATATTTTTCTTAAAAAATAATAAAAATAAAATAAACTTTTTTTAAATTTATTTTTTTTAATAAAGTAAAATAATATTTTTTATTAATCCTTGCCTTAATTTAAGCACTTTTTGACTTCTGCGAGTTTTCTTATAGACCTTTAGTTTTTTAGTAAAACTATCGAAAATCCCAAAATTTGTGTTCATTTTGGTGAATATAGCGAAAAATTGAAATTTTAGAAAAAAAAGTTTCAATCAAAACTATCTTATTATTTTCCATAGATTACGAATCTTCAATAATAAAATGGGGGTTCCCATTTGAAAAAAAAATGTTTTCCCATAAAACCCCCATAAAACCCATGGCACTATTAAATGTGCCCCTCGAGTCGCTACAATTTTTGTCTGAAACATTTTTAAGGAAATCGCTTCGTTTTCAAGATATTCAGCTGGGTTAATTAAAATGGGACACCCTGTATAAATGAATATATTTTCATTCAACTATAAAATAAAAGAGGTCTGGTGAAATTGCTAAAAGTACTGAGAGTAGTTAATTTCGAAAGTGGATATAAAGTCTTGACATAAATTGGAATTTGTACTTTATGAGTTTTTGTAATGCCAGTGGAAATTTTACCCATTTTCCTGACATTTTTTTCAGACAGAAAATGCTCACTAAAAATGCATAAACTAAATCCCCAACATCGCGTGGGATACATTATACATTTAATAAATGTAATAGATTAGCCAAAAACTATATTTTAGTATGAATTTTAAAATATTTATAAAAAGTAGCGTTTATTTGAAAAATTTGATGAATTGTATTGAAAAGGTTATTATAGAAATAATATAGAATTGATTTTGTTTGTAATATTGTAACTATGAACTGATGAATTGAGTACTGGATTTTTTCCGCGCTTTAAATATTTTACGTGAAGCCACAGATTCAGTTTGATTAACAAAAGCTGAGTATACGCAATGATTGATTTTGAGTATGAAATGAATGATTTTTAATTTCGTGCTCCGAGCATTGTTAGTCTGAAGCGTGCAGCAGATGAATATATGATTTTATTCATTGCGCGTTGTTTCCCGCTCCCCGGCATGATCCGCCCACGTTCCGGAAAATCGCTGTGTAAATTAAAAAAAGTACAATACCAACCCCGGATAAAATTCTACGACATTAAAATATATGAACGAAATTAACACAAAGATTTCCATTGTTACAACGCTTTTATTCTTTTCTTCGCCTTAAAAAGTCAGTTTTATTTTTTTAACTTTTTTCGCTTTTCTTTAAAACATTTTTCCTTTCTTTATTGTAAAAGAGAGGCTATTAAACTTTTAAAATAGTTTAGTTTAAATAAATTTCATATTTTTAATTTATTTTATTATTTTTCAACATCATTTTTTTTCAGAAACTTATAAATGAAAATATAGCTTCAATTAATACAATATATTGTAGAAACATTATTCATATTCAACATATTATTCAGGTCGATTCTGTGCAAATCTGAAGGCTTACAGGAATCATATGTAAGGAAACTATACATATAACACCCATAATATTTTCTGTAAGTACTAGTTTTTCGTAAATCCAATCTATTAATTTATTTGAAGAATCACTAAAAATTTGCAAATAATATTCAAATTCAGTAATCTCGTATATCTTAAAAATTCATGGTATAGTACATTCGCCGAAAAAATTCCTTTTCCAACCTAACATGACAAGTAACAACCGCCTCTCTGGATTGTTAATTTTTTCAACCTCAACCATTGTTTTTGTTAACCAAACATCCGTACAAAAAAAAGTAGCCTTGCTTGCGGATTTTTAAATGTAAAAGAAAGTGAGCAAAACTGTTTGCTTTTCTTTTGGTAGTCAAGACGTCATCCATTTATTCGGTAAATAAACTATACAGAGTGAGGCATAAACCGGTGGTTTTTGATTTAAAAAAAAATTATGGTAGAAGAGCATTTATAAATTCATAGCATTCATGTATAATCAGCATATAAAATGCCCGATTTTCTGGACATAGGTCTTTAATTAGAAAAAATAAGGTAACCATGTGAATTGTCCATTACAACCCATATAACAAATTTAAATTTAACGGCCATTAAACTTAAATGAGTATTATATGGGTATTAAAGTCCTTAACATAAATTCGTTTTATGTCAGTTTATCGTGAAAGAAAACAAACAAAAGCTAAAAAATGGATGTTGAATTCGAATTGCATCCACTAGTAGAAGATGATATTGAAGTGTTGGAGATTTTAGAAGTTGGAATTCCTCTGAGAATATATATATGTCAGGAATTTTCAAACAATGGACGAACAAACCTTTTTTAAAAGATTTCGCCTCACAAGAAACACTGTGCTGGGTCTTTTCGATAAAAATGAGCACAATCTTGAAGTATTAATAAACCTACATAAATAACTTTGTAGACAAATTTTTAGAATTAATTCGGTTGCATCAATTAATCAGATTTTAATTTAATTACACTAAGGTGGTACGCAACTGGAAACCAATTACTTAGCATAGCTGATTTTGGAGGATTTCATGTTTCTACTGCTTGTAGAATTGTTAAGCGAGTTTCTGTTGCACTGACTGGGTTGTGCCCAAATTACATTAAATTCCCAGTTACCGATGGAGGAATAAAAAAAATCAGCTGTAGATGGTACCCACATTAAAATACAATCACCGGGTAATTATAACATGAATTTAATTATACATATTTATAGTGCGAAATTATTAATATTTTGGTTAGTTGTATTTGTTTTAATCGTTGTTTGTCTAACCCTTTCACTTCCAGTGGTCACAATTGTACACATTAAATTTACACTATGTTTATGGGAAATGCCAGGTTTTTATATAAAATTATTAAAAAATAAGATATTTAGAGGATCAGCAGTCAAAAATGTGTTTTCCAAAAAATAAAAATTCAGGAGTGAAAGAGCTAACTTTTTGAAGAGGGCTCCAATTTGGAACAGAAACGTAAGTTTCCCAAAACTGAAGGTATGGCACTTGATCAGGTCGTATATAGGAATATCTGGAACTCGAATTAAAGCCAAAGTTCTGGAAACAGAAAACTTTAATGGATAAAATGGATGTTTACTAAATTCATGTAATTTAATTATATTTTAATAAAACCCTATTACATCGTGTTTTTTAATTTCGTTCGTACTAAATTTTTCCCGACAACGGCCACCTCTCATTGACGGTCACCTATCCATACATTTTAAGTGACCGCTAAGGAGAGGTTTCACTGTACAGTTGGTCCCAGCTGGAAGTAGGACAAAAGTAATCACTATCACGTATTCTTTGTCCTACTTCTAGCTGGGAGCAACTTTACTACTTAATATAAAAATGGATGCATATTTTCCTATTGTGGTTAAAAGTGGAAATTATGCAGACATTTTTCGCAATAGAAAAGATTATGTTTCTTTAAATGTTCAATTTATTTCCGACCCAAATATGAAAATGTGCTCGATTTAGTTGCGAGGTAGCCATTCAATGATAAAGGCTCGCTTCGTAAATCAGGAATTTTTAAATGGATTACTTTTAGATTTGTCATTTGTCACAATTTATGAATTTGAATATCGTCATTACTTTATTTGTATTTAAGGTGATAGTGGATATAATATTCGACCATATTTGTTAACATATTTACAAAGCTAGAAGGACCTGGGGAGCAACGGTATAATGAATCACAAATCTGAACAAGAGGAGTTGTTCAAAGATTATTTGGCATCTGGAAAAAAAGATTTCCCATATTTGCACATGGGTCAAGTTTAAAATTAGAAAATAGTTTAATTGTAATCGTTTGTTCTGGTGTGTTATACAATATTGCACGAACATTTAATGAAGAAGAACCACCTCTTGATAATGTGGATGAAATAATGATAAATCAATTGAATATATCAATCAATCTTGAATCATAAAAAATTAAAGTAAATATTATTTTCAACATTAATAAAAATTAAGAAATGTATAATATAAATTTCAATCCTCTATCACCCCAAAAAAATGGCACAGTTATTCAGGGACACCCTGCATACAAACAAGTGCAAAATAAATTAAAATTTTTAGCAGTAAGATTAGTAAATTTGTCATAGGATGTCCGTTTTCGTTGACGCATTGCTGAAGTAGAATTAGGTCTCCACTCTTTTCAGCACGTTAACTGATCCCTTCCTTCGATCCATCTAAATTTTATTGTTCGTAATCATACCTCGTACACACATGACTTGAGGTAGCCCTATAAAAAATCGTTTCCGGACAAATTAATGGGCCGAGGGGACATAATATTTCACCGAATCTCTAAATAAGATGATTGGAAAACATTGGATATAGCAGTTTTTCGTGAAGCCGTGACGGATTTTCAGCAGCCTATAGTGGCGATAATTTTGTTTGTTTAAAATTCCAATAAGATGGAAATGGACATTATTCGAAAATTGTTATCCCCAAAGTAAATTTTTTATACGAGGGAAAAAATTGTCATTTGCACTTAAAATCTGAACAACACGAATATAATATGCGAACTAGCGATGTTTTAGAGTTTATGGTCCTAGGATTGGTCCAGTAAATTTTGATCAAAAAGTGGAAAGGTGCTTGACATGGAAAGTTCTGGATAATAGTTTTTAATGACTATATGTTTTTTGGGATTCTTAACACAAATCTGAAGTTTTTTTTGGCAAATATGAAAGATTATCAACTTTTTTTTGTTTTTTTACGCAAAGAAGTGATCCTTTATCAAAATAAAGACGAGAAAATATCCTATAATAATTTTTTGTACTATATTAATTTTCGCGCAAAGGGGGTTTGAAAATCAGCAAATTTTGGAAAATACCATAATGAAACAATTTTGTAAACATTATCCTATACTTTGCAAAGGGAGATCAAATTCTCTACAATTCAACTCGTCAAAAGGTGAGGAATTGCAAAAGATAATAATCACTCAACCAACAAATGACTCGGAGAGATCTATATCTATTGAAATATACTTATAAAGAATGTTTACGATTGACCCGTGTTAATAGAGCCCAATCAGAAGAAAATAGTCTGTGTAAAAGTTGATTTATAAGGGAGCTAAACCCCTTTAAAGGTGATATCAAAATGAAGGTTATTACGTTATTAGTATTCAGGATGAGTTTTCTGTCCGAAATCGGAAGATATATCTTTTATTTTAAGAAATAGGAAAAAACTTAAATTACAAAATTGAATATGGTTTATGGATGCGCAAGACCCTATATATTTTTTGATATTTGCATTAACACCAAGTTAAAGAATAGATCAAAGAAGTAAGTGAATTGTGTGATGAACATGGAATCGTCTTGATTTCTTTATATCCTAATACAACTCACATAACATAACCTGCTGATGTGACTGTATTTAAACCACTTAAATCAGGATGGACATTTACAGTGAGATCTTGGAAATTTGAAAACTTTCCTAAAGAGGTGACTAGATTTACGATTTATGGGTTATATCCATTCGATAAAAATAATGTTGATTATACTAAGTGTATTCCAAATAGAATTACGTTGGACGCAGGTATTAACACTAGTAAAACAAATTTAAATGAGGAAATTCTTTTGAAAATTGAAGATAAAAAAAGATGAGCTTTGTAAGTTTCGTGACACATATTTAAGAAAATCTGAATGGAAAGAAAATCTCGAATCTCTTAATTTATATAGAGTCTGGTCATCAATTAAAAAAGAGACAGATGCCACAGAATCACAGAAGAAGAAATTGTATTGGATAACGAAGAATTAGAGAATATATCTTCGCAGAGGCAGGACTCCTAATGAAAACATAGTGCACAAGAAATTATTGATGCTTGCGTTGTGTCACCTAGGCCTCACACTTCTTCTTGGTCTACACCTAAAGAAAGTAAGATTCAATGTTATAAAACTAAAGAAGGACAAGGTTTCGTGGTTCCTTTGCCTTTTAAAACACCAGAGAAGAAAACTACGCAAAGAAGACAAAGTATTTTTCTAGCTGTTGTATATAGTAAAAAACACAGAGAATTCTTTAAAAACCAGACAACTAAAAAAACAGTACCCAAATTAAAAAAGAAAACGACATTTTGTCCTTCTGTAACAATGAACAATGTCAGTTCTTCAGAATCGGAAATTGAAGTAAAATTTGATGACACTGATCTAGATTTTAGCGACACAGAAACCTTAGAACTTTCAGTTGGAAGATATGTCATTATAAAGTACAACAAAAGATGTTATCCTGGTACGTAAACTTATTTATTAAATTATATAGATATATGTAGAAATTTATAGGATTAATAATAAAAAAAGATTTTGAAGGGGCTGAAATAAAAGCAATGACAAGAACAGGTGATGATTGGAAGTGGCCATCCAAAGATGATGTTCTATACTATTTTAATGAAGACATTTTATGTGTCATTGATAAACCCAAAATAAAAAATAAAAGAGGCGTATTTAGTGTTCCCGCGATGCTAAAATATAAATAGAATTATAGTAGACCTATTTTAGTGTTATATTTCTGTTAATTTCATTTTTTAATTTCAATAAAGATAAATATTTCATAAAGATGTCCATTGCTAGAACAAACAATGTCCATAACCCACACAAATATATTCAATACTGGCACATTTGATATAATTTGTTTTAATATTTTTTTCAATGGATTATATTTAATCATTTTAATAACTATAGCCTAAAAGCTAGTAAAATTTTATTTTATTTAGAATGTTCAAAGTTGAAATAAAATTTACATGAGTATTTATTACACTCTCAGTAGAAATGAAAATTATATGTTTGGGAAATATTCCGGTCAAATTCTAACAATGTTGAAGTTTAAATATTATTCTAGTATTGTGCTTAAAGATTCTGAAATGATTGCATGTAGTCTAAATATTATGTTCATATTTCATTACAAATGCATACAAAATATCAATACAGTATTATTGCCGATCAACATTTGCTGATTCCACAATATTGTATACAACCTTATCACAATCTTTTAAAATTGTATTACAATATTATAACAATATTTTCACAACTTTGATTTCTGCTTGGGGTGTTATTGCTAACCATTCTGATTTTAACCACTCCATTGCGCGGCAACCATATGTCGTACAAAAATATTATAAAAACATGAATTGTAGGTAATTTTCTCCTCTTTATTTTAATATCGAATTATTTTTTGCGTAAAAAGCTTACTTTGTAAGATATAAGCCAGATACCAAAAAAAATGTGGTTTTTAGTAATTTCTTGATGATTTAATAAATTAATAAAAAGTCTATTGATGGCTATTAAGCCCATAGGTACAGTTGGTCCCAGCTGGAAGTAGGACAACAGTAATCACGATCGCGTATTCTTTATCCTACTTCCAGCTGGGAGCAACTTTACATCATATACTGGAAAATATAATATATACAATAATATTAATAAACTTAGATAAACATACGGTTGACTTTATACACTTCAATTTATTTTATTTATAAAGTATTAATTTAAGTTGAATCTTAAATGAATTAAAATCTAAGTTGAATATGTCAATGTCTTCGCAGAATTTATTAAAGTTTCTAGAAAATCTCGGAAGTGAGGCATGAAAGGTATAGTTAGTTTTATGATGTTTTATAATAAACGTAAAATTGGACCTAGTATGTTTCAAAGGAAATTTACCTCTTGAAGCAAGATCAATAGATAATAATAATAAATCTATGTTGTACCTTTTCTATACATTTAACGTATTTTTGATAGTGGGGAATCCAAACAACACATGAATTTCTCATATTTGTCGGAAAAAATATTGTTGAGGAACTTTAGATTCGAGTTCAGCACCTCAAAAAACATAAATACAGAACTTTCCACTTCAAATTCAAACTACCATTTGACTGGACTAGATAGCAAATAAAAGTAACATGCTATGGATCCATGGATTGGATCTACACCTCAAGCATTTATCATTTCTCATGGCTAGTACCATTATCCATTACAAAAACACTTAGTTCCTATGCCTCATGTTGCTCCACCATGTATAAGCTTAATACTATGAAAAAATTATTACAAAAAAATATAGATACGTAAAAATATACAAAAATGTTCATTTTAAACATTTCTCGTGGTTGAAAAATTCTAGTAAAATAAAAAGTTCATTATATTCATCTCATTAGAAATCATCTTTTATGTATTATACCTATAAATATATATTGAAAAAGCTAGATAGTCAAAACTTTACGAGCTTAATTTCATTTAAAGTGAATTAGAAAGCAAAAAGAAATTTCTCAATAACTTTTTGTTTTCTGCACTTACAGTTTTTCAAGGTTACACCTTAATTTTCAGTTTTTCAGAAAGATAAAAATTAATCAAAATTACATTACTGCTTTTAACATAAATCACACGTTTTGTGTTTTTTGCGAACCTAATTTAATCTAATCTGCTTTTTAATTATGTTTGGTTTTCGCTAAATAGATAATTTTCAGGTGTGTCCCTTTTGAACTTAAAATTCAGATTTAATAAGGAAAACTATTGCCCAAAATTTGGTACATCTGGTTCATCTGAAGTCTGAAGGCCGTTTTAGAAGAGCACATTTTTATTCCCAAATCTTGTACGAGATTTGACACAAAATATTTGTGATAGTGTAAATTAGCAATGTTATGTCACAAATTATTAAGGACCGCAAATAATTTTGTTTCGAAACAAAACATTATTATTACTTTCATTATAATTTGTGATATAAAATATGATTGAGATGAATATTGCTAATTTACACGATCACAAATATTTTGTGTCAAATCTTGTACAAGATTTTGGAACACAAACGTGCTCATCAAATTGTTGTAAACAACTACCCTCTCTTAGTCTTATTTTCTCTTCATATACTTACATGGTTACAAGAAAAAATCTATATTTTAATTTCTACAAACATTGGACATGGTTGTCTTGTAACAATTTCTTCTATGGTACCAAAAATTCAATTGGTGAAATTTAGAATCTTTACTCTGGATGAAAGGTGAAAAATTAAAGGAATGAGAAATGTAACTTTCTATAATTTGATGAAACCAAAAATATTTTTTTTGGGATTATTGAAGAACTAATGATTTTATGATGAAAGTACTTGAACAGATTAATATTTTTAAATAGTAGATTAAAATCTTTAAAAAACTAGCTGAAGGCTTGTAAACTGGAAAAAGTTGAGAACTTTTTAAAGTAGCTTTTTTAAAATAGCTCTTATTTTAAGTTTTAATTAGTTACTTACTTACGAAAAGACCTATTTAAAGAAAAATATTAATAAAGTCATGTATCTGGAGGGCAGACTGAGTTTTTTAAGATTTTAGTTTACTATTATTATCATTTGTACATTTTTGAAAATGCATTTGGAAAATATTTAAATAACAATTTAAGGGCAACAAAGGAAAATTAACGTAGATTTGGATGCGCCTGGAATGATTATAGGTGAAAAGAGGATAGAGGGTGAAGGCGGGCACTTTGTAATGTTCTCCGCCCAAACCCTTTCAAATATGAAGTAATGCATAATTTTCATTACGGCGCTATATACACTGCTATTCTCCTTTTATTCTTCTCCCTTAACAATAGGCGCGTCTAGGAAGAAAATATAATTCTGGCTTCTGTTGAAACATCTTTACAATTATTCGTGTTTTCATACACTTATACACAGATATGTTTCGCAATTTTCTTTGTTATACTTAACTTGGATATTTTCATTGCTTTTTAATTAATAATAACAACGAAAAAGTAATTACAATTAATTATAACAATAACGCTTTATTTATAATTAAAGCACTAAATTTTGCCTTAATTATCTTTCCATAACTTATAATTGATATTAAATCATCTAAAATAATTGAAAACACGTTTTGTTTAAATATTATTATTTTTGCAAAAAATTAAATATAATTGGTAAATAAATTTATAGCATTTTCTGCGCCAGCGTCCCGCTCCCTCATTTGGAGCGAAGGTTTTCCCACCAATGAAAATTTTAGGGGTGGAGCAACCCCTATGATAGCCATCAGCATGCGTTTGAAACTTCAGTTTAAAGCAAACACTAAACTGATAAATACAAATTTAAACTAACTTTAACTGGAAGCAATAAGTTTAAGTATGGCAGGACCATATCTTTCCCCGTTGCCAGGAGATCTTCTAACTGAATACATGTTCGGCAGAAGAAGGCAGCGCAGGAATAGAACTACATTCAGTCCTCAGCAACTCCAGGAGTTAGAAGCGCTTTTCCAAAAAACTCATTATCCTGATGTTTTCCTACGAGAAGAGGTGGCTCTAAGAATAAGTTTATCAGAAGCACGTGTTCAAGTAAGTTTTTTTAACTAACCAATTTTCAAAAATTCCAATTTTTCCTTTCTAGGTTTGGTTTCAAAATCGCAGAGCTAAGTGGAGGAAACAAGCTCGTTTACAACTTCTTCAAGATGCTTGGCGTATGCGTTGTTTGGGATTAACTTCACCTCCACTAATTCTAACAGGTTAGTTCTAAAACTTTTAAATTTTCCCATTTTTATAATTTTGTCGTGTTTAGGACGACCTGGACCAGGACTTCCGCCAGAGATGCCCAATGATAAACTACCAGAAGGTTATCCAATAATTCATTCAAGTTTGCCGAGTGCTTGTCCCTGCTCACCTGGTGGAACTAGTAGGAGTCCGAGTATAAGAAGCTCACCAAGTCCCGGAGCTTTATCCCCTGGTGGCCCAGATGATTTGTCAGCACCTAAAGTTAACACTTGTGAAAGTTTCAATCCCAGTATCTCAACTAACATCAATGTAAATAATTAATTGTGAGTGCATTTTGTAAAAACCGTGAAAGTATAATATATTAGATTACTTAGATTATTTATTTTAGTTAGTATAATATGATTATATTGAACAGTGTACATAGTTTTATTAAGTTTTCTTTCATGCACGAAAGTGATTAATATTTCCTTCAGGAAATATAAGTCAAAAATAGTTGTTATATTATTACAAATCTTTTATTTATAATAAATTATTAATAACAGTATTTGCAAAAATAAAATTATTATTTTTATTCTGTACATAGTTCTACTTTATTGTAGTGTTTCTGAGTCTGAAATACATAATATTTAGAAAAAACATTAATAAATGACACCTATTTTAAATTTTATTTAAACACATACATATATTGGTTACGTAATTTTTTTATTAATTTTTCACTCTCCAGAGAAGCTTTCGATTTTTTGAAACAAATAGATATACATAAATATGTATGTACAGTTAAAATTAAAAAAATTAACTGTAACTAAAAATTTTTCATTTATAAACGACTCTATAACGGATAGCCTACAAATTAATCCATAACCAAAAATTGTTCCTCCTTTAAAAACGTATCTCAAAATTATAATATTTTTACGATTTGTCAGAAAACTAGAAACCTTTGAGGATAGCCACTAAAATTGAAGCATTTTGAATTTTGGCTCCAACGGTAGAAGATCTTACTATTGTCCTTTTTTGGAAAAGAAAAACATAGATTTTTTGGTAGTTTGTTGAATTTGGCTGATTAACGATTCCTCCCAATTTACAACCCCGGCTACAATTATATGTACATTTTAATTAATTAGCTCGAGGAAACCTAACGTAGCCCTGAATTTTAATACCAAAAATCAATCAAAATCCACATACACAAATTTTCCTCCTTGATTTACTACAAAAAATAAACTTTGCAAACAATAGCTTCATTATAGTTGCTAAAGTTTTCTCAATGATCGATTTGAATAATTATTGTTTATAATTTTTGAATATATTAATAATTTAAATAATTAATTAATTCAACATTGTTTAGTAATCAATATAAATTGCTGCTTTTGCAATATTGCAAGAAGAATTATTGTTTTTAAAAAAAGCTTGCATTTCTGTTTGTTTGATGGAAAAATTTAACTGATTTAAGTAAGGTAACTACAAAAAATAGCAAACGGCGCAATTCGTTCAGTTTGTAAAAGGAAAAGAAAAAAAAGACAAAATCGAATGAATTTGCGTCAAAGGACCGTACCAATAATTAAATTGAGTAAAAAATTTTCCGCTTCAGTTAACACGATACACTAGGTATAATTTTACAAATATTATTAAAACTCAATAGAAAATAAGTTTTTTTTAATTTTGTATTAAAAAATTTAATGCCAAAATTTAGTGCACCACGTAAACGCCTTTATTTTAAAAATTCCTTGATATTTCACAAATATTTTCTGATCGTTGGCGGTGTTTTAAGAATTTCTGCTTCGCTGAATTTTTTGGGATGGAATCGAATTTGAAAAAACGGGGATTTTCGTCAATCTTCATATGACACTAAAAATGTACCTAAAGGTGCTCACACACCATATGTTACAATAAGATGTTGGCAGCAAAACATGTTAGCAGCAAAAATGTTTTCAACATTTATTAAGCAAGTATTTATAGGTTTAAGGGCAGGGAATGCGGAAAATTTTTAGGTCATGAAGTGTTTTGATAGTAAAATTTTGACATATGAAAATTTTATTATTAACTCTGTTTGTAGATTTTAGGTGGGTATCGAATCATACAATTTTCAAAAAAAAAAAACTGAAGATTTTATGTTTTTGCTTATAAAATAATCAAAATAAAAAAGTAAAATTCATGTAATACTATCTAAATCTTCAAAAAAAATTATTTTTTTTACTTTTTTTATTTTTAAGATTTTTTTTTGAAAATTATATGATTCGATACACACATAGTATCTATAAACACAGCAAATAATAAAAATTTTTGAACGTCAAAATTTTTCTATCAAAACATATTAATTTGCTGCTGACATGTTTTGTTGCCAACATGTTATCAACATCCTTTTATCCGAACCGCTATTGAAAATAATAACAAATGCTGACAACAAATGTTGGCAGCAAAAATGTTACTAACATTTTATAATAGAATTGTAACAATGCTGCTCTGTCGAATGTCAACATGTTTACCTCTAGTGAAGTATTTCTTTTTTATCAACACTCAACACACTAAATTTTAATCAATATTTTAATAATCTTCATTGGTGTTAATCAATATACAGGTTGAGTTTTTACTACGAAATCGGAAGATATATCTTTTATTTCAAGAGATAGGAAAAAAACTTAAATTACAAAATTGCATGATTTATGGATGCCCATAGCCAGAAATTATTTTTATCTATTTTGTCTATACTGGGCAGGGGCGGATGGGCCATAAGGGAAAAAGGGGAACCCAAAATCTTAATTTATTAAAAAAAAATTATTTGCAATAATGCTTCTTAAAAAAGTAAAAAAAAATAATATCTCAAATACTGCTGGGATCATTTTATTTAGGTATATTTCTATTATTTCGTGGGCTAGCAAGCAAAAGGCACTAAGTCAAAAAATTGGATTTGCGTAATTTGAATTTCAAAGCTTCATAGCATTCGAAAAAGTAGTCAAGGCCGCGTTTCTAACTAGGCAACGTAGGCACTTGCCTAGGGACCGCAAATTTAGGTGGTTTTTGAGATTTTTTAATAAATTATTTATTTTCATTTTGCTCAGATCCTATTATAAAATAAACAAATAAACAGAAATGATAAAAAAATATAACAAAGTAGAATTAAATTATAACAAATTTTTGTATAAAATAAGAAGTTAAAAAATGTTTTTAAAAAGTACAAGCAGGTGCCAGGGGCGGATTTATATAGGGTCAAATAATAGGGCTGAAGCCCAGGGCCCCCTCTCCTTTTGAGGCCCCCAAGAAAGCTAAATTGCAACTTAAAAAAAATAAAAAATAGCTGCTAACATTGAGACCAGTTTTGTGGTATCCCGGAGCTCCTAAAGCAATTTTTATCACTAGGCAGAATTCTCAAATATATTTAATCGACCACAAAATTACTCGGGTTTATATTTTGCAGTACTATCTAATTTATTCAAATCGACCGCAAAATTAAATCTAGCTCTTTTGGTTATTTTTTATAATTTTTTAAAAATCATCAAGTAAAATACTGCAATTTTTACAAAATCGCATTTTTTTTTTAATTTTCCCCTTGGATTTTTTTTAACAGACTCGAGTTTATATTCATTTTTTTTTATAAATTTTTTAAAATCATTTTATAGCTTCAACAAGTAAAATTAGTGCAATTTTTACAAAATTTAAATTTTATTATTTTGCAGAATTCACTGATTTATTCAAATCAACCTACAAATAAATTTTTAAATCAAAAATGGGCCGACAAATATTTTTCCCGGGCCGCTAGTCAGGTGCCCATCCGCCCCTGATACTGGGTGTTTCGTAATTGGAACGTAGAAAATTTTACCTTTTTTTGGAACACCCTATATTTTTTTTTCATATTTGCATTAACACTAGGTTAAAGAAGGCAATGATATTTTTTTTGAAAATTTAAGGGTGGCCTTAATTTTTTATCGGTAATTTTTTATACAATCACATTTAGACATATTTTTAGAAATTGATATTGGCCTTATTATGAACATTCAAAATACATTATTATGTCATTTTGTAATATTCTTTTTGATGTATTTATAAATGGTGGCAGCTATGGAGGTGTGAAATATGAAAACTCGATAGGGATTATTTTAATTTTTTTAAATGGACCACCCTGTATTTTTTTTTAAATATTGTTTTCTTTTTTTTGTAAAACTAGGTTGAAATTTGATAAATTTTATAGAAAATGTCGGGAATAAATTAAATGCGCTTTCAAATTTTCAAAAAACATAAAATATCGTTGTATTGTTTAAGTTAGTGTTAATCCACATATCAAAAACTATACAGGGTGTTCTATTTAAAAAAAGGTGGAATAGCTTGCGCTTCGATTACGAAACATCCAGTTTAGACAAAAATAATATTTAGTATATCCGTAAATCATGCAATTTTATAATTTAAGTTTTTTTCCTACCTCTTAAAATAAAAGGTATGTCTTCCGATTTCGCACTAAAAACTCACCCTGCATACATATTTTATTTTATATTTTACACATGTCACAAAATACAGGGTGGGACAACGAAAACGAAACGGACGAGTTTTAAAATAGTTAATACACAAATTTAAAAAAAAACGCTCGAACAGGTTAAATTTACTTTCGAGGAGGACATATTTTGTAATAGAGCTGATGCAAAAATCCATCCATCCCTGTGCGCTATGGATACAGCCCCTAAAATTTTTATAGGCATGGTGGAGTAAGTAATACCTTGTTGGAAAGACCTTTTTACCACGAGTAACATATAAGAAATAAAATTGAAATCAATCGATTTGTTAAATAATTTTGGTCCTAAAAATTTATCGAAATTTGAGATCTTTTCAGTCTTAAAAAAAATTGGTCTGATTTTGGTTTTATTTCTGGTGTTGTACTCGTGGAAATAAGATGAATTTTTATAAATACTTACATTTGATTTTGTGTAGAGGATAACATTATAAATATTCAGAAATGGTAACGATAATTTATTGTTTGTATTAAATGTGGAGGATGCCCGCACACCAAGATAGGGCTACATGTAGTTTCCTCCGAGTAATTAATCCTTTATATCAATTCCTCTCACCTCTCAGGGATAATTGGGGTCCAAAAACTCATAGTTTTGTGTTCGGTTGCTCTGAGTGCTGCAGCAGAAGTGAACTTTTTCTACAAAATACAATAAGGTCTATGCTAAATTTTTACCTGCTAAAACCTTAATACGAAAAAACCGAACGGATTAGGGTAGTTTTAAAATATTTACAATTGGGGTTCTAAATTCAGAGGAATCGACACACAGCCCAAGATATCATATCATCATATGTAATAAGATGCGAAACTATGAGACTATGGTAACTTTACACGTTTGGCTCTGCAAAATTTATTACAGTTTGACAATTAATGCAATAGCTTTAATTACATATAATAATACATTAGTACTAATATGACCCACTGTAATAAGTATTGCTGAGCCACCAGGAACGCCGATTTTACGACACGTGTCTTTTAAGGCACTCTTGCAATTATTGCATTTCCGCATTCGATATGATTTAATTTGAATGACTAAATTATTAAAATATTATCTCAAAATGTTTTTTAGAAAATAGCGCCTTTGTGACTCTATTTTTGATATTAATAAGAGCTTTTATTATTTTTTTCTTTAAAAGGAATCGATCAATTTTAATTTCATTTATAGCATTTAATTCCAATTATAAGCAGCTTTCAAATGATATATTACTCAACCCCTCTTGTCCTTTAAAAAAATTGGGGGTTAACGCCCCCCGCTTAAGGGAGTGATTAAATTGGTCTTATAGTGCACCCCCCTCAAAACAAAAATCGACGTTTTCCGTTATTTTTGAAAAAAAAAAAGTTTTCAATGAGACACCATATCTCGACAATTTTATAACATTATTGATTTAGTAGATTTGCTTGGAACCAGTCATTGGTCTCCGACTGTGCATCTCTCATGATTTTTTCTAGAGTAGTTTTTATCTATGAAAGCAGTTTCATCATAGCATATTTTATGTTTATTTTATAGTAGTGTCGTCTGCAAGAGGTCGAGTTACCTCCCAAAAATATACCTACGGTGAAAAGGTCGGGGTCATTTCGAACCCCGCTGGAAAGGAAATCTATAATCCTTCCCCTTGTAGTTTCGTATCAAACACCCATTTGTTGTCCTTTCTAATGATGATGCATGATGCACTTGCCCTCATATCAGGAGGAAATATAGAATCTTCGGTTATATAGTATTCAACTAAGTAAACCGAAAATTTGGTTAATTTTTCATTATTGGCCTGGATTGCTGCGAAGTCCTCAGGTTTAAGACAGGGTACACCAAATACATAGGTCATAAACTGTATTGTTTCAGTGACTTTGGTGGGTCTTTTATTATATTCTTTCGCCAGACCTAGTTCTTGAATTTTTCTGAACCAGATGAAACCCAAATGATGAGTTCCAAATGAAACCTACTTTCACTGCTGGGAAACCTCCTTGTATACTTTTGTGTATCGCGCTTACTCAAAATCCGTAGTAACCATACTAAATTTTAAATTCAAGCCAATTTTTTACACTCTTCTTTAATATGGTCAAAAGTTTTCTATATGTCGTAGCACATTTGTTAGAAAGTAAACTAAACATCAATGGAACATATGTATAATGTCCATTCTTATTTCCGTGAATAGTAAATAACTGCACGAAATAATTTGGAGAATAGTTAAGTATACCATCCATGTAAACATAGTCTAATGTGAAGCCAAGAATCTTAAATTGATATCACAAGTAAAAAATGCCATTCGTTTTATCATTTTGTTTTAAAAAGACTTTCCGCTTGTTGGTTTTTAGAACCTTTTCTTCTAAAACACAGTGAAACTTTACTCGGTTTTTGAGAAACTTTGGAAGATGACACTTGTTGTTTTTTGAAGAAACATCCCTTGTATTTATACTCTTACCTGCAATAATCCACCGGAGGGAACTCGACTGATTGGTGTGGGGGGGGGGTGTCTTAAATTCGATTCATTGCGGGAGAGAACTCGGCCTCTTAAAACTCGACTCGTCCGGGATAGATCATTGATCATTTATGTAAATTCTGATTATACAATGGACCAAGTACGGAACCATAAGGTAGTAATTAATCGCCAATATAGATTTCTGACCGTTGACATGAACAAACTGCTTCCGATTCTCTAAGTAGGAAGCAAGAAGATCTGTGCTCTTTGCAGATATATTGTATTTTCTAAGTTTTTGTATCAAGTCAGAGAAATTCATTCCCAAATCCCCACATTTGATGGTAGCTGATAGCCTCCTCTATAAAATCTAATATGAATATAGTTGTGTTAAATTTTTTTGTGAATTCGTATTGGCATTATTTCCTTCGGAAAAAATTAGATATTTGATATTTTCAATAAAATTGGTGTTATAGAAATTGGTCTACAGTTAGACTCACCATAAATTTTGCCCATTTTTTAAATTGATTAAAAGGTATTGTCGATTAAACAAATATCGATCAATACGAAAGGTCGATGAATCGATAAAAAAAATAGTGTTGATGAATCGATAAAAAAAGTAGTATCGATGAAACGTCATTGCCGATGGAAACATCCCTTGATAAAATGAAGTGGATGATATGGCTTTCGAGGAAACTGATGTCGTTAAAATGGTTTAAAACCAATATAAGTGGTCAAATATACAGGGTGTCCAGAAATGAACTAAATTTAAGAAAAAAACTATAAACATGTGTCCGATTTCGCTTCCCAAGGGAGCAACAGCCCTTTAACTATTGTGGCTAAAACTAAGTTTTTTGTCATTTATTTGAAAAGGGTTTGTAATAAAGATTTGAAATTTGGTGAGAAGACTAATACGTTTAAGATATAATTTCTCAATTTTTTTCAGATTTTTTGAAAGCGTTTTTTTTTCAGAGTTTTCAAAAAATCTGAAAAAAATTGAGAAATTATATCTTAAACGTATTAGTCTTCACACCAAATTTAAAATTTTTATTACAAAGTTTTAGTCACAATAGTTAAAGGGCTGTAGCTCCCTTAGGAAGCGAAATCGGACACATGTTTATAGGAAGTTTTTTTCTTAAAATTAGTTGTAGAATCGCCTCCCAAAGTTTGGCCTCTTCATTTCTGGACACCCTGTATAAAAGTTTTAAAACTTATTTATAGGGTATTAATTTTGAACTGACAGTTTAAGCCCAAAAAATAGAAGTATTTATTTTGGAATTTGGTTGTAGCCGACTATTAATAACTTAATTGTCTTTAAGTGACCCTTGGATAAGACATGGGAGATTAAATAACTCCCCAGATCATAAACAGTATTCGACTAATTAATATTCTCTTCATCTTAATTACTTCCACCCCCACAAATGCGTGCGCACTTAAACTGATACAAGTTTCCGTTAGTACATAAATGTTGTTTATCGCGCATATCCCATTTAACAAGCTTTAGTGTTCATTTAAAACTAATTATTTTGAGTGTTAGTGATTAAGCAGCTATGAATAAAAATGTTTTTAGTTATGTTGGTTTTACAGTTGCATTTATCTTATTAATAAACTCTACAAGGTTTAAAAATTTTCAAGAAGTGTCAAAAAGTTTATAATTTTGAATTTTAGTGCCAATACCTGGAGATGGAACTGCAGAGAAAATAAAATCTGCATTAGAGTTGGTGATGCCTCCAAAAATACACCATTTTATTCTTCACTAGAAGTATGCAGATTAGTTTGCGGCGATGGCCCTGTTTGGCCAAAACCAACCGTCAAATATTCAAAATCAAATAACTTAGTTCCGGTTAATTTAGAGTGACTATAGTGACTTAACTTATGAATTACAATTAATTCCTTATTTTTTAGAAAAATGTTTTTTAAATTAGAAGGAACTGATGCAGAAAGTAAACAAGTACTAGAAGAAATGATTGAGATATTTAAGATCAATTTGAAAATGGAATGCGGATCAGACTGTAATTGCAGTTCTGAAAATGAAATGCATGTAATTATCAGAATTAATTCTGTAAATACGCTGTTGAATATGAATACTATCGAAAGTTACAAAATTTTATCTCAAGGTTAGTATTTTTAATTGATTATACTGAAATTCGCAGAAAAATTCTGCAGTGCGAAAAAATTAATAAAAAATTTATTACGTTTTTCTTCTGATTTTAATAGAAATTATTGATTGAGATATTGTAAGGTTAATGTTATAAACAATATATTGCTATTACGCGATTGTCAAAATATCTATAAGATAAGGTGCGAATAAATAATAAAAGTAAATATAACATATTACGTAAAATGTTTGGGAAAAAATAATCAAGTATTTATTCTCATTTATAAATAATAAAAATGGATTATACCACACACGATATTTATAAAATAAAATTTCCTAGAATATTCAAAATTTTAAAATTATGAATTATAAAATTTGTAGGTATTAGAATTCGTTCATACAAGTTTCATTGTAAAAATTGTAAATAATTTTTAAAAGATTATTAAAATAATTAAATTTAACTAAACCAGGTAATATATAATCACTAATCATAAATATAAGTTATCTGGTATAATTAACCTTATTACTATGGAAGATAATTCCGTTAAGTATTTGTTTGATAAATGACAATAATTAGTAATCTAAATTTATGATGATAATTTCTATACTTACGGTTCTTTGTAAATTATTAATTTGTACTTTTGTTACCTACATTTTGTTTGATAGTCTTATGAACTTTCTACAAAAAATTACCATCTCAAAGGTGTATACTGTATTCAACCCATTTAATGCGGAAATTAAAAGCTTATAATTTTATTTTCTTACTTCAAAAACACTTTAATTAAACCCGTATACAGTTAATTGCAAATGAATCTGTTACTTATAAGGTCACAGGAAATGTGTCTTGTAAGTGCTTTCTAAAATAAACAAAAGATTTGCACGATTTTAAGATTAAAAACAAGTAACTAAAGGAGATTTGACCGCTTTATGTCTTTTTCTAAGAAATGTTTTTATACCAAAACTGCTTTTTAGGAAAAACTGTGATAATATCAGCGCAAAATGTATATGGAGTAAGAAATGGTTTGGAGACGCTCTCACATTTATTTGCATCGTATAAAAATGGAACTCAAAATAATCTAGTTACAATTGATGATATTGATATCGAAGATGCACCAAAATATAGCTACCGTTCGCTATTAATTGATACTGCGAGAAATTACCTCGATGTGGAAACAATTAAAAGGCAGATTAATGGAATGGCGGCTTCAAAATTAAATGTATTACACTGGCATATAAGTGACTCCCAAAGTTTCCCTTATGTTTCTAAAAGAGTACCTAATTTATCCAAGTATAATACCAAATAACATCTTCTATATACCGCGTATAATAATTACTCAAAACTTAAATTTTAGGTTTGGTGCTGTTTCTGACACTAGTGTTTACACCCCGAAAGATATAAGTGATTTGATCAAATACGCAAAAGTTAGAGGTGTAAGAATAATTATGGAAATAGATGCTCCAGCACATGCTGGTAATGGCTGGCAATGGGGTCCAGAAGCAGGTCTTGGGAATTTGGGTGTTTGTATTAATCAAGAACCTTGGCGTTCTTTTTGTATTCAACCTCCTTGTGGCCAACTAAATCCTGTCAATAAACACACTTACAACATTCTAACTGCCTTATTTCAAGACATCGTAGAACAATTTTCACCAATTGAAATGTTCCACATGGGAGGTGATGAGGTTGACTTGAATTCCACTTATTTCAGCAAATAATTCACAATGAATTTAAGGTTTTTATTCCTTGTTGGAACTCGAGCGAAGAAATCGTTAATTATTTAAAAAGCAAAGGAAGGGGGCAAAATAAATCTGATTTTCTAGAGTTATGGAGCGAATTCCAAGATCAAGTGCTTCGAAATTTTGATCACATAATGGGACATAAGAATACATCGATTCTTCTTTGGTCCAGTGAATTAACTTCACCTGAAGTAATTGAAAATTATTTAGACAAAAATAGGTCATAATTTCATAGATTTTAAAATAAAATACTGACTCTAAGGATTTTAGGTACATTATTGAAACATGGGTACCATCTACTGATCCTCTTCCACAACGCCTTTTAGATTTGGGTTATAAATTAATTATATCGACCAAAAATGCATGGTATTTAGATCATGGATTTAGAGGAAACACGCGATATTATACTTGGAGGACTGTTTACGACAATAAACTTAATAAACATCAAAATGTTTTAGGAGGAGAGGTGACTTTTATTATACAAGCCACTAATACAAAAATTATTATATTTTTAATATTTAGGTTTGTATGTGGGGCGAAGTAGTTGATGAAAACTTAGTGGATACGCGTATATGGCCAAGAGCTGCAGCAGCTTCAGAAAGAATGTGGAGCAATCCTTCGACTGGAACAGCAGATGCCGAACCAAGAATGAATAGACATAGACAACGACTTGTTCAACGCGGAATTCAACCCGAAGCTTTGGGTCCAACGTGGTGCTATCAAAATGAAGGACAATGTTTATAAAACCTTTATTATTAAAAATCTAGTTTTTACGAAATCGATTTAATTGCGATACGCATAACGGCAATTGCGAAGTCCGCATCTTCTTTGGTGATACACATGGGTGGTTTAATTCTAAGCACCTAAAATATTTATTAACTAAACTACAACTATTAATTTATAATATTTAACTTACGTTTCCTTCTAAACCACCTTTCCCAAGCAGTAATCCTAGATCCTTACATAAATCCCAAAGTACCAAAAATCTTTTTGAACATAACGGTTCTCTGGTTTTTTGATTCTCCACCAATTCGACTCCTATCATCAAACCTTTACCCCTTACATCACCAACAATTTCAAATTCATTTCTTAATTTTTCCAACTCATTAAGCAAATAAGTTCCTACAATTTTTGAATTTTCCTGCAACTTTTCTTCTTCAATAATCTATAATTTTTATTAAAATAAATGAAAATAGTAGAATAAATTGGTTATGAATTACGTTGAGGACTTCTATACCAACTGTTGAAGCTACTGGATTTCCACCGAAAGTATTAAAATGAGATGCTGTATTTAGAGCTTCTGAAATTTCTTTAGTGGTAACAACTGCAGCTAAAGGGTATCCGTTTCCTATTCCTTTCGCCATTGTTACAATATCCGGTATTATCCCATGATTTTCAAAACCCCAAAAATGACTCCCAGTCCGCCCAAATCCAGTTTGTACTTCATCTGAAATGAACAACCCACCATTATTTTTAACGGTTTCTTGGACTGCTTTAAGGTAGCCTTTTGGGTACTGCACTGCTCCACCAACTCCTTGTATTGATTCCGCGAAAAATGCAGCTATTGAATTTTTGGGCAAGGTGTATTTAAAAAGTTCTTTAAATTGATCCAAATATTTAGTTTTAGCTTCACATTCGTTTGGATTACAATTACATTTACGATTGGTTTGAACTGGACTATCCCTACAATTAGAACCTCCCCAAATACCTCGGTATACGTCGGGATTCATGACCTAAAATATCTCATGTATTTATGGGATATGTAATGGAATAATGTAAATACATGGTGGATGTTTGGTGTCAAAGGTAGTGGGTATTTATAGGCACCAACTGCTGTTAAACCCATTGTTTGGCAGGTCATTCCGTGGTAACAATTTCTGAAGGTTACTATTTCTTGATTTTTAGTGTATAAACGAGCCATTAGTACTGCTAAATCATTCGCTTCAGAACCGCTATTTACAAAATATACAACCTAAAATTGTTTATTGTAGGTTTATAATTACCTATTAAAATAAATACCTTTAAGTCCCCTGGCATTTTTTCAGTTAATTTTGCTGCATATTCGTGCAGCTTTGGGTGATAATAGATGTTTGAAACATGCCCTAAGGTCTTCATTTGTTGGGTTACAGCTTCAGTTATTTTTCTGAAATTACTTGGTCACAAATTTTATTATAACTTTTATTGCGGCACTTACGGGTGGCAATGACCTACAGAAACAGTACAAATACCGCCGAAAAGATCGAGGTACCTTTTTCCTTCAATATCGAAAAGCCATTGTTTGTAACCCTGATTCAGCGTCAACGGCTTACTATAAATCGTTTTAATTGCAGGATTAACATTTTGGTTTCGAATTTTTTGCAACTCATTAAACGATGGACCCTTAAAATCATATAATAAGTAACAATCTAAAAATTTCATTTATATAGCATCGAAAACTCGAAAAGTGCGAAATCATTAACCAACCTCATATTTTTTTGGAATAAAATCACATTTCGGAAGACTTGGTGCTGTGCAGTAAAAAGATGTGGAAGTATTATAAATTTTAGCAGTCAGTCCTAAAATTTTTAATTGCTTTAACGAAAAATATTACCTTTTTAAAATAAAAGTGATTTCAAAACACTATTACATTTTTAATTGTTCTTACTTTTATTAAAATGGGACATGTCGTATGGAAGTTCAAATAAGCACTTAATTATAAATGTTATCACTGTTAAACGTGTTATGAGATTACGTCAACATTATTTAAAATGATAATGAAAGGAAACATTAATTCAATTCATTCCTTACATTATTTACATATTAAATTAAACGACAAATCACTCAATAAAAGTTCAAGAAAGTTTTTGATTTGCATATTAAATATTTTTATTTTCCTACAGAACTATTACAAAATAAGTATTTCCAAAAATAATAGAAAATAATGTATCTAGGTACATATGATCCATAAAAATAATAGACTACACAATTTTTATAATTTTCTACAATTTAAAGTTTTAATAGAGCTTTCAAATATTTATAAAAATTTTATTAGAGAACCGTTATAAGCTCTTTTACTCACTTTTGTCCTAAAAGTGATTATTTTATAAAATTACGTTTTTGAGTAGTAGATAAAAATATTAAAAAAGCATTTTGGGAATATTTTGTGAAAATTGCAATTTTACCTATTTCTTTTTAAGTTGTCCCTTAACTTAAGGTCGATAAATATGTACCTTGTATGTATTAACATTACAATTTCGCTTTCTAAACCTAGACGAATTATTGTTTTAAGAAAAATTTGCTTTATTATTGCGAGTCGCTCTGTAGATAATTACAATAATTTACCATAGACAACCAAACAAACAGGAAGTTAAGAGTAAATAGGAGCAACTCCAAACCCCCTAATGGAAAATTACAAACACAAACGTCAAAAGTTTAAGGTTATTTGTAATTTTCGTCGCACATTTTGAAAAGGTAAGAGTATTTTTATTTTTATAACACAATTTACTTTAAATTAACAAATGATTTTAGCGTTAACGTATGACCTAAAATTACCTACACTGGTAGCGGTATATTTAAAATGAGCGATAAGCAGCAAATGCCCAATGTTGATTTATCAAAGTTAAAACGTACTGAATTAGATTATATGAAATTGATTGAAAAAACAAACTTGGAACGTGTGCAAAAATTACAAAAACTTAGAAGAACTAACATTCTTACTGGTTCGTTGCTTGGAATTGGAGTCCTGGCAATATACAGTTATTCAATTTATGCGATTAAACAGGAACGTTTCTTGGATGATTTTGAGGAACCAGAAAAAGTCATTGAAAAGCAATAATGGCTGTATCCTCTGCTTTCGTTAGATTACCCCCTTTACCTACTATTAGAGATTTAATTCGTTTATATAAGTTACGAGCCCTAAAACAATTATCACAAAATTTTTTATTGGATGAACGAATTACAGATAAAATCGTTAAAGCTGCTGGCAATATAAGTAATAATTATATTTGTGAAGTAGGTCCTGGTCCTGGAAGTATAACAAGATCTATAATTCGAAGAAACCCAAAAAAGTTGTTTCTTGTTGAAAAAGATCCAAGATTTCTTCCTACTTTGGAATTACTAAAAGAATCTTGCAAAGATCAGGTGGATGTTGATATTGAAATTGATGATATTCGATCCTTTAATTTTGAAAGTAGATTTGAAAAGGTTTATAAATGTGATTGGTTTGAAGCTCCACCAAAAATGCACATTATTGGTATGTCAAAATTAAAATAAAGTTTATAAAATAATTCCTATTTTTGTAGGCAATCTCCCATTTAATGTTTCCACAAATTTACTTATTAGATGGATTGATGCAATATCAGAAAGAAAATCAGCATGGATTTTTGGTAGAACACCAATGACATTAACATTTCAAAAAGAAGTTGCTGAAAGAATTGTGGCACCTGTAAATCATAGCCAAAGATGCCGATTATCAGTAATTTGTCAAATGTGGACTGATGCAGATTTCAAATTTATTATACCTGGATCCGCATTTCTACCAAAACCGGATGTTGATGTTGGAGTAGTTACCATTTATCCCAAAAAGTATCCAATTGTAAAATTGCCATTCCCGTTAGTTGAAAAAGTACTTCGTTCGATTTTTAATATGAGGCAAAAAGAATGTAAACGTGGAGCTAGTAAATTATTTCCACTTGAAGAACGGGAAGACCTAAGTAATAAATGAAATGCTTCTACTAAACGTACTAATTTTTATCTTTTTAGCTTTGAAATTATTTAGTCTATCTAATGTCCGGAGTCATTTAAGGCCATTTCAATTAACCAATGATGAATTTGCAAGATTGTGTTATGCGTACAAAGCCATTTGTGATGAACAACCTGATGTTTACGATTACAACTTTAGGGCTCCTAAATTATTTTCTAAAATTTGAGTGCTTTTTAGTTTAATTTAGTTTTAATAGAGATTTAAAAAGTATTAAATTGTCTTTAATTATATAAACTGTACTTCCTATTCCTACTTTCAATTTTATTTGTAAAAAAATCTGTATTTAGGAAGTGTAATAAAATATTATTATACATACTTTATTGATGTTTGAAGAAAACAAATTACTTATTATTTATTTCAAAATTCAAAGGTGTCAATTAAATTACATGCTGAACTAAGATTGTAATGACCAAATGGCTGAAATTGTGGCCAAAACCCCTTTTTGTATTTCAATTTTAATGAAAATTTGTGTAGACATATTTTAGAGGTTAGGTTAGTTTAACAATTTCGAATTTAAAATTTTTTCCAAAATCCAAAATGACTTTTTTTTCTTAAAAATAGTTTATATTGCTAAAAATCAGTACGTGGTGACTTTTAAGGTTGCTTATTTCGATTTTGACATTTTTCCAAAAACAAAATGGCCGACTTTTTTTCTCAAAAAATAGTTCATATTGCTAAAAAATTTACGTGTGGTGATTTTTAAGGCCACTGCTTATTTCGAATATAACGTTTTTTCCAAAAAAAATAAAAAAAGGCGGATACATCAGGGATGTGGCTGTATTGTTACCAAAATTTTGCGAATAACAGAATCTTGGATACAAACAAAAGCGCAATATAATGCGCACTACCCTCACAAAATATTAAATAAAAAAGGTGGGCTTTTGTGGTGCTGATTTTAAATAAATATTATAAAGGAGGGTTCTTTTTGAATTTATAACTAATTTACTTATATCTTGGAGCAAAAGCGAGCAAGCGCATGCTCCAATGGGGACTCGAAAGGCACTTTTTAATTAAATTAATTAATTCCAATGGTGAAAATGGTCACAGGGTCTTGTAATTGTAAATGGTCATCTGAAACAATAAAAATATCCCAAAATCGAAACTTCAATTTTTGGGTTTTGGCCACGTTTGCGGTATTTTTTCTCACTGTGCGACGTGAGGCAACCACAGCAACCATTCCTTGATAAGAAATATTTCTAAATACGTCTTTATAATAACGCCAAATGTATCTCTAAATATAATTTCATCACGGTCGGTGATTACAGGGATTAAATAGCGATTTACTCGGTCCGCATTTTTTCCGAAGTATAAGCACCTTGGATTGGATTCAGATTCCAGATTCCACCTATGGACGTCGATTCCTGAAATCTCACCTTCCTCTAGCGCATGCGTCAAAATCTCACACGTGAATCTTGATTCGCCTGTGCGTGGATTCCTGATATCTCACATAGTGAATCTTAATCTCACCTTCATCGAAGCGCATGCGTCAAAATCTCACCGGCGAAACCAAATTCTTTTGGTCTGCACCAGGCGAATCAATTCGCTTCTGAGATTTTGACGCATGCGCTTCGAGGAAGGCGAGATTGAGATTCACTGTGCGAGATTTCAGGAATCCACGTCCTGGTGCAGAACAAAGGAATTTGGATTCGCTTCGAGGAAGGTGAGACACTACCCAGTAAACCAATTTATAACTTATATATAAAATACACATAGATAGCTGGTAAATTCTCCTATGTAGCTAATTTAACGTAAAATATATGTATATTTTACATATATAATATTATATTATTTTCTCTATGTAAGTAATAAGTAAAATTTATAATGTGTTATTTATATAGAATTATTTACATATACAATTCATAAGTTCGTATACTGTATATTTTATATATAAATAATTATTTATTATTAATGTAAAATATCGCCTGTGTTATTTACATTAGACATTTAATTTAAAATATACCTACATAAATTATTTACTTATATTCTTTATGCAAATAATTCATACATAAAATATAAAATAAAATAACTTATTAGAAAAATGTATGGAAGTTGGGTTAGAATTTATTTATTTTGTTATAAATAATTTTAACTACTTAATTTTTATATTTAATGTCTTTATTTTGAATATTTTTAAAGTTTAGAATTTTTTCTTAATTTTTTCTGCAAAATTGCGCTTACCAAAGAAATCCAACATTCAACACCGACATTATTAGAAAAAAGTTGAGTTATAATTTATAATTTATTTATTTTGTTAAAAATAATTTTAACTATCTTACTTATTTTTTTATATAATTGAACTTCTTTTAACTTCACTAATTTATTTTTAATTTTTTTTTATTTGTATCAAAACAAATATAATATTTATTTAATGTGGAATTGCTTTAAAACAATGTTTTTGTGTATTCATTTCATGAAGCCTCGATGGTCCAACGGTTAGGTGGCTTGATTCGACAATTTGCGACTGCAACGGCGTGGGTTCGAATCCCGCAAATCCCACTTTAAGTTTAACATGGTTGAAGTTAAGATAATATTAATTTATTATACTTGTGATTACTTACTAGAAATGGCCTGGTTGCTGCTAATTACTACATGTACCGTCCAAGCAAAAAAATTATGTTTTTTGTTTTTATTTACTTATATCTGATATATATTTTGTATATAAAAATTTACATAATTTACACATAATAACCTATCCCCAAATATGGCTGACATCCTTACATGATTTATCCCTAATTTCTCTCTAGATTTTACATAAGTTTTCTTACATGTTATATATATTTTACATATATAATACCTCTTTTGGTTTACTGGGTATGTGAGATTAGAAACAAATAATGTAATTATGGGAATTATCCATTACAATCCTTATTACAGATTTAAATTTAAAGGCCTTTAAACTTGAATGATTTGACCAGAATCTGGGTATTTGTTCAATACTTCTATTCTATTGGGAATTTCGGGTAATACCCAGATTTTGGTCAAATCATTTAAGTTTAAAAAAGACCTTTAAATTTAAATTTGTTATGTGCGGGTGGTAATGGACAATTTCCATGGTTACCTTATTATTTCTAATTGCGTTGTTCAGACCTTGAAAGAAAATGGCCTTTAATTTTGACCACAATCTGCCTATAAATAAGGTTTTTTTCTGCTTTGAGTTTTTATTGGTTTTACCAACTGCACTATAATGTTTTTAGCATTTTTTTGAGACTAAAAAATTGATTTGTAAGTACTCACACATCAATTTTACTCCACTATTAACTTTATCAAATAACCACCAGAGGTCGTATCCTAGGTGGAATAAATCGTTTGTTCAGTAATAGGTCATAGTGACGCGTTTTCTACATAGACATTATTTCTGTATACGAAAATAATCGTCATTCTTATGCAGACTTTCATCTATGATCATTGAAATCGTGAATAAAATGTGTACGAGACATGAGTGCGATTGATTTTAGTAAAGTACTAGTAGTTTACGTGACTGACTGAATACAGATTCAATCCAATTCTACCTGAAATAAGCAAGATAAACGTAGTTGTAATTTTGATCACGAATATCTGAAAATATGGGACACCCTGTATATTTATAATTATAACCACAGAATGAAAACCCATACTTAATATTTTAAATGAGCCAATCAGAATCGCTGGTTTAAGCCAATAGAAATCTGTCATGCTGTTTGACAGATGCGGTCAAATGTAATAACAATTTTTTTTGACTTTATATTTTGTTTCGTTTAATTATTATGGCTGAGGGAGATGAACCCCCAAAATTTAAAAATTATAAATCAGACTTTGACGATGGTTCTGAGACGGAAGAGCCATGTAAATTAGATTTATTAAATTTAGGTAGTGACAAAACTTCAGATACACCTGAACATACCACCCATGGGCAAGGTAAACTACATGTATGATAATTAAAAGTGATATAATTAATATATGAGCTTCAGGTTCTTCTCATGGTGAATCAACTGTAAGAAGAGAAGAAAATCCGTTTTCTTTTAAGCACTTTTTAAGAAACGACAAAAATTATCAAAATTTAGGTGCTCGACCAAAAGTTTTTTGTGAGGGACGACCCGTCAACCTTCCTGAACAGCTATCGCCAGAAACTAAGCATTCTCGAATTGGCCCTGAGTTTTCTTCAGCCTTGCCAGACTTTGTTCAAGATCATCTAGTCATCGAGCAGTGTTATTTGGGAAATAATTCCCCAAGTGGTTCAAATGCGAATATTTATAATTTGCCCGATTTTACACCAACTAGGAGCAACAATAGCAGAAGGTTGTCAGGTGAAGGTTCCAGAAATGTAGACGGCCGACGTGAAAACTCCAATAATAGTATTAATATTCCGCTTGATTTACCTATTAGACCACAAGTAGAATTTCCTTTAGACCTTCCCATAGCTGAATTGCAAACTGGAAGCCGAAGTTGCCCACCAACATCAGAGGTAATTTTCATTTGTGTCTCTCGTTCGTATGTATATCAAATAGATAACTATCTTGTGTCATATTTGGGCGTTAAAATGGTAAAACATTTACTTTTTGATCAAACTTTTAGGTTGGCAATTCGAAAAGTTTACCAGACTTCCTGGCTGACGGAGCAGTAAAAACTCAAAATAATGACTGCTTAAGTAATAATCACAGCCCTGAACGAGATGGGGATAGATTAAGACAAGAATTAGATTCAGTTACAAGACAACTTAATGAACAAATTCGAAGAAGCGATTATTTAAGTCGAGAACTTGAGGCTGCTAGAAGCAAAGAACATGAATATACTCAAAATTTAGCAAAAGCTCTAGAACAAGTGGAAGAAAATTTGGAAAGAAGCAATGTAAGTATCTCAAATAATAATGAACGTTTCTAATGTGAATTTATTTATTGTTTTACAAATTATTACATTAGTAAATTATTGGAAGTTTTAATATTACAATACTTAAATTATTTTTAATTTCAGATGAGAGCGGCTTCATCTGAAAGTACGATTTTAAAACTAAGACAAGAAGTGAAAACTTTAATGGTAATTTAATAACATATAAATTATGTGGTTTTCTTTTAAATAATATTTTTAGAATGAGATTAACATATTAAGAAGAGAAAATGATATTTTAAGAAATGGTGAAGGTGCTGCTGGAGGGCCTAGTTACAGAGTACCTTCTGAAATACAAGGACAACGTTTTGCTTATGAACTAAGGCAAGCTGCAAGCACTGCTGAACATTCTTTAAGGTAGATTAGTTTACCAGTTAATATTTGATTTTATTAAAAACATTCTAGGCAACTTCTAAGTGGAGTTGATAATCTTCGAATGCTAGCGTCTTCAGTGGAGAGCATGAGCAGAGTTGAAAGAGAGGATTCGTATCAATCAGATCCAGAAGATGATACAGGACCAGCTTTGTAAAATATCTTTTTTACTTATTTGTAAATACCTGCGTACATAATTTTATTTAGTCAGTTACAAATGAGTTGTGATTTTTTTATTAAACTTCTGGCTAGTGCTACATGATGTAAAATGTAAACATTGGCTTTTCAGTATGTTAATAAGATTTAATTACATGTTTTTGTATTCAATAAGAAATAAAAAATTAAACTTATTAAATAAGAATAATTTAATAATAAAACAATTTACACAAAAATAAATTATTATTTTTAAAATAGATACAATATTATTTACATCAAGAATTAATTTCATCCAAAATTTGTTTAAGATGAGCAATTTCTGTCTGTGTTTCAATATGTGCCATGTCTTTAGAATCTTCTTTTTTCTTTAAAGAAGTTAGGGTTTGACTTCCAACCGATTTTAAAATATTATTAAAGACTGTTTGAGTGTGGATGTCGTTAAATATCGACTCTTTTTCATATTTCTGTTCGGTTTGTGTGTATGTATTTGAACTAAAATATGAATTAAATATTAAATCAGTTTGTGTTTCGGAATTAAAAAAATTATTTGAATAAAGTTCTTCCATTGAATTGCTGGGCATAGTTTGACAACTGCTATCAGTGAATTCAAATATATCATCAGGTGTTAAAGTAAAAGTTTGTGTTCCCAAGGAGTATGTTTTATTTGAAGCAACTGGAATAGTTTGCGTTCCAATTGTTTCTCTTAAACCTTCCTCTTCATTGGACTCAATTTCTGATAAGAAAATATTACTGCGATCAATCGATTTATAAGCATTTTTGGAGAATATTTTATGCTGCTTTCGACGAGCGTGAGTCTGGAGTGTATCGTAACATGAGTAACTTGAAGAACATTCACAACAGGTAAAATCTATCCCACAGTACTCTTTATGATTATTTCTAAGAGCCTCAGTAGAAAATCCTTTATTACATTTATCACAAAATATATTCTTTTCCGAATGAACTTTTAAAAAATGTTGTTTTAAAAGCTTCAATGACTTGAAATGCTTATTTATATTATAAACGCAGCTACTTATCGGGCAGTAATATTCTCGAATTATATTCTTTGTACATTGTATCAGATTATCTTTTCTATGCGTTTTTGCTAAATGCAGATTTAAATTAGATTCCGATTTAAATACACTTGGACAACCAGTTTCGGTGCATAACAGTAAATTACAAACGGTACCTAGTTGCTCAACAGATGGGTAAATCTTTTTACATTCCATATCTTAAATTGAAAAAAGGTATAATTATTTAAATTTGTACATAAATTAAAGAATACAATAAAATTTTGAAGAATTACATTATTTTCGAATTTACTTACTGAAAATTTATTCAAGCACTTTAATTTTCTTCACCGTTTGCATAATTATTGACTGTTGATTGATTGATTCAGATTGATTTAATAATAAAGCAAATATTTTCATTTTTTAATTTTTTTTGGGCTAGGTTATACCACAGAACATTTATTAGAGAGAGAGCGCAAATAACACAAGCCATTGGCCCTTCACCAAGTGAAAAATGGATGTAGACAACCGATGTTGCATTTGGAATTTGTGCTCACGAACAGTGGCGTAGCTACAGGGGTTGCGTAGTAACCCGGCGCCAGCAAAAAATAGGCGGCTGTCCCGAAAATTGATCTAATAATAAAGAAAACAGTGGCGTATCCAAAATTTTCTTCTGAGGGGTACACTTTGTCATTGAAAAACTAACACTTCTTCTACCTTTATAGTCTTATAGAGGGTGCGAAAATGAAAAGGACAAATTTTAATTTAGTTAACATAAAATTTTGCAAAACGCTCAGGGATGAAGAGATTTATGCGTCAGTTGCATTGCAAAAAATGTCCCCCTTTAAACTAAAATTGACCTGCGAGCGTATTTTCAAAATTTGGTGTTAACTTAATTAAAATTCGCCGCTGGGTCTTGGACCACCCTGTGTATGTACAGCAATGAAAGGCTACTTTCTGAGGTAGACTGTCTTAAATAGTTCTTCAAATGTTTTAGAGTCGAAAATGTGATCTTTCTGGTGACTAAAATTTTTAATATTTAACTTAAAAATATTATGTGAATATATTACATTGTATTGTCGCACTTCTACAGTGTTACATTTCCACTAATTCAAATTTTAGGTGCCATAACTCATATTCAGCAATTAAAATTGCCAAACTACAGTCTTTTAAAACCTCCTGCAACCCCCCATCCCTCTGATTACGCCACTGAAAGAAAATAATAATAAACAAATTACCTACAATTTGAGCATTTTATGTAAACAACAGGTGTCTTTTTATTATTAAAAGAATAAAATGATTAAATTTTTTTTTCTTATTAGAATTTTGATCAAATTAAAATTTGGGGTGATATTTTTATTTTATGGTAACCTAACCATCCAATTTCATTTGTTTTTTATACAAATTTTCAAATTTATAGCATTTTCTAAAGGAACATATTAATTAGCAATCTGAAAATGTATTATTTTTTATTATGTAAAAATAAAAATCCAATATGGCGGCCTTATGAAATAAAAAAATGAATATCGCGACTTTGAATATAGGACGCCAAAAAATTTTTTTTGACATCATGTAACACAGAATAGTCAATAATTTAAATGTACCAAATTTCATTGATTTAGCAGTAATGGTTCGGAAAATATAAATTATTTTCTAAAATCATATTTTATAGTTTTTTGGCCATAACTTTGCAATGAGGCACAATACAATGTTAGTGTATATTGGGCTGCCTAAAATTCATTTCTACTCCGCACTTTTCCTCCTTGTAAGTGCAAAGTAGTAATTTCTACTCCTAGGCAGTACAAAGTGACCATAGAATCAACGAACATAAAAAGTGACATTTTAAAGCCTGTCAAACGTCACAGAAGACTGTACTTTAATGACGTTTGAAGAAAAAAATATTTTTATTGTCTGCACTACGACTCTCCCCCTCCCCTATTTAGAAGTTTCTTTTCAATGATGATAAATAGGCGCTAATCACGATTTTGCAACCCGGCGCCTTGACATCTAGTTACGCCACTGCTCACGAACTACCGTTAGTTGAAAAATTTATGGATTTTGAATGTGAAGAAGACTATAAAATCTGGATCAGCAATTATGAAAAAGAAAATCTATAATTTAAATATAAAGAAAACGTGTTTGAATTTAAATTCAATATGAGTAAATTTAAAAATTGGAATGGAAAACTATTTTGAATTTTGATTACGTCACGTGATGTCACGAGTCTAGTCTTTGAATATAAATTTCTGTGGTGGTTTTTCACTCCCCACCATTGCTAATCCAAATTTCTTTGGGATAAGTGCTTATGTAGGCTTTTTCTGTGCTTGTCCCGGTCGTCACTAATCATTAATTATTAGCGAAGTATGAAATTAAAATAATGTAATTAGTGTATAAAATAATAATTATGAAAAAAATACCAAATAACGTAAAGTATGAAAAGGTTCCCCAACATTTACTAAAAGATGTAGATGGTATTAAATCGAACTGTTTAGTAAATTCGGTAAGTTAAAACGATTAATTAAATGTTATGAATTATTTTTTGTGTTTTATAATTGATTAAAAATATTTTTTTGCGAAGGTAGGTAAATAATTATTATAGATCAATAATGCGACAATTACTAAACGACCTACAAATAATGTCAATTGACTATTATTTGATGGCTTAAGTGCTTTACATAATTTACTCCCATGGATTGCTTATGATTTAAATACTAACCAATAATTATAGTCTATATTAGCTTTTAGTTTATTTTATGGAAGATAGTTTTGTATGAAAAGAGGAGGGGATTAGGGGCCTGTTTAGTAATCTTTTTTATTTATTTTGTTTTAATTGTTTACCATGGCAACCAAATTAATTGCTTCTGATATGTAAATAGTTAGTAATAATAAAAACTATTTTATTAAAAAGGTCTTTATAGTTTGTGCCTTTAAGGTGATCATTTATAACGCTATAACTTATGAAATAATAAACTTCCTAGTTTTCTCTTTAAGTTTTAATGTGGTACACATACACCTACAAAAGGCCACATCATCATTGAATTAGTTTGTATTGTTATAGGAGCAACAAGTTTCATTTGTAATTACATTAGTATTGATTATAGGAAAATAATGAACAAATACATTTCTTGTATTAAAAAATTTCAGGGTACTAAGTGGAATAACATTAATTTTATGCTACACGCTACACATGCAAAATTTTTGTAGATCAATTTAATTTTGAAACAGCTTACAACTTAATTAAAATAATTCAAGAAGTAACTTTTTTTATACAGGGTGAATCGTTTAATTTGAGACAAATAAATATCTGAGAAACTAAAGGTTTAGAGAGTTTTAAATAAAAATTGTTTGGTTTGAAAGGGGGAGAAAAGTTAATTTTTGGTCAATTTGAGTAGTCAAGTTTTTTAAAAGAAAACTTAAAAATAATTTTGCAATTTCAAATTCTACTAAAAAAAATCAGTTTTGTCTAAATCATTTTTTTATTTTAAAGTTTTTTAATTTGAAAAAATTTTTTGGAACTTGACAAAAAATAGATAGGTTCTTTATACCGCTTTAAATCAAACAATTTTTTTCTAAATAATTTTTTGTAAAAAGCTTTAATTTCTTCAATATTTACTTGTCACAAGACTCACCCTGTATATTGAAGTTTTAAGGTAACCATTGCTTATTTTTGCTACACAGTAATTACACCCCCAAGCAGACCTAAATTGTATGGCTCGGTACAATAACAGTCCAAAGTTTTGAAATAAATGGTCCAAATAGCCGGCTGGTTCGATTATCCGATGGTCCTATTATCCGATGGTCCTATTAAGTGGAATTTACTGTATTACCTACTATTGTATTTTTTGATTTTATGAAATTTTATAGTTATACATGGTCGTTCAGATTTTTATTTTGAGAACGCTTTGTCAAATATGACTGGAATAAAAAAAAATTATAACCAAAATAATAAATACAAAGAATCTGTTGGCATAATTTTTGTTTTCCAAATCGAACTGAAAGTACCCAGAATCAGAACTAATTAAAATTTCAAATCGAAACATCAGTGTGGTATTTTTGGAAAGATCTTTTAACATGAAACATATGTATACTTTGCTGTTTTAAAAAATTTGCATTTTTTAAGTTGAAATACATCATCTTAAAAAGACCATTACCCCTATCCTCGTTTCCGGGGATAAAATATTCTATAGGAAAAAATGTGTGTTCAACCAAAATACATATTACTTTTTTGGCAAATTTCCATAGAAACTTGATGTTTTTTTATAAAATATTTTTTCCCTGATAATAAACACGTGATTTTAGAACCAATTAAAATAAGAGATTTGATTTGTCTTGTCCAATAATATGTTTATACTGAAAAATGTCAGAGATAACATTTTACAGCGATAAAAAGCTACTTGCATTTTATCAGCGAAAAATGCATATACGAACTTTTTGCTTATAGACTGCAAGTAGCTCCTGATTGGTTCTAACTTACGTGTGACTCGTATTCCTCCTTTCTTTTAGCTGCTTTAATTTTTAAGTGTCATGTGTTTCTTCCTAAAATAAACTCGAAGTTGAGCTTTCCTCTTGGATATTGTTGCTTTTAATCAACTCAAGTTTGATTGGTAATAACTATAAATAGCAATTTTTAGGTTCTAATATTTTTTTTCTGTAAAAATGCATTAATGAATGTGTCGTTTAAATTACAATGTAAATTCAAGGTAATTGTAATTCTTATGCAAATAGTTAAAGACAATTATTTATAATTATAAAATGTCAAAAAAAGATAAAATGTAAAAAATATTTTAAAGTCTGTAACTATTCAATAAATAATCATAGAAACAAGTTTTTCATGACTTTGATTATTACCGGGACAATCAAACTTTCGTTTAAAAGCAACAATATCCTATAAAAGCTAAACCTCTTATTTATTTACCTCCGAAAAAATGAGAATAGGGGTCGTTATGTAAATTAACAGTTCCATTGCTCTTGAATTGAATGCGTCATCTGCCAACAAACTTTTGTGATAGAAATTTTGATTTTGTTAAACAACGATTTTCAAAAATTCCACCTATTTTCAGGGTGTCTAACGACCTGGAAAACAGGGAAAACCTGGATTTGTCAGGGATTTTGAAAATTCTGGAAAAATCGGGGAAATGTCAGTGAATTTTTTTTTAAACCTGGAAATTTAAAATTTTTCTTAAGGTGATAGGGAGTCAAATGTTGAAAAAACGACGTACTTATCTTTCATGAATTTTTTAAATGGTTTCAAATTTGAAAGTCAAAAAAATAAAGAAATACCAAACTAAAGTAAGAATTTTACATTCATTTGCAATTTTTGTTATTTATGTATCTACAACTATTTTTGTGTAATTTTGCAAGCAAAACTTCTATATTTATATTTTTATTTTTGCAAAACCACGCTTATATAAATCTAGATACATGAAAAACAAAAATTGTATATAAAAGTACAAGTCTTACTTAAGTTCGGTATTTAAATATTTTTTTTTGTTTCCAATTCGAAACACTTTAAAAAAATTCAGGAAACATAAGTACATCGTTTTTTCAACATTTGACTCCCTATCACCTTAAGAAAAAAACATCGGTTTTTCAATATATGACTCCCTTCTTAGGTTGGGTTAGTTTGAAAATTTTCTGGAATACCTGGAAATGTCAGGGAATTTCGAATTTTAAAGTTATTAGACACCCTGTATTTTGATTCTTGCTCTTTTAGTTCCTGGTTTAAAGAGATACGTTAAGGATGGAACTTGTTTTATTTCAAAATTCTCCTTGATATTGCCATTCAGGCAAACCAAAATTGTGCCCCCCTTTCATTTTTTCAAAAAATATCGAGACATGTTTCTATTGTTTAAATTTTATTATATCAATAATAACAAATTTAAATTTACTACACCAAAAAAAAAACATAAATTAGTAAATAAAAACTTAAATTTTAAGTTGCATTCTCCGCCCATTTTTTTGAAAATTCATCATTAATATCATCAAAAATCAAATTTAAATTATTTTATGTTTAATTGATATTTATAATATCGTTAATTTCGTAAAAGTTCCTGCGATGAATGTAAATAATTTTTAATAAATTTTAATTTTGTAGACCCAGGGCCCAGCATACACCTAGATATTTATTGTGCCATTTTGACTTTACAAAGCGCAATTCTAAGAGTTATAAACAGATTTGGAATATTATTAAATTATTCGTGACAATAATATAATTTAACACTTGCAGTCTGGGCTGCCCCCCCCCCCCCCCCCCCCCAAAACGAATGTATTTTATTAAGAAATTTTTATTAAAAATTTTCACTTTATTAATTTAAAAATAGAAATAGAATAACCTTCCCCCGTCGTCACGTTTTTTGTCTTTCAACTTTTCAACTCCAAGGCGAAACTAGTCGTTTAATCTTATTTTATTTATGGTATAAGTTGGGATTTGAATCATTTTTCGCAATTTCGTCAAACTTAATTCAAAATCATCGTCAATTTATACTTATTATAAAGGTTTATTTATATCAGAGAACCGCATTTGGTATTGAGGCATCTTAAAAATTACAAATATATAACTCCGAAAGACAACGGAAAACAGTTACATATTTTCAGATTAATTTCCTGGTTATTTATAAATAATAAAACCTTTTTATTTATAAACAAAAATAATTTACCATATAGATAAAATTATGGATTTAAATACATACACTGATAAGTAATTTCACACATATTATGAAAAATATAACAATAATAAAATATTATAGCAATAAATTAAAGTAGCGTACCGTACCTGCTTTATGTTAAAAAGAAAGTTTAATTTATTTTTCGTTTCACTAAATTAAGAAATTACTTCGTTTCAAGGTTTGTGAATAAAAAATAACTAAGAATGTATTTGTATTAATCTAAACTATATTTTTTAAACTAAAATCTGTTTGTTGCAATGTGTTGTCTTTTTATTTATGTTAAATTTATTTCAATAATTATAAAAATAAGTGAAAAACAAGATGTAGGTATCTAAATGCAAATAAAATACAAAAGTTTTAATGTACTCCGTATAACAACATTATCACCAGATTACAACCTTGTAGGCAGTTGGAATTATGTTAGTAAAATTTTAATGGTCAAGTTTTGTTTTAAATTTTCTATTTCTAATCTTTATAGTTAAATATTAAAATGTAAATACAAGTAATTGTTTAAGTACCAATTAACAAATTTGAAGGGTAAAATACAAAAATCTACAATGCCAATAACTCTGATAAGAAGTGGGCTGACATATATTAATTTATTAGATTTAATTAAATACAAAAGATATAAACTAGGATGTTTTTTTTTTCAATTAATACCACAATAATGTTTTAATTTAATGTCTTAAACTGGATATAAATGTTTTTTATTTATAAGAAGTTGTATTTTACTTCAAACTTTTCAATGCATTTTAAAAAAATTGTGCTAATCATAATTAAAAACCTAGAAGTTTTTTTTAATGAATTTATCATTGCATTCTCGCAAGTTTTCCTGTTTGTACTTTAGTCAGGGTCAAATAAACTATAAAGAACCTAGTTATCATGATATATTCATAATCCTTAAAAAATCAATTTTTTTAATATTGGCTAATTAGTGGTTCTAATGTATAATAGATCTTTAAATTTTAATCTTAGATAAAAAATATAAAATAGTAATTTCAAGTATTTTTAGGTTCTAATATTTTTTTTTCTGAAAAAAGCATTAATGAATGTTTCAAAATTACAATGTAAATTCAAGGTGATTGTAATTCTTATGCAAATAGTTCAAGACAATTATTTATAATTATGAAATGGAAAAAACATTTTAAAGTCAGCAGATAATTTAAATTATCAGCAGTTTACAGTTTAAACATTCAATGATTACATATCATTAGGTAAAAAATGTAAAAAAGATCCCAGAATTTTTCAACAGCAGGGTAGTTTTGATCAAAAAGGCACCATCCATGTTATCCATTACTTTATTAATATGGGAAATATATAAAAATTTAATAATTTTTTGTTAATAACTTTTGTAGTTTTCAAGAAAATTATTAAAATTTAAAACTGGCAAAATATTTAAATCATGAAATCTTAAAAAAAAATTGAAATTTACTAATTAAACCAAAGTTTTATACTTTTTAAAAAGGGTTTTATATAAGTTTTTAGCCAAAAAAAGAATAATTTTGTTATCAATTTTGGTTTTTGAGTTCTGAACAAAAATGTATAAAATCTCATTTTTGAGTCAAATTTAGTCCAGAAATTTTAGGTTTTTAGGAAATAAGTTTCTTGAAAACTATATGGAGTACAAATACGGGTTCAAAATTTACTAAATGAATTGTATTTTACAATCATTCTAATAAAATATTTGAAAATCTTCAAACTAATCGATCAATTTACATCAAATAAATTCAAGAAAATTATTAAAATCTAAAACTTGGAAAATATTTAAATAAAAATCTTGAAATTTACTAATTAAACTTTTTTTACTTTTTGCAAAGGGCTTTAAATACGTTTTCAGCCTAAAAACTTTAGAGTGAAATTTAGTCCAGAAATTTTAGATTTTTTGAACAAAAATTAATTTCTTGAAACTATAAGGGGTACAGAATTGTGCAAAATTTAGAAATGAATTAGGCCGGATTTTGTTTTGTTGGTGAGTTTTATGAACTCGCCAAAACGTGATCATTTTCCACCAATTCGTAAATAACTTGTATATAATGATTTACATTCTTCTCTTCACCTGAATGATGACATTTTGGTGAGTTTTAGAAACAAAATCCCATCTAAGGCCGGATTTGTGCCCAAATGTCATCAAATATTTTGCAATTTTATTATGGAATGTCTAATCGACCGATTTACACCAAATTTTTTTTAAAGTACATCTAGGTACTATATGTTTCTGGTCTAAAATGTTGGTAGTTAGTAAACTTAGAAAATATTTCAATAATAAATTCTTAAAAAAATTATTCATTTTATGCCCTTCATTCAACATTTATTGCTCTTCTATATAATAGCGGAATCTTACTACTAACTACAGCAACGTACAAAAATAATATTCCATGTACTTACATAATAAGTAAAACACTTAAGTTTGTATTTAAGTATATTTTTAAACTTTTTACAGCATCCCAAAAATTAAGTAAAATTTTAAGAAATTTTTGGAGCGTTGTAAAAAGTTTAAAAATATACTTAAAACAAGAAATGATTACTTAAGCTCTTCATTTATACCTTAACGTGTTGTTTGGATTGGAAAATAAATAATATTTAATTAGATTTTTAGAATTTTGGTAAGTGCCGTTAAGCAAATGTTTTTTGTCAAACGCCTGTTATACTGCTGCCGTATGAGTATTTGCTTTGACTTCTAAAAACAAAAATATAAGAAATTGTTAGCCACAAAACTCACCTGTGTACCAAAAAAAGAAATTTTAAAAAAGCTCCACTGGAAAAAAAGTTATGACCAAAACCGCAAATATCAAGCGAATTTCAAAATCAAGCGCTTAAATTTGCCCACTATCCCCTTAAGAGCTGTAAAACAAGATTTTTTTTTAATATTTTGGCTAATATAAAATCAAAAAATCCTGCAGTAGGCAAAGTAAGCTGTTTATGGTATCGTAGTTAAACTATAAAATACAAATTTTATTTCTGTAAATTGAGTAAGTTTAATACTAAAAATATAATTTAAATGGAATCAAAAATTCTAATTCCTTATCAGAAAATCAGTTGTCAAAAATAATTATATTTTATCCTTATTTAGGTATCCAAAACTAACCTCACTAATCATTTGAAAGAAAATTATTTATTGGAGGAATAAATAGATATTTTGTAGGAGGAGGGTGAACCAACAATGTGGCTAAATACCACTGAAGCGAGTTGCCTGGGGGCTGAAGAGGTGGCAGCTAGACTTAGAGTGGATGTAAGACAAGGCTTAAGTTGGCAAGAGGCTACATACAGAAGACAATTGACTGGGTATTCAACAAAAAATACACTTATTAATTAAATTCTAAAATTATTTTGTTTTAAGGTATAATGAACTTACAGCTAAAGAAGAAGATCCTCCTTGGAAGAAATATTTAGAACAATTTAGAAATCCTTTAATTTTATTATTATTAGCTTCTGCGTTAGTTTCTGTTTGTATGAAACAATTTGATGATGCCATAAGTATTACTGTAGCTATAGTTATTGTTGTCACAGTCGCGTTTGTGCAGGAATACAGATCAGAAAAATCTTTACAGGAATTAACTAAATTAGTCCCTCCACAATGTCACTGGTAAGTTATCAAAATATTTTAATTGAGTTTTTAAATTTTTTAATATGTAAAAATTTACTGATTATTTTTATCATTTTAGTCTAAGGGAAGGATCACCTGATAGTTTTTTGGCTAGAGAATTAGTTCCTGGTGATGTGGTACTGTTAAATGTTGGTGATAGAGTTCCAGCTGACATCAGATTATATGAGACCGTGGATCTTACTATTGATGAAAGTAGTTTTACTGGTGAAACAGAACCGGCACAAAAAAGTACTCCACCAATACTGAGACCAAATGGATCACATTCTTCTAACACCAATATTGGTTTTATGGGAACTTTAGTCAGATGTGGAAGTGGGAAGGTAAATTTATTAATATTATTCTAAAAATCTTGATCCAAAAATTTTTTTTAAATATTAAAATTATATTCTAAAAAAAAATATTGAAAAAATCGTTTTTGTGTTATGAGTTACCAGAGTTATTGTTACTCACATCGTATCAAGCTTAATACTATTATTTAATGTTTTTATATTTAACAATTATTATTTCATCACATGCTCAAATAAGCCACCCTTTGTTGTTGCTTATTTGATATTCCTTAATGTAAACAGTTTATATATAACCAAATGTTTATATTAAGCCATAACATCCCTAAATATCAGCACTGTTTACATAAGAAGTTTTATTGTAAACAGATTTCTTGCACTTGATTATAAAATGTGGTGGGATCAAGAACTGACATTTAATTTCTTAGGAGTATATTTTATTTTCTACTTTAAATTAGTTGATATTAATATTAGTGTTTTATTCCAGGGAATTGTTGTTAGTACTGGAGCTAATAGTGAATTTGGAAATGTATTTAAAATGATGATGGAGGAGGAAGCTCCGAAAACACCACTTCAGAGGTCTATGGATAACTTGGGAGCTCAGTTATCAATGTATTCCTTTGGGATTATTGGTTTAATAATGTTGGTTGGGTGGATTCAAGGAAAACAAATTTTAGAAATGTTTACCATCGGTGTAAGTTTGGCTGTTGCTGCAATTCCTGAAGGTAATCAATAAAAATAATAATTAAATTTTTAATACTGTAAATTTTTTTAGGTTTACCAATTGTTGTTACTGTAACTCTTGCATTGGGAGTCATGCGAATGGCAAAACATAACGCAATAGTAAAAAAATTACCCACCGTAGAGACATTAGGTTGTGTAAATGTAATATGTTCAGATAAAACAGGGACCATAACAAGAAATGAAATGACAGCTACTGTTCTTGTTACTTCAGATGGATATATTGCCGAGTTAACAGGTGCTGGCTATAACGATCATGGCCAAGTTCTCTTACATAAATGTGATTCAGCAGATAAGGCTAGGGAAAGCGTTTGCAGACTTTTAGAAGTTGGTGCTGTTTGCAATAATGCAATTATTCAAAACGAGGTATTATTAGGACAACCAACTGAAGGAGCTCTGTTAGCTGCAGCAATGAAGCATGGCATGTATAACGTATCAGATAGATATGTTCGACTACATGAGTATCCATTCAGTTCAGAACAAAAAATGATGGCAGTTAAATGCATTCCAAGATATGATAATGACAAAAAAGAAGTTTTTTTCGTTAAGGGAGCTATCGAAAAGGTTTTGCCCAAGTGTACAAAGTATTCACAAAATGGTAATTTGCAAGCATTGAACAGCAAGAAAGAGCAAGAATTTCTTGCTGAATCTTATGAAGTTGGGCGGAAAGGCTTACGAGTTGTGGCTATGGCAAAAGGAACTACAATGCAGGATTTAGTTTTCATGGGAATGGTTGGTATTTGTGATCCTCCTAGACCATTTGTTCGAGAAAGTATTACAACGCTTTTACAATCAGGAGTTCAAGTTAAAATGGTTACTGGTGATTCTAAAGATACAGCAGTTGCAATAGGTAAATTTGCGGTATTAATAATTAATTATGTATAAGTATTATTTATGTATTTTTTTAGCTCAAATGATTGGATTAGATACATTACATTCCCAAGTACTTTCAGGAGAGCAATTAGATACTTTTAGTGAACCAGAATTAGATGCTGCAGCTCCACTTGCAACTGTCTTCTACAGGGTTTCTCCAAAAAATAAATTATCTATAGTAAAATCGTTGCAAAGAACTGGACATATTGTAGGAATGACTGGTGATGGAGTTAATGACGGAGTTGCACTGAAAGTGGCTGATATTGGAATTGCAATGGGACGTAATGGAACAGATGTATGCAAAGAAGCTGCTGATATGATCTTAGTTGATGATGATTTCCACACTATAATGTATTAAAAATTAATATTTTTATAATTTCTCCTCTAACTTAGTATTTATTTTAGATCTGCTATTGAAGAGGGAAAAAGTATATTTTATAATATAAGAAATTTCGTAAGGTTTCAACTTTCAACATCAATCGCAGCTCTTTCATTAATTGCTCTGGCAACTTTAATGGGAATTCCTAATCCCTTAAACGCTATGCAGGTAGTTATTTTAAATTAACACCTATTTTTTGCACTTCATTTCAACCTACAATAAAAAAATGATTTTTGTAAAAAATCAATAATTTTTAGATCTTATGGATTAATATAATTATGGATGGTCCACCTGCCCAAAGTTTAGGAGTTGAACCAGTTGAGAAGGATGTTGTTAAACAAAAACCTCGAAATACCAAAGAACCTATGATAACTCGAAAATTAATAATCAATGTATTTATCTCTGCATTAGTAATTATAACTGGTACATTATGGGTTTTTAAAAAAGAGGTAAATTCATTACCTTAATAGTTATTAAAATATTTTTGATTTGAATTTTTTAGATGAGTTCAGCTGGAATAACTGCAAGAGATACAACAATGACATTTACTTGTTTTGTATTCTTTGATATGTGGAATGCTTTATCTTGCAGATCTCAAACAAAAAGTATATTTTCAATTGGATTTTTCTCAAATAAAATGTTTCTTTTGGCTGTAACGCTATCTGTTGTTGGGCAACTATTGGTGGTGTATTTTCCACCATTACAACAAGTGTTTCAAACTGAAGCATTGACTTGTTGGGGTATGTTGTTGAAATGGTATGTTTAAACTTATAATGAATTTAAAATTTTTAGATATGATATTTTTAACGACACTAACATCTTCTGTTTGGGTATTATCTGAAATCAAAAAATTATTTGAGAGAATCATGGAACAAAGGGGGAAGGGCAAACGATCACCTTTGGAATATGTATGACAGTGGGGGGGGCCTAGGGCGAAAACCCGCAAAGAGTAGGTGTTCCCCTTTTCTTGCCCCCAATAGCTGTGGCCCCCATAGAATGTGCAACATTTTAAAATATTTCAAGATGATTTATTTTAAAATGCAACAAGGAAAACGATTTCACTTCAAAGCGATACAAAGGTTATTCTAAAAATTTATTGAAAAACTAGTTCATTACCTTATTCATTATAAATAATTTCATTTTGTAGCCAAAATTCAATTTTATTTTTTTTTGCACATTTTAATGGGTTTTAGTTAGCAGCGACTGAGAGCATGAAAATATTATTTATTTTGTTTATTAACTAGGTGATAATCTTCAAACTTAATTACAAGGACTGCACTGTTATTTAAGTTATTAGTATTATGATCTTAATTATTTTATTGCTATATTTGGACAAAACTGCTAGGTAATTTAAAATCATGTAGGTACACCTATTTTTAAATTTCATTTAATAGTTTTAGGTCATGAAAGCAAATTTTTACTTGAGATTTTAATTCTTAGTTAAAAAAATTGTAATTATTAGGCTTATTATGTTTATATATAGTTTAAAGAATTGGTTGTGAAAATAATTATAATTTATTATTTATTTTTAAAATTTGGTGCTTTAATAGAAGTTGCTAATTTTAATGACTTGATATTGTTCTTTTAGATTTACGACATAATTGTATTAGTAATAATCATATGCACGGCATTCATGTTTTAACTAGATTATGCACATAATGAATATAATTCAAAATCGCATCTATTATTGTTAATAAATTTTTGTTTAATGTATGAGCATAATTTGTTTTTAATTATTTAAATTACATGTTTACCATATTTTTTGTTTGGAAGTTACTAAAAGTGCATTTTAAAATTAAAGCAATTATCGAAAGATGAATTTCTTACTTCACGGTTTATTACAAGTTTATGAAGACAAATTGATGAAAATGAAACTGTAATAACGCATTTTTAAATGTTAATAAAACTGCCTCCTATTTTATGAATCAAAAATTATTTATTCAGGTTAAAAAAAATGTACCATAATTCACTACTGTTTTATATTCCATAAGAAATTTTGGGCAGGTTGGCTTAAGTCATGACGCCTCAATACCATTTGCGTTTCTCTGATGTAAACAAACCGTTCTTTTGTTTATAATTTTTACATTGGTAAATAAGTTAAAAAAAAAGGTTCTAACGCAGGTAACCAATATTATTTCTAAGGTGCTGTTATAAAAAAAATTATATTCTTTTGTACAAATCACAAAAAATGGTAATATTAATATTGTATTTACATATTTATTTTACCATTTTATGTGATTTTTACCAAAAAATATAATTTTATTTTTATAGTAACACTTTACAAATAATATTAGTTACCTGCATTAGTACCTTTTTTTGTAATTTTTTTGGTAATATAAAAATTATAAGTTATTATAATTATAAAATTTAAGACAGAACTAAACATATTCGAAAGTAGTGTAGTGGTTATCACACCAAACATGAGATTTGGAGGTCCCAAGTTCGAATCCTGGCCAAGGACATTTTTCAATAAAAATTATAAAGAAAAGAATGGTTTATTTACATCCTTTGGTATTGAGCCGTCTTAATGTAATGTGTTCAAATAAGTGTTGTATCACCAAGTAATTTTTAATATTTTAGAGGAAATGATTTGAATATCTCTTGCCAACCTGCCATTTTCAGTAGTCTTTAATTAGTGTCATTAAACCTATACGATAATAATAAATGCTCATTCGCCGAAATTAAAAGGTGGTCTTTATGTCTTAACTTAAACGATACACCAAACAATGGTTAAACGATCTATTACAAATAAACACTGCCTTGTAATGGTGGCGAATATAAGCAAAACTCTATGTATAAGTTTTATTTTGTCTAATTAATTGGGTTCGTAGGGCTGTATGAAAAGTAATTAAAATTTATTATCAGATAAATCATGCAGCCTTTAGAATAGTAAAAAAATGTACTTTAATTTTTTGTAAATATTTTAGCTAAAGTACATTTCCAGATATTTTTATTTTCCTAATTAAAAAATTTCTTGTAATAGAACTATTTAGTATTTAAAATGTAATCATTATATATTATCCTTATTATTCATTATTTATTTTAATGTTAATCTTTAATACATGCTGTGGTTTTATAAAAATTTTGTTTTCTACAAAATAGTTCTGTGATACACTTTGATGAGAAGTTGTTCTTATGTATTAATGCAGCTTGGGTAAACTATGTTTTGCCAAATTTGTTGTGCAATAAAAATTTTTACTAGTGTTTAGTGTTTTAGAGACATAAATAGCAAATAATATAGCACTTTGATTGTTTAACATTAAATTGTATAATTTTGTATTTAAATCTTCTTTATATATATTATATACATATTTATTATATTATACTGTTACTCTACGATTAAAACTGAGTGAAATATTGGACTACTACATAAAATATAACTAGGGCTCTCTTCGGTTTAATCGTGTTGTACTTTTACATGTAAATATATTATGAAACTGAAATGCTGATATTGTACTTATTAATTAATTACTAATTTTTGTGATTGAGTTTTTTACTTCTTTTAAAGTAATGTAATATTTATAAAATTAGTCAATTTAATTAATAAGTATAAGTAAACTTTGAGGGCACATACACATATACAAACACTTGAGTAAAACATAAATGTAGCATAAGAAATTTTCAACTCTCTGTAAAAATTGACTAAAGTGCATATAAGCTTTATAGGAATAAAATGTATTGCTTCAAAATTTTAATATTTTATCTGGAAATTACATTATACAAAAACTTCATCAACGTACACCTAGTGTTTTTTTACACCTTATCTGTAGTTTTAAGTTTATATTTTAGTGACATGAATTAAGCTGACCAGCGCTTAAGTTTTATGAACTATATGACATGGATTACTTAAAACGGCAGGAGGTAATGAATAATTTTTATAATAATCAAAAGAAAAACAACTAAAGCTATTTTACTTTTTGATAAATCATTTATTCATGAGAATAGCTAACTATTTTTAAAAAATAAAATGAATTTATATCAATATATAAATTTTCTGCTCCTTTAAAAATACTCTAGTAGGTATAATTGACCTCCATTTTTCGGAGGACATTGCACCTTTTTTTCTAGTAGTATTATTTTTAGAATTTTCCAAAAGATTACAAGCCGGAAATTTACAAATCATGCTAAGTTTTAGGTATTTTTAAAATTTGGCAATGTTCTAAATTTCGGAGACATGCGCTTTTGAAAACAATGGAATGGAGTGGGAAAATGGCCGCAAAGATTACGAATGTTGACCCACCATCTTCAGCCAGTTCTGATAGGTAAATTGGCATTTAAATTTTGATAGTGACTGTTTGATTTCAAGATTTATATTAAACAATGAGCCGGTGTGAAAATATTGTCGTAATTCAACCATTTTCTTCAGCTTCAAAACAACCCACGTCGTTATTAACGTACGCAACATTTCTTCATATTTATTAGGACAATTTTATTTGGTAGTTTTATAATTTAGTTTTAATCTTTTACTACCATATTATGTAGCACGTAAATTATTGCATTTATATTGTCTAGTGGACTCTAATGTTTTTGTTTTTACATGTTCCCACATGGTCCTAACCTCAAAACAGATTTTCCTAAAATTTCCCAATAGTTTTTTGTAGTTTTATCTTATTGTTTCTATTTATGGTTTATATTTTGTGTTTACGAATAATGAAACTTTTTTCGTCATTAATTTTTAGTGACGTAGTTGATGCTGACATACAAGCAGAGTTTTCTGAAGTATTTCCAGATGGAGATGGCGATGATGAAAAAAGTGGTGAATTTTATAACACCCCAGCATCCCCCATAACTGTGCCATACTGTCCAAGACCACAGTCAACAGGTAAACAACACCTTTGAACATCTTCATAAAACGAAGTAGTACCTAAATGTATTTTTAAAAATACTTGATGAAAGTCAGTCGATTAGTTTTTCCACAATAAAATTGCATGTATTTGCTAAAATTTGGGCATAAATCTGGTCCTGGAGTGTTTATTTGAAGTCTTTGAAACATTTTATTAGAATGATTAGAAAATTGAATTCATTCCTTAAATTTTGAGCCCTTGAACATTTTTGTAACCCGCATAGTTTTCGAGAAATCAACTTTTTCCTGAAAAATCTAAAATTTCTGGATTAAATTTGACTCGAAAGTGAGATTTTATATATTTTTGTTCATAAGACAAAAACCAAAATTATTCTTTTTTTGGCAGAAACCTTATTTAAAACCCTTTTTAAACATATATAAAATTTTGATTTAATTAGTAAATTTCATTATTTAAATTTTTAAAAGTTTTAGATTTTAATAATTTTCTTGTAAAGTACAAAAGTTAATTATCAACACCTAAATTTTTATTTCCCATATTAATAAAGTAATGGAGGGCGTGGTGCCTTTTTGATCTATGTTATACCCGAGGTTATACCCTGCTGATGAAAAATCCTGGAATTTTTCTTAACTTCAGTATTATAATATTAGGATATTCAGAATAAATCACGACCAGTATAACCATTGGGCCAGTGATAAGAAAATTAAGCTATCCAAATATAGGACCTCTATTTTTTATTTGAGAAGCCCTTTATGATGTGATATAGCAGAGGTTGTTTCTTTATAAATAATGACCTAGGCTACAGAAATATTTTAAACTGCAAACTGCCCCTGGAAAAATACAACAATTAAATTTAAAAAAATCTTATCTTCATGATATTTTATTTAAGATAAACTATGTTTTATCATGTTTAATAATGTTTTCAGTTACAATTAAATGTTATCTTATGAAATTCATAGAAATACATGTATAAATATTCATGTCTAATCAATGATATATGCATTAATAAAGGTCTAATTTTTATTATTATCAATAAACAATTGCAGTACGTATGCACTTTATCAACATGAGTGGCGAATGTGAATTATGTATAATGCGTATATAACACACAATTTAATATTTTTATTTTTGTAGGGTCGCAAAAATCTCCCAGGGCTAGAAGACAGAGGACTACTTCAATTAATCAGTCTTCAAAAAAGACATCTGCAGAGTCTATGATAAGAACTCCACATCGAACCATTTACACAGCAGGTCGACCACCTTGGTATAATAGTGCTGGACAACAAGTAGAGCCATTTGTTATTGGTAATTATAAAAATTACATATCACCTTCATCGACCCTCGAAATAGTTCAGTTTTGATCAGTTTTTAATTATCTTTTGTTTGAGAGGTTTTTTAATTCGAAAAAAATTCCTTAATTTCTTTTTTACCTAATGTTTCAAAAAAGTATAGATTATAGGTAAGATTTTTACCAAAGATGAAGGTGTCTGCAAAAAGTAGAATTTTCTTAAACTGGTGAGTGTTGACCCAAACCAAAAGATATCACTCTCCCTTATAAGCTATAAACATGGAAAATATAAATATTTACCAATTCAAAATTATAGGAAGTAATAAATTTTAGGAATATGTGGAGGAAGTGCATCTGGAAAAACGACTGTTGCTGCAAAAATTATAGAATATTTGGGTGTCCCTTGGGTTACACTTTTAAGCATGGATTCTTTTTACAAAGTTTTGGATGAAAAACAACATGAAATGTCTCATAGAAATGAATACAATTTTGACCATCCTGAAGCTTTTGATTTTGAACTATTACAAAGTACTATAGAAAGATTAAAAGAAGGCCGTAAAGTGGAAGTCCCAATTTACAACTTTGTAACTCATTCAAGGGAAACCAGAACAGTAAGAATAATTTATTTATAAATTTATATTAATTTTCACTTTTTATCAATTAACTATTTAATGTAAGGTTTAAAATTGTAGCTAAAAACTAAAATTAAGAAAAATTTTTAGAAAACAATGTATGGAGCAAATGTGATTATTTTTGAAGGAATTCTCACATTTTATAATAAGAGTGTTCTAAAAATGTTGGATATGAAAGTTTTTGTTGATACAGACCCGGATGTTAGACTAGCAAGACGATTAAGGAGAGATATATCTCAAAGAGGAAGAGACTTAAATGGGGTGATAAAACAATACACCAGTATGGTTCAGCCATCCTTTAACCATTACATTGCACCATCCATGGCACATGCTGATATAATTGTACCAAGAGGAGGAGAAAACGAAGTAGCAATTCAACTTATTGTACAACATGTACATACACAACTACAATTGGTAAGAAATTTGTTTTCATCATTTATTGGCGATTAATTTGTGGGAAATTTTAGAGAGGTTTCAAACTTCGAGAAGAATTGGCTCAAACTCAAAATTATTTAGGTCAACCTAGACCTGATACAGTTCGGCTTCTACCTACCACTCCTCAAATCAGGGGTTTACATACATTTATTCGTAACAAAGATACTCCTAGAGATGAATTTATATTTTACAGTAAAAGATTAATAAGACTAGTAATTGAATACACTTTATCATTAATGAATTTTGTTGAAAGAAGTGTAGAAACACCTCAAGGCGTGACGTATCATGGTGAGTTAATATATTGATTTTAAACTTCTTTTAATGAAGAATAATTAGGTAAAAGAATGGCTACAAATAAAATTTGTGGAGTTTCAATATTAAGGGCTGGAGAAACCATGGAGCAAGCTTTTTCAGATGTTTGCAAGGATATAAGAATTGGAAAAATTCTTATTCAGACTAATTTTTATACTGGTGAGCCAGAAGTATGTATTCACGATGCTAGTATTGTCAATTTCTTTCATAAATTAAATTTTAGTTATTTTATTTGCGACTTCCCAAAGATATTAAGGATTATAAAGTAATTTTAATGGATGCCACTGTTGCAACTGGGGCTGCAGCAATGATGGCCATTCGCGTTTTACTTGATCATGATGTAGCTGAAAGCAACATCTTAATTGTATCATTGCTAATGGCAGAATCTGGAGTACATTCAATAGCTTACGCATTTCCAGAAGTGCAAATAGTAACCACAGCTATTGATCCTGAAATTAATGACAAATTTTATGTTTTGCCTGGTATTGGCAATTTTGGTGATAGATATTTTGGTACAGAACCTTCTGATGAGTGATAAAAATTTTGATTTCAATCTTTTATTTATATTTTTAGTGCACAACAATTTTTTTACTTAATGATTGTATTTTAATGTTATTATTTTTACATTTTAAGTAAATGTTATAATTAATAAATGTAGGTTCCTACTGTATTGAGAGACTTAAATACAATAAAAATTCTAAAACGACTTCAAAAATTTTATTTGAACATTATCCAAAAGCAAATTACTATTTTTAAGGAAAAATTTTTAACTACGAAACTAGCTAGTGCAGTAATACTATAGTGTAATTATAATGAATAAATATAATTTTACTTCTTTAAATAAAAAATTACAATGTTATAAATTGATTTGATGTCCTCTTGCTTTTGTGCTGTCTGTGGAAAGGTGTTGATACACGAATATTTGAATGTTTGTAATAAATTACAATATGCAATTTATTTGAAAAATAAAAATTAAATTGTTAGATTTAGAAAACAAGCTTTTACTCCATTTTTTTGTAGAAAGAATAAAATTACTGATTACAATAATTATGAAAATGTGAATAAATAATACATTAAACGAGCTAATTTAAATACTTACTGCTTTACTCCTAAAAAATTTAAAATTAAACCCATTTCCTTTAATAAAAAGCAATACTATTTTAGAGGAGAATCTAAATATCGACTTAAAACAGAAGTCCAATGATCAACTCTTGAGTTTGATTGAACATTTCCACTCTCAATATTTTTCTTTATGAATTCTTCACATTCTTCAAAAGCTGCATCGGATGTTAAGAATTTAGCTCCCCATCCAGTAGAAAAGCTTATATATCTCATCTTAAAAATTTACATTAAGCATTAAATTTCTTTCAATAATAAAATTACTCACCTGGATACTTTTATTTATTTGAACATCATTTATTAATTTAATTGCCAATTTAAGTGCTTTCGCAAAATAATCGATTGTAGTAACGTACACTTCTGCTAAATCTTTTGGGTCAAATGATCCTTTATGATTTGGTAGATAAAAGTTGAGACCTCCTGAGGCAATTCCACCATTTTCAATTATAGTTCTGAACATTAAAGTAATATCAGAAATATTTTTTAATGGTTCTTTAATATCAATTGAACCAAGACATCCAAATCTACAAAATAATTAAATGTGGATCCGAGGAGAGTTATAAGATAAGAGCAATTTTACTAACACATTTGATAAATAAATATCATGTCCAAATCCTACATTTAGTTTAAAATGGCGATCATAATTAAAATGTTTTAATAAAGCTAAAGTATTGGAAAGATTATTGCAGTATTTAAAATCTTTTTGAATTTTATTTGATGTTTGCATCAGCAATTGTCCACGAAATCCTATTCGATCTCTTTGGTCAATAATTAATTTTAAAAATCTTCCGTAATGTTTAATTTCCTTCGATAAATCAGTATTGATAATATTTTCATAACCCTCTTGATCTCCACTAAATAAAAAGCCTTCGGAATTCAATTTATGTGCAATGTCAAGTGCTCTTTTTACTTGATATCCAGCGTAAGCTACAACACTTGCATCTGAATTAGTAGCTGCTCCATTCCAATACCTTAAAATTTTGATATAATGAAAATTAAAACCAATTAGAAATTTATAAGAAAAATATTTTGATGTAATTTTTATAAGGTCTGCCTGTTTTACAAACAGGAATTTTCTCTCGCTTGCACTTATGAACGGGTCCTATACCTGCAGTGTGTAAAACTGCAATAGAAAATCCTGTTTGCAAAACTCTCAGACCATACCTAGGACTATTTTTGAAGTCCACACCAATCCACAGGGGTCTAATTCCAGTTTTCTGCTGGTATTCATTTATAACTTCAACAACTTGATCAAAATTAGTCTGGGTTTCTTCAAAAGTATCTCCTTCTGGTGCAATATCTTTATCATAAGCAGTCCAAAATTTTACGCCAATTTTTATACATAACTCAAACATTGCTCTTATGCTTTTTTTATAATTCTCAACAGTTTGATTGCTATCGCTCCAAGGTCTTTGAACACACCCTGGATAAGGGGTAAAACCCTGACCCAAGAATATGCTTGGTCTTAACCAATCTTCGAAAGGTTTACCCTGTATTCTTTCAGATGAATTGTAGTAGCGATAGTAAAGTTGATCATCTGTACTGTACGCATTATCTGGTTTATATTCAACTCTTCCCATTCCTAAATTTATAAAATGAATCAATCTGATGATATTTTATCAGAAATTTAAGTTCAAAATGAATCAGCAATTATTAACCATTTTAGATATTTTTTACTTGATTAATCATTGAATTTTAAAATAAAATATTTGTTATAATTAAAAATCTTACCCTGAAAATTTTCTGTAGATTCAGTAGTTCTGGCAGCAGCCTCCCTAGTGGTCTTTTGGCGCTTTACATTAGCTGGAGCGTACATGTTTTCACTTAGAAATAAACTTTAATGAATAAAATATTAGATTAGAATTTTGGTTTATATAGCTTTACTTGTACTAGGTAACCGGATACATAAAAATCTTCAATTCTTTAAATTCAGGAAGCATAAAATCTTCATGGCCTGATAAATTATTGTCATTGTGGTATCGTATTACGAATAAATATATGAGATGAGTTGTAATTAATATATGGTAGTCACTATGATAGTAAAGGTAACAATTTGATTGATAAAACAATTACAATTATTCATTTATTAGAGAACAATCCAAAATATTCTTAAAAGTAATGATACAAAAAGTATAATAAGAGAATACTTTAAGAATTTATCAGAATTATCAGCGTCTTTTATCTTCTGCAAACCAGAAACTTCACCTAATTTCATAGGTTTCGTTAGACCAGGCATCACCAATTTATCGATGGGTTCACCAATCATTGAAAACTTTGATATTTGGGTAATTTTAACAGTTACTAATTTACCCATAAATTTTTCCTTCATTGGCACCAACACTTGCTCATAATATTTATTATGTGCTACATAAAACTTTTTGTCATGAGAAACTTCAGTAACAAGTACTTCATACACTTCATTCTTTCTATTTGTGTAAGGTTCATAACTATAAAACAAATCCGTTAACTTTTTCGTTCTGGTTTTTACTTCATTTGCTGGTATCCTAGGTAATAATGCTGCTGGTGTTCCAGGTCGGGGGAAGAACTGATTAATAAAAAGACTAGGAAATTTGTACTTTGCACAAAGAGATAAAGTTTCTTCAAAGTCAGCATCAGTTTCCGTAGGAAATCCACAAATAATATCCGTCGCTATTGTTATTCCATCAACCCTATAAATAAAATCTATTTTAGTCTGATCAATTTTATTATTTAAAATTATGGTAAATTAAGTTAAAGATTCTTCAGAGTTGAAAATTTAAACCAAAATATTAATAATATTTAATATTAATTTTAAACCAACAAAATTGAAAAATGATGTAATAATTGTCTGCAAAATTTCATATTAAACCAATGATTAAAATACAAATTTTAATTTAAAAAATTATAATATTTGAACCAGCTATAAGTTTTCTAAATTACCAGAGGTGTTCTTTAATTACCTTTTTTGCAAATAGTTGACAACTTCTTCAAAATCCTTCCTGCAATATTCTCTTTTCATGTCACCCAATACAGAATCACTGCCAGATTGAACAGGTACATGAAGAAAACTATAAACTCGAGGATGAGCCATAATTTTGGATATTTCCTCCAAATGTTCCAATATGTAAGGAGGATTTGTCATCCCCAATCTCAACCTGCATCCCTCTGGTATAACTTCAACCAATTTCCAAAGTAGTTCTGGAAGGCTTGTACCAATATCTCTTCCATAGGTCCCCGTATCTTCGGATGTAAGCCAAATTTCCACAACTCCTTCTTCAAACGCCTGTATAGCCCGTGCAACAATTTCATCTGGTGGATAGCTACCCAAATCTCCTCTAGCATGTTTTGTTTTACAGTAAGTACATTGATTAAGGCATCCTGTATTAATAGCAATTATTTCAATTAAAGGGTTTCTTCTAACTTTAGGAAGTAGCAATGGTGCACCACCAATTTTCTTCCCATTTTCCTTTTTTGTGCCCATTAATTTAACAGTGTTACCTTTCAGGGTTTCTTCTACAACTTCAACCACCCTATCAATCTGTTGAACACCAACAATACTTAAATTTTGAAGGAATTTTGATTTAGGAGCTCCTTGAGGAACACATCCTGCTAAAACTATATGCTTGCCTTCTTTTTTACCTTTCTCTATCTCATTACGAAAGTGATCTTCTGCAGGATTCTTTACTGTACAACTATTTAGCAACCATAAATTCGCTTTACTTTTATCATCTGTTAACTTATAACCATATGCCGCAAGTAATCCCGCCATGTATTCAGAATCGGAATTATTATGAGCACATCCCCAAGTTTTAAGGTAAACTGTTTGAGTACCAGGAACGTCTGAGTTTACTACTGGATCAGGATCTGAGTCATTTGATGCTACATTTTTCTTTTTTGCTTTGACTTTAATCGTCTTACGATTTGCATACCTTTCTTTCGGTGTTATATCATAAGCTGTTATTAAATCTTCAATATCGTCAATAATTTCATTGCACGCCATGAGTCCTAAATTAAAATCTACTTATTCGTATATAAATTAAGTTTGTATTTTTAATGAAATTCGATATTCCTTAATTAACCTCGAAATATAACCTCTCACGTTTCTGATGTTTGGCATGTGTCAAATTTTGACAGGTGTCAAATTAAAAACATTGTTCTATGAAGTTCTATGATTTTTTTAATGGCCGCTCTTTCGTCATTTCCGGCTACGAAGTGCTACGACATTTCTTGAGACTTGATTGGAGCACCCAGAAAACGACCCCTCCAAAAAAAGTTTGCTCATGGCTGACGTCAACTACCAAATTCACTTTTGTTGCATCTTTAGAAAGGTAAGGTTCTTATATTAAATCTTTAATCATCCCGTTAATTTGTAACTTTTTTTCGGATTTCACCATTTTATTATAATAAGTTACATGTATTCTGTTAGTTAATATCAATATTTTAATTTTAATTCTTATTGTATAATTGCACATTGATAAAGTTCAGTAAGCACCAGACCACGTGGTCTAAGATATAAATTTTAATATAATGCTTTAAATTTAAATAAATTCATGTGTTCATTTTGGAAATTCTATTTTGGTACTAAGCTATTTTGTTTTCTAAAATCAAAAATATAAATTCGGTACTCACATTTTAATATGATGATACAAAAACGTCTGATGGTCTCGAGTTTTGAGAGTCATAATAAAACTCATTCCAGCAAAAGGATTATAAAGAGGCATTTGTCTGATTTCATGAAACTAATTCAGTTTACTTGATGCTTTAAAATAGCATATAACATCGTTTATTTTAATTTCAGTTGACAATAATCGGCTAAAATGTATTTGCGAGGAGTAGATTCCTTAATGGAGTTTGCATGCATTGAAGCTGTTAAATGGAATGGAAATGAAGCATGGACCTCCTTTTGAACATGAACATTGTAAGTTTAATTTCTATTTGATGGTCTAAATTTCAAAACGGTTGGATAAAATTAATGGGAAGGTCAATTTTCTAAAGTTGACGGTCCATATAAACTTAAATTTTATAAACTTGTGCATAAGAAATTTGTAATTAATATGATGATCGTTTATCGCCCCAGTCTTAATCTTTTATGTGGATTGATATTTCTGATTAAGCTCAACTAATCATAATAGTTTCTGTAAAATTAGAGTAGTTATTAAATTGTTATGTTTTTAAGGTTTGAGGATGGATATTTACGAAGGAGATTCACTTGAGGCAGAGACGGATTTACAATTTTGCCGCTCATAGTCTATGAATTTTGCTGCCGCCCCTAAAATGGAGGATCATTCATTTTGTGGGACAAATCCAGCCGACTTAAGAACAAATGGAAATTAAGGTGAGATGGAAATATTTATTTATTATAAATTCTTGATTATCATGATGATTTAGTTATCGCCCCAGTCAGATTTGTTATGTTGATTGATAGTATTCTGAAATTTTTATATAAAATCATTGTAAACTTTTATGTTATAAAATTTTTAATTGTGATATTTTGTTGCAGATTTCAACCAAGGGCTTCGGTTTGGAACTCATTTCAATTACAGTTAAATGACAATTTATGGTAAGTTTAACAATATTAAAATTGATTTTTTATTTATATCATTTCTCATCACGTTTTTGACATTATATGCCATCGGAGGTATGCAATGTTGTGAACGTGTTGTAATCTTTCAAATAATATGTTATGATGATTCATTAGTCTCGTTCGTATGAACAAATTGTGATTATACTTCAAATTTTGTCTGAAATTTATCTAAATTCTTGAAACGTTTTATTGGTAAAATATTGTTCTTACAGTTGTTTAAATTTCAGATTGAAAATCATGTTTCTAAATTACAAGGAATGAATCTGCTTAAAATTAACAATTGTAAGTAAAATTTTTCAATATTCATCAAATATGAATCAAATTAATGAAAAAACAATGTTGTTTAAAAAAGAACTCTTGCGATACTTTACATGATGGTACATGACAAGCATATGTCTTAATAACTATGTTGAAACTTTTCCTTACTGATAATAAAAAATAAGCTATATTAAAATTATTTAAATTACGATGATTATTAATGCCCGATCTCTTTATTTGCAGTTCCTGTTAAACTGTGACAACTCGAACCCAATGAGGTACTGGAAACATCTAACTTCACCAGATGTAAGTAATTTAGTAAAAAAATTAATTACCTATACGACTGTCTACCTCAAACATCAAAGAATTGTACACCAGTAATAGATCGTTTTTCCATTTTTTGAGTTTAAGGGGTAAGGAGCTAATTTCTGTGAACGGGAACACTAGCTTTTTATGATGATTTATTTAGACAAGCATATGACTGAATCTATTTTTGTTGAAATTTTTACACTGAAAATTGCTTAGAAAAAAAATTGTTAATAAATATTAATTTGACTAATTATTTTTTCTTTAGTTTCAGGCTTTGAAAGAACCCAAAATTTTTCTTCTTAAATTAAATGCAATGGTAAGCTTACTTTTTATTATTTTAATTAACGAAATAATATAATGATGAAAATAATTACCGTATGAATATTATGATTTAAATAATGGCTGTTTAACATCTGAATATTACTAACACAACTTTATAATTCCTGTTATTAAAAAATCGATTTTAAAATGATTTTTCTTATTTCAGATGAGCATCAAAGTTTGGAGAGAAATCAGTTCAGTTTCCTCGATCAAGACATAATAGGTAATGTCTATTCTTTAATAATGTTTATAATTTAAAGCTCAGTTTAAATGATGATCTACATTTTCAGTTATCCCTGTCATAACAGTTTTGATGAGAAACTTGTACTGAACTTTAACATAATATCCCCAATTTTATTTTTGTTAGTGTGAAACAATATGTAATAAATTATTTTGCATTTCAGATACCACCCACTGCATTCAGAGTTGGTGATCGCATTGGAATTTCAGAAGAAAAATTGTAAGTGGAATTTTTAATAACATTTTAAAACTCGTAAGCCTGTATTCAACAACCGTGATGAAAAATTTAGAGGCTTTTTTTCTTTATAGGAAATATTCCTTTAACATTAGCAACATCTCTAAAATTTTCATCACGCTCACTGAATACAGGTTATAGTTTTTCTTAAGATGTGATCAACTGCTTTTCTTTTACACAGTCTTTCACATCTTTATTAAAAACATCAATTATTTTATGATGATCAAATTTATACGCTATTATGATTATTTATGATTACAAGACTTGCCCTCACTGAAGTTTTAATTCATAACTTTTACTTATATTAGATATGGTTACAAAAATTCTAATATTAAATTTTCTTATTGCAGTATTATTGTCAAGTCCAAGGAATTCACTAAATTACGAAGATGCAGAAGCAAAGGTAAGTTTTCACATACTTTTTGTAACTCCGATAATTTTTAAATCTTAATATGATGGTTTAATATACGCTATGAATTGAATGATTTTATTTCCAATACTGATTCTAACATTTTATTCTAATTACATTTTAATTTTTATTTTCGTTTATAATGTTCCTTTTTTTTTTGTTTATAGATTCAAACCTATCAATTGAATCTACAAAATTAACTAATTAGGTAATTTTTTAATATTATAACTAAATTAAATCCTTCTTTCCAATGTGACTAATGGTATAATTTTCCACAATTTCACGGAAGGTATAAAATATTTGTAAAAACAACCAATTTTGTATTTTCATATACAAAGTTTAGTTTTTACAAGACATTTCAAATATCGTATAAAGCATGTTTGACTTTGTTTCAACAAATCAACTTTGATGAAACAGCAGAAACATTCTGAGCTAATTTTTAAACAATATTCATATTCTCAAGTAAATAAAAATTAGTTATGCATATTATTTGCTTGCATGACTTTTAAATTTAGTAAATATTTTCTAGATTATGTATTCATGTTTGTAATTTCAAAATTCTTTATTTTCAGTTATGTCTACAGCTTCAAAAACAGTGTCGAACCATTTTAGAGAGCAACTCATTTTCAGGTAGATACGATATACTTTATTTAAAGACTATTTTTTGTTTTTGCTTAATACTAACATGATGTTAATATTCGACCCAGTCAATATGAAAGCATAATGATTTGTATTGAATCCTGACATTAATTTTACCTATTTAATTTATTATTTAAATAATAAATGTATTAATATTAAGTATTTTGTTTCAGAAATGGCATTTGGAAATGTTTCTACGTAGATGAAATAGATATATTAGTGTATTCTCTTATTTCTTAATAAAATATAATTTTTTTAAAAGAATTGACTTTAGTTTAAATGAACCTTTATGTAAAATAATGACTGTGTAAATCTAGATGTGCATATCAATGGGAACTTCGGATAAAATTAAGACGTTACTTTTTAACACTTAATTTAACCAAAGTCCAAGATTTACAAGGACTAGTGAATACGTACCATTTAAGTGCCAAAATCAAACTCTAGGAAAGAACTAAAAACTTGGTAAAGCTTTAAATGTTGAGAAAATGTAATTACTATAAGTTTTTCGTTGTTTTCTCCCACTTTGATTTTAGCACTTGTACATATTTGCATAAGTACTAGATAATTACAAATTAATATTTAAATGAAAATAACGACTCAGAATTATAAAACAAAACATTTTATTTTCATAAACTTCAATCTACCTATAAAACAATTTCACTTTGTTCTTCATTTTTTAAAAGCTAGCAGCCAATTTCCTAATACATCTGCCATCACCTCTGAACTATTTAAACAAAACGCATGTGACATATTTTTCTTGCAAATTTCGCCTTTAATTTCTGGAAAGTCGCGTTTTAGTTTTTGGAAATACTCTGGTGGTCCCCATCCATCAGTAGCACCAAAATAAACAGTAATTTTATCTAAGTTTTCTTTAATTGCCTCATTTTCTCTATTTTTAAGCATGATCATTTCATCATCCGCCATAAAAAATACATTTGTTAAAGATTTCGGGTGCATAAATTGGCAAATTGTATCAATATTTGCGGTTTTGACTCGAGCAATCAATGCATAAATTAATATACAGACGTATTGTATGTAATAAGGCAGAAATGTGAAAAATGACACCATTGCTATTGCCAAGAATATTATTGGTTGAATCAATCTCGTGTAAAATTTTCCATTTGGTGTATCTGCGATATCTTCTAAAGTAGGAAACAATAAATAGCTGTGTACCACTTGCGAAGAAAATTCTTGATTCTTTAAAAGTTGGCTTATAATGTATGTTCCTACTGAATGGCCCACTAGGTAAAGTCGAGCATTTTTGGGAACATATTTTTTCATAAATTCAATCTGAAATAAAAAAAAAACAGTTTTAAACTATTTTAATTAATAAAACTGGTTTGTGCATTTTTAATGCTTCAATGACTTCCTAAAATTTCTGCATTCCTTTTGATAAGATATCTTCAATAACAGACCGAAAAATACAAATTATATATTTATGACTAATGAAGGAAAATCTTATCTGGCTATTCAGAAAGAATAAATAATTTAATCAGCATAATAAGTTAGTGACTCCAATAATATTGTGTTGGTTGCATTGTTATATTTTATATCTCATTATTTTTGGGTTTAAAACTTGTTGAACTTAGCAATTTGTTAATGATATAATTAAAAAAAATAATTTATGGTGTATTATTATTACATTGCATATAAATTCTAAATAAAAAACACTTAATTACTTATTTTATCGTGACGGTAAATATGTAGTTGGTTATCAACACGTACAAAAGAAAACAATTAATTGAAATGATTTTCCAATTCCCCAAAGTAAGGATTATGAATTATTGTTGTTGCTCAGCAATTTTAAGATCGCCGATTGTGTTTCATAGTAAACATGAAAGTTACGTAAATTTCTACTTATTTACTTAAATAGCCAATAAAGTATTTATTAAACCTTACATGATATCTGATATAATTAATGAAAATAACTTGAAATAATTGAGAAAAACACGAGCAAAAATTTTGCTTACTATAATTGGTTAAATAATAAAACATTTGCATTTACTAAATTCTGTAAAATACAATAGTTTTGATTTATAACTTTATTTTATTCTACACTCTGGTACATGTAAAGTTGCTCCCAGTTGGAAGTAGGACAAAGAATACGCGATCCTGATTACTTTTGTCCTACTTTCAGCTGGGACCAACTGTACATGACCCAAATATTAAAAATATGGTGGTTAATATATTGCGCCACTTTTCGCTTTTACTTTCTTTGGTATTTATTTTCTCAATAATATTAATTAAATAAATAACTTTTGATCTCCATTACTTTTATTTTCAATCATAATCTTATCAGTTATAGTAATGACAACAACAATATAATGTATTATTGATAAATGGCCATAATTTTCGAATTACATATATTTTGTATTCAAAAGAAAATTTGAATTTTTTTATCTTTTATTTACAAAATACTATAAGAATATTAATTTAAAAGGTTTCCTGAAATTTTACAAATTGATAAATTAAAAAAAATATAATTTCGAATTTTTTTAGCCACATGAATTTTTTTGAATTTTAATGTTAGTACCAACTTTCACCGCCATATTATAGTAGCGCTCAATACAAAATATTATATGAAATTTTAAAATTAAACAATAAATTATTGATTAATATTAAGTGCAGGCTAATAAAATTAAACAATATTTTTACCTTATGTTTGACTTGGCCCTCCAAATTATACAGATGTTTGTTACTTTTCAAAGGGGGCAATTTTTCATTTTCTGGTATTTCATGACCGGCGTGACCAACAATCCACACTGGCCATTCCAGCTTTTCATGAAGTTTTTCTAGAAAATCTTTATAAAAAGGACAAAATCCAGGATTTCCAGGAATAAATATAACTAATTCTTTTACGCCTGAATTGTCATCTTCAATCCATGGACCAAAAGTCCCGATATTTGTTGGAACACCGTTAATATTTACAAACGATGATTTCATTTTCAGACTTCGGACTGTGCTTTTTAATTAATTTCTCCGCTTATAAACAAAAATTTTGCATCATAGACCTAAATTTTAAGAGACACACTATTGACTATTAACTTAGGTGTACACATTAATGAAATTAAAATTGAGTCTGGTTTACAATTGACGGAACGGATATACGAAACGATTACTGACGATTACAAAAAAAAGAGATAAAACATCAGAGTTCCCTCTGTGAGTGAGTGAATGAGTGACCATGCAATTTGCTTTTTTCATGCTCACTCACAGAGAACTCGGATGTTTTATCTCTCTTTTTGTAATCGTTTTGTATCCGTTCCGTTAATTGTAGACCACGCTATACACGGTTTTCAAAAATGATTGATACTGATGTTGACATTGCATGGTAGGAAAATTAAGTTTCCCACAGTTGGCTAGACTGAAATGAATACGTTGTGGGCCGGGCGCGATTATGTCGTCGACGAGACTAGGACATACTCTTATTTTTTCATGTAAAGGAAAAGGACAGAATGATGAATGTCGTCGACGAAACGATCTCGACCAGCCCAAGAATAAGGCTGCAGATTTAAATTTGAATGAAAATTAACAGGTACACCAACTTATCAAGTTTAAAATCACAACAGAGTATGGTTGGTTGCATAGTTGCGGTATCAATCTTTTTTGCATTCACCGGTCCGAGGTCGGGTCGCCAACGCGCACGCAGATCGCGTGGCCGGTCGTCGGGGCCGCCTTTTTTTTTGGCCGGGGCCCGGGCGAGAAGGACGCGCGCGGCCCGGAAAACCCGCGCGCACTGTAGTTTATTTTTAAACTTCCAGGTAATGTGATTTGTTTGTTCGTAATTTAATACTTGTATTTTTTCAAACTTATAAAAATAATCAAAATAGGGTAATCAATATTTTTTTTATAACGTGTACTAAGGTCTAGTGATTTTAACCTCTATAGTCGATGTCAATAATGAAATGACAGATGACATAATTACGTCAAAATTTTAATCGTGTCAAAAGTTTCCCATGTGTTTAGCCGCTTTTGTAAAATATTTGAAAATATTATTATAGCAATAAAATAATTGAACAAAATGCCACCGAAAAAAGCACCTGCTCCCAGCAAGAAAAATGAGCAAAAGAAAAAAGAGAAAGTTATAGAGGTACAGTATTTTTTGCAACAAATTTCCAAACAAAAGCTGTGATTTTGGCTGAAATTTTTATAAACGGCATTAATTATTAAACTCAGAATCCTGTATTTAACTTAGCTTAACATTATATTTACAAATATATCCTTTATTCACATGTAATTAAAATCTTACCTTTTTTTACCTGATATGAATTTCTAAAGGCTGTTTTAGACGGGCACATTTCTTACAACAAATCTTACGTAAGATTTGTTGTAAGAAATTTATGTTACAAATAAAATAGAACAGGTTCTATTTTGGCCACAATTTTGACACAAATTGTGTTTATGTTAAAATTTTCTGTATTACACGACCACAAATTTCTTATAACAAATGTTACATAAGATTTGTTGTAAGAAATGTGCCCGTCTAAAACAGCCTTAAAGGAGTGGGGATTTAAAATTACATTTTACAAAAAAAATAAATCTAAATTACACAATAGAGCTTAACTTATCTCCTCGAAAGATGAGGTAAAATACAGGGTGTTTCATATTTTGACTGATTTAAACCAAAATTAATTTTAGTAGCACGAAAAAGTGTATTTTTGTTGTTGTTAGATTCCAATTTTCTTGGAAAGATGAATTTACTTTAAAAATGGCTTTTAGGATAAAACTTTCGGATTAAAAAATAAAAAAGGAGCAAAACAGCAAAAGTTTATACAGCAAGTTGAAAAACAAGTTAAAACTGGGGGACATCATCCTGCAAGTGGAGACACAAAAAAATTGGAAAAAGAAAAGAAACTTCAAGATGCCAAAGAATTGGCTATGCTCTTTAGACCAGTACAAAGTCAAAAAGTTGAAAAAGGTAAATACAACTTTATCCATTCAGATTATTATTTTATTAAAACTTAATATTAATTACTGATTTATTATGTAATATTTAAGGTGCTGATCCGAAATCGATAATATGTGCATTTTTCAAACAAGGCCAATGTACAAAAGGTAACAAATGCAAGTTCTCTCATGATTTAACGATTGAAAGAAAAGCAGAAAAAAGATCACTGTATTTTGACATGCGTGATGATGATGATAAAAATGAAACGATGGAAAATTGGGATGAAGAAAAATTGAAGGAAGTTATTGAGAAAAAGCATGGTGGAAAAGATAAAAAAATGCCGACCACTGAAATTGTAAGAATTACTAATGCACACTTAATTATGACTTAAATTTTTCTTTCATAGATATGTAAGCACTTTTTGGAAGCTGTTGAAAAATCTAAATACGGATGGTTTTGGGAATGTCCTGCTGGAGCAACTTGCTTTTATAGACATGCACTCCCACCTGGATTTGTATTGAAAAAAGACAAAAAGAAAGATGATAAGAAAAGTGATATTTCACTGGAGGATTTAATTGAAAAAGAAAGAGCAGCTTTGGGATCCAATCAAACGAGAATTACATTGGAAAGCTTTATTGCATGGAAAAAGAGGAAAATCCAGGAGAAGAAAGACAATGCTGAAAAGGAAGAAGAAAAGAAACGAAGTGATTATAAAGCGGGTAGACAAGTTGGATTATCAGGAAGGGAAATGTTTAGTTTTAACCCTGAATTGGCGATGGATAATGATATGGAGGATGGTGATGAAGCTTTCGATTCATATGCTTATGCTGAAGACAATGAAGAACAGATTATTTATAAAGAACTGAATCTAGATTTGATTGAATTAGAAGCACAAGAGGTAATTATTTAATTTGCCGTAACTTGTGCCAATATTTTACTATTTTAATTTTAGGTTGATGGTACGGGGACAGTAGCAGTAGAAGACAGATTAAAATCCAATGACTTGTGTAATGGTGTTTCCAATGAACCTACAAGTGTTCCTATAAACGAAAACCTTTTCTTAGAAGAAGATTTAGAAGCCTTAGATGATGAGCTCAATGACCTAGACTTGGAAGAATAATCATATAATTAAGTATAAAAAAAATAATTCTGTAAATTTAGGAATTCCCAAGTAATAATGGGCTAAAATAATTTTTTGACAGTTGTAACTACCTAACTCTATTGTGATCTATTTATAATTTTAAATGATTTAACAACGTAAACCACAAACACTCAAGAATTAAGGCAATATTTTAATTGGGTTTTCAATTTAAAAAAATCCTGTCTTTTTACTAAAAAAATGTTACAAACTGAACCATAATTTATATTTATTTACAAATTCGGATCAAAATTTCACTTGCCTATTGTTTTTTTTTTGTTTTAGAAACTGCTTATTTCTATTTCTGTAAGTCAAAGAGCTTTCCTGTTTTGATCCTCTTTTTTTGAATCTAAACTTACATTTTTATTAATACAGTTTTTGAATTTATGTTTTTTTATTAATTATTACCCTTCTTCCTTTACTTAATTGTGTACTTTGATAACTTTTCTGAGTAAAGTTGGAGCAATTCCGTGCAAATCTGTAGTCCTTACAGGAAAAACCTGTAAGGTTTGTTATGTTGTAATAGACGGTTTCCATGGTTACCTTATAGATATTTCTTGTAAGGGCTTACAGATTTGCACAGAATTGCACCATAAGTCAGAGCGTAGATGGTAAATCTAAGTGTTTTATTTAAAAATCGGTCTGTGCGCTTTTGGTCATAAGTTTTTTATGTTGATGATATGTACATCTTTTTTTGGTGTACTAATAATATGTATCTTATCGCTATTAATTGTTGCAACTTTTGCTTTGTGGAATAAACTAAAAAATTTTAAGGCAGCAACAAAGACAGTACTTCGTAAAAAGTGAGTGTATTTTTCTAAACCCCAGAAATATAATTAAAGCAAAACAAAGAGGCCAGTTAAAGGCATTTTCTCCAAAGTTGAACAAAAAATGTTGTCAGTGTTTTTTTAAATTTTTGAAAACATTCAAAGTCCTGCACTTTTTGTTGCTCCCTTAAATTTGTTTTGGTTTACCCCCAAAGACAAAAAATAATAGCTGCAAGACTTGAATACAACAAAAAAAAAGAAATATTAAAAAAACTTTTGGGTGAAAATTGCGATTATGACTAAAAATAGAAGTATCAACCGGATTTCAAAATTATCTTATTAAATTTGCCGACTATCCTAATACAAAATATAGAATGCTTTTTTTGTATGTTTTGAGGTAGACTATGTAACTGGTTATGGTCTGTCATTCGGCTTTCAGCATATCGTAGAAAAAATTGGAAACTTTTACTTTCAAAAAAACACCTATGATTTATTATTTACAGCTTAAATAAAACTCATACAACATATACCGATGCGTTAAATCGAAAAAGTTTATGCTTTATACTGATGCTTTAAATAATAAATCTATTTGTATTTTGGTGATGTAGTTATAAGGTATTTGGATGCATTTTAAACACAATTTTTGACACTGAAAAGTACCGAATATCCTCCATTTATAGCGTCCTCTATTCGCGATTTCGGCGATAAGATACGACCTCTGGTGGTCATTTGTAAAGCTAGAAGGTGTGCAATAAATAAAAACCTATTTATGTGTGGGTACTTATATAAATCAATTTCTTAGTCACAAAAACACGCGGACTAACAATGTGTAACATATGCTCGGATTCGTATTTTAATTATCTTTCAGATGGTGTTAATAACTTTTCTATGCAAGTCCGAAAACTTGTTTTATGACCCATTTAATTAAAGAGTAACGCTCCGTCAAGTCATATTTTAATTTCAAATTTCGTCATTAAAACCGCACGGACTTACTACGAGTAAGATACCCTCATATTCGTATTCTAACTGTCTTTCAGACGATGTTGATAACATTTTTATGCATGTCCGAAAACTCGTTTTATGAAGTATTTAATTAAAGCGTGAAAAAGAGTAACGCATCTTTCAAGTCAAATTTTAATTGCAAATTTCTTCATTAAAACCGCACGAACTAACTATACATTACATACCCTCGGATTCGTATTTTAATTGTCTTTTAGACGGTGCTATAGCTTTCTTTATGCATTAGGAAAAAAATGAGTTTTTGTGTAAATTATTAATGCATTTTTTAGTTTATGTCGAAAGGGGGCATTTTTTTTTTAAAGGACCTTATCGTTTTCCTATGTGTTTTTGAGCAAACATGAAAAATAAGTTAAACCTACAAAAATTAACTAAAATACCCCCAATATTAATAATATTTCCAATTTCTTCAATAAATATGAATTATAAATACATTTATGAGATTTTACATTATTTAAAAAAATATTTATTAACACGACAACAGCGGATTTTAAAATTCAAATTTTGACAAGTAGTGTCAGATAAATTTTAATTACCTTTCATTTACGTTTAAATTGAAAGCAAATGACACTTAAAACTAATAGGGTGTTTTCCTTGTGGAACCTATGTTAATTATCGAATACAATCGCCAAAAGGATTAACCTGATGGTAGATACAAATGACCTTTATTATAAGGCACTTTAGAACAATGGTTACTGTTACAAACAAGAAGTAATGCCCGGGCTAACAAATTCGTACGCGCTTTACAAAGGTATCTGGCGACTGACTCACTGTGACTCACACTGGATTGTAATGTTTCCCACATTGGGTGTTATTGTCATGCGCACACATTGCTTGCGTTCATACGTTTATTTATAAAAACAGCTAAAACCGGCGCGTACACATAAAAAGAAATGAGGTACGCGCTCATGTAACATACTGGAATGAAACATTCTAGCAAAGGAGAAATAACTTGCCGAATGTCGTAAACAGTATCTTGCCTACTTGATAGGAGGTGCTTAGAAGTGCCAGAGAGTGTCCTACAAAAATAGATGGAATTTACAAGCCCTTTTGCCGCCACCGAGGTCCCTTATCGGTTCTACTTTTTACTAATAATTATTGTGCATTTATTTTGGACGTTTCGTTTGAGAGGTAATAATTTCAATGTTGCCAGACTGTGCAATAAAGTCTTACGATAACCTGTAAAAGATATTTTATTTTTAATTGACGACGTAATATTACAAATCTTATTACAACTATTAAAACTATAGCCATTGAATTTACAGTAAAAGTTTCAGAGCTCCAGCGAACTGGAAAAGTCATTTTTTATCAAATATTTTAAAAATTGCAAAAAAACGACAACTGTGTAAAAATTTTTTAATTGTAAAAAATATATTCTTAAATTATAAGTTTATTTGAATAAAATAAATACTTAAAAATTAATTTCTAATCAAGTCATAACAAATATGTACTTAATTGTATAATTTTTATACTATTAAAGTCAATAAATCATAGTAAATAAATAGCATAGGCAACCAAACTACTTTGTTTGTTAGAAACACCGAGGAAAACACTAGCATCGTTGTCTAATTGTGCAAAAATTAATTAATTTCAATTGCGTTTTTTGGCGAAAGCGGTCTCCTAAAGAACGAAATATTTTACACTATTGTATATTTATTTCTTATTTATATGTGGCATAAGTTTCATTCTTGTACAAAATGCTCCCAAAACCCGATAAGGTCCTTTTATAGGCTAAATCAAACGGACTAACTTTGTGTTATATGCCGTTTTATTCGTCTTTAAGTGTATTATTTAGTGGTATAGTTTTTATTTTGTAATGTTTTTAAAATCCATCTTAAAAGGGGGTTCGAAAGTAAGCAGTTTTTTAATAAATTTCATTGTTTTGATGTTACTTTATTATAAATTTCTAGGGAGAAATTAGGCAATTATAGACGGACTAACTATGAATTTTGTACCGTTGTATCACTCTCTTGAAATGATATTTGCGATTTTCAATTCATTTGGATGAAACTTGACCGTGAAAACTTATTGCTGGAATAGTTATTGCTAATCTATTCCTCCATTTTTTACAAAATTTATGTCAAAACAGCGCCATCTATACGTAGTCGAAATTCCCATTCGTAGTTTAAATTCCCAGCTTTTCGATCGCTCGGTATATAATTTCTGAATTAAATTCGACTTTTTACTCTTCCAAATGTGAAGTCTATGGTAGCTGTCAAGTTTGGCTCGTGGTCATGCGCAGAAGAAGTGTTAATAATTTTGTAAAAAAATCAGATGTGGATGGACGGGGAAAGGAGAAAAGTGGAAAGGGAAGAAAGGGCTGGCGGCTTGGGTTCATATTAATTCATTTACTAAAAGTTTTATTAAAAACGGCAGGAAGAATTCATTACGAATGGTAATTAACCCATTTATTCAATATCCGTTAATTAGTAATAACTAGCTTTATAACATGTACTTGAAGTATTTATTTATTTGCATCCTTGCTTTAGGCTTTTAAATCTTAACAAATTGTAAAAACGTGAGAAAAATGGACCTGGCAGAAACAATGAAAAATGTTTTGGCCAAAGGAATTCAGCAAGCATCCGTTAATGATCTGCCTTCATCTACAAATGTAGGATTCCCAAGCCAAAGCTATGTTACAGAGAAGATTTATATGTTATTACAATTATATCTTCAAAACAAAGGATGGAACCCTTCGGTAGAGCTTTTACAATGTTTTACGGAACTAAAGGAGTCGTCTATGTTGCCAAGTGCAGCCTATTTACAGTAAGTTATTTTTCTTTTGTTTTTACCGAGTTCGTAAAATATATGCTGTCGAACCACTGGTATCTGTTAACATTAATGTATAATTTATATTTGTTAATTAATACGATAAATCCACAAACATGGTGACGTATAAATTGTTAGAACGAAAATCCTTTTCAAGTCAAAAGGTGTTAGAATCGAAACTTTAAAGAACTGTAAAATGTTCGAATCAAAAAACTGCAGAATGAAAGTTAGAAACTAAAAGTTTTTGAAGTGAAATCATTTGAACGAAAATTGATAGAATTTATTGCAGTACTCTCTTTTATGCTTGCGTTCTCTCACATAAGAGGATACCAAAGAAAATTCAATTAATCTTTATACTACTGTGTTTCATTCGAATTGACTGATAGGTTTTCGGTTCTAACACTTTTGTTTCTAACAACTTTTATTTTGACGTTTTTTGATTTAACACATTATATCATTCTAAAGATCATGATTTTAACAAATTTACAGAGCATCCACAAAAATCACTTGGTGATTTGGTTACCACCCGTGGCTGCGGTGCTACTCCCAAAGCTATTTATTATGTAAAAATACATTCACAATCAAAATGTATTTTTTGTATCTATTTTATTGTTTAGAATTTTATATGATGATCCTCCGAGGTGAGTGCTTGAGAGCCACTTGGACAACTTGTAGGCACTCGCACAATGATTTTATAAGCTTTGATCTTATCTGAAAATTAAATAATTTATTAATGTTTAATTTAATGTGTAATCTTACATATATTTACAAAAGCAATGTGTTGTTGCAGAATGATGGCTAGCAGAGTTGCTTTAGATTCTCAAGGCCGACTAATTTTAAGAGAAAATGGTAAAATAATTCTTCCTTTTGAACATTTTGCTAATGCAGTTATGCTGAAACATATGAATGGGCCACATGGATTACATCTTGGCGTGGAAGCTACAGTCCGAGCAGTAAGTTAGGTTTTGTAATATGATAGAGTGTACTGATTAACTCATGCTAAAGTAGAAAACCCCTTTTTTTAATGTACAATATCAAAATCGTAGAATTTACAAGATACTATAAGTAGTCTATTTTGTGAACACCTTGATAACGAAAAAATTTCTGTCTACATATTTTTTGTATTTGATAGGTTATGGATTCTTATACCATTGGCCGAGATCAATTTGGTATGGAGAAGGAGTTCATAATAGAAGTAGTACAAAATTGTCCAAATCCAGCATGTAGATTCTACAAGAATCAAATGGAAATCACGCAGAAAACCTTCCAACATTTAGCAAATCCTAGTTATTTACCGGAAACTCAAGCAAATAATTCAGAACTTAGAAACGCTGGTTTTAATTCCGAATTTCCCATTCCCATTCCTCCAAACATCAATTCTCACATGGGATTAAATGCGGTAGATTTAACAGGGCAGACAAGTTTGGATAATAAATCAAGTTCATCTTTGATGGATAGGCCTAAATCTGTAGCACCCAGCCAACAACAAATAACAGCTGCTTTAATTCAACAACAAAATCGAGTAATTGCACAACAAAATATAGAAAAGTTAAATGCCAATTTAGAAAAACAAAGGCAACAATTGCAACTGCAGCAACAAATTGATTTAGCTAAAAGTCAAAAACACTTTGATGTACCCTTAGAACATAAATTAACTGACTTTTTAAGAGCAAATATTGAGAGTTTGGAGGGGTTGTCGTCTTCAAATAAAGACCTTCTTGCTTTACATAATGGCGCATGGGCAAATAATGGATCTAATGAAGATAAACGAGCTTCTGAAGGTGGGCAGGAAAAAATAGTTAGGGCCTTTGGTGAAGTCATGAAGAATATGGCTCGAATGAAAACATATGTTCGACCAGCCATGTGCAAACCTTATGGAAAACAGTCGGAAGCATTACAAAAAAGTAAGTATTGTTTAATTGTTATTATTAATTTTTCTTATTTTTATTAGGTACTTGTTAAGTTTAAATAATATTAGGTTTTTAAAATGTTAGCTTTATCACAAGTATATTTTTTAGCTTTGGTTGATACAATCCAGCTAATTCAATCATTAAGAAGTTTTTTACCACCCCCTCATATTCAAGTAAGTTCCTGGAAAAATGAAGATAAGCATCGCTATGAAGAAACATAAATATTTATACTCATTTTATTATTTGTATTATTTTATAGTAGGAAGTTTAAAATATTTTCTGGCTTATAAGCAGTCAATGGATCAATTTTTAGCAGTTTCTATTATCTTTTAATTTGCTTTAGATGAAAATTTACAGTGAATTGGGTTTCAGTTTTATAAACTTCAGTGCAATATTAATCAGGCAAATGTTAGAGTAGAATATTTTTTTTAGAAATAGAGTTAGGTTAAATATTAAATTTTGTATATTTATGCATTAATCCTTTAGCAAGTAACTTGTAATATTTGAGCCGTTAATTTTGATAGTGAGATAAGTTCACTTTTCAATATTTCTAGATATTTAATGTTTTGCAATATCAATGCCATTGAAATACAGTTGACAATTTAAAACAACAGTAACAAATTTGTACTGATATTGAGTCGATTTTTATTTTAAATGATGTGGCAATCGGGCACAAAAAATCAACTACAATGAAAATACTGGTAGCATTAGAAGATGATTTTTTTTTAACTTATATTTTATATTAAGCTGTAATCATTTAACCATGTAATTTGTTTCATTATTAATGTATATTTTATACTTTCCAGTAAGTGTTAAATATATTTTAAATGATTAATCTCAATATGTAATAAGACGTAACATTAACTCATTTTTTACCAAATTGGACTTATCTCACTTTCAAAATCAACGGCTCATTTATTGAAATTGACTGATAGTTCATTGCTAAAGGATTCACAAATTAATAAGGTCGATAGCAAATACTGTAATTATTCTAGATTGGATTAAAATATTATAAACAAATTTTAGAAACTGCTTAAAATTGATGCTTAAACCAATATCCTTGTAAAGGATGTAAATTTTATAAAACACCGTGCAATATTTATATACATTTATAAAAAAGGGAAAGATATAATTTTTTAAAGCCTATATGACAAACCAAATTTTTATTTTATTTTTGTGATAGAAAAGTACTTACGTTATTATTTTATTAATATTTGAAAAATGTATTCCTATTAGGTTAATTATTTAAGAGAATGTATTTTATTTTAAAATTGAATAGAATGGTTGTAAACAAAATTAAGGCCAGATAAAGTAGAAATTTTTTTAGGTCCAAATTTCTAGTCAAAGCGAGTTAAATTCAAAATTAACTGTGATAATGCAATCGGCCATGACATTTCGAATAAGGAAAATAGTGTTTTGAACGCTCTTTTTTGTTTAATTATTGAACATATCATAATTATTTCTTAATTTATTGCATCGAGAAAAGATCTGAGCCAGTATAAACACAACTCATGTAAGACTGTCTGAAATTGTATTGTTAGATTAATAATCTTAGATTATAAGTTGGTATGTTAAAATAATTATCAAAGGCTATAAATAATCTCCATACTCTTGCCCCGTTTTATACAACAGATTGCTTTTGGTTTATATTTTTAGCTTACTTTATTTTATATGGTGCAGTAACAGTTTTATTTATTTTTTAGATATTGTCTTATGTAAGATTGGCTCTTTTTTGTGCAATCAATAAAGGTATTATAGTAATAAATTGTTTATCAATTTTATTCCAAATTCTATTTTTAAAACCGAATTACTTTTTTATTTACATAAATATTTTTATAAAATTTTGTACAATCGTGTGTGGCGCTATTATTTATCATTGGTACAATACTCGCCGGAAAATTCCAAGAAAAACTCGAGAAAATCGTCGATTTCTTTAATTATTTTGCATATTATTCACCTTTTTGGGCCTATAGTTGGAAGAAACTTAATAACTTTTTTATTTTTATAAATATTTTTACAAAATTTTGTACAATCGTGTATAGTATCATTTATCAGTGTTACAATTTTCCAAGAAAAACTTCAGAAAATCGTCGATTTCTTGAACTATTTTGTATATTATTCACCTTTTTGGGACTTTAGTTGGAAAAAACTTTTTCATCTTTATAAAAATTTTTATAAAATCTTGTACAATCGTGTATAGTACTATTATTTATCAGTGTTACAATTTTCGGCGGAAAATTCCAAGAAAAACTTGAGAAAATCGTCGTTTTCTTGAATTATTTTGTATTTTATTCACATTTTTGGGACTTTATTTGGAAAAAAATTAATAACTTTTTAATTTTTATAAACAATTTTGCAAAATTTTGTACAAACGTGTATGGTACTATCATTTATTAGTGTTACAATTTTCGCCGAAAAATTCCAAGAAAAACTTGAGAAAATCTTGTATTTCTTGAATTATTTTGTATTTTATTCACCTTTTTGGGACTTTAGTTGGAAAAAACTTAATAACTTTTTTATTTTTATTAAAAATATTACAGAATTTTGTACAATCGTGTATGGTACTATCATTTATCACAGTGTTACAATTGTCGACGAGAAATTCCAAGGTAAAGTTCAGAAAATCGTCGATTTCTTGAATTATTTTGTATTTTAATCACGTTTGTGGGACTTTAGTTGGAAAAAACTTAATTCACTACTTACTTTTTTATTTTTATAAATATTTTTACAAAATTTTGTGCAATCGTGTTCGGTGTACTATCAGTCGTACATTTTTCGACGGAAAATTCCAAGGAAAACCTTAAAAATTGATGAATTGTTTTAAGATTTTTGAAACTTTCAGCCACAAATAACTTATTAAGAACTTTTTTATTTTTATAAAAAAAATACACAATTTTGTACAAGCATGTATGGAAAAATGCCGAAAGAATAAAGCTAAATAAACCCAATCTCAGTTGATAAAGAGTTTGGTTTTAAAGGGCCACTAATAGACATGTTTATTTAATTTAAGTTTTTTTTATAAAATAATTCGGCTTTTTTGTATCGACATTTTGTAATTTTTTTCCTTTTCAGCATTTTATCATATAGTGTCTTGTCGAATTCGGCCATTTTTCAATCGACCCTTTGTTCTATTTAACGTTCGGCCATTTGTCCAAGTCGGCGTTTTATCGTTTGGCTTTTTTATTACGGTCATTTTAGACCTATTTTGTTATTTGTTTTGGCCTTTTCAAAGAGCCAAAACGTAGAAATGTAACTTATGTTAAAATATAAAAATAAATGTATTCAATATGTATGATATTTTCATGGAAGTTTTGTTTTTCATGGCACAAATTTTCTTATTTTTTATCGCACGATATTGGGCCCCTTAGCTCGTCGACCCTTAAGCATTGCTTATAGGTAGTTACGCCACTGCTAATATAGGTTGATCCACAGAATAATAATATCCTCATCATGCATCATGTGACAAATACGACTGAAGCAGCTTTTCTTTCGCTAGGAACCATTAATAGGTTTGTTCCGACAATGAGTTTTCTGACCGTGACGATACCATAATAGTCTGGATCAATTTTTTTGCGCTTGTTGGAACGGTTTTATGCATATGCGATAGGCATGTCGCATGTCAGTTTAACCAGTATCTGCTTTTTACCGAGATGATGGTAGCGAACACGATCCCATGACAGTTTGGTTGGAACACAAATTTGGAGCGTCTTACTTACCGTCACGTCTCTGATGGAACGCTTCTTAATTATTGCGCAAGACACCGTGATCGTCAATGTACGGTTTTTAGAGCTGTTGGAACGAACCTATTGTACTATTCAAAACCAATACAAAAATGAGAGAACTACACTTTATACCACGCCGAAAAAAGCAAAATCAAGACAATAAACTTCCCCACTCGCTTATGTCTCTTATCATTAGACCAAAACAGTGGCGCGTTATCATAAAGGCAAAATAGGCAATTCCCTAAGGCCTCTGACAAGGGAGGGGCCTCTAAATAAATTCAAAAATAAATTAATATTATTTTCCTCAATACAGTCTAACACGAATATAACGAAAAGATCCAGATGCATATTTTAGTTCCAATAAATTTCAATTCAAAAATTCACGGTTATTACGAGTCTTTTCACGGATATATCGAGTAAATATTTTTTCGGGGAATTTCGTTAATTCCCTTTTAATGGGATTTTCCATTCATAAAATTTATATTGCCACCCCTGAGATTCGAACATGTTCAATTAGTATAGTTTCACCGCCTAATAAATGGATATCGTCTGGACTAAAGACAAGCAAACAGTTTCGCTCACTCTCATGTACATTTGAAAACCCGTAAGCCCATGTACATGTATAAAAAATAAAATAAAAAAGTATTTCGAACATATTCTTGTTTTTTCTTTTGAATTTGGACAAAGTCAAGAATCAGATTCCAGAGTTACCCACTCTTGGTTTGAAACCTTGTAAATTTCGAATTAGAATAATAGCAAGTCAATATCTTTTCACGGTTATAATGATTAACGGTTATAACGAGTAAAAATCGTCGTCATTTCATGCTCGTTATAACCGAGTTCGACTGAAATTTCAAAATCCTTCTTAACAATATCAATATTTTAGGGCCTCAAAATTGCCTAAGGCTTCATAAAGACATAACGTACCAATGGACCAAAATAGTAAATATTTTTGTGCAAAACTAGGACAAGTTCAGGATTTCTTCGATTTTTTCCAGCTAATATAGTACTTTGGTATTTTCTTGATAAAGTTCATAAGGCCTATAAAATACATCAACAAGCTCTTGAATTGGACCGAGTACTACATCAATCTATCAGAGATACTCAAAATATTGGACTTCAATTGTTTAATATGTTATGGTTTTAAAATACTAAACTTCTTAATTTGTAAAGTTGCTCCCAGTTCGAAGTAGGACAAAGAATACACGATCGTGATTACTTTTGTCCTACTTCCAACTGGGACCAACTGTACGTGAAACTAAAAAAAATTGAAAAAAGTAAGTTTTAACTTTTAATTTTTGTATAAATTTAATCTTCTTAAATGGTTTTAGGAAATAGCAAGAATTTTGTAGTGGAATAGTAATAAATGGTTTAATTTTGTCTCAGATATTTATCAGCAGTTTGTATCTTCTTAAATTAAGAGATACGTTGGTTGCCTAAGATTCAGTTCGATTTTTAGAACAGAACAGCGCCAGCGGTTAAAGTATATCCGAAAAAATGTTTGAATAGTAAAAATTTATTTATTGGCATTTGTAAACGAAAATTTAACAAATGGTCATTAAAATTGAATTCATTTTTCATATACAATTCATTATGACAATATTGTCCATCCAGAGCCAGAGGACCGAAAACTAAAATACTCTGCCTTTAATATTTCTGTTTTTTCAAGAAAATGATACTGAATATTGTACATTTTTTTTTAGATTTTATATTTCTTTAATCATGTAATTTTAGCCTTGCCCCACCTTCTAGAAGTTAATTTGAAATTCTTTTCATAATAAAAATAAACAAAAATTGGTAAGTTTAATGAAACTTTCTAATTTAAGATAAGTAGATTTAAGTAACATGCTTCCCAATCAGCGTTTGAGCTGTTAATTAACTCGTATAAAATCGTGCATTTTTAATCACCATGCCATGTACACGTATCACGTCTGAATACTATTTTAAAGTAAAGCACACAAAAATGAAAGCGACGTTTTAATTTCACGATTGCACGTTTTAATCGCCTCACGGATTATTTCGACAAAAGAAATAAGACTTCAGTGTAGGAGGAAACCACAAAGTGAAAGTTTTCACTACATTTATCAAATAGTTATTTAATGTTTTCACAAATAAATGTATAATATTAGAAACTCCAAAAACTGATACACACTATTGGCGATTCAAATTAATATTTCCCGCGCAAATGTATGGTTGGTTACATATTCTAGTGACGTCACGTCAGTGACAAAATAAATAAAAATTTAAACCTGGAAACAAATAATCAAACGCATTTAATAATACAAAGTAAATTAGGTAAGTTGACGTTATTTACTTGACTATAACAGACGTTAACAAACGTTAAACGCTAAATTCGCCTGCGCAACTATCACGGACGTGACGTCATTTCATAGTTCCGCTTAGCTAGAATCGCCAATATTAGGCTATAAAATTCCCTTGGCCTTTCTTTTTTTGTTTTGTAATTTTTTGTTACTGTTTTTGTTTTCAATTTTTGAAAATTATTTTGTTCTTGTTATTTTTCCCAATATTTCGGTATATAAAATTTCTTAAGAGCATCTTGGAGATAATAACAAGGAATAGAAAATCCATCCCACTTTTCTGGAGCTTCTTCGCAAATTATGACCAATTAACTGATAATTAATGCGAATCCCTAGAGGGCGCGCGAGTTTGGGAGGAAAAATTGTGAAAAATCATGAAATCGAGCATTAGTTCTGCAGTCATAACTCAAGTTTCCCTCGTTAGATTTTCAATTTTTTTTCAGATTTATAATCTAAATTGAATAAGTTACATCCTGCCAGAGAGTTACCTTCTGCAACCTTGCACAAAATTAATTAGAGGGGTCCAAAGTTAAGGTACTTTTAGATCATATATATTTTTTTTGTCATTCTCCAATTATTTTTCCTTCTGGCAAAAATTAAAGAAATGACTTTTAAATCATCCACAAAAAAAATTATACAAAAATGTTGTTCGTACTAGCTTTTATGGCTGCAGAACTAAACCACTATATTTTCCGTTTAGGAAATTGTTCTTAAGAACGTTTTTTGTAAGAAATATCCTTTGACCAAAATTGCCCTAACACTTTGTTGATCATTTTAAAAATCAGGACCCCTTTGGGTGGGGTTGTGAAATGAAATAACTTCATATTTCGTGAGTCAGAGCCACGTTCGTAATGAAATTCCGCACTCTCTGAATCTAATAAAGTGCAAGCACCCGTAAGGAACACTGTCATTCCTTGTATAACAAATATTCATTAGAGATTCCCCTTGCATAGGGGATGCAATATCAGTTCGTTCATCGCTCGCCGGTTGGTCGCCCCCAGTTTAATAAATGTGTCTAATGAATCGACGGCCTTGTTAATTTGATTGGTGTGCCATCCGTCACGGTCACAACGTCTGGGAATCAATTTCAGACAGAATTAATATAAGTTATAAAACAATCCGAAAGACCACTCTTCTAAAAACCATCCGAATTTAAATCCTAAGGTTATTTCAGCAAAAAACGGTATAAATGGAAAGATTAATAATTAATATTCATTATGGATCCAAGCAGAACGTCACATCCGCACTAATTATAATTTATGATAAAATTGATCTACCTAGGGTCGCACCACGTCCTAGTTTTACGAATCACTGAGGTGAAGTGCCGATCGTGTGTTGCTCTAAAGCGTAAAATCGGAATAATTGTAATACTTAAAACAATCACTTCAACCGGAAGGAAGGGCTGGTGTGTAACGTTAATTATAGAAAGGATGTATTATTTACGTTACTTTAATAACAGTTTTCATACTTCAAAGGAAACGTTAGAAATTACTAGGTCTTTTAATTTTTCAAAAAGAGCAAAATTAAAATTTTCATTTTTCACCTTTTATTTGATTTTTGTACGATCTAACAATTTACAAAGAGCTCAAACCTAACTTGGTTCCCAAAAAGCCAAAAAATTATCTAAATTTACAAAATTGAAGAAAAAACATACATGCATAATTTAAAGATTCAATATTTTATGGAGCAAGGTTACCTACTTACTATACTTAGTATAATTAGGAGTATGATTTACCTATCAGACCAGAACTGAAGAAACAACCCCAGAAAACTTAACAAATTGAAGACTTATTATTTTATTTGCTTCTACTTCTACCAAATTAGAGACTATACAAATTACAAAAATTTATTAAAAACTGAAATCATCTAGACTACTTTTAGTTTCAGTGGCGATTTAACTTATTTAAAGTATTTGTTGTAGGTATTTTAGATTATTTTATTGTTAATTTTTTGTTTCTATGTGCGCAAACATTTTCGGCCAGATGGCCCAAGTGCTGTGTAGTAATGGATAAAACAATGGTGGTGCATGTAGAGGTGACAGTTGGCCGCTAAAACGTACCAACATGGCCATATGTGTACATACAAGTAAATATGTAGATCCACTCCTAGAAAATTTAATAAACGACAGAAGGCTTCAACAGTCGCTGATGCACTTTATCTAAAAATTACCTATATAAAAATCAATTTTGGACATAAGTTTGAATAATTTATAAATAATCACATAATTGCATCAAATTTACTTTTTCTTTGGAAGCTATTTTTACAAAATTATTACATTTATTTTTTAAGTATAGGTAATGATTTTCTTGTATTTTTGAAATATGGGTTGTATTTTGTACTGGAATGTTGGTATTCGGCACGTTTCAAAAATTCTCACAGAAAAATTCTCAAACGGTTCAACAATACTTTTTGAAAATAACACGTAAAATCTTTTCTAAAATATTGCCTAGACACCTGTAAGGTATGTTATGGGGTAGGGCGCCACCACCCGCTAAGAAATACAATAACCCCGTCTATGAAGCGGCCAGCAACCTTTATAGACATTTACAGCCACCGATGCAGGTGTCTTTATGGTCATTCATTATTCACAATCTTCAACAACCAGTCATATACTTGCCTATATTGGTATGTAATGGTACGTCGTCGGCAGATTATAACTACAGGATGTTGTGATCTATTGGTAGGCTTTTAAAGTTAATACTAGGAAATGCTTGCTTGTGATAAGAAATTATGGCTGTAAAAGCATTTTTCAATAAAGAGATAAAATGTACTAAATGAAGGTACTTACAGGTAAATGCTTACTGAAGAAATCAGTCAATGGTCATGTACTTTAAGTTCTTCAAAGGTTTATTTCTCCTGTTTTATAGAAATCTTTGAGTGGATTATTGCCAGCAATAAAGATTAAAAATGCCTTAATCAAGATCCAACTTGATTGCCTGAAAATCTGTACATTATGTAAGAATTTAATTACAACGAAATATAAATTCATGGTGTTAGAAATCAAAATATTATTGTACATAAAAAAAAATATTCATTGTCTACCATCTCGAAAACTCTTTTCTTCAGTCTGCTTAATAATATCTGAAGAAGTAGAAGGCAAATTTTTGTACCAATATTGAATTCTTCAAGAATAAGGGTTTTTTTTATAGAGTTTTATGAGATCCTTTTTATTTTCATGATAAGGATACGCAAGTTTCAAAATGTAAGGTTTTTCTATCTTTCACGGTTTCTTGGTTAACTTTTAGATCTTGCATTCATAAAAATTTCTTTCCAAAAATTCATAAGAAAAATCAACCTATAGTTTTTAGCATTTTCAATCACTGAATGCATAAAGTCAGGATTAAGATTCCATGTAAGAATGACTGGACTCTAAAACTGTATGTTTTATATCTTCAACGGTAGGATGGTTATGAACATAATGTAGAAGAGTTTCTCTTTTGGCCCTCACAAATATCCACAATGATTTATAATACTTCAAAACCGATTTCATTCGGACCTCTTTTACTATCAAATGCATTCCAACATTAGCATTAACGAAAAATTGCCATTGGCCAGGATGTGGAGGGTCCCAGGTTCAAATCATGGCCAAGAACAATTTTTCAATATTTCCTTTACTTAAAAAGTAAGAACTCTTTGCATTTTTTTTTAGCATTAACCGTTGTTATTTCCCTCCTTCGTAAATTGTTAAGTGTTAAGTTATAGAGGGAAAATTATCCAGTATCTATAATAGAACTGCCCTATATCTGGTGGAGGTAATTGAAGAATACTCTGAAAATCGAGAATAATTCATTAAACGATTAAAAGCTATCGTCTTTATTGGTTCTTCTTTTTCTATACCTTTTTACCAAGTTTCTTTTCTACCAAGATGCTGTTTGTAAGGTTGGAGTAAATTCGGACGCTAATTTTTGCACTTCTGAAAAAAATGAAGGTAGAAATGGGTGTTAACCTTAGGAAGGTTGAAAAAGTATGCTGTAGATTTAGAAAAAAATCTTGAATTTTGCTACTTTCATTTAGTTTTAATCAAATGCTTCAAAAGTCATACGTTTAGTTACAAATGATGGATACAAAAGTCATACATAGTATTAGTTAACCATTTTAAATTTTGTAAAGACAAGGTTTTAAAATCCAATGCAATTTATTGGCGTTGTTGTGTTGCACTAAGCACTGATAGTTTTTACAATCGACGCTGAGAATCGAATAACAAGGAAAAAACTGTATTTTTAATTTATTTTCTTATTTTTTTCTAAATTGGCGTTCAATTCTACTCCTACCTTTCTATCATTATATTTTGTTAGTATCCAAATATGTCTACCAATTTTTGTGGTGATAATATTCAGCTCCCAAAACTGCCATATCGTAAAAGATTTATTTTATTTAGCGTCCAAATCTACTCCAACCCTACAATCACATCTTGCTTCAAAAGTGTATCTTCTTTGCCGGAATCATATTTGACAAGTAAAATATTCTCGTTACCAGTAGTATTTCCTAGAGTTTTGTGTCCTCTATTATCTTAAATTGAGAAAGTTCAAATTTCCTTTAATTGTTTTAGAGCAGCATTTATTGGTCAACTGGATATGCAAACACTTTTTTCAAAGAATTCTACAAAACAGTTCCAGTCGAATTATTCACATATTTTTAAGACACTAATGACTGTTGACCGTTTTCACCAACGATTCCTAAAACTTAGGCATTGTTTATAGCGCTAGTTATTAAATAATTAAAAATACCTAATAGCAGCTAGCTCTATAAGCAATGCCTAAATTTTAGAAAGCGTTGGTGAAAACGGGCATAACTCTTATCCAGTTTGAAATGACAATTACTACAGTAATACATCAGTATAGACTCAGTTCTTCTAGTAAAGTGCAAAACTTCACTAAGTACATAATAATAATCTATTCCTCTAAATACATAAACGAATAAGGAGAGTAGATTCCTTAGGTCTATCTTCGTTTTAGTGGTGAAGGTGCACCAAGCAACAATTCCATGTTGCAGAGTGGGACGCTGCGTGTTACGTTTCGTTTTTATTAGGACTCATCAGCATCACATTTTGCTTTCTTGAGTCTTTTTCAAAAGGTTCGAAGGTCCGAATTGCTACTTGCTTCATCTTCAGCTCTGGTTTAGTAAAAAAAATGGTCTGCATCTTCGATTGCATTTCTATCTGTGCTCATTCCTCTACAAATCATTAAGTAACTAAAAAGGTTTTACAGTTTCAACAAATATACAGGGTGATTCAGACCACCCGTGCTACCCATTTATCTCGAGAATGCGTTATCGCACATCACTAAAATAAAAAACTTAATTACCAAAGTGAACCTAAAGAATCCATTGGTGAACTTATTTTTTTCCGCAACAACCCGGAACTATCCGGAACCGAAGGTAACTTTGATTTTTTAAATGGCAACATAGGTCGAGTTTGGTATGGTTTGATAGATCTTTCAAAAACAAATATCTTTTTTTTTAAATATTTTTTTATATTTTCCATAGTTTAGAATTTATTCGAAAAACAAAAAAAATTGTTAAAAAAAATAAATAAAAATTATTGCATATTTTGAAGAATTTTATAAATTTATAAACTCTTTTTACAAATTCTAATGTTTTACCAACTTTAAATATCATACTTGTCCATATTTCAACAAAATTCTTCAAAATATGCAATAATTATTATTTTCTTTTTTTTTAATTTTTTTTTGTTTTTCTAATAAATTCTAAAGTATAGAAAATATTAAAAAAATATTTTAATAAAAGTTGTTTATTTTGAAAAGACCTATCAAACCACACCAAACTCGACCTATGTTGCAGTTTAAAAAATCAAATTGATATCCGTTTCCGGTTAGTTCCGGGTTGTTCCGGAAAAATATAAGTATGGTTTGATAGGTCTTTTAAGAACAAACAACTTTTATAAAAATATTTTTTTAATATTTTCCATAATTTAGAATTTATTCGAAAAAAAACAAAAATTGTCAAAAAGGTAACTAAGAATTATTGCATATTTTGAAGAATTTTATAAATTTATAAACTCTTTCTACAAATTCTAATATTTTACCAACTTTAAATATCATACTTACATATTTAAACAAAATTCTTCAAAATATGCAATAATTTTTATTTACTTTTTTAAACAGTTTTTTTTGTTTTTCGAATAAATTCTAAACTATGGAAAATATTAAAAAAATATTTTAATAAAAGTTATTTGTTTTTGAAAGACCTATCCATCCATACCAAACTCGACCTATGTTGCCATTTAAAAAATCAAAACTACCACCGGTTCCGGATAGTTCCGAGTTGTTCCGGAAAAAAATAAGTTCACCAATGGATTCTTTAGATTCACTTTGGTAATTAAATTTTTTATTTTAGTGATGTGCGATAACGTGTTCTCGAGATAAATGGGTGGCACGGGTGGTATGAATCACCCTGTATAATATTGTACATAATGAATTTTATTCTTGATAGCTTGCTTAGAAAGTCATTAACTCAGTTCATGTGATATATTGTCAAAAAATAGCCCCCTTGGTATACTTAACTCAATTTTCATCAAAACTGTATTTAGTGACTTTTACCTTTAAACTGACCAAGGTATCACATTTTTCCGTAAGATAAAAGCCGCAGCTTGTCAGTATGAAAAAAATGAAGCTTTGGGTATTCTCTTCATAGTATTTTTTGAAGTAAGCTGGGACAATAAGAGAAATCTTATGTTATAAATGATATATGGAAGATGAATGATGAAAGAGTATTCTATATTTATATTTATGAAGAAAACACTTTATAGTAGGCCCAGTCTTATAGGGATATTAACCAATACAACCCAGACAACAAATTTAAAGATTTAACCAGAATTTGGGCAATAATCGCCTTCGATTCTATCTTTTCCTCTATACTATACTATAATAGTGAATTTCGAAATCCAAGTAGCTTATTCGCTCTATTTTTTTTATAACATTCAATATTATTGCAGACATGTTACGAAGGTAGCTGTTTTAAGACAATAAATTTCGTCTTTTTTATTTGGCCCTGAATTTTTAACAAATGTATTAAAAAAATGCACAAGTCCTTTCTTCAAGGTTTCGATTTATTGGAGATAAAATTTAATACAGCCATTTGTAGTCAAGGAAAGGAGATAATTCTATATTTTTATTAAAGAAGAAATAAAACATATTCACATAAATTATATAACAAGCTTTTACAAAAGTTCTTTCCCATGTTAATCTCATCAAAGCTTAAAGCTCTATGTATACCATACAGTAACTAGAATAATTAATGACTAATTAATTATTTACGATCAATTCTCTGAGCATGTTAATTGGTTATGAAACTGATCACTTAGTTTTAATGATAATGAAAATACTGCATAAACTACAGGTATAAACAATAAATGTGAAACATCTTTGATGATAGGTAAGGTATGATGTTTTTTTATGATAATTTGACATTCCATTTTTATTACTGGAAAAGATTAAAGATAAAAGAATGACTGTTAATTAAGATATTTTATAGAATGATTAATGATGTGCACAAAATCCACGTTTTTGATAGTGTACCGTGAATATAAAGAAACAGGTGTGCTAAGGCTAAGTGATAACGACATATTCCCAGATTTATTTTCGTAGGCTGGATCGTAATTAAGAAGGCTGGCTTTATTTAAAATGAATGTATGTTTATTTAAGGAGTTTTTAAAAAGAAGGATTTAAATAAATTTAGACTGAATAATTTGGAATGTTATTCTGAGTATATAATTAGTGACGGTTAAGGAATTTTTAATGTGTCTACAATTTGCTTGCGCTTGGTGCTTAAAAATAAATTCAAATCACATTTTTTGAAGTAAATTACATTAATGGATTTAATGGTCAATGGTAAAAATGATTTTATGAATTTGTAGCGAGTTTTGTTCGGTTAGAACAAGAACAGCGCCGCTGTTGATATACGGGCTTTTATAAATCATGGTAGTAGATGGTACAGTCGTGAGTGGGTGAAATGTAGCCCTGGGCTAGTGGTTCACACGGTGGCCGAGCATGCAGGTGTGCGCCAGACTTGACGGCGCCAAAGTCCGCTTCAATCTCGCCGCATTCCAGCTACCTGCCCTTGTCCACCTCTCACCACCTCCATGGCTTTGCTAGACCAAAGACCAGTCCAAAGTTTTATCTTGACTTTGATTTACAAAATGCTTACTTAAATATTTCTCGGATTAAACTAAATTGAGATTACATTTAAACTACATAGTCAGACATTCCGAAACCAATACCTTTTAAAGATTATCTTTAAATGGCATTTCCTAAGCTTTCAAATATAAATTACGGTCTTCGTTGTCCAATGTAACTAAAATATCCAAAGACCTACCAATAAATATTTACGTACATCTACATACCAGATACTCTTATAAACCATGCTAGACGTGCTCACCTAAAGATATGGTATGTAGATTTTGCAAGTGGTCTTTGAAATAAGTTGTGAGAAAACAAGTGTCTTCCTAAGTACTTCATCTTTTCCACTTGGATTTCAGAAAGCAACATTTGAAAATCAGAATTCGTCAATTTAATTTCAGAAAGTATGATTTGGATTTCAGAAAGAATCATTGTCTTTCATTAAAAGTAAATTAAGGGTTACCAAAATAAGATATCTTAGTCACCAATAGCCATGTCTTCCATTGATAAAACTGCTGTAAGATTGATTCTAATATGTTGTGCTGCACGAGTACAATCACCACCAACAGTTATATTTTTGGCTTCATCAATAATTGTTACTAAGTAAATCAACATTTGCTTCATTATATCAGGAGCCATAATATGAGAAATCCGAAGTTGTCTTTTATTACTGCTTTAATCTTAGAACAGATTATTTCAAATGGATTTAACACTGGTGAATAAAGACCTAAGCGTAATATTGTTACTGGTGTAATGTTAAATTGCCAAAGCAAATTTTTGATAAATTGGTTCACGTGCATAATCACCGCCAAAAACTCTTGGCTTCCTCAATTTTTTTACAAATGGTCCTCTTTTAGGATGACCATTCTTGTTTTGCTGAAATCCGGGATATCAGTCTTTGGGGGGTGTTGTACCAATAATATACAGAGTGTCCCATAATTATGTATAATTATGTAAGTTACGTCGGTTTTTGGTTTTCGAAAAGTAAACTTCAACTGGGCAACTTTACAGGAGAGCAGTTTTGGGCAAGGCAAAGCATTAGAGGAGTTTGTCGTCTTAATTTGAGGTGATAAACCCGTTCCACTATGTCTGTCCCCATAATTACGGGACACCCTGTATATACAACTTATTGAAACTACCAAACCAAAACATCAAATTCTCTTGAAATAAAAAAATGACATTCTTTTAAAATAATAAAAAAAACTCTTGTTGTTTCACCAATCTCAAAAATTAATATCGTCAACTGGGGTAACTTTAGCCCAAATCTTGGAAGAAGATAGTTTGATCTACTGTTAGTTAATAGTTAGTATTCTGCGCCCAAATGACAAAACTTAATGTCTCTGATTGGTCAAAAGTCAGCAAAATTTACACCGACTAATTATTTTGGATGATATTTGACATATTAGCTCAAAATATGTATCATCATATTTGAATTACTAATGTATTTACTAGTATAAATTTGTATTAAATATAAAGAAATGGGGAATTTAATTATGCTTCTATAGATATTTTGTAATTAAAAAGCCAAAATAATCTAAAAGTCCTGTTTGGTTATTTTTTTAGTAACTTTTATAGCGTAAACTGCTTTCCTTATCACTCCTTCTATTTGGTTTAAAAATGAAGTATAACTGAAAGCCACACTTAAAATACTTAGAATATGATAAAAATCAAAAAATCACTTAAAATACTTAGAATATGTGTTAAATTAAAGTTGGTAATTAATAACAGTAAATCAAACTATCTTTTTCAAAAGGTTACCAAAGTTACACTTAAAGGCCAAAGTTACCCCAGTTGACGGTAGCCAAAAGAACTAATCAAAAGTTCAACGTAAAAATAGAACGAAAGAAATAATAAATCAAAAAATGGAAGGTAATAGTATTGTCCTGCATTGAAGACGTCCAAAATTTTATGGCGAAAATTTTCGAAATTTTTTTTGGTACGTCTATGAAGTTTAGGATTTTCTTCATCGGTATTGTTTTTAGGTATTCTTCAGTTAGCTTTTGTTTCCCAAGGATGGCCGTTCTTTGAAATACTATGAGTTTGCATTCAATTGATAGATTGCTGTGAAGTTTCTCCTCTAGGTATCCAAGGGATAGACAATTTCTTTTATCTCTTCAGTCTTCAGATTACACAGTGGAAATAAATGTACTTTTCCTTATATGGTTCGAACCATATAAGGAAAAGTACATTTATTTCCACACCTATACATTTATCTTTATAATGGATCACTCAAATCTTCTACAGTCCAGCTATTAGTTAATCCTGTGAGTTCGATTTAGACCTTGCAAGAAAGAGTTTAGTGTTTAGTTTAGTAGCACCACATTGAACAATTTTGAAAAATCATGGTTTTTCAATTCTTTTTGATACTTCGATACTACCATAGTACTGTTTTTAATTCTTTTTCTCTTAGCTTTTGTCTTCCAAAAATAACTATTCTTTAGAATACGAAATACGAAACTTGGGGATGGAATGAAACATGCTGTTCCAAAAATATATGCAAAATATATTGAAACTGCAAAACTAAACCATCAAATTCCCTTAAGAAGATAGTTGACAAAATGTTTGAAAAGCGTGATTTTCGCAAGTAAAAATTGATTTTTGGGCATTTGTAATCACAAAATTAACAAAAACGCTATTTGTTGCCCTTAAAATTGAACTTATTTTTATACAGGGTGTCCCATTTGACGTTGGACTGTATGGGTATCTTTGTTATTATTGGAGATAGAAAGTCGCTTAAATGGACAAAGTAGTAGAGCTTTTTTCGAATATTAATAATTCAGTTACAAAGAATTTGAATATCGCATCGTTCCAACGCTATCTTGAAAAAACAAGAAAATGCGATTTTCAAAATATGGCTATAACTTCGTTATTTTCTGTGGTACCAAAAAAGTTTTTTGACATAATACAGACAATTTTTTGTGTACAATGCAGTAAAACAAATGAATATTTTTTTTCACTAACGGATTGACCAAAAATGAACCAAACTTATTTTTTTCTTATGGCAGCAATATTGGATTTACACATATTCGGAATCAGTATTATTTCTGAGTAAACTAATAATTTGTTAAACAAATTATTAGTTTACAAAGACAGCAACAAAATGGCGTAACGCAAATATTTAAAATCAATCTGTGATAATTATACCAATCTGTGATAAATTGTGATAAACAAGTCCATCAATGTTTTAATTTTAACCAACTCATAGTTATTCCCGTAATATTTATGGTTTTACATATTTTACATATTTTTAATGGTTTTTAATGATTTTAAACTTTCGCCAAATAAGTTGATTGACTTTTCCATGTTATAAAGACGTTTCCAAGTTGTAATGACTGTTCCATGTTGTAATTTTTCCAAGTTGTAATGACTTTTCGCTGTTGTAATGACGTTGTAACGACAATTCATTTTTATGTCTAAAAACTACTTAACTAAGTGCCTGATGATGCCCTAATAAAGGCGAAACTAGTAGCACAATTGGTTTTTTATTTTAATCAACATATGGTAACAGTTGGGATTAGAATCATCATTCTTCACATTACATTAAACTCTATCCCAAATCGTCGTCAAATTCCAGTATCATTTTTATTTTTCTTAAAATATTACATATGATATATCAAATTACTCAGAAAAACACACTAATTCGGAATATGTGTAAATCCAATATGGCTGTCATAAGAAAAAAATAAGTTTGGTTCATTTTCGGTCAATCCGTTACAGAAAAAAAAATATTCATTTGTTTTACTGCATTTTACACAAAAAATTGTCTCTATTAAGTCAAAAATTTTTTTTTGTACCACCGAAAATAACGAAGTTATAGCCATATTTTGAAAATCGCATTTTCTTGTTTTTTCAAGATTCATTAATTTTTTTTTTAAATGAATTATTAATATTCGAAAAAATCTCTACTACTTTGTCCATTTAACCGACTTTCTATCTCCAATAATAACCCATAGATACCCATACAGTCCAACGTCAAATGGGACACCCTGTATAGAATTTTGAGGTATAAATATATTATAAATGATACAAACGCATTTTTCCAAAATTATGCCCCTATAATAGACTATACATGAAAAACAAATATTCTATACGAAAAAAAAATAATTTGAAGGGGAACCAATATCGTTTTTCTTAAATTTTTGGTTACAAATATCCAAAAATCAATTTTTAAATAAAAAGTCAAATTGTTTAAAAATAAATGATATTTGATTGGATAAAAAAGATTTAATTCTGGATGATTACTTGTGCGGGACTATCACGGAAAATCCGGTGACGAATGGCCACTCTATCCTTTCTAATATTAAATTGATTTTTCTAAAATACAATTGATTCTTTCTGAAATACAATTGATCCTTTCTGAAATACTATTAATGATTCTGAAATAAAATTGAAGCTTTTTGAAATATGTACAATTGATTTTTCTGAAATACAATTGATACTTTCTGAAACAAAATAGATTTGTCAAAATACAATTGAAGCTTTCTGAAATACAATTGCAAAAGGTGTAGTTGTTTCATCATTTTGAAAAAATGAAAACGTTTTAATTATCTAAAACCAGTAAATTATTTGAAGCTTCACGAATATCTCTAGAATTTAATTTCGCGCTTTTTTAGAGCTTTCAGTAAAAACTCATTCAAGAAATCTGTATTTTTTAGAACCTTATTGTGAAATTCTAGTACAAATTCTTTAACAAAAGAACCAAACTAATAATTTGCGGTTATGAATCTCGAGCAATCAAAAACAACAAACAAAACTGTTATATTTAAATGAAGAAGTAGATTGATGGTGAAGCAATATTTGACAAAAACTCATCGCTAAAAACAACACGTTATTGAACACCTGCATTGAGTGAGAGGTGTTTCCTAATCCCGGCCTTAATTGTGAATCCAAGTCGATTTCGCCTTGGGTATGGAAATCAAGAAGTGATTATAAAAAAGTACAAGATATACTGTTACATGAGATGGTTTAAACGCAAAAATCGAACAAATTGGCTTAAAAGGTTGAAAATTTGTTGTTTTTTCGTTTGAGTTATTTGATATTTTAATAGACCTTTCACAACACAATGTTAATTACAATGACCTTAATTCACTTCAAAGTTACATGTAAATTTGTTTGTTTTTATTGAGTAAACAAAGTTATTCGCAAATAACCTCTGCTTGAGTTTTATGTAACTTCATGCACATAATGAAGTTAAAATTTTTATTACATTTAGCTAAAAAAGTGACATCCTAAAATACGACAAGGGTCTACACAAATAAACATGTTGCTATTTTATTGTGACATTTTACATCTGTAAATACGAAGGGATGAAAACAAATGGCTTCTTTCAAGTCTTTACGTTTGACTTGTAACTTTTTTAAAATTTTAGAAAATACATATCTTTTCAAATCGCAATTTAAAAAGCATCAATTGTATTTTAGAAACAATAAATTGTATTTTAGAAAAATCAATTGAATGAAATACAGATTGTTTCTGTAAAACAAGTGATTTCTTCTGAGATGAAAATCCCAATTTCCGAAATTAAATTGACGAATTCTGATTTTCAATCTGAAATTCAATTGATGATTTCTGAAATTGAATTGATCTTTTCTGAAATACAACTGATCAAGGAGTAGACCAGGATTGAGGACTGTATTAGATTTTCCATAAATGACTATTTAAAATAAAAGGAAAGCCTTCAGTCGTTTCGTGGTTCAAGTACTTAGATTAAGACAAATTAATTTGTTCAAAAAAAATCTAAAATTGTATAGTCAAGTGTTTCTCCTTCGTCTTTAAATCAGAAAGTATGTTGTTATTATCGCATTCGTTATTATTAAAAAGCGTTGCAAAGTGTTTAGCGCGAGCGTAAAGAAAAACAGTTGTGGAAACCTAGCCATCGCTTTTCCATTTTCCTGCGTTTCCACGGGCAACGCTGTAGGAGATGTGCTATTGGGTTGGGTTTCGAGGGAACAATGGCCGCTATTGATCTTTAGAGTGGAGTTGGATACTTAGCAACGTTCTAATAGTGAAAGCAATTCAGAATTTCCTCAAAGTGGGCACCCCCATTTTTAAATTACGAATTTATTTCAATAATTCATTTATCGGTGAGTTCTTTGACGAGGAGTTATTCGAGAGCAAGTTGCACGTGTCCAACAAGGCTGTCTCATTAAGCTAACGAAGACACGTGCAGTCCCCTACAAGTACAGCACGTGCAGTCTTCTAATACTTGGGTTAAAATAGTAACCTAATATTATAATCCCACTGGATATAATTATTATTGATTCAATTAAAATGACCATGTGTCATAATTATTAATATTTACAAAAGTAAAAAAAATGAGGATTTTCAAAATAATATTTTTTGCAAATAAAAAAATATTTTGATTTAAAAGGATTGTAGTAGTTTAAAATATTAAAACAATCAATACATTTCAATAATACACTAAAATGTTTTATCTCAAAAAGATTTACTCAAGGATCAAGGATACTGTATAAGAATTCTACACCTTTTCCAATTGTAATTTAGAAACGTGAATTGTATTTCAGAAAGCTTCATTTGAAAACCATAATTGGTCAATTTAATTTCAGAAAGTATAGTTTGTATTTCAGAAGTAATCAATTGTATTTTAGAAAGCCAGCATGAACAGACATGTCTTCCAAGCTGCCTGACAATTGTATATTTGGCTTTAACAAGTATTGTTTCTAAGTAATCCAACATTTGCTCCATGATATTAGGGCATAAGAGAAGAAATCCGAAGTTATCTTTTAATAATACTAATCTTAGAACATATTACTTCAAATAGATTTCACATTGTGGTTCCTTATATTTTTACCGGCGAGATGTTAGCGATAAGTTTTCCAGCAATAAGTATTTTACAGCATTTTTCATGCAGATGACGATGATATCGGTCACTTTGCATGTCCGGGCCAATAAGTGAGTAATTAGCAGAAAACATAATTTTTTAGACATTTATGAAGTTTGAACGACTAGAGTTCAAACTTCATAAATATCGAAAAAATAGTGTTTTTTCTTAATTACTCAATTAATTGGCCCGGACAAGCAAAGTGACCAATACCATCGTTATCCAAATTAAAGATCGTGTTTCTGGACCTATAAATCGTTTCTCTGAATTAATTATTAAAAAGTGTTTCCTTTGATAGACTTTCGCAACATATTTGTTTTGAATTTGGCGTTCTAAAAGTTATTGCTGGCTAATTATGGACGGACAAGCAAAGTGTGACATACCATCATAATTACAATTAAATTTCTGATCTTTTGGTGTAATTAACTTTTTTTATGCAACAATACTGCGTTAATAAATTGGCGTTCAAACTTCATAAATGTCGAAAAAAATATGTTTTTTGTTAATTACTCACTTAATTGGCCCGGACAAGCAAAGTGACCAATATCATCGTCATCTACATGAAAAATGCTATCCATAGACATATCATTTGTCGTTGTAGGTTAATATTTAAAAATTTGAAAATACGTGGTAGAGGTTTGATTGGGGTGTTATAAAACACTTACTCGGGACGGACAAGCAAAGTGGGTACCACCACTCTGTAGGGATTTAATTGTGCTTCAATTTTGTGTATTTATTTTTTTTTGTGAATTGATAGGTAAGGAAGTTATTTAGAAAAAACCTCTTATGGAGAATTACATGTAAAATACTTATTGCTGGAAAACTTATTGCTAACATCTCGCCGGTGATATTTTTACAATTGGTCTTTTCTGAAATTAATTTGATTTATCTGAAATACAATTGATCCTTTCTGAAGTACAATTGACTAATCTGAAACACAATTGATGCTTTCTGAAATACAATTGATGCTTTCTGAAATAAAATTGATGCTTTCTGAAATACAAATGATGCTGTCTGAAATTAAATTGATTTATCTGAAAGTTGGATAGTTGGGAAAAATTGCATAAATATGAGAAAAATCAGCTAAATTATATAAAAATAAAAAAAAACTAGAAGTAATGCATAATTAAAAACCTTGCCCTGAATTATTTTTATCTTATAAAATTGTCTACCTGGGAGGTTGCATTAAGGACAGTAAAATATTCTTTAATTGACATTTAAATGAATATTGTAAAATTTAAGGGCCGGTTGCACCACTGCTCCTTAAACATTAAGGAACACTTATATATCTTAAGTGTTACTTTATACATTGCACCATTGTTTTAAGGAACACTTAAATGCCTAAGGTTATCTTAAATTTAAGTCGAAGAATTCTGCCACTTAAAGTCCTTCTTAACCTAAAAATTCAAAACGTTCACTTCAGTTCACCTAAATTAAAAAAAACTTGCAATAAAATGGATGTTGAATTTGAGTTGCATTCAGTTTTGGAAGATATTGTTGAAGTGTTAGAGATATTAGAAGTGGGAATTCCCTGAAGAATATATGTTAAAAGTGAATCGATGGATGAACTGAGTCTTTTTAAAATATTTCGCCTTCGAAGAGAAACTGTGCTTTCTCTTCTTGGATAATTATTTTTCTAGATGATTTGACAAAAAAAAATAGTTAGGAAAAAATGTTTTTTAATCACAACATAAAATTTAAATTCTACCAATTATTATTAATTATCACAATATATAAATAAACGCCAATTTGTAACAAATTAAAAAAACTTTGATTGCAGATGTCAACATAAACAAAAGTTCTTCAAAATGCAAAAATTATATAAAAAGATATATTAAAAAAATAATAACATTCCATTCTTTACAATTTAACCGAAAAAATTAAACGTAATGTGTAAATGAAAAAAATAAATGGGCGCTTGCCTATGAAAAATATCACACTATTCGCACCACAATAAAATATTAACTGGGCATGTTTCTTAAGGCATTTAATTTTTCCTTTATTATTTCAATTTTGAGTTGTAACAGCTCCATTCTTAAAGCGCTTTCAATTTCGTGGGATGACCAATTATCCAATTATTATTATCCCTGCATTGCTCTAACTTTTTGTTGATAGGTTTTGCTTTAGATGAAGAGGCTTGTAGTTACCCCAATCCATGGATTGGAGTTTCACTTATGTATGGATATTTGTCCAAACAACCTGGATTTTCTTTATCTTCATTCTAGTTAATTAAAAATTTTAGTTTTATAATAAATTTATTGCGTTGAAAAGTTTAACTATCGGGTAATGACAAGGACCCAAAAATCAACATTTTAATAAATTTCAATCATTATAAAATACACATTACATCAATTATCTTACTCTTCATCACCATTAGCATTTTGTTCTTGGAACTGCCATAGTTTCTCCAGCATCACAAATAGCGTCAATGTCACAAGGATTTCTCAAACCAACAATAGTTTTTGATTAATAATTTCTAATACTAGATCATTGGGTTTTGAAATTACTCGAGGAACACCACCACCTGTTTTTATTATTCTTTGCCTTTCCTGGGCCGCACCTTTTCTTGTTTTACACTTTTCATAATCGTAAACCTCTTTAAAGTGATGTAGATCTGAAGACATCATTTGGGGACGATGCATTGAATTCTTTTGTAATTTGTTACCAAGCTTCATCTTTGTCTCTCCAAGTAGACCCAATAGTCTTTTTATTTTCTACTACTACTTTTTGGGAAAAGTTACTACTTTTTGGGAAAAGTTTGTTGAACGAATCTTTTTGTAGGTTGATCCGTATGTAAAAAATAAATTAAGTTAAAATTTCCCTATGAAACAAATCACAATTTCCTTTAAGTTAAAAACGAAAACAATAATAAAACCGAGAAACATCGTCAAAATTATAGGTTAGGCGTAATACCACAGAATTACATACTTTAGAATCCCAAAACATGCAAGAAACGGAAATTTCCCTAGATTTTTACAGTGTTGTCAAGCTTTCCTTTCACTTAACATAAGTATTACTTTAATTCTAGTGGTGCAATTGAACTATTAGTTAAGGTGCACTTAATTTTAAGATTCACTTAGTAAGGGAACACTTTTAAGGAACAGTGGTGCAATCGGGCCTAAATAACATAAATTTAAATGTTTTCACTAAATTTTATACTAATTTGAAGTGGTGCCGAGTAAAGTATTTCAATAAAAAAAGAATTTCCGAAAAGAGAACATGATTTTTAAATTAATTTAGTTAATTTTGTTAATTTAATTAATTTTTATACCTTTAATTGGTGGTAATTTGTACGACTGCATGCAGTTAAACTTTCTTGTTGGGAATGTTCATAGATATGGGCAATTATTTGCCAATTAAAACGGTTTCCATAATCAACGCTCGGCTTAAATTTGATTTATAAATATGTAAATTAATTTAATAAATACCAACAAGAAGTAGGAAAAGAAGTATTTTCTAATTTTTATTGCTTCAAATTTCGATAAAATGTAAAAATTAAGTTAGTAGTTTATTTAGTAAATTTTTAGTTACTTATAAAACCTGTAGTTTTAGGCTATAATGTTTCGAAAAAAAAAATAAAAATCAATATAAATTGGGATCAAGATTTTCAATCATAAAATGTAAACATTTTTGAACGAAACGATGCAGAGTATTTATTGAATTGACATTAAATAATAATATAAGATATATATTTTTTTAAATTTAGTATAAATTGGTAACCTTATTCATTTATAATATCTGGAATTATTTATAGGTACTTATAAGTATCCCTGGAAGGGCTTTTTGATTTTCTTCTCCTGCAGTACCCACCCACTGGTGGACAAGTTCTTCGAGAACTTCCCTCCTGGCTACCATTGCAGCAACAACAACATTTCTTTTGTCGACTACTAGAATTATTGTAATTGCATTGGCTATATCGTGCTTGCTCGGGCTTCTTACATGGACATTTCTTCTTCTTACTTAGCGTACAGCATAGTTCTTCAGGTGGACTAGGATCGCATCTTGGTAAAGGAGGGCAATTGATCCATCTTACCATTTCTTGGCATTTTTGTTCAACTTTCGATGGTGTATCAAGGAATTCGACTTGCCATCCAACTGGTTCGGGAGATGGGCAATCAGGAGATTCTGACACCCATGCCAAACCAAATCTTCCTTTTACTTTAGGTACAGTTTCACATGTAAAGCAGCCATTGCTATCAACTGGAAACTCTTCGTTTTCGTTGTCACACATATCGTATGATTGTCGTCTCATTCTATGATTAGTTTTTACACAAGAAATTTTTCATGTCATTACAAAATATGAACAAAACGTCACCTTGACTTTTATTAATTTTTGTCAAGTTTTTACAAAGTAATACATTAAACAAAAATTAATGCAATTAATGTTAAGACAATACTAAAGTATGGTTTGTTTTTTCCAAATTTTATTATGAGGATTTTTGTTTTGTTTTTTTTTGGGTAAAAATAAAAATAGTTAGTGTATTTTTCTTAACAATTTAACATGTGGGTGAAATCTTTGTAGGGGAGTTTAAGTGCACGTGTTTAATCAGCTGACAGTATATTGCAAATCCGGCCACGTGACCGGAACATCTCTAGGCGCGTGCTGCACCGGAACTAAGCCATATCTTTCAACCCCGCGAGATCACTTTAATGCACGCCATTCTTTTATTTGTGACTCATGACTTAATGGCCCGAACCAAAAACCCTCTTCCTCACATACTAATGAATCATTACCTAACTTATTTATTTATATTAACTAATTTATTTAAATATAAGTTTCTACATGGAAAAAAAAATTGTACTAGAAATTTCTTAGAAGTTGTATATGTCGTAGTCTAATTGAAAAATCAGTTTCTAATGAGCCTGGTATTTTTTAGGCTTATTACAATAAGCCCATACATCTTTAGGCTTATTGGAAAATGTGCTTCGGTTGCTCAATCAGACCTATTGTATCATGCTCATCGAATATTCCAGAAACATTATTAGAAAAAATTCACAGCGAAGATTTGGAGAGGTTTAAAGAAAACAGCAAGGAAAATGGAAACGCAGCATCTGAAGAAAAAGAAGAAGAAAATCGCGTTGTTAATTTAGAAGAAGAAATATGTCCCATTTGTTCCAAAAATTTAATGAAATGTCGTTTCCGTCTTGCTCTTCATGTATATTAAAGCTTCATACAACGTGTTGCCAAAGCTTTGATGAAGTTAGGCTGTTTGAGCAACTTTTCCAATTAGCCTAAAAAAGTATAGGGTTATTGCAATAAGCCTAAAAATACCAGGCTCATTAGAAACTGCTCGATCATTTTCCGAAATGACGGAGCCCTTTGCAATAAGCCGGATCTTTCAATTAGCCTACGACATATATACCAAATAACTTCATTTGGTTTATTTGATCAATTTTTGTAATATCATGTTGAAACGGTTTTACGTAACACCAGCTAATATATCGAGCTCATTAAAAAAATACAATAGTTGAAGGGGGCTGAAGGATCTTATAATCCCACAATCTATATAGTGGGGAAACTCAGACTCCGAACATCCCTTCTGTTAGATTAGTGTGGTGATATGAGCTACGCTCCGTAATCTGCTACACCATCATTTTCCTATCATTGGGTCCCTATGTAATACGTATAATCATACAAGGCTTACATGTATTTATATGCAATTAAAACTTTAAATGACTTTTCAGCCATGAATTCGTTATGGAAACTTCTGGAGTCCTAATTTTGTAGCATGCATATTACTTTTGAAACCTTTGATGTACCATAAAAAACCATGTGATATTCTCAACTCAATGGTTTCAAGATTTACAATCTTTAATGCCTGAAAAAAAAAACGATCCACAGCCTCAAATTTATTCAAAACTACACTAAGGACATGAACTTGATAAATCCGTATAAACTCTCCGTTCTAGTTCTTCTAGAGCAGCTTTGTGATAGTTTTTAAAGATATGTATCTTTTCACATTTCATATAATTAACTAGCATGTCTTCAAGTAGTTACAGTTTATAAGTAACTAAGATCAATAAAATATGTCATATTTAATATTAATACCAGTTTTATAATATCAAGTTTAATATTAAATAACACGTATTGAGATATTAGTTTTAAAATCATTATGATCAATTTTAACATTCAATAAACTGTTTTAAAATAATTTATTATCATGCAACTCCAGACATTTACAAAGGTATTTATATTAATAATCTTAACAAGTAGCACGAGTCTCGGTGACTCGTTATTCACTTTGGCATTACATTCCACTTCGATTGTTAATGTTACCATGAAATTCTTCCGGGAAAATTAATTAATTGGTGTAGCTCCCATGATTATTATTAATATTATTGCTTTTCAATATCACTCATGTTGTATTTACTTCCTGACGTGTTCTTCACTGGCATATTTATTTCCACTACTATATCAAATGACAGATCGCATCGTAAGCTATATTTACTTTATTCTTTTATTTGCTTTATGTATTTTATAGAGGCATTGAACGCAACTAATGTGGTATGTACATACATACATACATATATACATACATTGGTAATTGCGATAATTCTTACGAAATTTCCTTTGATTATAAGTAATTGATATTTTTTTTCAATATGAGGAAATACTTTTCAATACCACTGTGGTCATTAATTACTATAATAGTTAGAAATTGTAATTTTAGAAAACATACTTTCATGAAACGAATTTTATTATGTAGTAGCTCATTTCAAATTCCACCAAAATTTTAGAATTTTTATCATTAAAAGGCCTCGTTTTTTACATATTTTATACAGGGTGTCTCACGGGAGTTTTGAGTGTACTAGTCTTATCTAGGGTGTAGGGTATCTTTTTATACAGAGTGGTTTTCTTTCTGACAGGATGAAAAACTCAATAAAATAAGTCGTTTGGCCAATCATTTTGTATACAGGGTGTCCCGTTCGTGGTTCACCAAACGTCAAGGTTAGAAAGTAGAGCAAATTTTATCAAAAAAAAAACCAAAAAAGTAGGGGTCTACCTTTTATGGTTTTAAAGTTATTAGGGTTTGAATTTGGCATTTCCCCTTTATTGCCAGAAATCAGTAAATGATCAATAGTTGCTTAATAATCACTTTTTATAAGCAAAAGTTAAATTTTGATGACTTTTGAAACAGTTGTATTATTAATAGGCAGATTCTGGTCAAAATTGAAGGCCTTTAATTAGACACAAATAATGTAACCATGGAAATTGTCCATTACAACCCATATAACAAATTTAAATTTAAAGGACTTTAAACTTAAATGATTTGACCAGAATCTGGGTATAAATAATAACAAAAATGCTTAGAATCAATTCTCATACGAGTAAGTTTAGAGGGCTCTAGTGAGTGCACAAAAAGAGTAAGGGTTTCAAAATTTTTCATAATTTTTAGAGAATTTAACTAATTTTTAGAAAATTAAAAAAACCACGCCCTTAATAGGTCATATCTTGGAGAAAATCTTCAAAAACTGCTAAAAAAAAAAAATTTTCTGCGTTTTTTTTTCTTTTCGATTTTTTTTTAATACTTGATAAACGATTTGTGTTTTATCATTATTACCAATGGAAAAAGGATACTTTCAGCTTTAAAATTATATATTTTTTAATCTTTTTACTAAGTTTTTAAGCAGCTATTGATCATTTACCGGTTTCTGGCAAAAACGGGCGATGCCAAATTCAAACCTCTGTAACTTGCAAACCATAAAAGATAGACCCCTACTTTTTTGGTTTTTTCGTGATAAAATTTGCTTTACTTTCTAACCTTGACGTTTGGTGAACCACGAAAGGGACACCCTCTGTATAAGAACAAGAGTCTTTAAATAAGAAAGTTATTCGGATTTTAAATTATCGTGTGTGGTTGCTTTTGTTCGCGTTTTGCTGGGTATAAAAGAAGATATCTAAAAAAGTTAATTTTGTCAATTTTATTTAAGATGTGCCCCTACAGTGTACTTTTTTATATGAAGACTTTCATATTGAAAATATTTTGCCAAACAACTTATTTTATTGAGTTTTATATCCTGTCCAAAAAAGTATTGACTTAAAAATTACCATGTGTGTTACCGGCCTAACCTGATTTAAGGATAAACTGCTTTTTCTTAGGACAAGCTAAGTTATCCGCAAGACGTTAGGATCAACTAGCTTAGCCTAGTCCAATATAATTTATCGTAAAATAAAAGTTAATTATCAAAAATAACTTATTTACCCTAGTCTATGCTGATTAGAAATAAGAACTATTGGCCTAATATCCTGGTATTTGGATAATGTCTTGAAATTACTGTAAAATATAAGTCAATATTATTTTAAAAAAAATTTCAGTATACATTAGATAAAATAAAGCAAATTTATTTGTTTTTATTAGAGCTTTGATGTACTTGTTTTACCAGGAAATATTAAAAAATATCTGTAGTTTCTGTAAAACGACATGCTCTTGGTATGAATTTTATAATATACAGAACAACTCCAATAATAATTTTCTGCAAACGTGTTAAAAGTCGCTATTCTGATACTCATGGTAGGTGTTAAAATTGCCACTTTCTACTTTCTACCACGAGTGATAAAAGTACGTAACAAAACCATGGTGACTATGGTAACGGATGAGATTTATCAGAAATACTTTTTAATCTCTTGTTTTTTTAAAGGATTTTCTGTGCTCCTTTTTCTAGCATTTTGATCGTCATTAGCAACTGAAGAATTTTCATCATCCCTATTATTTTTAATTTTTTTTGATAACTCAATTTATTTGTAATTTTAAAGTTTTCGAAGATAATCTTCGTCCTGGAATTCTAAAGGTTATGAAGTAGACCAGGCGTCTCCAAACTTTTTGATACGAGGCCCAAGGTTCAAATCTACTTTTCTATAAACTCAGGCGGACAAAGACTTAATACACTGCTTGGAAAAAGTGTAAGGATATTTTTATGACACTCTATTATAGCACTCAAGGTATTATTATGATTATTATAATTATGATACCTTTAGTGCACCAATAAAAGTGTCTTATAAAAATTTCTTTACACTTTTTCAGAAGTGTATAGTGTATAATTAGGATTGTCAACTTTTTATAGTGCTAGACTAGTAGAGACCCCTGATGTAGAAGAAATCCCCACTCCAGGCTCAACCTCAAACATGGCTTTGTAAAGCGACTGCCGGAAAGTCCAATTTTTCATAAATTGCCTTCCGACCATTTAGTTGATTTGTTATTCTTTAACCAAGGACTAATCATATTTTCAACCTCTTGATTGGCACGTTCGACCGAATCCCATTTCTAACTGTGCCTGGATATTCCTTGTGTAATGTTTAGTTCTGACCTAGTGAGTGAATTTACCTTATGACTGACATAATTCTCTTCCGTTGTCTACAGGGTGCTTTTGGCTCCTAAACACACGACGTACACAGAACCACCCTGAAGGAAGTCGCGTGAATTTTAGGACCATACGACAATTCGAAAGAGTTTAGACCAGGAAAAATCAATTTTCTCAAGAAATTGCACTTTTCTTTAAGGACAAACTAGATTTAACCAGACTAATAGGTAGATTCTGGTCAAAATTAAAGGCCTTTAATAAGACACAAATAATGTAACCATGGATATTGTCCATTACAACCCATATAACAAATTTAAATTTAATGGCCTATAAACTTAAATGATTTGACCATAATCTGGGTATAACAGGCAGATTCTGGTCAAAATTAAAGGCCTTTAATTAGACACAAATATTGTAACCATGGAAATTGTCCATTACAACCCATATAATAAATTTAAATTTAATGGCCTTTAAACTTAAATGATTTGTACCCAGATTCTGGTCAAATTATTTAAGTTTAAAGGCCTTTAAATTTAAATTTGTTATATGGGTTGAAAGGGACATTTTCCATGGTTACCTTATTTGTCTCTAATTAAAGGCCTTTAATTTTGACCAGAATCTGCCTATTGACAAGAATCTGGGTATAAGGCAGATATTCTGGTCAAAGTTAAAAGCCTTTAATTAGAAGCAAATAATGTAACCATGGAAATTGTCCATTACAACCCATATAAGAAATTTAAATTTAAAGGCCTTTAAACTTAAATGATTTGACCAGAATCTGGGTATAAACCAGTTTGTGCTAAGGTACTTCGGATAGACTAGTTTTGCCTAGAAAAATCTAGTTTGTCCTTTATACAGAGTGTCCAAAATAAAAAGCAAAATCTTTGGAGGAGATCTCTTACAGTCTCTTACAGACTTCCACCTCAAGTCGGCTAGAACTACGTGTATCCTTTCATGAAAGGCTAAACCTAGTTGTAGTCAATTGCAGTCGGCTAAAACTAAGTCTCAGTTAGCTATGATAGGACGTGCTTTCAGTAATTTAGACAAACCCTAATCCTTCAGACTACTTTTCACATAATGGTTCAGTTCGTTTTGAAATTACTTTTCACATTCTCATTCATCCAAGTCATCAACATATATTTTGGACATCTTGATTGTTACTCCCTTGTGTCTGACTATGACGAGGATTACCATTATCAGGCCTGACCACATTTGTGTTTTGTGTTAAATGAAAAAAATATCCAGTTGTACCTTTGACACTTTTTCAGCAGTTTTACTTTGTAAATTTTGTAAGGTGGTCCCGATAAACTAAAATAACCTAAAATTTTCATGAGGGGTTCTTTGCATGTCAATAAGGTCAACTTGGCTGCGGCTATTCATATTGTTTGACTTAATGGGTTTCACAATGAGACCTTTTTTGAAAAATTCCACTTTTATTTCGTATGGCTTAAAAAGTCGTAATTTACTACGTAATGCGTAAACTTTTACACTGCAACCTTTTTATTTCTTCTTTGGCACTTTTAACTTCTTCATTTATTTCAGGTACTGTTCATTATTCATATAAGATTGGCGTATCTGTTCTGTCCAAAACTGTAACCCCTTACAGGAAGTAGCTATGGAAGCCGTCCATTGCAACTAACCATGCAGACCACGGTCCCCTGAGACACCCTGTATACTAGTATTATTTTTATGTTAAAGTCCTTCGAGTAGTAATTTTTAGGACATAATTGTAAATCGCCCAGTATAGAACTAAATGGTATCAAACTCTAGGTTTTTAAGAAACTGCAACCCTAAAATTTGAACGTACTTCAACGATATATTTGCTTTGTGTTGGATTTTAAATGAAATTCTTGTGCAGCAATAAATATAAGTAAAATTTATGTTCTTTTCAAATCACACCCTCTAAATTAAAAGCGCAGTATAATCCCCAAATATGATACCTCAGCTGGCCGTGAAATTAACACATCTCGGTAACATGAAAACGCAATCTGTCGTCAAGAAGCACGACCCTAATAAAAGCACATCTCGTAAGCGATAAAACCATATAAAGGAGGATCAACCACCCCTGTACTCGCCCAAATGTTGCCTACATAAGGGTAAACCACCCCTCAATGAATACATCTACTCATTACGTAGCCGCCAAGTCACAACAGTGAAACGAAATGGTTACGCGTTCCGCCTGGAAGGGAAATTGGAAAACTCTGGCGAGCAAACACGAACAGGTCTGATCCCCGAGTTCGTTAAATTGACTTATTGATCGTGCGCTTTTCATTATCAGAAATATCTAGGAATCCCTACAAATGTTCCAGCCGAAAGCTGTGGAAAAATTAGAAATATACAGACAACACGCATACTGAAAACTGAGACGCCAAACGGAAATCTTTACATTTACAATCCAATGCCTTATGGCTTGTCACATGTTAGTTGCATAATTAACTTTGTTTCTTTTAATGGAGGATATCATTACAAATGCTGGCGCGTGCTAAAGAGACTTGAAAGGCGCCTCTATGTCATGACTTCTTACCAAGATAATAATATCTTTTAAAACTAATTACCAACAAGTGCGTTTCAAATAACTGCCTATATTTGTGAGTTGTGACCAGTATAAAGTAACATTACATTCTTTTTATTATAATTAATTATAAATAATTTCCTGTTCTAAATTATAACCTATAATAAGGACGACTTATTATAATAAAAAATATATTTTAATTATTTGAAATGTTATTCCGATGTTCCAAATCTAAAATTTAAGAAGACAAAAAATGTAATAATAAGAACAACTGGGACATTTTTTTCGTTCCGGAAAAACTATGAAATTTTAATTGCGAAAACAAGTTATTCTTTGTGTGATATTTATATTAATTCATAAGCAAATGATTTATAGTGTTAATTTATTTGCTTAATTATCATCCTAAGCCCCAAGCATTCCTTTACTGGGTTTTTAACCTTTCCATTTCCGCTTAAAAAACTAATTAAGATTTTTTTGTCAAATTTTGATATGAGTAAAACAATTTTTAATTATGGTCCTTATATTGCTTATTCCCAATCTTTCAGTAATAATTAATTTACAATTCTTTGGTTGATTAAATAGCGATTCACTAAAAAAGTAAACAAATTATTATGATTCTAAAAATAATTCAAATATTTTTTCTTCGATTTCTAAGGTTAATATTACACTAGAATACTACAGGGTTTAACAAACATTTTCTCCAAAATTTTATTTATTATAAAAATTGTATTGCCGAATTCAGAAAAGTAGCTCTTTCAAAAAGATCAGAAAAACATAATATATAGTTAGTTTCTCTAGCAACAAAATATAGGAAGATAAGCCAAAACTAGAATGTCAAAACATGGACTAAAATTAATTGAAAATCTTTTTCCAATTAAAAAGTTACAGCAATAACATATTAATGCGTTACTTTTGTTACACCCTGTATAAGTTCCTTTACAAAAATCTATTATAAAAGATCTTAGGAAAAGAAATGTGATAGTGTAATACCTTATATACAGGGTGGTCCAACGAAAACTTTACAAGGCCGTTTTCCGGTATTTAACCTGAGTTTTTGAAAAAATGCTCGGACAGGTCGATTTTTGTTTCAAAGGGGAACGATTTTTACCTAATTCCCTATTACCCACTTTCAACCCCTAACTGGGGGTTGATATCAACTATCCAAAAATGATTCGTTGAAGCGTAATCGAATGATAAATATTTGCAAATTTTGTTGTCTTTGAGTTTCAATAGCGCCTTAGCAAACTGTTTTTGAATAGAGATAATATGGTCTAAAAAATTCAAATTTGGTCTCAGGAATATGTTATACTAATTTATACAGATTTCAAGGGGGCAAATTTTACCCCAAAATTGTAGTTCAGGTCTGACATTTTTAGTTATAACTTGTGATGTGGTGATCCAAATTCAAAATTTTGCACACCAATTTAAAGTCCTTTTAATTTCCTTTAAAATGAGGTATTGCGTGTTAGGGGTTGCCATTTAAAATTTTGAAGACGAGGTGGCTATGACAAAACTAGAGACATCTAGAGGTTATTTTTATACGTCATAAAGTTTCCCCCTCGAATACAAAGTTGACGTGTTTCGTCGAATTTTTATATATTTGGTCATACTACAGTTATTAAGGGTGGATCGTTTTCCAATGATCACCCTGTATATTATAAAATATCTTGTATAATATTTAGCCTTTTCCTAGATTATTTTATAAATATTTCGTGGAGTTGTGAGAAATTCATACAAAATTGTTATTGTTCTACAAAAAAATGGGGAGCAGTACACGATTTAAGATTTAAAAAAATTAAATGGGTTAAGGGTGTTACAGAGTCAATTTCTCATGGAAAATATCTTGTAACAAATTTTGATGATTCTTCTTCTCCTTTTTTGGTATTAAAGCCAAAAGCCACCATGATGGCTGCCAAAACTTACAATTAGTATAATACGCTCAATTGTGGTTATAAAATATCTTTTATAATATTTTTTATACCAAAATATGGCATTTTGAAAAGCAAAATTGACTTCTTCGAGCGATTTTCTCAAAAAAATGAAATATGGCAGATATGAATTTTGTTCCGAATTTATTTAATTACTCTTTGGTCTATAATTTAAATTAAGTTTAGGATAGAGTGGATATTTTTTTAAAATTTTTTAAATATGAATAGCTGGTTAAATAATTTGATTAATTAATTGAACTATTTTATAGATCAATCTTCGCTAGAGTCTTTATCTGTCTAAAAGTGACTCACAGTACGTATGTCAACTGACGCCTGCCTTCTATAACCTAATCATACTAATGGAAGCCACGTATATACGAGAATACCAATTCATTTCCTCCTTACTGGGGGATTGTGATTTGCTTAATGTACTGCAATTGCAATCCTAGTCTATGGTTTCTATTTTATTACAAGTAAATTTAATGTATTCTATTAATTTACTTTTAACTTAAGTCATATTAAAATATTTTTTGGACCACTGATGATGATTGATGATCATTGTATTTTATGAGATTACATTGGTTTTTAATTAAGTACATTAAGAACTAATTAATTTACTTCGATTATACAGGGTGTCTCACTTTTTTTCCAGCAAATTTTTTTTTTAGATAGTAAATGTCATTCCTATGAACTATTATGATTTTTCGACTCCTTAAAAAGTTATAGCAATTTTAAAATTGATAAATTTTCATGATTTTTTGTGGAACATCCTGTATACCTGTATAATATTCTTTCTTATTATATTTTTTTTATTTAAATCAATTATTATTTGGATTTTTTCTTTGCCAAATTAACTATTTTGAACATTATTGGCTGTATTAAAAATAAGTGAACGACGAGGTTAAATTTCCCTCGGTAAAATTTAGCATCTTATTGGCATAAAGATATACAAGATCCAAAGCATACTTGATTTAAATTAAAAAAATTAAAATACAATGAAATTTATACAGGGTGTCCCACAAAAATCATTAAATTTTTGAAATTTTAAAATTGCTGTAATTTTTTAAGGAGTCGAAAAAACATAATAGTTCAGAGGAAACTTTTTGTTCAGAATGACATTTACTATCTAAAAAAGATTTTGCTGGAAAAAAAGTGAGACACCCAGTATATTTTGAAAATTCTGTTATTAATTTTTTTATTTATATTAAAAAAAATCACCTGATGAAGTTATTAAAAGTTAAATGCCTGTGCGTAAAAATTTTCATGGTTTCTTTAAAGATAAATTAAAAACTTTGGTTTTCATTTCACATTTGTGAATGTAGCTGAAAATCAAAAATATGGTCTTGAATATAAAGTAAGTGCCGTACACCCTTAAATACTAAAATATTTATATACAAAAAACTTGATGTGAAAATAAATGTTTTTTTATTATTTTTTACTGCATTGCTCTTTTAGATTCTAAATTATTGATTGGAAAGTGAGGCACTATTCCCCATGAGAGCGTTACATAAAATGTAAATATGGAAAACTGGTGAATGGTAAATCCATGAATATTTTATAAGGCTCCTTTTAAAATATCTAATAAAACTATTACCATAAACAATTGAATAAATTTCATGCAAATGTTTTAATATATTTACATTTTTGCGAAAAAAAAGGGTTAATTAAAGATATAAAAAGAAAAATGAGGTAAATAATTGAAGATCTTGGTACAATATTCGGTCAAGTCCAATTTTCGTGAACTCACTTTTTTGGAAAAAAATATATTTTTAGTACCGCCCATCGATTGGTGCAGTATTCGGTCTACTCGAAAGCGGAATAATGTAATTATGTGTATAAAAATATATTGGCTAAATTCAAAATTTTATCTGGAGAGTTTGTTTATCGTTTATCTACAACTTTTAGAATTGGACTTGACCGGTTATTGCACTGAGGTCTTCAATTGTGTTTATGTTTACAGAACAAAAAAATAATTGAAAATTAAAAATACAAAAACAAACACTTTACAAAAATACAGGGTGTCCTATTTTATTTGTGCAGCTGAATATCTTGAAAACTAATTGTACATTTAATTATGCCCCATGGGTTTTTAATTTTTTATGGCTCTTCTTTTTAAATAGTAACCCATAATTTTTATTTTAGTTTCGAGATCTATGAAAAATAAATGCAACTTTTGTTTAAAATTTCTTTTAGATTGATTTTTCTGTTCCTGGTTTTTCTATCAATAAATTAGCTATAGTTGATTTTTAGAAAATGCAACTCTTGGATAAAATTACTATACATGTATATGTATGTATGAAGAATTCTAGCACATAGCACTTGACTTATTGATCTTGGCGGCCATAGCATTTATGCCACGCCGCCTCCGCTACCCTACATGTTGCTAAGCAACGCAACCGCCCCTGGCAAGTTTTAATATCACATAGGTATATTGCTAAACAAACATTTCAGTTCTTGCCAAAAATTTCTAATTGACGTTTTTTTCTGAAAAAATTATATTTGTTACTTCACAATCACAAATTCTTAAATTTTAATAACTTATTTTCCAAGTGGTTTACCCCCAGATTCTGATCAAATCATTTAAGTTTAAAGGCCTTTAAATTGCGTTGTATTGGACAATTTCCATAGTTACCTTATTTGTTTCGATTTAAAGGCCTTTAACTTTGACCAGAATCTGCCTATTATTAATCTTCTAATCATATTTAGGCTTTTTCATAATTTTCTCATGTCTTTTCACCATGGACTTCTTTAAATTTTAAATGAAAGATTTTCCTGGAATGTTTATTTCACAATTTTCCTTGATGTGACTAAATATGTATATTTATGGAATTCTACTAGAGGAATTGAAACAACGAGGAATACAGCACAAACTTCTACAACTTACTGGAAATATATATAGGGTGTCTCACTTTTGTTCCATCATAATTTTTTTTAGATAGTAAATGTCATTCTGAACAAAAAATTTCCTATGAACTCCTTAAAAAGTTACACCAATTTTAAAATTGATAAATTTTCATGATTTTTATGGAATACCCTGTATAATATTGTTTCTTGTTAATTTTTTTTTATTTAAATCAATTATTATTTGGATTTTTTCTTTGCCAAATTGATTTTTTAACATTATTGGCTGTATCTAAAAGTGAACGACGATGTTAAATTTCCCTCGGTAAAATTTAGCATCTTATTGGCTTACAGATATACAAAATCCAAAGCATACTTGATTTAAAAAAAAAATTTAAATTAAATTAAATTTATACAGGATGTCCCAAAAAAATCATTAAATTTTTGAAATTTTAAAATTGCTGTAACTTTTTAAGGAGTCGAAAAAACATAATAGTTCATAGGAAAATTTTTGTTCAGAATGACATTCACTATCTAAAAAAAATTTTTGCTGGAAAAAAAGTGACACACCCTGTATACATAAATATATTATAAACAGAAATCAATTTGTTAAAATTAATGAGGAAAATTGCTTTGTGCAGTCAATTACTTCAGGGATACCTCCGGGATCAATGTTAGATCCTGTGCTATTCCTGGGGGCTACCCGGGCAAGCATTTGGAAATCTCCCCCTACCTATATACAGGGTGTTCCCTTTTAATTCATCCAGCTGATGAATATCGTGAAAACTAAGCGATTTTCTTAAAAATGGGAACGTTTTTATGGGGTTTCATTAAGCATTTCTGGAATATGGGGAAACCCTTTTTAAGTATTAATTCATAATTTTTTAACTTTACATAGTAACATGGTTTATAAAAGTCTTTACAATATGATCTTCGTGGGCCAAAAATAGAGCAGTAAGAATTTTTGTTTTCGCTCGTTTAAAATCGAAATTCCAAGTTTTAAATTGAAAAAATGCGGCGCAGGCGATATTTTTTTAAAAATTATTCATTATAGTTAATTATTCGAAAATTTTGAAAAATATTTCTTCGATCTAATGCAAAATCTGGATAAGAAAGCCTAACTTTAACATATTACTAAATTTTAACATATTAAAGTTTTTCCAAAATAATCTAAGATTAAAATTGATTTTTTATGAATTTCGGTCCAAAAAACGACATGGTTCGCCACTGAGTAACAACAAAACATTGAAAAATGTAATTTTAATTACCAATTGAATTGCAGTTCATGATGCATAAAGAATTTTTGAAAATCTTGCACCGTTATAAAGTTATTAAAGTTTTTCCAAAATAATTTAAGAATATGTGATTTTAGTTACCTACCTATTGAAATGAAATTCATGACGCATAAAATTTTTTTGAAAAATCTTGCTATGTTCTAAATTTATTAACATTTTTCAGAAATAAGTTAAAATTAAAATTGATGTTTTATGAGTTTTGGTGCAAGAAAAGACAAAGAATGCCACTGAGTAACTACAAAAAAAATAAAAAATATGATTTTAATTACATTACATTAAAAAGTTACTACTATTGTGCGTTACTTTTGTTACTTTTGTTACACCCTGTATATTTTTTAAGAAGTTTGATGGGTATTCGCGCCTTAATGCATTAATTTTTGTTTTTTAATGGAATTACTTTTGATTAAATCGTATAAGTAGTCGTATATGCCAGCATTTGTACAGTCGAATATTTAATTTAAAATAAAAAAAAATAAAATAAGAAAAAATTGAAACAGAAAATATTACTAAAATTCCAACATCTCTGTTATACATTGCAAAATTTTAAATTTTAAATCTCTTGGAGCCTCCACAAGCAATCGGGAAGGGCCTTCGGCAATTGCCCGGTGGGCCAGTCCGACACTGGCTTTTTCTACTGTAAGTATACATATACATGATATCAGCAAATTGGACATTGAACCTCTACAACTGAGGTATATGGAAAAACAAACCTACTCAAAATTATGGAAATTTTTGAAGATGAAACATACAAGTTAATATACAAAATTAAAAACAACTACATAACAAAAAACAGACATCTCATCTTCAACCATACCTTCCACAAATATGACAAAAGAATTATTATATCTTTTACCAAACATAATAAAATAATGCAGGACGGAGGAAAATTACTCATGATCTTGCAACAGATTTCAATATACTACAATCAGAATGTTCAAAACCTGGGATAAAGAACACATACTAAATATATTAGGCACTGAAATAAAAAGTGCTACGCATAGTCCAAATTACATTTTTCTACGATGGTGTAAAAAGTATGCCATAATGCCCATAATCAGTTGTCAGTGCGTAAAGTCATGCTTTCTCGCACGAGTGCAAAAAAGCATGACTTAAGTACTGCTTTTGTGCAATAGTGTAAAAAAGGATGGCTTTGGGCACTGATAATTGATCATAAATGACTATTTTTTAAATGTCATTAATTTCATGATTTTGTGGAATTTTATTATTTTCAATGGTTGATTATCATCGATCGTAAAAAAATAGTGCATGCAACTCGTCCAAAAAGCATATCTGCACTAAACGTATTTTCCAACTTGACCTACGGTCTCGAAATAAAATTTTTACGTCGCGTGCAAATATTATCCACTTTTTGCACTTGTTGCATAAATTAGTATTATTCAATTCGTAAGAAAATATTTATTTATTTTATAATCAATGCCTTATACCTTAGATCTTAGGTAGTACATAATACAAATTAAATTTATTATCATATAAGTAAGTGTAAAAAAATTGAGAAGAATTTTTAAATCACTGAATTTTCCCAGCATAAAACTTTTCCATACGAAAATTTTTAGACAAATATTTTACAATAACTTACAGGTTCAATATTCACAGTTCCAGAGATCCATCCCTTAGATCAATGTAACTACTAACTACTCACATGGCTCTTGGTTTATTTTGGACATCTAATCCTATTATATTCATATATTTTTAAAGAATATTTTCGGGAAGTGCTTTCCACAATTTATAATTTTTTTTGCTATAACAAATTTTTCACAAAGAATTTTTTTATGAAGAATTTCGAAAAAAATCCAGAGAAAGCCCAAATATGTATTGTAGCTCAAATTCAGAATTTTTAAAAGTCGTACATTGATAACTACGTTTCGACACTATTTACCCTTTCTTCAACTTCAAACTATAGAAACTTGGTTGAAACTTTGTTAAAGCCTTAATATAAAATTTATCATTGCTAAGGTTCTAAAATCATTATATTTCTTTGTTTAAAAAGTCTGTAATTAATTAAATTCAAGTGTAATTAAATCATTTACACAATTTGAATCACAGCAGGAAATTATACAATTAATTATACATGATAGGTCTTTTTCATAGGTAATTAATACTTTAATAACTCAAAAGTTTTTATTTATTACCATCATCATTAATCACCATACATGACCATAAACAAATATTGTAGAATTTTTTGCTTAAATTGTATGTCTTTAAAAATCAATAATCGCATAAATAACCAGGTACAAGGTTTATAATTTATTTGTAAATTATGAGGTAACTGGTAAAGTCATTAAAAAGGCAAATTAAATTTTTATTTAAAGGTATTTACATTGCGTAAATTTAACCGAAATTGACTGTAGGTAAAATTATAGTGTATAAATTTTAAGTTTATCTGAGCACGTCATAAAAATATTAATCTACGTTGGCGCAATTTTCTTGCATGTGATGTAAGTTAATTTAATTAAATTAAATATTTTATTGCAATATACCTTAAGACCAATCATTAAACTAAATTTCGCCATAAAAACTTTACTCAATTACGAGTAATCGTGCTTATTTTTAATGGAGTGAATGTTAAATTAACGGTACCATTTTTGTAATTACAGCCCAGGCGGAAAAAGTCAATTCTTCATAGGATGTATGAGCCTAAATTTAATTACTGTCTTCCTTGATTTAATTATTTTTTGTATATCACGACTTTTGGTCAGCAAAGTTTCGAGTATGTTACGTGTTAAGGAGTTCAGGAGCGCCTCTTTTGATGCGTGTTCGTTCCAGCGGATGCGGATGGAAGCATCCGCCATAACCAGGCCACGTACTTACAACAAATCCTATTATTTCATTGAGTACCTGTTAAATGAATGAATCCAATTCTATCTCACTCAATATTATCCTGATTGCTCCATAAACATTACTTTTATTATCTTAAACGCATTGTTAAAAGGAGAAAGAGTCAACACATTGCGAAAATTACTCGATTTTATATCATTAATGACTTTATCTTGATATAAAGACATAAATTAACAAGATTACTCTAAAAGTATGTTGTTGTTGTCGTTTATGTTTTATTATTTGAAGGTAACTTTCAAACTTTCCTATAATTAAAATCAGATTTAGTCCTGTTTTCTTATATTAATTCTTAGTATTTTTAAGCTCAAGACTTTTCAAACTTTTAGATTTTTTGGTAATCTTGAAATTGTAGTTTCAACTTTTTTAGGTTTTGCACAATTTCCTGCAACTTAAGATTTGGTATGAAAATGCTTGAAAATTCTGGATGGAAGTGGACCGACCTATTTGGTGAAATTTTATGACTCCCAGGTGTGAAGTTGCTTGTTTTGGAGGAAGGCGACCTCAACGTAAATTACAACAAAAATTCGAAGAAAAAATCGTAATAAAATATAGTACGTGATTTATTGCGCACCCTTTCGAGTTTTTATGTTGACAAAAAAATGAACGCTAAAAACCAAACTTAAAAAAGGTGAAGTCGAAATTGGAAACTTTTCATAACACATAAAATGAGTAGGTATGTACTTGAGGAGATCAGTAAATACTTATGAATAGGTCTATTCACGATTTTTTTAATTTTTATGTTATTTTGAAGCTGAACCCGAGATCCACAATATTATTTAATTCGCTTTTTTGTTATCCTTTTTACTAAACATTTAAAAAGTAGCCAAGAGGTCTTTTTTAAATTTTACTTTGATAAACGTGGTGTTGTTGTTGAGTTCCCCTTTAATCTTACCATCCCTGAAACCATTTTAAACCAATGAAAAGTTGGGCAATAAATGCAAACTATCAAATTCTGACAACTGAAAGTGGTCTGTAAGTTTTGTCACGTCATTTTTTCTGTTTGATGAATTTACAATCTGGTGGAGGTAACATCAGTCCCTTATACAGATCTGGTCTTCACGAAATATCAATCGATTAGAAACTTTTTGGGTCTAATTTTATTTGAATACACCAGTATAACTTAATGCAAAATTGAAAAATTATCCCATCAGATACCTATTTGTAGATCCTACTTTTACGAAGTTTGAAGACGGGAAAGAAAAAAAAAAGGTTTTAATCGTAAGAAACGTCAATAAAGTAGAGCCTTCTGTGTCGTTTCACAATCTGTAACAAGTCATTTCTCTTTTAGTTGAGTCTATGGTCGGTCATGTTTGAATCATTTTGTACATTACCGATATGCTTTTTAATGCCCAGGCAAAAAGTACTTGTACGATATCTCGAGAAAATTATTATAATTGGCAATTAGCGTGGAATTTGAAGAAAATATTCGTCGGATAAAGATAAACCTCATTAATTACTAATTTTACATTTGGATGAATACAAGGATTTTAATATTGAGTATCTCTGAAAAAAAAGGAAAATCTGTACATTGTCAGAATCAATAATATTTTAGTTAACTGAAAAATTCTAACAATGTACAAATTTTCCATATTTCAGAGATGTTAAAATCCGTGCTTTCTCCCAAATATAAAATTTGTACTTAAGAGTGATTTTCTAAACGGTAAAAATGTAGTAGTTTACTGGTACCACCAGAAATGCTATTGCAAAAAATATTTGTAAATACAGGGTGGCCCAGATTTTACTTCCCAGGAAATATCTCAGTTATTTGAAAAGATAAAAATATAAATCAAAAAGTGCTTTGAATGTCAGCAATTATACCTCTTAATTTCATTCTAAAAAGATGATTTTTATTTACCACTCTTAAGACGTCATCATCATTTTTAATTTTTTTAATGGGACACCATATTTTTTATAATTGATATTGCATCTACAATTTATTCTAGAAACAGTGATATGCTACACTTAGTATTTTAAGTACATTTTGTGTATAAAAAAATTAAAATATTGATCGAAGTAGTATGCAAAATTATTTATTTAGTTTTTTTAAGAAATTTTTTTTAAATCTAAACTAACTTAACTTATTCTAATCTAACTGAACCTAACAGTAAATTACGAATTTTGTTAAAAAACTTAATAAATAATTTGGCATAATACATTACTTCGATCAATATTTTATTTTTTTTTATTCACAAAATGTACTTACTTAAAATACTAAGTGTAGCATATCACTGTTTCTAGAATAAATTGTAAATGCAATATCAATTATAAAAAATTAAAGAAAAAAAAATGATAATGGCATCTTAAGAGTGGTAAATACCAATATTGCTTTTAGAATGAAATTATAAGGTATAAGTGCTGCCGTTCAAAGCATTTTTTGATTTATACTTTTATTTTTTCAAATAACTGAGATATTTCCTTGGAAGTAAAATCTGGGCCACCCTGTATATCCGTTATAGAAGATGTCGAAGTCATTCTACTAAATTCCGACAACTGAAAAAATTTTCACAATCCATGAAAAAATAAATATTAAAATTTAAGTTGGGCCTTTCTAATTATTTTTGCATAAAGTGTCAACACATTAATAGTTCTCAAATGGTAGCCTAAATTAATTTAGCTTATAAATAAAAAAAAAAATTAAAACCTGACATAGTAAACAAGAGTTTTCGAGGTGCCCGTGATGTTCGATAATCACGATTTTTCTTTCCAAACTCATGCGCCTTCTAGCGGTCCGCATTAATTATTAATAATTCGCTAATAATTTCAAAGAACCTCCACATAAGTAGGATTAATTTTTCACCCCCTTTTAAGATATCCAAAAAAAAAGTTAACGATGGCATCTACAACGATGCTTTTAATGACTTTTACCTTTCACCGCCGAATTATGATATTAAGAGGAGTTTCGAAGTTACGCCACTGACAAATATATGAGTATATGACAACTTGAATATCTGAAATTCACTTTACGTTTTTAAGTTACAAAAAATTGAGAGATTGACTACTTTATCAGATAATTTACACCATTTTATTAAGTTCTAAACGAACTGGATTAAGAACTAAATTTCTTCCACATTTTGGGAATTTTTCTGAAAAATCTAGAAGTCAGATTTTTGATTACTTACAAAGCCTGTAGTTAATATATTTAATATTGAATAAACCCCTTTTAATTATTTTGATATTCACGGACGACCGACTCTTTTCAGTTTATTGAATTTCAGCATGGATTTATTTAACATTACTCAAAAGCTTTTGATAGAATGAAACTCAGTGGGCTTCTGGAAAAAATGCAAAAGTTAGCAACAACATTGTTACAACGATTTAATCTTACCTAACCAATAGGAAGCAAGTTGTGGTGTAAGAAGGAGTTAAATCTGACATATATGTATACAGCACATAGTGTGGTTCCGCAAGGATCTAACCTAGGACCTCTGCTATTTTTAATATTCATAAATGACGCGGTTAGTGTTATACAATCACAAATTTTAATGTATGCAGATGTTATTAAGATCTACCGGCTGTTACATTCTTCAAAATGATTTAATGCATTGGCTGGATGGTGTGAAGAAAACAAATCATCCTCGAGCACTAAAAAGTGTTGTATTATATCACATAACCGTAAAGTATCCCCGTTTCTGTATAATTACTTAATTAATAATGAGACATTGGAACAAGTTACAGTCTTGAAAGAACTGGGTGTAATATTTGACGAACAACTCACTTTGGCTAAAGCATATTTTAGATCTCTTGGATTTATCATCTGGAATAGCAAAAACCTCAATCATGCTAGATTCAAGAATCTTCATGAAAAAATCCAGAGAGATTTTTTGCGTTACTTATATTTTTTCGATAAGCTAACGAATCATAAATGTACATTATTTATCTTATGGAATGAAGGAAGAAATATTTCGTCGTTCTACTTCTTCAAAATAATTCATAATAGAATTGATTAATAACCTTAATTTCATGTTTCAAGAATATCTTCAAGAACTTCTCTCAGTTTCTACTATGATACATGTCGAACAGTACTATAAACTCATGCTTAGAAATTAGTAAGAATTACATTTTGATGTTCATATTTTTTATGATAATATTTATGATTTTAGGAAACGTATCTTGGAATGTTAACTTTAATATAAAACTTTCTCTTTCTCAGTCTTAAATCAATTAATGCATTTACGATATTTGATTTATTATTCTTTTTTACAAGTATGTATAATTGATGTCTTAAAATTATTTAATATTTTCCCAGTAATTGGTAGATCTTTTGGGTGAATACAGATTTATTTATTGGTAAAATGTGTTCCATTTATTATGATACCCTCTCTATACAGGGTGTGTGTTATTACAAAATTATCCATGCAGTCCAACGGGACACACTGTATAAAAACTTCAGTACTTATCTACATAAAAATAGCTTGAAATATGCAATGGTATTTTATGATAATCATAAATTCTCAAAAAGGACTACAAATTGCAGTTGTATTATGTTGATTTTTTTAAATACCTTGTTAAAACTTAAAAAATAAAGTGTAATCCGTGCATCCATAAATTATATAAAACCGTAACTTCCATTTACTTAAAAGGAGAATCAAGATTATCGATCCCAAGTTCATCTTATTCACATAGACTTCCTAAAGTTATAAAGATGAATAGTGGATTGACGTATTTAATTTGCAATATGTGATTAAATAAAATTACGAAGCTCATCGTAGCAAGGAAATGTTTTTTTTTCTACAAAAGTCAAAGAACTCATGTTTAGTTCCAATTTTTCAGAATATTCTAGCTTCTAGTTTCATTCATAATTACATGTGAGTCTTCCAAGGTAATTTAATCAGGTGACCAAAACGCAGAAAAAGAATGAAATTTATTGCAGGACAAACGAGTAATTTTTTATGTATGTGTGAGCGCAATCGTGGGACAGGAAAGAGTAATTTAGTTGAGCAGATACTACATTTATTAGTAGGATCTGGTTAGTGCACAGGTGTTAGTCAATATAATAGTCACTAATAGCCGATAATTGTTCATTGGATTTTAACTTGTTCACTCTGCCATGGTTTTTTAGAAACGCTTTTCTATGGGGCGCGTAAATTAGTTTCCTGCCTGTAAATTTTAAAGGAAATTATAATTACGACATAAAAACGTATTGGTTCTATAATCGTTCATTTGCCTTCCGTCGAAAGTTGTATTAATAAATTGACCACTTGCTTAGAGAGTTAATTAATTAACTATTTTAACAGGACTTAATTATTGAGTAATTTATTAAGGATAATTATTGTCAGTTATTAATCATGACTTCGCAATAATAGAAATACTTCAAGGGTATTTTTTCACTTTTAAGCCGCCATTTTTTGTATAAAGACCATAAAATTTTAGCACTTTTTAAGAAGATATTTTAGTTAAGGGTTTTAAATGCATGTTCAATACATGCAAATCTAATTATTTTAATTTAATTTCCTTTCGTCGTAATTTAATAAAATATGAGCTTTGTCAATTTGGTAATAGCATTATGAATAATGTAGTATTGTATCCAGACATGCAGCTTTTATTGTTGATCGCGTTACGTCACGCGCTTATCCTTAGAGAAATCAAGCGAGGTAACCTATAGGGAATCCTGACCTTTGAGTCCTGCATAAATTATAACTTTCGAAAAACGCTCTTAACGTTTCATGTTCATGTCTGTTTGAATACTAAGATAAATTTTTTAAAAGGGCAAATAGATTTCACCCTTATTCCTCACCAATTCATATAGAGAGTATAGAGTTCGAGGGTCAAAAAGTAATAAATCATTCCTTCAAGAATTTGTAAATTAATTTTCGCTTCACTAATGTGTTTTTTACGAAATGCAGCGAAATTACGATTTTATTTATGGCGCAAAAAATATTGCTTAATTAGTCCGGTTCGGCCAACCTAGAATCACTGACGACCTAATTAACACTCGGAGCCACCTGCACTTTCTGACGTCACGTCGGTCACGGTTTTATTACTTTAACCACATAAAACTCACACAACAAACATGCTGCATAATTCATATGAATAGGATCTTTAGTCCACATGTAAATGTTCAATGTCATTCTCTAATTCCCAATGTTTGCAGAAAATTACACGAAATTGAAGAGAACTATTATGAAGTTATAAAGTACAAGGTAATAAGCATGGTGAACACTAACCATTTATCTCCATAGTTAAGAAATACTAGATAAACATATTTTTGGCTACGTTAGGTTTGCTCCAGGTAATTAACTAAAAATTAATCCTTTAAATCTATTCCTCCTAGGGATAATTAGGGTTCACAAATTCATAGATAGGTTCCTCCAAACGCTAAAGCGAAAGTGAACCTTATCGACTTAGTAATGAATCGAAATATTGTCCGATCGAAATATTTCTGGATTGAAAAGTTGTTGCACTAAAAGTTGCTGGATCGAAAATTGTTGGATCGAAATATTACTCGGTCGAAGTGTTGTCCCTTCGAAACTGCTGCGTCGAAATATTGCCCGATCGAAATATTTCTGGATCGAAAAGTTGCTGCACTAAAAATTGCTGGATCGAATAATGCTGGATCGAAAATTGTTGGATCGAAAATTGTTGGATCGAAATATTACTCGGTCGAAGTGTTGTCCCTTCGAAACTGTTGCGTTGAAATATTGCTGGATCGAAACATTGCGCCGAAAAATGGAGTGGATAAGGCAGAGCTGCTGCACGCGTTCCAATCCCCTTTTTCGATGCATTGATTTTCGATTCAGCAATGTTTCTGCGCAGCGATGTTTCGGTCCAGCTATGTTTCGAACCAGCAACCTTTCGAACGTATAAACTTTCGATGCAGCGCTGTTCGATCCAGTAATATTTCGGCTCAACGATTTTTGGTCCAGCAATTTTCGATGTAGGGACTTTTCGATCCAGTAACTTTTCGACCGGGTAATCTTTCGATGACCTAGCGAGGGTAATCCATAATGATATGGTTAATTTGTACCTGCTAAGACCTTGGGAGGAAAATTTCCAGGGATTAAGATAGTTATAATATCTTTACAACCGGGGTTGTAAATTGGGAGGAATAGTTAATCAGCCATATTTTTTAATAAGGTCCCTTTGCTTAAATCTAGCAGTGATAATTATTTTGGATTAAACATATTGCAACCTCGAACGAACGTCAGCAAAAACACTTTTCTAAACAGTTCATGTTTAAGCTTAGCTTTAAAATGCGAAATTTATAGGAAAGTGAGTCTATCTAAACGCATGCTTCTTCAAGGTCAGAGTCTCAGTTAGATTAAGTCAGTTATATTGTTACTAGGTTTTAAAGTAATTTTTCTTTGCATGGTGTGAAAAATAAGAGTTTTACATGAATTAGGAAATAGTTCATTGAGTGAGGAACATTTATATAGTTTGCTTAAAAGTACATTACTATATTCCTCAGACATGTTGATTATGTGGCTATAACTGATATGTCATCTGCATACATAGTTATGGAAAAAATTGTTAGATAGTATGTATGATCCTTAATGTATAAGCTTTGGCCCAAGATCAAGCCTTGTGGAACACTACCAGTGATCTGACTTGTGTCACACTTTTCCTATTATGCCTCGATGAGATATTTCAAGATAATGCTATCTAGATGATAATAGGACTCAAGTAATTTATTTACGTTACTCCGAATGCTTATGCCTGAAGCTTTTGAAGAAATCTGGAATGAGACACACAGTCAAAGACCCTACTAAGGTCATAGAATATTCCAATAGGGAATTGGGTATCATCTATAGGTATTCTTATATTTTTTCATAAAGATTAATTAAAGCAGTTTGTGTTGATTTATTCGCTCGAACGCCATGTTTGCAGTTTGCAGTCACTTAAGAGCAATTTCCTAAACGGAAAATATAGTGGTTTAATTCTGGAGCCATAAAAGCCAGTACGAACAACATTTTTGTATAATTTTTTTGTAGATGATTTAGAAGTCATTTCTTTAATTTTTGCCAAAAGGAAAAAAAATAATAAAGAATGTACAAAAAATAATATAATGATCTAAAAGTACCTTAATTGAACCCTGCTAATTAATTTTGTGCTAGGTTGCAGAAGGTAACTCTCTGGCAAGATGTAGCCTAATCAATTTAGATTATAAATCTGAAAAAAAATTGAAAATCTAACGCGGGAAACTTGAGTTATGACTGCAGAACTAATGCTCGTTTTCATGATTTTTCACAATTTTTCCTCCCAAACTCGCACGCCCTCTAGGGATTCGCATTAATTATTTGGTCATAATTTGCAAAGAATCTCCAGAATAGTGGGATGGATTTTCTATTCCTTGTTCTTATCTTTAACGGAAAATTTATCGCGGGTGTCTAGGCAGATGCTCTTAATATACAATAATATTATCAAATTTTTCTATGAAACTTGTTAATCCCTCAAGAATGGAATACTCAAATACTTTTGTTATTTTTGAAAACCAGTTTTACTGTAGAGCATTTTAAAGTTTTTGTAAATAGTTAAAACTATGAGGTATGTTAGTGGAACACATAAGTATTTCCTGATTTCCTTAAGAATACTGCAGCTAATGGCATCCGAACAGTAATTAAATTTATTTTTTAATTTAAACATCAGTTAACTTAACTCTTTAGGGACACTTGAGAAATAGCTACTATTCATATTATATTTAGCAAGAGGTATATACATTCTCAAAATAGGAAGAGGTTTTCAAACTGTGGTACATTACGTTGTTGCAAGGGATAAAAAATAAATTTTAAGAAATTTTCCATCTTGAGCTATATTTTTCAAAAAAGTAATTTAAATTTAAATCACTTCGATACATCACGGTTCTTCGTTGCGTCTTCTTAGACGAAACTGACAGATTACTTTTGACACTCCTAGTAGCAGCAGTACTAAGCTGCACTTTCAGGAACAACCTGAAAAATTAGAAAAGAAAAAAAGCCACGACGAATATTTGGCAATAAATTTACTTGGTGTTGAGAGAAAAAAATAGCCCAAACCAAATTGCGTTGTATGTTATGAAACATTTTCGAACAACTCAATTCACCCTTCCCTTCTGAAACATCATTTATACATTATTGTCTTTTAAATGTTTGTGTATAAACACACACATTTAACCCATTAATGCCCATCGGGTCGTTAGCGACCCAAAACATCCAATCATTTTTAGCGTTTATACGGTCTTCCCTAACAACAAACAAAAGGAATTTAAAAAATTACGATTTTTATCTTTCTAGGCATTAACGGGTTAAAAGACCAAACTATTGATTTTTTTAAAGACAGCGAAATGAGTTGAAAAATATGAAAAAGTCAGTTAAATATTTTATTACAATTAACAAACGTATCCATATTCCATATTTTTGACTTGTATTAAGTTCGAAATACAAAATATTATCATGACGAAACAAAATTATTAGCAGTTTAGTTAAGTGGTACAACTTTTCCAAAGTTTGGGAACCCCTGTCTTATATTATTTCATCAAATTAATGAAGAAAAGTGTTTGCAACTATACATATCGTTTTTGACTTTCGAAGAGCTTTTTTGGGGGTCCTCCGAGCTTACAATATTGTTGAAATATTTTGCTTAATTTCCCTCGCAAAATTTAGCATGTGCTTTTTTTAATTTACAGTAGCCCGCAAAATTAGGATAACGGGTTTTCAGGATATTTAAGGTCTCAAGTTTTTGACTTGACTTTACAACAGTTTTCGTAATCTTGTACGGATTTTCATTGATTGTATTAACAGTTATAAAGGGAAAAGATGTATCATAATAGTTTTTTTACTAAAATTTGACTGAGTTACTCGAGCAAATCAATTCCTTCACCTTTTAGTTCTATAGGAGAAAATGAGATAGAATGATTTACTCATATTTGCTCAAGCAAAGTATCTAAAAAAAAACAACTATTGATTTAAGTAATAAAATTTTATGAAATTCATTGATTTTTACCACAAGAAATTTGCAATATACATGTTAACCCATGCTTCATTATTTATTAATGTGAAAAATTTTCCTTTACTAATGTTAATAGTAAAGAAGTAGTAGAGAATCTACCCAAAAAAGGAATTACCTATATTTGCATTAAATATGAAATATTACAGTAATACATGTTTCTTGCAAGGTTTAGTAACTTTTTAGAATTTATACAAGATGCCCAATTCTGGCGCATAAGAGTTCGCTACATATTCGGGGATTTTCCGGTACTCTATTATCAAGGATCGCCGACAATGAGAGCTCCAGTTTTGGAACACCCTGTATACCTAAATTTTTGCAATTATCTTCCTGTTGTTGGTGTAGTATAATGGTTGTGTTTGTTACTGGAGGTGTAAATGTATTACCTATTTCCTGAGAAATAATGTTTTAGACTTTAGGCGCCAGTGTTTGCAAAATATTCCGAGAACAAAGCGACATAAATGTTTATATGTATTAAGTTTGAACCAGTTCAAGTGACGTAAATATTGATAAGGTGGAAACAAACAATTTAAAATCACCTACGTAACAATTACTTAGCATGACTCCATGTCCAATAAATTAGCATAAAAATTTACATAGCAATAACCAGTATACGGCCATTGTCATATGCGGGTGCTGTACGGGAAATGGAAAACGGAACAAAAACTGATTAGGTTTAGGTATCAGTGCCTATTTCCTGATGAGGTTCAATGCTCCAGTGGAGTTCCCACAACCCAAGTGTTAGTTATCTCTTTACCTCAAAGTTCGTGAGAACTGTGTCCTGAAACAAACCGTGTCCCGTTGCGTTTTAATCAAGACTTAAAACGTGTGTACATGCAATACTTCGGTTTCACATACATTTCAGCGAAATGATATTATGTTACATCGATTGAAAATATATTATTTAATATGCAAATATTGTGCTTAGCTTTAGGCTTTAGATGATTAGAGTTAAAATTAATTACTGGTTAATAGAGTACAGGCGCCACATATTTCCGTCATGTTCAATATTACATTAATTATTAATACATTACTATTACTACATCAAAGCAATTCCGTTGGAAATCAAAAATACCATTATACAGCTTTTCATTTCCCTACTTTTTTCTAAAAATTTTCTATTTTTTGTAAATGTCTTTTTTCATGTAAAGTTCAGATCTAATTTTCTTTAATTAGGAACAAAAAAGTATGATTACAGTTAACCAAATTTTCTGAATTTATATTTACAAACACTATTTATGAAAATTGAAGGTAGTTGTATTTGATTGCGGAACTTCCTTTAGGCGTTGGATGTTTGAATGTTTAGTTTGGAGTATTGAGAATGAAAAGGATATCGCAAAAGTACAGACACATCCCCAAGTGTTTCAAATGCCGAAAATCTGTATACAGTATGTTTGTAATTGGTGTTTTGGCTTATTTTAGCTTGAGTTATTTTGAATTCCCACAATCTGTCTACCATATTGCTCAGTTGTGCCAATGACAGCATATGGCTCAAATTCATACACAAGCCAGAATTTTACAAATAGATAAAACACACTCCTACACTTCCCGAAATAAATAATACCTTTTAATCGATTTTTTTTAAATATAAAAAAATAACTTTTGATAATTTTTTAAAAAGCATAGAACAAGGACTGAGTGTACAACTATTGTATAATAGCTTTGATATCACTTGGTAATGATTGAGGTATAGATTGTGGGATTAGAGACTCATGTGTCCTATTTTTAAAGCGCAACTAAAATGCGTGAAGAAAACAAGAGCTTTTGTTTTCCGAAAATAAAAATAATCTAATTTTGTTTGTACTTTATAGAAAAAGTGCTAACTGCAAAAAATGTCCAGCCAGGTGTGACAGCTGCGGGTTATTTCGGGGGCTGTATTGACAAACAGCGAGGCACATGCGAGCGTCTGTCAGTAGCACATGTCGGCACACGTGGAGCGCCGCGACGCCGCTACATATCACAGTTGCCTGAAATACCCGACACCCCGTACGGATGTTCTTTAAATGTATCTTCTCCAAGACAATGTTTTTAAGTACCTACTATCTCGGAAACCACAAAATTCAAGCAAAAACACTTCCTTAAATACCATTTCAAAAATCGACCAAAATTTGCAAAAAAGTTTTACAAATGTATATTTACAAATTATAAAAATGCACATTATAAAGAAGCAAGATTTTGAACTCTATTACTGCAGTTTATAAGATTCTGTCATTTTTTAAGGTAGTTAAAATTTAATCAAAAATTTGAGACTTTCTTGTATTTTTCAATTTTCCAAAAGTTTATACAGTCGAGCTCGGCTATAACGAGGATCAAGGGACGGCGAATTTTGCTCGTTATAACAGTTAATAGTTATAATCGTGAAAAGATATTCAAATTCGAAATATTCAGGATATTTCATCCCTTGGCGGTAACTCTGATGGAATCTGATTTTTAATCAATTTAAAAAGAAAAAACAAGAATATAAATATTTATCTCCGTTTTCGAAATAGAGAATGTTTTAGTTTATGTTTTAATTTTAAATTTTTGACATATAAATTTTTAATGATATTTTGCTCAACTTTTGACAAAAGTTTACTTTTGGCAGTACCTTCTTGCATTTCATTTTGTATTTAGAGTAAAATTTCAATATATTATAATTTGTATGTGTATTTGGCATCTTTCTTTTTTGCAATAACAAAAAAATTTCTGTTGGTTTCATCAGAATTTAATGATTTTTTTAAAGTTAGCATGCTTTCGAAAATGGCCCGAAAATTAGCCCCAGTTCGTTTGATAGGAGCTCCAATTGTGTGACAAAGAGAATACGATGTATTCATGAGACCAAGGACCAAGTGAGAAGGAATGAGAAACCCCTTGTCACAAAATGCTTGCCAAAAACGCTTTGATAGTGTATGCCTATATTCCCAACGTCTTTGACAAAATAATGTATATTCAAATTATTAAAAAAAAGTTGGACCAATCCATTTGAGATGTCAAACTTGACAATCTTATCTCAGTAACGTGATGCAGAAGAACAAAAGCAAAGTCATAGATAAATGTCAAACCTTAAAACATATAAATAAAAAACAAAATATTTTTTTTTGTTTTGTTTTGTTTTGTTTCGTTTGGTATTTAATAGGCAGATTCTGGTCAAAATTAAAGGCCTTTAATTGGAAACCAATAATGTAACCATGGAATTGTCCATTACAACCTATATAACAAATTGAAACTTTAAATTAAATTTTCAATTTTTGTTTTATTATTCTGTTAGGTACAGTAAAGCTCTTTTTTCTCTTGTATTTAAAACATTAGTAAAAATTACTTACTTACTCCTAGAGAAGAAGAAAAAAATTAGTAAGTACATGACACTTTTATCCAAAATTAAATCTTGGCCATACACAGAGTTTTTGAAATATATCAAGGGCAGAGAATACAAATACAGCACATTTTCTGACACTTTATCAAAAAAATCGATTTGAAAAAATGTGACATGACATTTTTATCCATTTGTGTCTTCAATTATCCAAGTAAAAACTTTTGTGTGACTAAACATGTAATCTCTTGTTGGACTTATAATTTGACTAGTCAATTGTCATGGAATGCATCAGCCAAATTGACAATTTTAGAATTAGTCTAATATCAGAGTTAATACACCAAAACATTAAATTTTGTCAATTTGGTTAATGCCTTCCTTGACAATTAACTCGTCTAATGGAGCTAGGCTGGGTTGCATGAAATAGTTTAAACTCGGTTTTTCTATCATACTTGTCAATTTAAAACTGGTTTTAACTAAAACTTTTTAGTGCAACCCACCCTTAACGTCTTACATCAAAATTAATACGTCGAATGAATAAATTTTCAATTCTGTCAACTGTCAACTGTCAACTCCAACAACAGATTACATGTTTAGTTACAGAAAAGTGTTTGGATAATAATTGATATTAGAGGATTATTACTAAAAACCATAAAAAACAACCGTAATTTCACCCTATTTCAATGGTTCGCTGACAATTTCTACTGCTTCATTACGAAGAAACTGAAGATGAGTCAAACATGACTCGAAACGTTTTCCATAAGTAATAAATATTACTATAGAAAAATAAAATACCCCGTCTAATAGGCTAAAGTTATTTTTTAATTAATTAACCACCAAGGAATAAGATTATTCCTCATCATAATACAACCTTTATATGAAACATGTTTTAATAAAACTAATATTAAAGAAGTTGTAGTCATTGTGAAGAACTTTTCCCGCACCCTGTATACAGGATGTCCCATTTGACGTTGGACTGTATGGGTATCTTTGTTATTATTGGAGATAGAAAGTCGGTTAAATGGACAAAGTAGTAGAGATTTTTTAGAATATTAATAATTCATTTACAAAAAATTTGAATATCGCATCGTTCCAACGCTATCTTGAAAAAACAAGAAAATGCGATTTTCAAAATATGGCTATAACTTCGTTATTTTCGGTGGCACCAAAAAAATTTTTTGACTTAATACCGACAATTTTTAATGTACAATGCAGTAAAATAAATGAATATTTTTTTTCGCAAACGGATTGACCGGAAATGAACCAAACTTATTTTTTTTCTATGGTTGCTATATTGGATTTATACATATTCGGAAATGGTGTATTTTTCTGAGTAATTTGATATATCATATGTAATATTTTAAGAAAAATAGAAATAATTTTATTTTACTTACCAAAAATGGCCTTGAATAAATGTAAACTGTCAATACATATGTGTTAAGATTTATTTTATATTTAATATTTTAAATAGTTACATTTATGTTATTGATAATTTACATCTCTTAAAGTCAAATAATTTTATTTTTTTAAATATGACATATGGTATACCAAATTACTCAGAAAAAAATACAGAGTCCAAATATGTGTAAATCCAATATGGCTACCATAAGAAAAAATAAGTTTGGTTCATTTCCGGTCAATCCGTTAGAGAAAAAAAATATTCATTTGTTTTACTGCATTGTACACAAAAAATTGTCTGTATTATATCAAAAACTTTTTTGGTACCACAGAAAATAAAGAAGTTATAGCCATATTTTAAAAATCGCATTTTCTTGTTTTTTCAAATTTTTTGTAAATGAATTATTAATATTCGAAAAAAGCTCTACTACTTTGTCCATTTAACCGACTTTCTATCTCCAATAATAATAAAGATACCCATACAATCCAACGTCAAATGGGATACCCTGTATAAAAAAAGACATTAATTTAACATAAAAAAAAATTAGAAATACTCAACGTTTAGTAGCAATGAACTACTTTGAAAGCGTAAACTATGTAAAAATTGTAAAAACTACAAAGAATAAAAAAATCAATGAAAATTCTAAATATTTTCAATACTGCTTTAATCTATTTTTGCAGTTATTTCATAAAATTAAGTAACTTTTTGGTATATAGGTAGATGAAAAAAGTATATTTTGAAATGCATTAAATTCATCCCAATGTTTGTATAAACAACAAGTGTACGCAATTTTTTAGCAAGATCTGTTTATTGTAGGTGTATAAAGTTGAGAGAATTTTGTTTGGCTTGTGGGTGTTGGCATGAAATTAAATTAGACAACTTTGCCAACTGAATACTTTAAAGTTCTCATTAAATTATTCCGAACAATTGTAAAGGTTTGTAGTTTTTAGATAGTTATTTTTAATTAGGATTAAGGGGATAATACCTAGTGTATAAATATTTATGAAAATCTATTTAAGCTTCGTGAAACAAACTGGATTTTGAATTTTATTTAGTATTTAGTTCACGACTTACAATAAATGTGAATCGCAGATTGATTAATGATCTTTCTAGACATTCGCTAAGACGAGATAAATGAACCCGTTCTGACGCATAAATAGAAAACCAAATATTGTTTCTTGGAAGAAGTGCAGTTATGTCACAGACACAGCACACTTTTATTGCATGCACTATGACGAGATCTATTTGAGAGGAGAAAAAAACTGGTAGTATAGACACCTGTGCATACTCCTCATACGTTTGCAGTTTGCACACTTTATTAACATGTAAACATGCTTATCAAGTCATTAGAAATTGTTCTCATTCCTTTTCTTCGCTAAAAATATCAAATTATCTCAATGCCCTGAATACTTTTATTGTTTAACAACAACTTCATGCGATACATGTCAATTATTGCTAATAAGATAATTCTACTTTGGCATTTTAGGTAAGTGCAAAGGTATGTTAAAATAATCAGCGAAGATTCCTTTACATGGAGACTTGAAATATTACTGAATTTTCAGGAACAATAGTCAAGTTGGAAATATTCTGATTACAAGTGCAATCATTCTTTCGGAATTTTTCATAAGATTATAAAATTAATTTCACTAGATGAATGTTGCCAGATTTCTTTCCACAACTCCAAAATATTAGTAGAATGTAAAAAGTCAGAATTCTATTCCATGCAATATTTCTTCACAGTTTCACAATGGCCAGTCCAGTGATGCAACAGGAATTTTGAATGGGGTGTATGGAACAGCAAAATATTTCTTTTAATTTTGTTACCAAAAAATCAAACTTTAGGGTAAAATATCCTACAGAATATAGATTTTTAAGTTTTGGAGTTCCAGCGTTGTTTTCTCAATAATCTAATCAGTAAATAATCAATGTGGTTTGAGATTTAAAAAATATGACCAGAAAGTTAAAACCACCCCTTCAATTTTTGGTAACAATAGTAATCCAAAAATGTTGAAAAAAACCCAAAGAAAAAAGGATTGAAAATGGTGTGTTTTAGGTTTTCGATTATTTTTCATCCCAAGAATAAAAAATTATGGAATACAGACTCGTTTTCAAACATATTCCATTTTTGCAAAAAAATGGTAAACCTTATTCATGGCCAAAGAGAAATAAAATAAGTATGAATAAGGGTACATTGAGAGCACCAAAATACGTTTTGTTGGGTGATCCTTGCGTGATAACAAACTTTATTAGGCTTCACAGTAAGGATATACAGGGTGTCTCAGACCACCCGTCCACCCCTTTTATTTTGAGAACGCATTGTCGTACAAGGCTGAAATAAAAAAAAAACATTACCAAAGCAAACCTGAAGAATCCATTGGTGCACTTATTTTTTTCCGGAACAATCCGGAAGTACCCGGAACCGGAAGTAACTTTCGATTTTTAAATGGCAACATACGTCGAGTATGGTATCGTTTGAAATGTCTTTTAAAAAGAAACAACTTTTATTAAAATATTTTTTTAATATCTTTCATAATTAACAAATTAAACGAAAAACAAAAGCAAACAAGTGACAAATGGTTTATTAAATTATGGAAAAATTAAAACACTACCATCATCCTGAATGGGTAAGGGTAGAGGCAATTATGATTTTTTAAATGGAAACATGTATTTTTTGCTTCGCTTGTTAAAAATAATCAACTTTTTTAGGTTATGTATTTACCTTAATTCAAAAAATAAAAAAAAGTTGATTATTTTTAACGAATAAAGCGATAAACGCAAAAAACAGTTTCAATTATAAAAAATATCTCTCTTGCCCATTTGCAGATGATGGTAACGATTTAATTTTCCATAATTTAAGAGACCAATGGTCACTTGTTTGCATATTTTTCTTTTCGTTTAATTTGTTAATTATGCAAGATATTACAAAAATATTTTTATAAAAGTTGTTTCTATTTAAAAGACCTTTCAAACGATACCATACTCGACTTATGTTGCCATTTAAAAATCGAAAGTTACTTCCAGATTGTTCCGGAAAAAAATAAGTGCACCAGTGGATTTTTCGGGTTTGCTTTGGTAATAATTTTTTTTAATTTCAGCCTTGTATGACAAGGCGTTCTCTAAATAAAAGGGGTGGACGGGTGGTCTGAGACACCCTGTACATTAAATTTCATCATCAAAATACCAAAATATGGGGGTCTATATTTTTTTAGTTTTGGAGTTTCGGCGTTTTGAGTTTTAGGTCTTCGATTTTTGACATTAAAAATTTAATCAATGTGTATTAAAATTTAATAATATTACCAGAAATCATTCCTTCAATTATTGGTAATAATAGTACCATAGAAATGTTTAACAAAAAAGTGTCTTCTAAAGTTACATTATTATCCCTATAAGATAAGAAAATTGGCAGTTTCTAGTTGTATTCCTTCACTTACCAAAACATTTTCAAACTAACTTCTTTTTTTTTAAATAATTTTGGATGATTTTTCGAGAGGTTGTAAGTACAAAAAATTTGTTTATTTTTATTGCGCGTTGGTAAGTGAAAGAAATGAACTAGTAACTCGGAATTTTCATAATTTTTAGGAATAATAATGTAGTTTCTGAAGAAACAAATTAATTGGCATTTTTTTTTATAAATAATCACAAAATTAAAAAGACCAAATTTTTAATTATTTGTGTTATTGTTGTTATCAATTGATTGGTTGATTTGGTTTTTGCTAGTGATATTTTTTTTTAATTTACACGCACCATGTTTCAAATATTAATTAGTTTTTCTGACTTTAACAAAAATCGGTGAACTCAAATACAAAACAGAATTCAAAACGCTGTCGCTCCATAACTAAAAAAAGTATAGGGGTCTACATTTTTAAGTTTTAATGTTCCAACGTTTTGAATATAGGTCACCGATTTTTGTCAATAATAATTTAATCAATGCGTGCATTGAAATTTAAATTAGGTATATCTAATATCATTAGAAAGCTAAAAGCACCCCTTCAATTATTGGTAACAGTAGTAACACAGAAAGTGACAAAAATATTGAAAAAAATCGCAAAGAATAAAGTTTGAAAAAAATAGTTTCTAAAAATAGTCAATTAAGATGGTGTTTTTTTTGTTTTCTGAAATTACATTATTATCCCTACAAATCAAGAAATTGGTAGTTCCTAGTTCTTTTTCTCTTCACTTACCGAAACCTTCAGTCCAGTGGCGTATCTACAAATTTTTAAAGGAGAGGGTGGTGCATTTTTGACAATTAAAAAAAAATGTATTTCTACACCCATTTAAAAAAAGAGCATAATAATTGCAATCATGCCAGATGATGGGAAAAATTGAAAAAAAAATTCAACTATTTTTGTTTGAATTTTTTTTACATTTTATCAAGGATATTTTTGTTGTCATTGTTACGAAATAAAATAGGGTGGTTATACCTTTCTTTTTGTGATTTTATTAAATCTGTAAACATTTGTTCAAAGATTATTAGTGATTTTTTTATTTTAGACAAAAACTCCAAAACTAAAAAAAATATACTACTTTTTTGGTTTTCGACGATGAAATTTCAAGTATTTTCCACACCTGAAGTATCATTACTCACGAATGGATCACTTCAAATATTTATTTAACTAAACATAAGCACTTTATTATTCTATTCTATTTCTGGATTCACTGTAATAAGGACAAATTAAACTTTAAAATTAGATTTTTGTAGTACCGTGGTTTGAATTTCTAAAAAATAAATTGAGACCGACCTTTCGAGGCACAAAAATATTCCAATTTATGTGGACATTTCGAATTTTGATAAAATATCTGACCTCGAATTTTATAAATTTTGAACTAAACTAGGAAACTGAACTGAATAAGAAAATGGACTTTTGATCCATTTTAAGAGAACAATTTTAAACTATTCATATTAAAAAAAATTAAGGATATTTTTGATTGTGGAAAATACATGTTTTAATGTCTTTATGGGTTTTTTCCGAAAGTGTGATTCCAAACATCCAAAGGACAAAATTAAAGTGAATTTAGTCACCTAAATTGGTTCTTATAAAATGACTAATTCTAGTACCACTCTAGAGCTGCACTATATTTTTTAAGAAAGTAAGTTCCATTATTTTCCCCCAATCTTTTGATAAAATTAGTTATCAAGTTGTAGAAAAAATTAATTTAACAGTTCCTATCGTTAAAATGATTCCGACATCATTGCGTTAATTTTTATATTTTAATTGCGCAAATAAAACATTATATGTATTTTGAAATTCAAATGAATTGAAATATGTAGGCAAGTTTTTTATTTGTAGAGTTTGTGTATATTATGAGGAGTGCTTATGCACTCAGTTTTTAAGTGGGTATAATTACTTGATAAAAAAGTGTGTAATAAAATTAGCATATAAAAATAAAAGTGCAAGGTTTGAGATATTTATTTATTTAAAAAATTTAACAACATTAAGTTGCGTTTAATAGGTAACTATATACAAAAGTGTCTTACGAACAAAAATTTACAGGAGTTTTCATAATAAAAATACTCATCTTGAAAAAAAGTATAAAAATTATGACATTGAAATTTTAAGCCTCTTAATCCGGGGCTATAGTCTCTTATGTACAGTAAATTGTACAGAAAAAATACATACTAATAATCACAGAAAAAGTCACAAACATATATAATAAATCTGTGATAAAACTATTTTTATTTTGTTTGCGAAGTTTAGTAAACTATAAAAACCCGCGTGTTTTTATATACAAAATAATAAAAAACAATGAAATAAAATCTAAAACAATTGCAACATAAACAGGTACGTAACTAAGTGCAACCATACACTCGCTCTCTTCCACACGCAAACCAGATTCATTCAAGATAAATTAATTAATAATTTCAGTCAAACTATGTAAGTCTATATAAGTGTCTGAATCTTCCATAATATTCTTCTCCTTATTCTTCTTCCTCTGATCTCTGAGAACCGAACATTGTTTTGGAATGGAGGATGACGATGATCACTAGTCATGAAGAATATACTTTAACACGACACTGGTCGTCCATCTGACGGTGAAAGTTTCTCAAGTGTCTGCAAAGAAAAAGCAAAAATTGCTTACCATAATGCGAAACAGAACGTTTTACTTGTGTATAAATTTACTAAATCCAATCTCTGCCATTTAACATTTAAATTCACGTTTCTACTTGCACGTGTTCAACCATCAGTCACGGAATTCAAATAAACAAAATGCCAATATTACTAATCAAACCCGATCCCATTTTTATTTTTAGCACAAGTCATTTCACAACCGTACTGGTAAAAAAATACTTTAATATTGTATCAATGAAAGCTTTGACGCGATTCAAAAGGATTATTATTACATTGATAAATATCCGAAGAACGCAATCACGACAGCTGTGTGATAGTTTTGCACGTGTCCTCTGCAGATGTACACATAGGGACCGTTATGTGTTATGTGTAAGGACCCTATATGCTCTCACACCCAGGTGTTTGATTGTTCCGGATATTAATGTGGGTAAGCAGTTACTTATTAATGCTGTCTAACAAATTTTGATCAATGCCTTGAGAAAAAATACATCTTATGATATGTCGCGGTTATGACCTTTTGCTAAATTTATGTATCAAGTATGTTGAGAACACCTGCTTGAAAACAATGAACCATTTTAGGAAAGAGAAAGCAAGGATTCGTGGGAAAATGTTTTGATGTGAGAAGAAACTTACCGTGGGTGGTTGTTGTAGAACAGGTGCTTCGCAGGGAGCCAGGATGGTATTTGGGCTGGACCTAACTCCAAGAGGTTGTCTCGGACTAACAGCACCCTGAGATTTTCTTTGCCCTAACGCAGCAGCGGCATCAAAAGCGTTCACGGCAGGATGAGTTTCCAAAGCACTTTGTAAATCGCAAATGTAATCTATCACATGCTGAATCACCTCCAGTTTAGATAACTTCCTGTTTTTGGGCATGAACGGCACCAAATCCTTTAACTTGCTGAGATACATTTGAATTTCCTCGTTTTCAATATCCTTTCGTCGTGCTACACGACCAGCAGTTACACCAGTTATTCCTGATTGAGGACACAAAACACCTACAGCTTTCATGATTTTTAGATTTATTTTCGAGCACAGTTATCACGAAACAGATACACAAGACGCACTTGCTCACGAACTAACAGACGAGTAAGTTCAGAATGAACTGTGGAAATCCCATGCTCTTGTATTTATAAAATTTCCAGAGGAGGGGAGACCAATGGATTTCCATAAGCTTTAGTTTGGGTAGGGGAAACGCCAATCTACGGCTGCGTACATCCAGGTAAATATTACGGCGCCGCTTTTCTCACCAACATTATCCTGCCAATCAAATAAAGGCGCCGCGCAGTTTTGCACTGATTTCAATTTGTCAAAACTAATTTATTACAAATATTCTAATCTCGAAAATATTTAAAAATAAAGATTGGGTATATTAAATAAAGGCCTCTCATTTTTTTTATTTTTAAAATTCTTACTTTGATTTATTTTTTTGTTAATTAGTTTCTTTCGTGGATTTTTTTTTTGGCAAAATATTGTGGCTATGTTGAGGCATGTTGAAACATGTTTTTACCAAGGATTATTCAGTGAAGAAGGTCACACCTAATTGGTGAACAATTCTTCTTTGTCAGGGTACAGCAGGTAGATTTTATACGCAAATGTTTAGAACTGCATTGTTCATGTTTTATATGAACCCGATCATTTAAAAAAATTGGGTCATTAAAAAGATTTGTTAAATTTAAGTAGTACTTAATGTTCACGTATTATCGAAAGTACAAAATCTTGTTGGTCACAAGTACTAATGAGCTACGTGGAAGGACATTTAAATTACAGGTTTTTTTACTTTATTTTAATTGTTTAATTTACTTACTTGAAATGATTAATAGGTTCTTTATTTCATTATTTGGGCTGAAAAAAAAAATTATATAAAAAATTGTACAATATTCAAATTTGCAAAATTGAGTTTGTGTTCAATGTAAAAATATAAAAATATGTAAAATTTTGAGATAAAGAGTACTTAATTGATATTTAATTGATTTATAACACACAACCTTGTTTATACATTTCTAAGTCTACAAGGCAAAAAATTAGATTTTCAAGAAAGCAGAAAAATGTATAATATGAAAACACTTCCATTTAAAATTTTTGCAAAAAAGGGGATTAATACAGTGTGCTCCAATTTTGTAAAAAAATATAAAAAAGCAGTTAAACTAGTATAGTCAAAATTCAAAATTGTTAATAATATCCTAATACTTTTCTCAAATCTTAAATTTACAAGAACTTCGAAGCCTTCAGCCTTCTTATACTCTACAGATAAATATTTTGGAAATACAGTTGACAGTTGAACTTCCCTACAACGAACATCCATAGAACGAATTTCTATATATAACGAAATTTTTTTGAGAATCTTCACCTTGAAGACGTTTTTAATGTATTTTTTACTCCGAACGAAATAAAAGTTTCCGGATAACGAATTTTTTTTTCGAAAATATTTAGAATCTTTTATAAATTTTAGTCAATGGGTGGCTAATTTTAAAAATTTCGGAGAATATTATATTAGATTAGTGTAAAGAATAATAGAAAATCAGGTAGGTAATTAGAATTTTTAGAAATGAACGTAAATTCCAAGATTTCTCGAGTCTTTTTATAAAGTCTACTTATAAATTACCATATACCTGAGACTTGGAGCAAATTTAGTTTTTGTAAAATATGCGCATTAACAACAACGCCTTTTCATATTTTTAGTTAAAATAAAGATCTATAAAGTAAATAACAATTTTTTCATATCAAAATTACGAATTTCTATACAGGGTGATTCACATTTATATTAAAATCTCTCGGGTGGTGATTCCTTAGATAAACAGAAAAAAGGTTTTTGGCCATTTATTTCAAAATGAATACTAGTAAAGCATTCAAATTTGGCATAACTCTTAATATGCATTGGACTCACGTCCATGATTTTTTTTGAAATTTTTTTATTGGTTCTAAATGGTATTTTAAGAGATCGTTGGTGGTAAAAACAATGATAACTTTTTTAGTACTGCATTTTTATGAGATTTTTTTTCAGAATATCATTCTATAATTAAATTTACATAAAAAACGTGCTTTTATACAAATTCGATAGAATGAGCCGTTTAAGAGAAAAGTGCGTCTAAGTGCTTGCCTAGATTGTTGTCATGGTTACCATACTAATTTTTTTGTAGACCTATTGTTTCACCAAAATTATTCCAAACGTTACATACGAACCTTTTTTCATAAATTATGGAATAATTTTGGTAAAATAATAGGCCTACAAAAATGTTAAGTATGGCAAAACCATGACAACTGTCCTGGAAAGCACATCTTGCCGCCGTTTAAGAGAAAAGTGCTAAATTATAAATACAAATAATTATAATAAATTCTATCGAATTTGTATAAGAGCACCATTTTTGTGTAAATTTGATTACAGAATGATATTTTGAAAAAAAATCATAAAAATGCAGTAATAAAAAAGTTGGCATTGTTTTTACCACCAATGATCTCTTAAAATACCACTTAGAACCAATAAAAAAATTTCAAAAAAATCATGGACGTGAGTCCAATGCATATTAAGAGTTATGCCAAATTCGAATGCTTTACCAGTATCCATTCTGAAGTAAATGGCCAAAAACCTCTATCAGCACTTTTGAAGAGCACTAACTCACTCAGGAAGGGGAATTGGACATATGTTTATATGATTTTTTTTTCTTATTTTTATCTAAGGAATCACCATCTGAGAGATTTTCACATAAATGTGAATCACCCTGTATAGAGAATTTTCTATATAACGAATTTTTTTAAGCTTCCCATGATAAAACGTTATATGGAAGTTCGACTGTAGATGCTCAAATTTCGAGGACTGAAATTCAGAATTGAACGAAAATGGAAAGTTTTTGAAAAAAAAATCTACTTATTTTTTACTACACTTGCAATTTTTGTATTTGATATTTGAAAAAGCATTTATCCAAAAACACGCTTATCTTATAATATGTAAATTTGGTCTACTAATTACAGCCACTTTTTTTGTTCTTCTAAATGCTAAACGTATGGTGCCTACAAATACAGAAGATGTTAACAGATTATCATAGTCGTTTCGTCGTTTGTATAATGATTTATCTGCACCTATGATATTAGGAACTACAAGATCTAGATATTTAGTGTTTTCGTATCCTACAAAAGATCTTCCAAGTAATAATTATTTTATTTATTACATTTAAATAAACATTTGTTTAGATTCAATGTTAGATCTCATATTAGTGTGGATTTAATCACATACTAACACAAATTTGAGCATGCACCAATTAATAATTCATTTATATATTATTGTTTGTATTTGTATATAATATATAAATCCAGAAGGTGAAATAACTGTTACAATTTCTAACGAAATATTGTATCAATATTATTCGTTTACAGAAGCAAAACATGGAATTTTCTGTTCATCCAGAAAAACTATATACCTCTGCAACACTCCCAACCATAATTACATGTTGATTTTTTCAAAATACTTCCATATACCTACCACATGCCTATCCAAAAGAAGTAATGTTGCATCATCAAGGAGCATACAGTTACAATACTACAAGATTTTTTGGTTTTTCTGGAAATACACAATACACCTACCTTAGTACCTTAAGAAAGATCAGGAAGAAATTTCTACTATTATGTCACCTCTAATGTCAGCACATTTAAATGGAACACAAAAAACACTAAATATTTTGATATCAATATGTAGAGGATGATGGATGATGGATGATAACAATAATGAATAAAACATATTAACTATTTTTATTTTTACCCCAAAACCTATGACAGTTATATTATACAGGGTGATAATAAATTATATAACAATAATAACAATTATATTAGTGATAATAAAGTTTCAAACCTAATTCATAACTGCCGTATTTAATTTTTTTGAGAAAATCGCTCGGACAAGTCAATTATAGTTTTTAAAATCCCATCTCTTGGTATAATAAAAATATTAATGACGTCACTGGTGATTTAGCAATGACGTCATCATCGGTTTTTTTAAATGGAAACCCCCACTTTTTTCACTCGTATCACTTAAACGATGATATAAAAATTTGTTGCATTTGTAAACAAATTTTCGTTTAAAATTTTTTTAATATAAACTCAAAATTAATTTGTACTATAAAATTTGAAAAATTTAAAGGTGTTAGAAGATTTATTTTGGCCGATTTCTATAAATGATAAATTAAAAATTTTATTTTTTGTAAATTTCCTTACATTTAAATGGAATCAAAAAATTAGTTTTTCAAGACTATTTATTAAATTTTGTTAAATACATTTAACATTTAACATTTGCATTTGAATGCGCATTATTTAAACATTTCTTTTGTTATTATTGGTAACTTTAAATTCATTTAATATATTTTTATAAAACTTTTTCCGTTAAAATAAAATTTTTTTTTTTGAATTAAAAAGATTTTTTATTCAAAAATTTGTTTAAAAGTTTAATTGTTTTTTATATCATTGTTTAAGTGACATGAATTTCTATCGAGAATGAGTAAAATAAGTGGGGGCTTCCATTTAAAAAAAATGACGTCACTGCTAAAGCACCAGTGACGTCATTAATATTTTATTTATACCAAGAGATGGCATTTTAAAAGATAAAATTGTTGTCCTGTCCGAGCGATTTTATCAAAACAATTAAATACGGCAGTTATGAATAAAGTTCCAAACTTTATCATCACATTGTATATCAATAAATTTAAAATCAGCACAGTGTCTAAATCATCTTCTTCTGAATCTTCATAAATAAAACTGTTATTTAAATCAATATTATATTTCTGTAGTATTAACCAAAAAATAGACGGTAATGGTTTTTTATATAGTTTTTCAAATAATTAACTTGATTCCAATAATATCTTAAAATTCTAGAATGAAATGCTTTATTATTTGGATAAGAATTTTGATTTGCGAAAACAATAATAAAACTGTGCTTTGTAATATTTGTTAAAGTTTTTGTTTGTCCAACTTCAACACTTAGTTCTGAGTTCATTCCATAATGACATTTTTTTGATACTCATTAATGCATGATTTTTATAAAACTCAAAATTCACCTTCTTCAATCTCTTTTTACAATCGGGTTGGTCAAAATATTTCTTCATCTCGTTTGTCGATTTTTTTGTATTTTGTCCAAATTCAACACATCAAATCGATTCCATACCTCCAATTTTACAATTTCTAATTCTGGACGTTTCCTCCAATTTCAAAATACAGGTATTATCGAAAACAACATCGTGAAATTGCCCTCTCGTAGGATATTGGATGTTTCAAATTTTTTCTCCTTCATTTTCTTTACTAATTTCCTCAAAACATAAACATAACATACTCGTTTTTACTCTTTTCCAAATTAGATCTTAGATCCTTTGATTACAAATTTTCATTGCATATCTCTACTCAGGCCAAATTCGTAAGAACCACTAAGTGTTTAAAAAATATTTTTGGTTAGTAGTTAGTACTATTCACCGAGTTCTAACTTTTTGATGTTCGCCCGTTTTCACCAACGATTCTTAAAACTTGGGTATTGTTTATATCACTAGTTGCTAGGTATTTTTTAATATTTAATAAAAAAGAATCTTTGGTGAAAACGGGCATAACTTTAATAAGTTCGAACTTGTTGAAGTTCAAACCTACTTTTACCTTTCTTTGAACACCTTTTTAAACCTAAACTTCTTTTGAATAAATATTGCTAATGTATGAAATTCTTACAACACTATTTATTGCCACTCATCCCATAAATCTAAAATAATTGAGATCATAATTTTTAAAATGATAAAGGAATTTTGATTTTTTTCATCACTTTTATCTTCAATATTTTTACAGTACTTAGGTGGAAAATGTTAATCATGTTAATATTTAACCCAAATTTTAAATAATTAATAATAGAGTTATTTGCTTCGATTAAGGTTCATTACAAAGTGCAGCCTTTATTATTATTAATGAATGTTAATTTGGGTTTAAATTTAAAATGTAATCTGTTCTGCTTGATTTGGAAATCGGCGCCATGGTTCTATCAACGACCTGTATCTCCTGACCTTTAACCGTCCAGCTGCAGTTACTTTAACATTCATTCATACATCAGATCTAATCAAAGAGAATATTGTTTATGTTCAAAAATACTTGGAAGACGTCTGATTTTGAAGAAAATATTGCCCCGTTATCGCCTATTTAATTTGAATAAGTTATAGTTTAAAGTTGGAAGAAGAGGTTTAGACCGATTACATTCTATTGTATTCAGGTATAATAGGTGCGGAGTTTACAAACAAAAGTATAAAATCTTATTTTCCCATTAAACACCTGCATCGGTAAGAATCGCATTATAAAATTCTGGGAACTTCCTTTGCACACCTGAGATTTGGATAAACACGAGCTTATTCAAACATAAACTTTCATTCCCACACTAGAAAGGTATTCGTTGGTTATTTACTAGTTTTTACGATTAAAATGAAACAAATACGAGTAATTAAAGTATTTTCATGTTTGAATGCAATCTGTTTGAAGAGTAGGTTTGCGACTCGAAAGTCATTTCTTTCACTTCCAAAGATACTTTAAATGCAATTAAAGCGCACTTAAGTAACCATACACTGTTGAATGATGCGTTTATTTTCTTAAGGATGGCACGAATTGTAAAAATAAATAAATATTATACCTAGGTACATAACTTTCTTTAATTTATGAAGAATCTACATAAGATGTTTATTATTAATCCAAGTTATCTAAATATCTATGTAATAAGGTGAGTGCTTTTTATAGCGTGTTGAGGTTTGTTTTCGTCTTTGGGAATAATAAATTTTTATTAGGCCTATTCTTAATTGAGTTTTATGATCCAACGTGATGATAACGCCCTACTAAATATACAACTCTTGGAAAAAAATTTGAAGGTTTTGTGACATCCTCAAAACCAGAAAATAACAAACATACACATATCCTAAAACACTCTGTACTTTAGTAATAAAACGCCCAATCTCAATAATTGTTATTTTATAAATTAACCAAATTTTCTCATAATTATATATTTATTGATTCCACAATACACTTATAACTTATGATGAGCTTCAAGCTTTTAACTAACAAACCATCATCAATAAAAATTTTGAAAAAATTTAAAAATTGTTTACTGATTGGAAATGATTATTTGCCCACAGAAAAGCGTAGTGGTAAAATCAAAAACACCAGTACATAACATTTCCGCTGATAAAATTATCAAATACCCCATGTGTCTTTAGTAACGATAATAATATTATATTTTTGTTCGTTGGCAATTTTATTATTTTTTTTTTTAATAAAAGTTAATGCTCAATCATCATTGTCAGCTTTCTTAAAGTTTCTTAAAATGATCTTTTTATGTAACATAGAAGATGTTAGATGAATTTTTTTTTAAGATTAATTAAAATAATTAAAAAGGTTTTATAGTTAATTAAACATGGTTAATAATTTAATTAATGTTGATATAAAATACATGCCCAAAGACGCTGGAACGTAAATATTAGACCACCAAAGATGATAATTCGTTCCCGATTCAAGTTTGTTTTATTTATTTTCCTCACCATATAAAACGTCTTTGAAATTGCTTCATCAGGGTCTATTATAAATTATAAATACGGAACATACTTTACTTTTTTTTATCATTTATGGACCACATAAGTACCTACCAGCAATAAAAACGTTGATGTTTGTTTTCCAGTACATATTTTCTCATAAAAAAAGCGGTTTCTAATTTAAGTCAGGTATTTTTTCTAGCAATAAATTAATATACCTAGATAAATTTTAAAATGCTTTACAGATGCAGTAAAATTTCGTAATTTTCAAACTGTACTTACGTTTAACACCTCGTTGTTATTGAAAATGTTGTAAATTAGTTAAATTAGTATAAAGCTGTATATTAGTAAACACATACTACTAAATTTAAATAATTGAATTATGAGAAGTTTGATGAAATATCTAAAATCTCAAGAACTTAAATAGAGGGCGGTCTATTTACAATTTATCACTACAAGGCCTATTTATTTTCACCCTAGCATATATCATTCATAAATATGTCAAAATTTAACCCAGCATAATCTTAATTTTTAACCTCATAAATCTCCAGGAAAATGATAAGATGATGATTAAAATTATGAAATAAATTATATTTAATTCCTGAAACTTACTAGATAAGATTAGGAAGTAATAAATTTTTTTAAACTTCCCAAAACTAAATTTTTTAGTTATTTTATTATTTAATTAATTACAAGCTTTTCAACTAAATATAGCGTATAAAAGTAATAAATAATCTTATTATGTATTTTCAAAATATCAATAAATACAGAGTATTCCAAAAGTTGAAGGACGTACTTTTGAACGAATAAAGCCAATTTTTAAAATATTATTAACCACTTTCTTTTAATCTAGACAGGGACGTATTCAGGGAATGCCTCAGAAATTAAAAACCCCTCCTCGATTACAAGGTCTTTAGCAATGTAAAAAAAATATTCCTTTATTTGTGTCGTTTTTTTCGCCCGGAAAAATCACATATGATGTTTCATAGTTTTGCTAACAGAATTTTCTATTACACTCTTACACATTTGTATAGGACCTATTCATAAGTTCAAACGAAAGAAAAATCCTGTTTGCAAAACGAATAGACCTTAGTTCGAAATTTTCGTTAATAATTCTTTGGTGGGCGCGTATAACAGTAGGTACAAGTTAAAATATGAAGTTTTGCACAAAAAGGTAGGAAATCCTATAAAATCAATACACCTGTATTAATAATTTTTTCAAAATTGGAATTTTTAAATTGTGTTTTTTTTAAAAAGTCAGTCTCTCAAATGATACATAAAGACAAAAAATGTCCTGTGGGATTGTTATGAAAATTTAAATTTTAACAGGCCTTCACCTCATTTACCTTTAACAACTGTCTAAGATTCCGATGATGATGATTGGGATTTGGACGATTGTGTATTGCGTACCACTACCTATAATAGTTTCAAAAATAAAAATAACAAAATTAAGATAGGAGAAGGAGCTAATTACAAATATAAAGAAACTTATAACATTTCCAGCCTTCAATGGACAACAAATACGATACTTCTCCTAAAACCTTACAGCATTTAAGTATTTTCAAAAATTCTTCGTCGATTCAATTATTCAATATATCTCTTCAATGAATACTTCACCATCCGAAATAAAATATTTTATTGGATCGCAGCTTCTCATGGGAATAGTAACGATATCAATTTGAAGATAAGTGGGCAATGAATAGCTGATGATATGCCTATGAAAAATTCAAGAAGCTGTAAGGACTATTACAACTGTTAAGCTAGAAATATTCAAAATTGAAAAAATGTACTCCATAGATGAAATGATGATTTTGTATAAAGAAACCAAAGTAGGAAATCTCTGACAGTACATGCCAAACAAAAACAAAAAATGGGGCTTCAACATTTTTGTAAGAGCTGGGGATTCTGGTATAGTATATAACTTTTTCATTTACACGGAAGCTACGACTTTTGATAAAATAACTTTTTTTGAAAAAGAATCGGATCTTGATTCTAGTGGCATTGGCGTAGCCATGAATTTCGGTCTGCGGGGTACAGACTCTAAAAAGACGCCTAAGCGGGGGTAAGGAAGCGGAGTGCCCCATTTCGCCGATATTTTGTAGATCAAGAATTTTTTTGAAATTCAAAATACTCTATATATGACCTATCGAAATTTAATACAGATATGTAATGTTTTTTTAAATACCAACCATTTTTAGAATTTTACATGTTAAAACGTGATTTCTAAAAAAATTAAACTTTGACAAATAATTAATTTTTTTGTTTGTTACAAAAAAAGAAAAAATAACGATATATACAGGGCATCGCAAAATTCAACCGAAAACTCTTAACTGGAGAAAGTAGATCTAAAAATATGTCGTTGGGTTTCAAGGTGATTCACATTTTACATATTTTTTAAGTACTAAATGTTATTCTGAAAAAATGAAAAATTTGATATGAACTATTATTTCTTGGAATATTTAAAAAGTCACACCATTTTAAAAATTGCAAAATATTCATGATTTTTGTAGAACCTGTATAATTAAGCAAGCTAAATACTGGAGATGGAGAACTTCTCTCAAGTTTGGTAAAATTAGGGACTTATTAATAAGTCCATTAATGGTGCAGTTCTGAGCAAATCTGTAAGTCCTTACAGGAAAAATCTGTAAGGTTTGTTATATGAGTTGTAAGTTGTAATGGACGGTCTTCGTGGTTACATTACAGAAATTTCCTGCAAGGGCCTACAGATTTACACAGAATCGACAAATAATAAGTCAGGATTTTCACGGGTTTTTTTATAACGCAACTGCTTTGTATGAGATCAGATCAAAATTTTACTTTTCTACTTAATTTTTTCCTTAAAAAATGGTACCTTTATTTAAATTAATATATTATTATTGAGTTGACATGATTTTGGGTGACAATTAGAAGAGAAAAAAGTGTTTTAGCTTAAGGAGATGAAAAAAAATAGTACATATTAAATGTTTGTTCAGAACAACATTTACTATCAAATTTTGCCGGAAAAAGACTGGGACGCCCTGTATATATTCTCATCTTCTATTTTAAAAAATATTTAATGCCAAAAAGACACCTTAAGTAGTAATTCACACTTGCGAAACAATACCAAAATCTACTGTGTACCGAATTTGATAATTGGTTCACCTCTTCCCTCTTCGGAACTTATCACATTGCTAAAAAAGGAATACGGAATAAACGGCTTGGAAATAATTAGGTAGGAACAACCGCGAACGAAGCTGTGATTTTGAGCTAGAAAAGTTACTCCTAAAAAAGACAGTGGAACTTTTGACTAAAATTTCGAAAATAATGCTAGATTTGCAGTTGTAAGATGGGCAGACACAAAATGCATTACACCTGCCAGCTTCTGTGTAACTCAGAACTCTGTGGTTCGGGTAAAACGATATAGTAAAGACGTAAAGAAAAGAAGAACATTGATGTTGATTGTCCCCAAATCTTCAAGCAGTACAATGTGAACTTGGATGGAGTTAATTTGGCCGATATGCTAATTAACCTATATAAAAGTCAGACATTTCTAAAACAAAGCTTAAGGCCTTTTTAGAAGATACATATATTACACAACCACTATATATTATTTAAACATATAATCATTGGGTGAGGTGTTTTTAGCAAAGTACTGTTGATCTTTCTCCTTCGTACTTTTTAGAAGAGCTAAAATGTTACCAAATATTTGTTCCCAAATCGACTCATATGCAACTGCACATTGCGCAGTTGCATCTGAGATCAAAATTTTGGTAACAAATTGTACCCGTCTAAAACGGATATTTGCGCTTGTTTTAAGTTGATCTTGTTCTCAAAAACCTTGCATATGCTGATCAGAATTTTTTATGTTAACTCTTTTGACTTGAAACTGATGATATCCAAAAGGGATATAGCCCTACTAAAATTTAAACGCACCAAAAAGCTGGGATTTTTAGACAAACGAGAAATATTGTCAACTCTGCAAATGTAAAATATCTCAACATATATTCAAGAAATATAATTTTAATCTTCCACCCGAATTAAGAGATCCAAATACATAATATAAACGATTTCTTTATTACGTCAATTCTTCAATCTAATGGTGCAATTCCTGCATATCTGTAATCCTTCACAGGAAATATCTATAATGTACCCATAGAAACCGTTCATTACAACCCATATAAGAAACATTACAGATTTTTCCTGTAAGGAATTACAGATTTGCACGGAATTGCACCATAAAGTTCCCACTCGTGAAGCGTCTAAATACTGCAGCCCAATTCCTACGAGAACTGATACATCAAAGTTCTGTCTTCAACCCGTATCAATCAATGATCTTGAGAAATTTATTTCTTCAATAAAAACCAAATCCACGAACATTGACGGGATTTCAATTCAACTACTAAAATTGTGTTGCCGTCAATTACTAAAATACACATAGCCAACTCGTGTTTAGTGGAAGGAATACGTCCTGAGATTTGGAAGAAAGCTTTAATAATTTCTTTAGCTAATGGTGCAATTCTATGCAAAACCATAAGCACTTATAGAAAATATCTGTAAGCTTTTTTATATGGGTTGTAATGGACGATTTCCATAGTTATCTCATAGAAACGTTTCGTGAGGGCTTACGGGTTTGCACCGAATCAACACAATCCCTCCTTTAATAAAGACCTGAGACTGAGACCTATAAGGCTTTTTCCAGTTCTCTCGAAAGTAGTTGAAAAAATAGCAGCATCAGTGATTTCTTAGATTTGCATAATATCTTACCTTCTAATCAATCTTGCTTCCAAAAAGGGTATAGCTGCAAAACTGCGTTGACCTCAAATATTGACGATCAGTGATACTGATCGGGGTAAATTAATCTAATTGATGCATGTAGATTTCAGTAAAGCATTTGATACCCTAAATCTTGATCTATTTCTAACTATATTAAAGTCAATTGGAATGAAGTCAAGATCTGTAGACTTTTTCTTCTCATATCGAAGGAAGAATAAAAGTAGACGAATCTCTATCAAATCGTTTATTTCTGAAAAATGTAGCACCCCAAGGGTCAATCCTTGGACCACTCCTATTCGCAATCTAGTCACCTCAAATCCCCCATTTAATTTTGCGAGTATCATTCTTATGCAGACGATATTCAAATCATTCTTGCCTTTGAAGAGAACAACTTAAATAATAAAAAATTTGGATCTGAAAAACCTAAAAAATTTTGCTGAAACTCACCAAATATTTGGTCTTAAAAACAAACGTTCCCGAATCAGGAGTTTTGGAAATTTGTAAATTAACCTGGATGGTGTATTACTGCTGCCTAAAGATAAATTAAAAAATTTGGGGTTAAGGATTGACTGGAAACTTAAGTTTACAGATCATGTTATTAAGTGTCTTAAAAGGTCTTACTTAGCATTAAAGACAATTTACTCAAAAGGTAAAAATTATTCTATGTGAATTGTTGGTTCTTTCTGTTTTTAATTATTGTTATTCTATTTATCTATTAATTTTTAGAACAGTATAATTCTTATCGCTTTCAAAAAGTGCAAAATTCATGTCTCAGATTTCTCACAAACTGGAGGAGTCATGCTGGTTAAATATGAGGAATAGTCGAGGATCGTATTTTGGCTGGGTCTCTAAAGCATATTTATTTTATAGTTAATAAAAGTTTAGGACGTTAATCTGATGTAGAGAAATTTTAAAATGTGCGGGTCACAGGCGGAAAATATGTGTATATTTTGGCAAATGGCAAAAAGCAAACATCTTGCCTGCAGCTGTCTCTAATAAAAATGTGACAAACATTTGTTTTCCGACTGGTACTTATTTCTCATTTCAAAATCTGCAAAATTTAACTTGCTTGAAAATTACAAAAAATATATTTTTGCAGTGACTGCACTAATAACGTTCGTGTGCAGCTGGCAGACATGGGTATAGACCTATTTGGTGTAACATACAAAGACACAGAGGGTTCTTATAAGAAATTACACAAGGGTTATGATTCGGTTCTGAAGTCAGCCCTTAGTTGTGCAGGTGTGTGCACATACCGTCCTTTCTTATCTTATGTTATGCTTAACAAACACATACCGCGTGGGAAAATTACTTTCAAGTGCCAGTCACGTATTTAAATCTAATATTTTGTATTTATATAGGATATACACGATTTGTGATAAATTTTATTGATTTACTACGTCCATATGTAAACAGTTTACTCGATAATATGACCATTAATGAACAAGCCGTTTTTATATCCCAAAAACTGCTGAAATGCAAAACCTATACCAATTATTTCTGTGAACGCCACCATTCATATTAAAAGAAAACAATGATTATACTACGAGTTTCGTGGGAAAATTAATTTTGCTTGACAAACATTTTTATATCAGTTGATAAATGAAATATACCATTTTGATTGAATGCATATTTTTATTAATAATTCTAACTATAAATATAATTTTAATTTTTGTACCCATTTCACTTACCTTATTAGTTTTACCTAAATTTATCCAAAATGTATTCCTAGCTAGAATAATTATAAAAAAAACATTTTTGATTAAAATGTGTACAGTTGTAATGAAGTAAAAATCATAAATATTTTTATTGGTTTTCCTTGGCCCTTGGTGGAATATAAAGGAAAAGAATTTAAAACACGTGGTGAAATAGTACCAAAAGACAGGATCCAGATTTCTTATGAAAGAGATCTTTATGGTAGGATGGCCCATTGATGTTTTAACACAACGCAGACTTCTTAACAGACTCACATGTGCTCAAAGGACCGAATAATAGACATCTGCACAAAAAAATCCTAGAAATCTAACAGGCAATTGGAGGATTAAAAAAATGAAACAGGATGTTCGCAAATTCTCTGGCAGAACTCATTAAACATGTATTTAAAAAAATGTTATAATATTAATATATTTCAGGTACAGCAATTAGGTTCAAATAATTTTTACAAAGAATTAATCACCAATTTGCACTACACTTATAAACTACGACTAGTTCTATGTATTTACAATATTTTGTGCGTGTATAGTATCTTATAATTAAGTATGTTTAACAGTAATAATTTATATTCGTTATAATTTTTCGCGTATAAAGCCGTTTGCATTAAAATATCATATAAATCAAAACAGGAAGAACAGGCATGTAATAATATACAAACTTAACTTAATATTCATTGGATTTTTTTCAAAGGATATAGGATGTAAGATGATGCGAAGTGCTTGCATGCAAAAACAAGTTGCTTATTTGTATTATACCAATTTAATCATAAATACAACTCAAGACACCGATTGCACATTATATTATATATTTATTGGTTAACCTAATGGGCATTGCAGTATCCAACTGCTTTTAATTTAAATTATTTTAATGGGCAAATAAACATGATCCTAATTAAGCCGACACAAATAAATAATTGCTACTTAATAAAGGCATTCCATTAAAATTTAATTTAGCTCCATATGGAAAACGGAAAATCCTCTACATTAAACAACCTATGCTATAAAATTTGTACATACACAAAACTTAAATATTTCAATATGAAAAGTAGTTTATATGATGTTTGCATGCTTTTAAACTAATATTAATTTAATATCACACTTAACGCTAATCTAACATAACTACAAACAAATAATACGTTATTACAGTTTTATATTAACTACAATATAAATACTTGTAATATTTAAGTTATTTTCTACTTCTAATTAATCAACAGTAAAGTAACCATCATAAATGTTTAATGCTTCAGAAAATAATTCCACCAAATTATAAAATGTGGTATTCTAATTAAAAAGATTGAAATCAAAAATCTTAATATTTATTCAATGAAAAATAAATTTAAAATGTAAGTGGTCCAATAATTCCTTATGTTTTTTTGATAAAAAGTAACAAATGCTAATTTAAAAAATTATTTTTATTTCCTAAGTTTATAGCAAATATATGAGCATATTAGTGATTTTTTAAGAACACATAGAAATAATAGAAATAAAGGTGTTATTATAATAAATGTTTTGACAAAAATTCAGAAATCGGAATCAGGAACTTGTAAAGAATAAGAGATAATTGTCTGACAAATTACCTACTTTTATGTAAATTAATAATTCATAGAAAAATCTTGTAGAATCTCATTACTTAAAAATTTACCATAAAAAATGCAAGATCTCAAAATAATAAACAACAGCTAAGAAGTTGTCAGGTTTCACTTTGGATGATTTTCTTTATTGATCAAATTATCTAAGTTTTTCAAATTCTTAATCATAATAAAAACAAAATTTCTGTAATTTCCAATTTAATTTATTCCTACTACTCGAAGATTCTAATCATGAGCAAAGAAAATGTACCACCATCCTTTTCTAAATCAATATCATAGGATTTTAGTTTTAGATAAACTATGAACATAAATGTATAAGAATTTTTAAAACTTTATTTGTTCCAAAAAATAGAGGTAATGTTGTTTTCTGTTTTTTGAATCAACTTAAATAAAATATACATACAGGGTGTTCCCTTTAAAGTGCGATTTGCATTTTGAGGGAACTGGAGCTCATTAAAGATGTTGCCAAAATAGTATATTGTTTTATTAGGAGTAAAAGAAGTACTTTTTGTGGCGAGCATGTAGGTTTGCGGATACATGCGAGTCACAAAAAGTTCTTTTACTCGGAATAAAACATGCCATTTTTTCTTCAAACGTCGAAATTTTTAAAATAGTAATTTAATTTACATACCACACACAATACAATGTTACTGTATATTAAGTTGCCTAAAATTCATTTCTACTCCGCCCTTTTATTCCTTGTCAGTGCAAAGTAGCAATTTCTACTCCTAGGCAGTACAAAGTTGCCATAGAATCAACGAATATAAAAAGTGACATTTTAAAGCCTTGTCAAACGTCATTGATGACTGTACTTTAATGACGTTTGAAGAAAAAAGACGTCTTTGGTCTTTTATTTGAAAACGGTTTTGGTTAAAGCATTTTAAATATAATAAATCCAAATCCTCAAGAGCAAGAATTTTACTTTATTTTAAAGCATTTTAATTTTGCGGTACCTAATTTACACTTTACCCATATTCAGATTTCTTTGGGATGGTTTGTTTTATTATAAGTAAATTTGGTGATGTATAAAATTTGAATTTAAATAAGCAGGTAGCTTAGGGTGCAAAATTGGACTCATGTTTATGGGAACTTTTAATCTTATCTTGAACTACAAAATGAAACATCCTGTATATAATAAAAGTGTGTTGATTATCTTTCAATAAAAACAAAATTCTCAGTTAAATTTTTGAAATTTGAAACACGCTGTATACTAAATTTTGTACTACACCAATTTCCAATTGTATTTATTATAAATTAATTTAATTTCAGAAAGTATCGATTGTATTCAGAATAATCAATTATATTTCATAAAATATCAATCGTATTTCAGGTAAATCAATTTAATTTCAGAAAGCATCAATGTATTTCAGAAAAGATCAATTGTATTTTAGAAAAATCAATTTAGTTTTAGAATCATTAATTGTATTTCAGAAAAGATCAATTTTATTTCAGAGAGCATCCGTTGTATTTCAGAAAGTATCAATGGTATTTCAGAATCTTCGATTGTATTTCAGATTAATCAGTTTAAATTCAGAAAACATCAATTGTATTTCAGAATCATCAACGGCATTTCAGAAATGATCAATTATATTTCAGAAACCATTAATTGAATCGGTGAGTCCAAGAACAGTATGAGTCCAAAAACTTATTTTTGAGATAATCAATTTAAACATAATAGATTCATAATTTCTACAGATGCAGTACAAGAGACTTATAGTACTTCTTAAAACGATTTTTGTCATGCCAACATTTTTAGAAGAAAAAAACATACTGCATTCAGCAATTTCTAACTCAATATCGTGTATTCAGCAACCGCGATGAAAAATTTAGAGACGTCGTTATCGTTAATCACGTGATTAAAAAATATTTCTTCATAAGAAATATTTTCTTAAAGACGTGATTAACTTTAAAGACGTCTTTAAAATTTTAACCACGGTCGCTAAATACATGCTAATATATTTTCAAGTTATGGATTTATTATTTTAAATCAAGAAAAATGGTTTGACTATGTTAGATGTATGGTATTACCACTAAATGTAATACCAATTTTTATTAGATTATATTCAGGTTTAATACGATGCAATAACTTAAACATTTCGTTTTCACTTTTTTTATTCAAGGTTAGTATTAGTGTTCCAGGAAGATATGTGTTAATAAACTCCAAATCTTGCATGTAATATATTGCATGATTTTTTGATGTCATTTATCTTATTTTGATTCAGTTAGTAACAGGACTCATACTGAGCTACTGCTAATTTCGGGAATTTTAATGAGCTTTTGCCTTTATGATAGTCCTTAGCTCGTACTGTTGTTGGACGGCGAGATTCAATTGTATTTTAGAAAAACCAATTTATTTTTAGAAAGAAGCAATTCTAGAAATGGTGAAAACCAACAGTTTTTGGTAATGATTGTGCACGTGAACTACAGCAAACACATACAATTTCTCAAAAATATGCATCAGTAACATTATTTCGAATAGGTCCTTATTCACCAATGTTGGCCCCAATTGAATTACTCAGTTCTAGGAAAAAAGCAGTATTTTTAAAGATAACTTCGGATTTCTTTTGGTATGACTGCTGGTATCATGGACCAAATTTTGTTTTATTTAGAAACAATTATTGATAAACTCAAAAATGCAATTGTTGTTGGTGGTTGTCTTCATGCACCACAAAACATTACAATCTCTTTAGCAATGCAAGACATGGCTCTTGGTGGCTAAAATATTATATTTAGTTACCGTAAACTGAGGTAATGTAGGCCCAAATTTTGGAAAAGATAGTTTGATCTACTGTTACTTAGACACACTTAAAATACGTCTTAAATCAATGTTGGTAGCTAAAAGTAGATCAAACTATCTTTTTCCAAAATTTGGGCCAACGTTACCATTTAGGGTCAAACTTACCTCAGTTTACGGCAATTCAAAATTTCTGCGGCAAAATTACTTTTAAATGAAATACAAATACTTCTTTTCCAAATACACTTGATTACTTCTGAAATAATATCATACTTTCTGAAATTAAATTGACGAATTCTGATTTTCAAGTGATGTATTCTGAAATAAAATTGAAGATTCTATAAAATAATTGATACTTCTTGAAATTAAATTGATTTTTCTAAAATAAAATTCACGTTTCTGAATGATTTTATGATTTCTGAAATTCTTATACAGAGTGTATAAGAATAATGTAAATTATTGGAAATAAAATGTAATGTTGGATTTTCAAATGCAACTTTCTGAAATTAAATTAATGATTCTGAAATACAATTATTGATACTTTCTGAATTACAATTGATGATTTTTAAAATTAAATTGATATTTTTTGAGATTTTGACATACAATTGGAAAAGATGTAGTGTTTTACTTACTTCATGATTTTTTTAGAGTTTACTAAAGTAAATTTGTTTTAAAAGATAGCTAATCTAAAAAGTTAAACTGGAAAATAATAACATATCTACTCATAAATTAATAAACACATTTTCTAACTTATTAATTTATGGCTAGTAATAAAGGAAATACCAGGTGCCCAGAAAATAGCAGAAACGTTCTTTAATAGCCGTCAAAAAACTATTAGGTAAATTTGGCAATATAAGCTACCTTTGATGACATCTAATAGATCTATCATATAAAGCTGACTTAATCAATGTAAATGAATTAAACGGAATCTAAGAAATTTTTAGAAGTGAAAAACATAGTCGCCAGATTCATTTTCTAAAAATATTAAAGCACAGGTACATCATTTTCTGCAGGATTTAAAATCTCTTTTTTATTATTCTTCCGTTTATTGTACTAGAGAACTTTCGGGCAATTTTCCGAGCACCTTATATTAGTTTACAAAATTTTTGTGTGTATTTTCATATCTAAAATCAATAGTTGGTTCTAAGAAAACATTGAAGGTACATATGCACCTAATATTTGTATAGATCAAATTAGTTCCCATAGATGACTAAATGTTTCATTTTATAAGTGATTTATTTGCTATAAGCTTTCGATAAGGATAACGAGTATTTTAATAAATAAATATTAGGTATACTTAAGTCATTAAAAAAATTATAAAATAATTATTTATTACAAGCTTCTGGTGGTAATTTCCTAAAAATGAAATTTGAGTAAATTAATGACACCAATACCAATAACTTGCCGCAAGGGAGGTTTAAATTTATTTCCCAGTGGAGTGTTTTCCAAATTTATAATCTTGGGAATTTTGATAAACATTGATTCAGATAGTTTGAGAACACCTGTATTTGCTAATGATAAATATTGCAACTTGGACAAACTCTTGAAGCTGTTGGGATCCAAAATCTGTAGGGTGTTATCGCTGAGGAACAGACGTTTTAGATTAGGTACGCCCAAGAAAGTCACTCCATAAATTTCCGTTATCACATTATTAGATAATATTATCGTGGTAACTGAATGACATATTATAAATGTTTGCAGACGATCAAACGATATTTTATTGTTCATTAACTTAATTGTTTGTAGGTTACCATTTTTGTTAAATGTGTATGGGTCTATTGAAGTAATATTATTATTAGATAAATCCAACAAATGCAATTTTGGTAAATGAGCAAATGCTGTTACACTTACATTCACTATATTATTGTTATTCATGTATAGTCTTTTAACCATCCTATAACCTTTTTTAATAACTGCTTTCTCTTCCAGGGAAGACATTTGATTATACCCAATATCAAGGCATTCGATATTCTCATCCCCAAATGGAATTTCAGTCAAGTTTTTCAGCACCTGAACAATATGTTTCTCAGATTCAGATTCACCTCTAAAAGACCCAGTATTATTAAATTTCTCATTGGCAAGTGTTCTAAAAATAATAGATTGTTATTAATTGAGCTGCTATCGTAAATAACGATGTATAAACGTTAGTGGAATTTAACTGCAGGAAATAACCAGTCGAAATATTAATTTATTACAAAAACATGATTTTTACTAGGAGAATAAACTTTAAATGATAAAATAAGTTAAAATGTTATCTTTTGGAGTTCTTAACATTAAGCGGAATTTGACAGCAATGATTGATACTTAATTAGCTAATAGTAATAAGATTTTACTCACGTAGTGTATAAAATAAACAAACACAAGTAATTAACTATAAGGGATTCCATGTTATTGGTAAAATATAATTTATTCCGCGTAGCCACATGGATCAACACATTAATGCATGAAGACGATTAACTTATCTTATATTTACGTCATCCAAGAAATTAAATATTAACAGCGGCAAATTTAAAACATCGGCATCGCGGTGAAGTGAATTATAAGTAGCGTACTTCGGTAGCCAGACTGTTATTAATGATTATTGAACTTTATTTAAAAATATAGCTACTTTAATTGAAAATAATTTATTCTTGATTTATAAATGCTCAATGTGAATCTAAAAATTGCTCCTTCTGCAGATACATTTCTTCTAAACTTTTGAGCCGCCTTGCTTTTCCATTCATGTATGGCTACTAAAGACCATGGATCTTCGACCAGATGGGCTTAGAATAGGTCCATTCATTGAACACTTGCGACCCAGCTGCGGGCCCGGTGTCTCCAAGTCCGTGAGACTATCTAACCCCAAGCCTATAAACACCCCTTGCATAAACCCAACACATGCAATTTATTCCTAGTTGCGGTATCAAACTTAACGCTTTTTGACATACTTCAGGATAACTCCCGATAAATTTATCGAATTTCCTCCAATTTAAATGAGTTTTCATACTAAAAGCGATACTGTCATTCGAAAACGTTTCGCCACGCGTCCTCGCTTTGTTCCCATGAAAAACAGTCGTCGCGGCGCACGTTTCGTTTCATTAACCACTATAATCCTAGGGGCGTAGCTGAATCATTGCTAAGCTGATAGATAAACCCTTGTTTAATGGACAACGCCACGTGTTTAGTTGTACTTTTTCAACCCTGTGAATAATTCCAAAAAAATTGAGATGCCAGATTACACTAATTACAATAAAATTACTTTTTTGGAACACAACTTATGAAATATATTTCTTATTTGTTTGCATTAACTATAATTACAACCTCGTCCGATTTAGTTTTGTGGGTTTACCTTTTTAGAAAATTAGGTCCATGATGTAAATTAAAAACAAGGATGGTAGCTTCCAATCCAGAAGAAGAGTTGATGGGACATGGAGGAAATCTAAGAAGATAGCCGATCTCTTTAGCTTCCAATTACCACCAGAACCTCTTAGAGAAGTCGTAGCCGTAAGGACATCTCTCCTTGATCTCAACCACAAAAGGAAAAACATCTCTGACAATTCCGACCAAGAACAAGAACACCTCAATCTTTTTAAATACGCAAGAAATAACCAAATTAAATTCATCTGAGTTCTTTTGATTTGGTATACCTTCAACCCTTAGTTTTAAGTACCGAATTTACTTAAAGTCTTATACAGGGTGTTCCGTTCGTGGTTCACCAAACGTCAGGGTTAGAAACTAGAGAAAATTTAATCGACAAAAAACGAAAAAAGTAGGGGTCTATCTTTTTTAGTTATTAGCAACAGCATTTTAGGTTACCAATTTTTGAGAAAAATCACAAAATCGCTAATTTCTTTTTAACCAATGTACGTAGAATTAAAAGAAAATCATCACCAGAAAGCTGAAACCAGCCTCTTTCAATTGGTAATAACATATTAACAGCAATTTCCTAAACGTAAAATATAGTGGTTTAGTTCTACAGTTATAAACGAACCACATTTTTGTATAATTTTTTTTTGTAGATGATTTAGAAGTCCTTTCTTTACTATTTGCCAGAAGAAAAAAAAATGGAAAATGTACAAATAAAAATATAATGATCTAAAAGTACCTTAACTTTGGTCCCCTCTAATTAATTTTGTGCTAGGTTGCAGAAGGTAACTCTCTCACAGGATGTAGCCTAATCAATTTAGGTTATAAATCTGAAAAAAAATTGAAAATCTAACGAGGGAAACTTGAGTTATGACTGCAGAACTAATGCTCGTTTTCATGATTTTTCACAGTTTTTTCTCCCAAACTCGCGCGACCTCTATGGATTCGCATTAATTATCAGTGATTCGCTGATAATTTGCAAAGTAGCTCCAGAAACGTGGGATGGATTTTCTATTCCTTGTTATTACCTCCAACGGAAAATTTATAGCGGGTGTCTGGGAAGATGCTCTTAATACAGAAATGGTTGATATAATGTTGAATAAAAAATCGCAAAGAAAAAAGAAGATAAAACAAATATTTTTTTTCAGATTTTGAATTTTTTTTTTTCAAGATAAGACCTATTAAGGTTCTATTTTTTTTAATTTTCTGGAAGTTCTTTATACTTTCAACAAATCATGGAAAAATTTGAAGCCATAGCTCTTTTTCTTCTCTTACTACAGCCTTCTGAAGATACTCCTAGAAGAAGTATTCTCGGCACAGTCTGTTACCATCGGCAGGTCGACTGTCTTGAAACTGTTATAAAATATTTAGAATTCCAAAAGGTATCCCTTTTATAGCCCAATTGGCAAACTATGCACCCCTCATGATATACCGTATACAGTCTATTTGACAAACTATGCTCAGAACCACTTATGATAGAAGTAACTTCAGAACTTTTCTCTGGTGTATTGAGAATATGAACAAGTTTCAGAAAATTAAAAAAAACATAACCGTAATGGGTCTTATCTAGGAGAAAATTTAAGAAAACTGAAAAACAATTAAGTTTTTTTTATATTTTTTTCACTTTTTGATTTTTTTTTCAACATTTTAACAATTGTTTTTTTCGACTGTTACTACCTATTGAAAGAGGATGGTTTTAAATTTTTATTGATAATTTTTTTTGTCCCTAAACACCTTGGTTAAGATGTAATTACCGATTTTGTGATTTGTGATAAAAATCGGTAACCTAAAATTCAAAAGGCTTTAGCTCTAAAACTAAAAAAGCTAAACTCCCACTTTTTTTTGTCGATTAAATTTGGTCTAGTTTCTAACTCCGATGTTTGGTAAGCCACGAACGGAACACTGTAGACCAAAGGCAATATAACATTCACTGGTTTCAGGTATCATCCTGAAATTGTCCTAAAAATGAGCTAGAACTGTCAGTGCAAAAGTGCAGTGAATCCGAAAAGGGTATTACTGTTAGCCATTGTATGGGAGGTTATCCTTTTTTTTTATTTCAGCCAGATCTTCGGATACTTTAAAAATTTCGATTATTGTCTGCACTGGGTTATTATCATTATATTTCATCGTAAAAACGATCTTCATTAACATTAACGTTTAATACCGTAGCTATTTTAAGTATATACCTATGTGTATTTTAAATCGTTTCTTTTTTACGTTTAATGTCTCTATTTATTTGAAAATTTATTTGAAGCTACTATTTTCAAAACCATAGTTTTTTTTATAAAATTCACGGTTTGATTATAAACTTCACTCGCTTCAAAAAAAACTTTTTTCTTCAGTTTTATTTAAAATTTATTTCAAGTCAGCAGATTGAACTTCAAATTCGCGGAGACTCCGGGTCAAAATGGCCATGTTGGAAACCCTATTACGTTTAGTTAAATTAAGTGAATAAAAACAAGATACCATTTGAATACTCTCTTTAAAAATAGTTCTTTCTATGGCAACCTTTACATACAGTTGAAAATGCAGCATTTATTAAAAATGCTAAAGTAGATTCCTTGAAGTCCATTATTTGGCCATTCCATACATCGTCATTTGCATTAATTTATGTATGTACTTTGAAGGATTTTGGAGCTGCCCAAATTTATTCCTTCCTACGATTTTCACCTAAATCTGGGTATTTTGAAACTCTCTCTCTGCTATTAAAATCTATTAAATTAGCTCAATGGTCATAAATAAGCTGCCTCACTTTAGTAATAGGTAATCATCTTCAGTTATCAGTTAAAAATTGATGACTTTTTAGGCTTCGTCATTAATTTATAAGTTTTTTCTAAAAGTTTTTTTGAAGACAATTTGTGTAACTTTTAATTAGCATTACTGTATTACATAGTACTTAAGGTTGAAATTGAAGAGATTAATTCTGGAGAGTTTGTATTTGTTTAATATGCCATTCCTTAGCACTTCCCCAGAGTTGTATGCCATACAGTCATATTGGTTTTAAGATAGATCTGGTTGTAAATTACCACTTTATTACCAATGAACATCTTTGAGTGTCTACCCAGGAGTCAGTACATTTTTCTTTATTTCATACTTAGTTTTTCTCTTTTTTTACAAGCTTCTTCCAGCGTAGTTTCGTATTTAATGTAACATCTAGGTATTTGGCCTTATTTTTAGCTGCCTATTTGTGTTTTTATTCGTGAAGTCTATATGTGTAGATTTTGTTTCATTTAGTTTGATTTTCCAGTTTTTAGTCCATTTAGATACTATGTTACAGACATACTGAAGTTTTTCGGTCAATTTAATTTCTCCTACTACCAGATTTCTAGTATGATCCGCAAAAGTGGCAGTGATGGTGTCTTGTGTCTCTGGTATGTCACAAATACAGTAGCGGACCTAGTACACTGTCCAGAGGTACATCGGTATTTATTTCTTTGAGTTCAGTATATTCTCCTTCCAGTTTAATTCTAAATACCCTATTAGAAATTAATTATGACTTTGGCAGTTCGATATACTGTTTTGGAAGAATTTTATCAAGCTTATGTAATAAGTCATTTGAATCTTTCCAGTGATTTTTCTATTATGCTGGCAATTAGCCACTGATCGAGTTCTTGCTTCTAATTCTAAATTGGGGGTTGGGAATCAGTTATTAGAATTCCATTATTGGTTTTATTCTTTTGAGAAGAAGATTCTCAAATAACTTTGAAATTATAGATAGCAAAGAAATGCTTCGAGGTGACCTCATTATCAGTCAATATTAAAGTGTTTTATTGAAATATAATTTGTTGATCAGCTATTAGATGACGTCTGACATTTTTCGTTCTTTCCAGTTTCATGGGCAACATGGCCACATGTTTGTAGAACAAATTTTCCGGATTTTTCTAAAGCCTTAAAGCCAACTGTAGATTTTGAACAAAACTATGGCTATGAGCTACGTATTTGGACTATACTGCAATTTTCCAATTTTTTCCATAATCCAAGGGAAATATCTATGTACAAAGAGTTCATGCAAACGTCAGCAAAGACGGGATGTTCTAGAAGAATAATATTGACTTATCATTAATATTATAAAAAACCCTGAAGAGGTATGAAAATGAAAAGCTACCGTATATCTACATTATCACATCATTTGATAACGGTTATAAAAATGTTAATTAAGTGTGTTATAAATCGTCCCTTTAAATTCCGTTAAAATAATTTTATCATTATGTAAAACTGATAATTGAGTTCAAACCCCTAAAAATCTATTTGATAAAGCACCCTTTATATTTATTCAATTTTTGTCCCAAATAGTGTCCATTGTTTCTGGATATGGTTTAAATTTTGGAAACAGCTGCGAAAAAGTGCACCGTGCACAAGCCCGCACGTGGCTGTTTGTGAACTGCACGCGAGATCCGTTCACACGCGCCCTTCAACCCCAATTCTTGCATAGAACTCAATGTTTTGATTGGTATTAGTGATTTATAAAGAGGAGTTAGTGGATATACTAAGTAGTCTTTCAGATCAACAATAAAAGTTGATTTAGACCTCTTAACTGTACCCAGAAAATAAAGACTATCGCCAATACCAATAGAAGTTCCCAAAACACTAGATGAAAAAAATGAGTTTGAAATGTTTTTAAGATAAGTGCTGTTCGAATTATTTGTATAAACTTATGTAACTACAAAGTGGGTTTAATATGCTTACTCTTTAATAAATTAGAAATTAAAGGGGCCATAATTAGGATAAATGCACATGAAAGACCGAGACAAGGATAAAAACAAAATGAATGTAATATTTTAGGGATATTTTTTTAAATAACATACAATGGAATACTATATTTATCTTTTGTAATTCGACTTTAATATACGTTATTCCTTATGTGGGACACAAACTCCACAATTGCCTTGACCTTAATTAGTTAACTTATGACAAATGATGAGGTAGAAAAAAAGGCAAATAATGATGAAGAATGATTTCGCACTATAATTTGCAAAATATTTAGTGTTATATATTAAAAAAAAACATAAATTTAATTAATGGGCAAAAAATGAATTCCAAGTAATAAAAAAATTATACATAATTTGGGCTGCAACAAAGCACTAAGAACAAAAAACTTATGATAATGTACTTATTCAAACCAATATTTAATCAAAAATAAATATGGAAATATACTTCATAGAATTACTGAAAATTTTGATAAATTAAGAAACTTTTTTAGCAGGTAGTTTTTAAGGTGTGTCCAAATCCCAAAGTCTATATATCTGCTCATTCGACTTTTCGGTTGATACTTGAACCAATGATTATTTCATTTTATGAAAATTTTCCATATAGAGTTACTGAATATTTTGATGACTTAAAATTTGAAGATATTCCCAAGAAAGTTGAAAGTTTTCAACTTGTCCTATTCTTGAACAAATTTAATCCAAACATTTTGTGCTCAAATCCCAAAGTCTAGTAGTAGTAGAAGTAGTATCGGATAATCCTAAGAAGATGAAGCTAAAAAGTTAACTGGCGACCAAGTATTTTTTATGTTCAAATTCCAAAGTCTACATAGTTGCACATTCAACTTTTCCTATTGAATCAAAATTTAATCCAAACATTTTCGGGATATTTTCAAGAATTACTAAATACTGAAAATTTTGATGAATTAAAATTTTAAGTAATATCGGATACTCCTATACAATGTCTACATCACATATGCTCATTCAACTTTTCTTATTGCTTATTGATATTCGAACCAATATTTATTCCAAACATTTTCTGGAAATTTGCTAGAGTTACTGAAATTTTTGAATATTTAAAGTAGTATCAGATAATCTTAAGAAATTTGATGAATATGATATTTGAACCAATATTTAATCCAAAAAATTTCTGCAAGTTTGTTATATTTATTATAAATTTTGAAGAAGGAAAATTGAATAATTGAATCGGTGAGTCCAAGAACAGAACAAGTCCAAAATTTACGGTTTTAAGTTAAGATAGCCAAAGTACATAACATTTGTTCCTCTATATCTCTATAACATGAGCTTATGAACAATAAGCTAGGGACTATTATAAAGGCCAAAGGGTCCTTTAAATTTCCAAAATGAGCAGAAAAATAGTATGAGTCCTGGATTTATGCTGTAACTAATTAATCAAAATATGACAAATTACATTAAAAAAGTCATGCAATATGCAGGCATGATTTAAGAGCTTTATCAATACATATCTTCTAGAAAGGCTAATACTAACCTTGACTGGACTAAAAATGTTGGAAAGGAACAAAATGTTTATGTTATGCAACATTGTAATAAACCTGAAGAGAACTAATAAAAATTAATATTACTGCATCTTTACAAAATATGAAACTATTAGGTTTGAATTGATTATCTCAAAATTAACTTTTTGAACTCATACTGTTCATGGACTCTCCGATTCAATTATTTTTCGTTTTTGGAGCAAAGAGGTCTTCTCCATAATTTATTTAGCTTAACAAAAATAGCTATAACTTCTAAAAACAGCAACGATTTTTTTGCATCTTTTGAAAACTTATCATTTATGTTTTTGGGTTTTGCTTAGAAGTCGCATTTTAAATAAGTTGATAAGACTCCAATTACTAGCATTGAAAATGAAAAAAAAACAACACCTTGTTGAAGTATTTCTACGCTTTAGACATCCTATAACATATAGCATACTTAAATACAAATAATATAATAATGTAATTGAGTTATAAGGATTTATGTGATTGTGTTGTAGAATAAAAGAAAACCGTAAACGGGGTCGTAACTATAGTGGAGAATTTCTTTTCATTATGATTAACCCTCAATGCTCCAACCGCAAAAGTATACCACCAATTTATTCATCATGTACCGTATGAAATCTAGCTTATAATTAATAATAGCGGAAATATGTATACACAACAAAATTAATTAGTATAGATCCATAATTTTCGAAGAAACATATATTCCCAAATTCATACTACAGGGCTTAACTTTTTAACATAAAAATAAATCTAGTATATGTTCATCAGATAATCCACCCTATATTTTACATTTTGAGTCTACAAACGTAGTGGCAGCTAAATCAAATTTTACAACAGCTTTTGATTTTGTGGTATTCTGCCTATTCTTAGGAACACTTTGATCTTATGTCTAAACGCTTGTTTTCCTCAAAACCGACTACTCGATAGTAGAGTTTGTAGTCTTTAAATTTAACAAGATGGAAAACAAAAACAAATCCGACTCTATTTCCACTAAGAGGACATGATTATGTTTTTATTTCCAGTCGTTTTCAATTCAGTTGAAGTCGAAAAACTACAATACGTTTCGGAAGGAAGATTTTTATGCCGGTTTTCCACTAAATGGACTACTTGATCTTTAAATTTAAATACACATAAAACAAAACTTAAACAAATCCAAAACTCTATTTTCTCTGAGCGGACAGGATATTCTTCTTTGTTCTAGTTCTGTTTTCGTTTCCTGTACTTTTCAATTGAGTTTAAGTCGAATAACCATGTTTTTGGAGGAACATTTTTTATTCCTTGCTTTTGGTTGGTTTGTACAGTGTTCTGGAGTCTAAAGAACGGTTTTTGCCCAAATCATTTTACCTTAAAAGAATGATCCGCTCCGGAACTTTCTTCTTTACCAGTGCTACTGTTCCCCAATTTTCTTTTAAATTCTGAGTTACTTGATCTAGAGCTTGATATTTCCACATAGTAGACTTATGATAAAAACCATGTAGAAACCTTTGGAAGTTACGGCTTCCGAGCAGAAACAGTTGCCAAATACACAAATCTTCAAAAAGTTTGTAAAAAGTTGCACTTTTGTTTTTTAAGGCAAGAGTTTCTGTTTTGTTTCCACTTTGTCCGTTTCGTAGAAAACTGGCATTATTCCTTGGTTAGTTGGTACTGTGGTCTAAATTAGATGTAATCAAGAACTTCATAATCGGCTTGTAAAAAGTCCCAGGTCCCAGTTTAGCTTTTTTCGACATGAGTTTCTGTTTTGTTTCCGCACTTTGTCCGTTTGGTGGAAAATCTTCTTAGAAAATTAATTTTGTACAAATTTTGTTACCATGCAAGTTCACGGCTGTTCTAATTTTCGAAGCTGCAGCTCTAAAAGTTCTGTTGATGTTTTTCCGTACCATTCTCAGAGGTCTTTGTCTGAATCTATCTCTGCATAAAAAGTTGACGAGTTGAGTATCTCGCTCAACGAGTTATATGTTCCAAGTACTCGAGTTTTCTTTTCTTGATGGTTAGTAATAGTTCCTTTTATTTATAGATCCTTCTTAAGACTTCTTCATTAGTTAAAAGGTCCGTCGAGACAGTGGCGGATTATCACCAGGCGCGTGAGGCGCTTTTAGCTGTGGCCTCTTAATTGAAATTATGCAGTCACATTTTTTTACCAGCCATGGTCGTTTTTGAAAACTTCTATTCAAATAAACCATAAACCTAACAAACAAATTATACAATGATGCTTTCCTTTCCAGTTCCAGGCAAGTAGACTGTAAAAAAAATGCTCTTTCTTGAAATTTTTGAGACCCACCTTCTAAAATTTTGCCGGTTCGAAAGAACCGGTTATACATATACAGGGTGTCCCAAAAAGAAGTGCTCATAAGAAAATCCTAGAAAATAGACGAGATTTCATCAACAAGAAAACTAATAGTCATGGCCAGCTTTTTTGATGGGTCATTGAATATTGTTCCTACAGAAAATGAATTAAATTGAAAAGTAAAGCTAATTATCATCAGAAAAATATTTTGAAAAATTCTTATTTAAAAAAATAATTAAGATTTTACTTTTTTCTTGATATTTTCACTATCTTTGAAATAAACCCCATAAAGTTACCATTTTTTTACATCTGTAAAACTTCCCATTAAACTCTATCAATTAAAAAAATCAGTGTTATATCTCTTTTACGTTAGATCCAGTGAGGGTAAGAAAAATACCCTGCGCGAGTAAAAAAACGAGGCTTTTCCAACCTCTACTATTGGGTGTTTTATCGATGAAGTTTTTCGTCTACTTTCTATGATTTTCTTCTGAAAACTTCTTTTTGGGGCACCCTGTATAATTTTGTTTCTTCTTTAATTTTAACTTTTGGGTATTTTTCACAAACGTTCATCTAATTCCATGAAATTTTTTGAAAAAGAGAAAATCCAGGTGTGTTTCCAGAGTGTTTGGAAATGCTTGACCTGTCATTTTTTTTTTAAATTTCACCTATGGCGCTGTATCAGGGGCTGCATCAGCTACAGCTTCCTTCACAATAACGCGTTATTGTGAAGGAATATATTAATATTGTGACGTTATATCGTCACAAACTTGAAATTTTGCACCTTTTGCACTTCAAAGTTTTCCTTAAACTAACCCCTGAAATGTCTGAAACTGATGTCGGGAAGTTATAGCAACGAACCATACGCATTCGTAGGGTTAGGTCGAGGTTTCTGTCTATGAATCTTTCTTCATTTTGATGAAGGTTGGTCTTGCTATCTCTGATCGTTATTGTCATCTACTTGTGATTATGTGATTCCATGTATTGGTAGCTTCTCATTCTTTCGATTATTAGTATTCTCTATTGACACGGCTGGGATATGTCTATCATCATTTTCGGGAGAAGAAAGTTGATGAAGAGGAAAAGAAGATTTCAAGTCTTGTATCCAACTTTATTACATCAAGCAAATTATTGTAACGACCTAATACATTTTTTCAAAGGAAGTTGTTCTCTAAATTGTTTATTTTCTAAATTTTGAGTTATCTAGATTTGTTGACAAAAAAGGTATTCTTTACTTTTCACTGCTGTCCTTTTTAACCCCATTGTTAATTATCAAATAAAATTAGTCGTTTCGACTATTGTTATTTGTTTTGAAATGAAGAAAAGCGAATTTTATTTCAAGTGCTATATTATTTAATTAGTCTCGACCACGGAGAGCAGGGATTAATGTGCAGGTGCTTGAGATCTTTCCCACGGGCCTCCATCAGTGAGTGTTCTCACGAATCGTTGCACCAGGACGCTGCTTATTACTACCGTTTACGAGCAATTGTATGCATGTTGTTCTTTACATTCATAAATACCAGATTTTTATACTGCTCTATTCCAGGCTACAATTTGCCAGTTATTGCTGATCAATAAGAAAAAGAACGTTCACTTTGTTTCTTTATTATTTATTATAAAATATATCATATCATCTTTCAATGGAGGAATCGTTTACTATCGACATTTTAATGACTATAATGAAAACGAAAGGTGGTCATAAAATATAAACTTTTGTTAAATCTCTCAAGATAATCACGTAATATTTTAGGTATTTATATCTTCTTCATAGTTTCTTATAAAATGCATCGGTATATTTGAAAATTACTTGTTAATTTTTATTTTGCAAAAATTTTTTTAGGTGATTTATGCACATCCGATACAAAAACCGAATGCACTAACTAATTAAATTTATTAGTATGTAAATAAGTTTACACGGAGTTATAAAGGACATCCTGTCCTAGACTGGTCATTATTTTGATCAGTGATCCCATCTCGTAAGCCACTTTTTATAAAGGTTGCCCAATCCGAAGCGATCCTTAATTGTTTGCTACAGAACTATTGTAAAGATGTGACACTTGACAGGAAGCTACCAATTAGGTCCCTTTAATTAAGTATTACTACTACATTTGTTCAGTGGGATCCTAATAATCCCTAAGCACAATGTTTTGAGCATAGTTCACGCTGGGCAGCTGTACAGCTGCACCATATTTTTGTCATATGGGTGGTTTGGCAGAATTTTGTTAACACAAAATCTGTTATTATATCCGCATTAATTAGGAAAGCCCGTATTTTTAAATCACGCTTGGAATTCGTTGTGGTAATAAGCCGTGCAGAGGATTGGGGACATGCCTAATGTTCACAAATAATCATCACCATTTTCTAATTAGGGGTTAATTTGTAAAGCTTTCAAAATTATAACTTCATTAATTTTTACTATCCACTAAAGAAAGTTACATCAATTTACTCAAATAAAATGAATTTTCCAGCAAATATTTTGTTGATTTTAAATACAATAGAAGGCTATATAATTGAAATCTCATCATATTAATTTTAAAAATTACTCATTTTAGATTAGAGAAAAGCTTCATTTATGAATATACATTAATTATTTACTATGATGCATTTAATTAATTGTAATTGCGTTTAACATTGGAAAATGTGATTTTGTTATACATATATTTGTGAATGTTGTGTAAATTTGTGAAGTCAATTGTAAAATTGTTCTAGATACGGTGATTATGTTACTTCGGTTCCCGGTTCCAGCTTTCGAATTTTGAAGAAATATTGGGCTTCCCAACTGTTTCAGTTTCGTAACATCTTATAAATAATTTTGACAGATTTAAAATGTGTGCAACAGAAGTAATATTAACGAACATTCTGGTGGCATACGCAGTTGTAAATTTGTATAAAATAGCTTTATCTGAATCGAGCAGTTGCGAACCGGCTGTCGATTTCTACAATCTGTCCGAATATCATCCATATGGCATGGGATGGGAATTTGAAGCAAATGCATGGACATACGCGCACAAATAAAACTCGTTATTATAATTTATCGATTGACTTAAGAAAAACCAACGTGATTTGTGATTGTTGTTATTTAAATCGCCTCAAGTGTTTTAAGATGTAAACTTACACTCTTCGACAGGTGTGATATCTTTACGGATTCCACGTTATCGTGGAAAAGATTCTTCTTTGTTCTAGACAGTAGTCAGATACAATTAAAAATACACGCACAATCTTAGACAATCTGAGGAAGCATGGTTCGTAGTTAAGACGGTAAACCAGCTGCCTTAAAAAACGGCAGAGCACAGTTCCGGATCCTGGAATTGAGCACCTGTTTCTTCCGCTCAAAAGTTACATCAGGTGTCGCAGAAGGTCGTAAGAAACGAACTATTCACATGTCTTCGGAAGCACCAAATGTCTTCTTCCTACATTTTTATCCCACGATGTTGGTCAGATATCACATTTCCAACGAACTTCCAAACTTACGCTAGTGGAAAATATGTTTTGATTCACATACTTTAAGATCCCAAGACCTGTTTGAGAAACGTCTCTTCAATTAAGCCAAACCAAAATTTATCCATGGATGCAGATTTTTAGCATGGCTTAAATCCACCAAATTTTTAGCGATTGAATAATTTACTATACAAGTAAAAAAGTTATTTTTATAAAACTACTTTTACAATCTTATATAAAAGTGACAAACCCTTGTTTGTACACCATAATAAACTTTTACGATAGAGTAGCCTTCCCAACCATTTTTAAAGGCAGAACAAGTCGATGACAAGTGTCAACTTTTATAAGCTTCTTCCGATTCCGAGGTAAACATTGTGGGTTGAAAGTTTTAAAAAGGTCCTTTACAACTCTTTCCGCCTACTGGGGGCTTATTTTCGGTAGGTACCACGTATCACGACTAAAATTAATAATATTTGCACCTACGGTTAGACTACCAGTCTTTGAAACTTTTCGAGGTGAAATGGACTTAAAATCCTCAAATTAAAAAAAATTGCTTTGTAAAATGTTCTTTTATTAAGTATTTTTTTAGTAAGCACTCAATGTTCCTGTGATTGATACCTTTAAATTAGGCAGTTAATATAATGAAAAACATAATTTTATTAATGGTAAGATACAGGGTGTTTCACTAAAAGTGTTATGAATTTTTATTTCAAAAGACGGTTTTTAATAAAAGTTGTTTGGTTTAAAGGGGGTAATATAATATAAATTTTTATTTGTTATTTTAAGTATGTTTTGAAGGTAATTTCAAGGTCAACTTTTTTTTTTAATACAAACCTAAATGTGTAATAATAATAAATAATCTTATTCTACGCTGAAAAAGAAACACATTTTAGTCAAAACATTTTTTTATTATCCTTCAAGTTTTATAGGAATGTAATAAAAATAGAATAAATTTATTTCTATGTTACCCCCTTCAAACCAAACAACTTTTATTAACATAAAAACTAGGCCTATTTTTTGAGATTAAAATTCATAACACTTTAAGTGGGACACCCTGTATAGAAACATAATAAAATAAAAATTCCAATTTGTTTACAAAAAATAAAAATAAAAGAGTGATAATTTATCTAAAAATCTCAGGTACATTATAAAATCCTCTTTTATTTACCAGCTTTGGTTCATTTGTAACTTCTAAAATTGGATTCTTTTTATACCAAATTTTATTAGCTACTGCAAGCCATTTCTAAGTATTTCCTATCGATTGCTTCATGAGTCAAAAGTCTTCATTATCGCTTTCTTTTATTTGTCCTGGATAGAAATCGAATTCTACAATAACGAATGAGTGTATAGGTTAGGTTAGGGTATAGGTATCAAGTTTAAAATCGACCACAATCGCCCGATTTTCTTCGTTATTTTCGCAAGTTTTTTTATCTGAAGTAAAATTAATTCTTGGATAATCCTCATCAACAGCATTGGATGCAGTGTCGTGCCAGAAAATATGTCTGGGGAGACAATCTGGAAAAGCGCGCCAAAATTTGTAAAAAATTCTTATTGCGTTGTAAAGCACTTAAAAGCTGTAAAAATGCAATATACGTTTGGTTCAATGTTCAATTACTCCGTTTTTTACCTTGGTTTAAAATGAAATTATATAGGGTTCATGTTTCACCAAACGTCGGGGTTAGAAACTAGAGCTTTAATCGAAAAATATCAAAATAAAGTGGGGTCTATTTTAGTTTTGGAGCTACAGCGTTTTGAATTCTAGGTTGCCGATTTTTGTAAAAAATCACAAAATCGCCTTTTAAATTTTATCTAATGTGCGGAGGGATTTAAAAAAAATTATTGGAAAGCTAAAACCTTCCAATTTTCAATTGGTAACAACAGTAATTCGAAAAAGTTGTTAAAATGCTGAAAAAAAAATCGTAAAGAAGATAAAATTTAAAAAAAGGTTTAATTGTTAAAAAGAAACTACTGCTTCAGGAGTTCGTTGTTGCTGTTTTTATACACTACAATTTACCAACTAGGAACATCACTATTTCATTTAAAAAACTTTTTTTCCGACTGATTACGGTTTTGTTTTGGTTTTATGCAACTTCTTCATATTCTCAACAAACTAGGGAAACTTTAGAAACCGTAACTATTTTTTCTCAGTTACTGAAGTCCTCTGAAGTTCTATGAGAACTAGTCTAGGGATGAATAGTTTGTCAAGTCGGCTATAAGACAAAAGACACCCGCCAATGGAAATAGACTGTACTCAGAATACTTCTTGTTGGACTATCTTCAGAAGGCTATTAAGGAAACGACCTACAGTTTCTAAATTTTCCCTGATTTATTAATAATATGAAGAAATTTCAGTAAACTTAAAAAATATAACCTTAATGCGAGTTTTCTTCAAGAAAAACTCAAATCCTGATTTTTTTCATAGCGATTTTTTTTTTCACTTTAAAAACTAAAAAAGATAGACCTCTATTTTTTCGTTTTGTATCGATTAAATTTGCTCTAGTTTCTGAGCCTGAGGTTTGGTGAAGCCCGAACGGAACACCCTGTATGTTTTTCGTCATTCCTGATTTTCTCTACCCTCGTGTCACAGATAACGAGGAAATAGCGAGCACGAACTTAACTTAAAAATAGTTATTTATGATGTAATTGTTAAAAATGCATGTTTATGGCACGCATATGAAAGGTTTTGGAACGAGTAAAGCGAGTTCTACAATTCATACAAGTGTCATATTGCATATTAACTCGCTAACCATGGTTTTGTTATGTATTTTCTGCACTAGTGTAAAAAGTAATTTACTTTTATGGTTACGGATTTACAAAGAATTGCAGCATTAGTTCAGTATTTACATTTTTTCTTTATTAATATGATATAACTGCTACTCCTTTGATATCACTACTGATGCTATTTTCTGTTTTGGTTTCTTGACTTATTATTTAATGGTTCCTTCGGCCAAAACCAAACCTCTTTAAATAGAGATTATATAATTGCTTTGATATTCTCTACTGATTTTTTCATCAAATTTTCATTAGTTTTATTTTCCTCGTGTGTTTCGGGAGCTACTTGAAGAGAGTTAGGTGATTTTGTCGTCATTTTTCATTGGTATTACTATTGACTTTTTCAGGAAATTTGTTTACATGTTAGATTATCATAGTCTATATTTTATTTATTTTCCTGGCTCTTTATAATTGCAATAGATTTTCATACAACTACATTTTCTATGATATTTATTTTTTGATTTGATGTGTAATTTTTGGGGAATACATACATATAATCTACATTAAACTACATTAAAAAATATTGAATCTTCTGAGAGGTTTTCAATAAGTTCATCTTCCTCTTGAGATAATCTTGGTTCTCCAGTATTTGAATCATCTTTTTCCGATGAACTTTCCTTTTCCTTGAGCTTCTTTTTAACTTTATTATCCTTATTTTGATCAACTTTGTTTTTAGCTTTCCAAAATTAAAATAAACCTATATTTTCCAACTTTAATTGATTTTCCATAGATCAAATTTAAAACATCTTTTGGAGTAACATCAGAAATGGATTGAGAAAAACCATTAAAGAGTAATGTTTTCCAATACAACTTTTTAATTGCACTGTTTAGAGCTTCACCTTTAACCGTTTCCCTACATTTTCCAATCTCTAGTTATTTATGTACATCTTACAATAGATTTTTTGTTCACATGGGATTTTACAAATTGGGTACTCAAATGCACTTGTTCATTTTCGAAAATTATCTTGAAGATCAAAAAACCTTTGTAGGTTTTGAAGATACGAGGATGTGATGTAGTATTGATTATATAAATTAGTCGTCTAATTTAATGGGATGATGTTGGAATAGAAACGTAAAAAGTCCTGACATGTGCATCGAGAATAATGTAATGGGTAGTTCAGTGTTAATGAGTGTCGACTGGGACTTGGGACATACAATGCAGATGATCTGATCATCTGCTGCAAACACCCCGCTCGAATTGCATATGTCGCGTCCTAAGCATGTGCAAGCCAAGTCAGATGTGCATGTACGGTTTTTAAAGGTATTGGTTTAACTTTAACGGGGGCCGAAGCGCGCTTTTCCCCGAGTTACCCTCATTCCCATGACACCCTTGCCAGGTGATTTCCCATAAGACCGCGCACATGTTTGTACATATGCTTGCTACATATGCACTCCAATCTATTGTTAGTTCTAATTGTTCGTTTAATTTATTTATTATATGAATTTTATGTATGCAGATTTTAGATTACTTCAAGTAACGTATTTGCCAATTGGCAATCTGCAAATATTTCCTCGAAAATAAGAGCTGCTGCTGCAACAGCTGTTGGATTTATTTTAAAGAATTATTTTATTTCTACGTCAATTACACAACAAACACTACCATGAGGGCATTTAATTTTAAAACTTCATATTGTATAGCCCCTACAATTTTTATACCTAATCTAAGTTCATCTAAATGTGCAAGGAAAGGTCAAGTAGGGGTTTCCGGACATTAATTTCAATTTGTTATGATATTTAACGGTTATGACTATTTTTTGTTCCAAAAATACAGATAGTGTACATCCTTCAACATTTTTTTTGATGTTTAATATTCAATACATTATTAAGAAGCAACTAAAGGCCTCAACTTAAAATAAAAGCAAAAATATAGTTCGCCTGAACTAAAACGAAGACCAAAGATTCTAAGCTCGAATATAATTGCAGATTAAAGATTTCGCAATTTTAAATCATTTCGAAAAATATGATCACCTTGGAATTTCCTGATAATGAGTAGAGTAAAATAATAGGACCTATTACGAATATTGAAAAATTTGCAACAATTAAATTTCAAATTATTTGGTTATCGTCCGTATGGAATGTCATAAAGGAAAATTACTTGAATCGAAAAAAATTGGAAAACTCACTGAAGAAATTCTTTGTCAGTATAATGCAGAATTATCCAAAGTCAAATTTTACAAAAAATCGGATAAAGTCAATCTATTGTTCAAATTATGAGCGTCATAATTTGAGCGCATTAATGCAAAAACATCCCAACTTAAATTCCATAAAATTAACCAATCTATTTTTATTCATTAGACCCATTAGTATATTAAGTAGTATTCCAAAAATCTTTGTGAGTATCATTGTTGATAAAATAACGCCGTTTTTCAAAAATGTTTTAGTTGATCACCAACATAGTTTCCAATAGGGTAAATCTACTCAAACTAATTTAACACAATTCGCGCAATATATCTGGACTCCTCGGAGAATGGTTGTCATGTGATGCAATCTATGCAGACTTCTCCAAGGCGTACCACATTTTATCCTAACGAAACTGCTATTGGTTTCCATGGTGCACTACGTTCACTCCTTCAAGATTACCTCCTTGATAGAATGCATATACTTAAAATACAGATTTATTTCTCAAACGAATTAAAAGTATCATATGGTGTTCCCCAAGGTAGTCACCTTGGACCTGTATTATTTAACACCTTTATTAACGATATTGTAACCTCCTTCACAGTTTTTAATGTTCCACTTTTCGCTGAATATTTGAAAATCTATTGTTCTATTAATCTAATCTATCATGATTGTTATTTTTGGTTTTTTTACTTCAGTGCGAGTTGGAATCCTTGAGTTTTTGGTATAAAATAAATCATATGAAACTTAACTTGACTAAGTGAAAATAATTTATTTATCGCTTTGTGGAAGAATTCTTGAATTCGTGTTTGGTCACTAACTGATCACTTACTAACATTCCATTCACTAATTTTTCAATTATTGAATGTAGACGTATCTCCTCTATTGAAACTCTGGAAGAGCGTAGAATAAAGGTAGATGTTATCTTCCTCTTCACTCTTCAAACTATCCCCAAATCCTATCTCTAATAGCACCTCGTAATACTAGAAAAATTTCTTTCTACATCAATACCCGTATCCATGGGACTAATTATTGTTTAAACTAGTTTAAAAAATATCTTCTCCTGAAAATAGTGTTTTTTGTCCTGCATTAAACTGACGAATTAGAGAATTAAAGTTGGATTTTTGGTTAAGTCAAGGAAACAGACCTCCAGCGACTTTCACATCAAAGGACAGATCCCAAACGAATGATTCACCAAAAAATTTTGGACACAAAATGAACATTTTGTAAAAAACTGTTGTTTACATTTATTCATTTGTGACTAATATTTTAGAAGATACACCAATTTTTGTAGAAAGGTACGAAAAATAATCTATATTTTCTACTTATTTAAAGGTTTTTATATGGACAACTTTTTCAAAAATTACATGCCTACTGTTTTTCCTATCGAAAGTCATGAAACACCCTGTATAAATATTTTTTATATTTGTTATTATTTAATAGGTTTTAAATTATAAATATAAATTTTACAAATGGCATTGATAAAGGCAATTTCAGTTGACAATTCAATGTAAAGGCGTAGTGTAAGGAATTGTCCCTTTTTTGGTAGCGGACATTGACCAGTTTCATAATTGCTGTCTGCGTACTTGAAACCCACGGAATTATTGTTTACAAAACATATGCACTTTATTTTCCAGTTTAGACAGCTATTCTCAGTTCTCGAGAATAAATTCCTATTGAAAAAGGGTGTGTTTATTATTAAAATACTCATATTCGAGCCTAGATTTCCAAAGAAAAATAAGTTTTATCGAATCTTAAAAACTACGATAAGGGTCTAGTTGTCTTATACATTTGAATCTACAGAGTGACCCATAAAGACTTCAAACCGGAACATGTTTAATAAAAAATGGCAAATTTCAAAAACGCTTAATTTTCAGGAAAAATCAGGAAGATTATATTCGATTTACTCGCTTTTCGCATTATTTTCTTTTTCTATAGTAAATAAAAAATAAATCACGTGACTGAATAAACAGCGATGAGGCTAGACAAACGGAACCACGTTTCAGTGAATTTAACGTCCATTCATTGAAACACAAGTTGTAATAATCGCAGTCATTCATAATGCCCGCATGGCTATCTGCGCTTAAATCCAGACTTGCTCGACTGCGTCAATATTATATGTGCCAAAAGATGATACACACATCCTGTCATTGAAATATTTAATTAAATACAGTGTGTATATTGCTTCCCAAAAAGTTTGGAAGTAAAATCCTTCCTAAACTATGTCTACGTTTGTTACAACGGAATATACTTTGTCAATATAATTTATTGTTGAAATTAAAATCAGGTTTTACCAAATTATCTATAAATACATATGTTGAAAATTTACAAAGTTGTACTAGAGAATTTTTAGATGATATTTCTATTTTGAATTTCGCACTTTATGGAAAAGTGGGAAAATGTGCATCTCTTTATCGGGATAAGTTGATTTACCGTAAACTTAGGTAACTTTGCCCCTTAAAGATAACTTTGTCCCAAATCTTTGAAAAAGATAGTTTAATGTACTGTTAGTTTTAGTTACCAGTATTCTGGTACGATCTGAAAGACGCACTTAAAATACTTAGAATATGTGTTAAATGAAAGTTGATAACTAACAGTAGATCAAACTTTGGGTAAAAGTTACCTTTAAGGGCCAATTTACGGTACAATTATGCTGGTGGTTCTTAAAAAATATAAATAAAATTACCATCTTTTTAGGTGATTATCAATTTTATCAAATTTTGATGAAATTGTTATTTAGATGTAAAAATAAATGAAAGTGTCAATATAATAAACGATTACACAATCAAGCTAATAATATTGTTTACAGTTGCTAATTTCCAAGCAACATAAATACAAGGTGAAAGAAATTTAATACTTTAGTAGCGGGGCTGTATTTAATTTCATGGGAGTTTAACTGCTAACACGTGTATAATAAATAATATTGTAAAATAATATCAAGCTTGGTCATCAAAATTTTGATTACAACGGGTAATAAAACTGATTTATCAAAAAGGTAGACCAATCAAATGACTAAGGAAAATGAAAAGGATAAAATTTATATATTTTAGCGTAACGTAAAATACGAAATTGAATACTTAATATAAGTGTAATTAAGTATTAAATTTTAATTATTAATATATTGCGAATTTTGATATACAGGGTGTCCCAAAAGTCGCGCATAAATTCTCGCAACACTGTCAGGGATCCTTGATAGAGTACAGAAAAAATATTTTAAAAAATCTATTCAGAATATTTTTTATAATATTAACCATAGAAGAAATGAGCAATGAGGCAATAATAATAATACCTCTAGTACAATCACGTGCAAAGATATCGAGGACACCGAAGAAATTTTCTGACCCAATAGCAAGCCTTCGCAAACACAAGATCTCATGAAATTTGAAAGGATCCCGTCAGTATCTTAAGTCGTATTCATTTCTTTCAAATTTCGTTATATTAAAGAAATATCTAGAGTTTATTTTGGATAAAATCGAGTCAAAAAATATCGAAAGATTTTTTATCCACGCTTTGATTTCTAGCACTAACTCAATACATCGATGCTGTTCACTTTATTTGACTATGGAGACAAATCTGATCAAACTAGCACTAAATTACAAGAATACATCGTCATGGACCATATCATAACAGAAGCACTTAATAAACTGGAGTACAAAGTTGAATATTTCTTTATTTATGTGGATGACTGCCTTACACTCATACCTAAGGACCGAGTAGACACCATACTACAGACATTTAACTCAATCAATAAGCATATCCAGTTCACGATGGAAGTTGAAAACAATAAACAACTACCTTTTCTAGATACATTACTCATCAAGAACAACGACAAAATCAGCTACAATGTTTACAGGAAACCCACTGACACCGATAGGATGTTAAATTTTTACTCCATGCACCCCCTAGGCCAGAAAATCAACATAGCCAAACAGGAGATAAACAGAATTTTAAACATAAGTGACATGGAGTTCCACAAAAATAATATTGACCAACTAAAGAATAGATTAAGAACTAACCAGTACCCACTGAGACTAATTAACAACCTAATACACAACACCAGTAATAGTGACACCAGGAACAACAACAAATCAAATACCAGTGAAGAAGGGATATACTATAAAATTCCCTATATACAAAACTTGTCGCACAACATAAAAAAAGTTCTTCAAGACAACAACACCAAAATCGCCTTTTATCAATCAAAAACCAACAACAGATTGTTCTCCAAAATGAAGTCAAAACTCCCGATGGATATGGAGAAAAACTTAGTATATAAAATCAACTGTAAAAATTGTAATGGTACCTATATTGGCCAAACAAAACAGAATCTAAAGAAAAGAATCTACAACCATACCTACGACTGTAGACCCATTAACAAGAACAAAGAAAGTAAAACCTCCCTAGCCAATCACCACTTCACACTGGAACATGATTTCGATTTCCAAAAAATTCAAATTATTAATAGAGAAAACAACCTGGGTAAAAGACTCATAAAAGAAATGATCCACATCCAGAAGGATACCAACAGCATTAACAACAAAACAGACATCGAAAAATTAAGCAAAATTTATTTCCACATTTTAAATTTTGATGGGTAATTTAGGCAACCTCAACAACTCAACATACACCACCTACAGCTGACCTCTCCAACCAAGGATTTGCAAATGGCGAATGGCATTTGGCAGATGTCACCAAAGTAATGAACAATCAATCAAAGTGTCTTAATAATTTACAAACTGTGCTAATTACAAATCTGATCTGTTGTCACTGTCTCATTAACAGATTAATTAATTTAAGAGCTAATCAAAGTAAACAATTACACAACAACAACAATCAAAATAACACACATGGTGATCATTAATTTGTTAATTGTTCGACATTATAAATTCACCCCACAATACTATGATTTGACAATTAAAATTATAACCAAAATAAGGTAATTTCCTTTTTAAAACAATGTATTTTTAGTTGAAGTTACATGTAATAAATAAATTTTAATCTGTCTTTGTATACGTAATAAATGTAATAATTGTTCTTTGTTTTTAGTCCTGAAGAAGGAGGCAATCGACCTCCGAAACGTAGACGGTTTTTTGAAATATAATTTTAATAAATTAGTTCGCAAGGCTACTATTTTTTCTCCTATCATATAACCAAAAACGAACACGAAAAGTCTCTAGAATATATTAACCAAAAGGATGAAGATAAATTTCATGATATGGTTTCTTTTTTCTTGTAAAGAATAAAGTTGATTCAAGAAATATCGAGAGATTTTCTATCCACACCTTAATTTCTAAATCTAACTCAACACATCGGTGCTTTAAACGTTTCTTGACAATGGATACGAATTTGGTCAAATTAGCACTAAATTTCAAGGATCTATTAATCAAAAGGAAGAATAATATTTTCAGGATATGGGTATTTTTTCTTCTAAAGAATAAAGTTGAGTCAAGAATTTTTTATCTACCTCTTCATTACTAACACTAACTCTACACATCGGTGTTTCTCATTATTCTTATCCATGGTGATGAATCTGGTCAAACTAGGACTAAAGTATAAGGATCTATTAACCAAAAGGAAGAAGACAAGTCTCGGGATATGGTTTCTTTATTCATGTATAGAATAAAGTTGAGTCCAGAAATATTGAGAGATTTTATATCCACACCCGCATTTCTAACACTAACTCAACAGACGGTGGTTTTCACTTTTTCTAACCATGGAGACGAATCTGGTCAAACTAGCACTAAAGTATAAGGATCTCTTAACCAAAAGGAAAAAGACGAATCTTGGGATAGGGTTTCTTTCGAGTTTTGGGACACCCTGTATATGCATATGTAATACCCACAAGATTGCTTTTTCCGGCAAATGTGTTTTTGTGCAAATTAAAATTCACGATTTAAAAATTCTTCTTGCCCTTTCGTGGCAAACGTTTAAAGTTCTAATATTGTTAATATTTCAATATGAGCTATAACTGGGTTTTAGTGCATGTGTTATTCATGAAGATATTATTTATAAGAAACCTGTAAGTAACGCTCGTTTTCACACCACATGTACTGCATATCCGCCATTTAACGATCATCCTAGTTTTGTTATACAGGGTGTCCCATAATTCAGTTTACAACCCATATCTCCGTAAGTTTAATGGCACCAAATTGGCATTCCAATTTCATTCTTAAAATATTATTGGCTTTAACCTCCCTTAATCAACTTTTTTTCAAGTATGTTACTTTTACTATTTTTGATACACGGAATATAAATATGTATTTTGAGTATTTCTTTGCATTAGTATCGCCAATTTTTAATAAAGGTGGCTTGTTCATATAGGTAAATAAATGAATCTAATCGTTTTTGACGATTTGAAGCTTGTGTACAATGTGCAGCCAAGAATCTAATTGGAACGCCAATTTGATGCCATTAAAAGAATCTTTTGATTTGTTTTTATCTCTTCAAGTACAGGAGTGTACTTGTACCTGTAAACTGAATGGTGGAACACCATGTATACCAATACTCATCTCAAATATTAATTATAAAAAACTTGGTTAACTTTCTACAAATTTTTTGTATATACTAGGAATTGCAAATAGACCATCATTAAGGAAATTATATTATTGGAATGGGAACGTATTTTTTCAAAATTTAATAAAGTGGTAATGAAGAATTATTATACTTAAGTATTGAAAGAAAATCTGCTTTCATCTGGAGAATCTTTATTATAAACTTTTATAACTTATAACCATATTTGGGTATCATTCATTTAATTTATCCAGGTCGACATTTTGGGCATGAAAACCTTTAAGAAACTTTGTATATAAATCATAAATGCCAATGACAACTCTTCACTTGTTTTATGTATAAATACATTTTTATGTAATTTCTATCTATTTTTAGATAAACTATTGTTTAGCTCGTAATTGTAATATGGTCGATTAAATTGTGCCGAGAATGCAAATCCAATAATTATATTCACCGCGACAAATTACACATATGTTGATTAAAATAGAAACAACCAAGTGTTCAATCTAAAAGTAGACTTTTAACCATGACTAAAGTATTATGTATGTAAGTGAACGCGTGTTTAAATGTCATTATTTTTTATTCTTCGAATAGTTTTCGAAAATTCTTCGTTTAAACTATTTAATTTATTTTGGTATTATCATTAGCCGAGATTCAAAATTTCATGGATTCAAGGTATGAAGGTTGAGATTTTTTGGGTAACAAATCTTCACGTCAAGCCTTTTAATCTTTTTATAGTGGGTGTTTTGACTGTAATTAAATCTATTGAAAACCACCGCGGCCGGAATGTGAATGTAGTGATGGTCATCGAGCGGCGAGTTTGTGCAAGATGCACGTGTGCGCCTCAAGGAATGTTCGTCGGCGCCAGCGAGTCTGAGTAACACCTGCACGTTGAGATGCTGGACCGCGCCAACATCGTCCCACGGAGGTGGACCACTCGACTCTCCTAAACTCGTCGGCTGTCGGCCTCATACACAAACACTATAAAAAATATTTTTTAAATGCCGGACTTTCGAGGACTTGATAATAATTCCTTTTAGAGGCCCATGTACAGTACCTACTCGTTAATTGGGCGGTAAATATCAAAAGCAACTGGTTTCTTTCCAAATTTCCAAAATTGAATATGGGACATTTTTTTAAAATCTTAAACATTATTATAAAGTACCCACGTACTACCTCAGATCTCAGATTGACACTGAACAAGTATAGGTAAATATTTTCAAAAAAATATTCCTCCTTTCATGGTTGTATCATCGTCTTGAAACTTCTGGAACACCCTATTAAGACCTACCATCACGTACGCAGTGGTAGTATAATGGTGGAAAACTAAAGAAATTGCACAATTGGCTTACATGGGAAAAACGAGGGCTTTGATTACAACCCCTGCAGTGCCCCTAGAGACAAATAACTTTTTATCCGCTCCACCTGGAGGTGCTAGAGGAGGAACTGCTTCTTGGCTTTACCCATACCAAACCGTTCAAAACTGGAATTCTTATCTACAAACTTGGACCCCATACTAGTAGCGCTATTATCTTCTCCTTTGAATTTAAAAAAATAAGTTGTACTGATAAATTTGTTGGATTGAATTAGTATGGTATTCATTTTAAAATAAACAACTATTGGGGATCATATTTCTTACAACAACTTTCGAGTGTGGTGATTTCCCATCAGCAGGGTATTAGATATATCAAACGAGCGCCGCGCCATCTATTGTTTTATTGAATAAAAAAAATTTGGATTTAGTCATTGCTTCAGAAAATTCGTTTTGCAAGATAGAATACGAACACAAACCTCTTGCGAAAGTAGCATCATCATCGTACATTATGAACGACGATTTCAGTAAAATATACTTTACCTACTAAATTCAGCAGCATTAGAGAAAACTATAACTATAACAAATTATTATTAAATTTTACGATGCTATGTGCTTATTAAATTGGGATGACCTATAGGCCTATACTTATGTAAAGATAGTAATGCAGCATGTGAAATATACGAAAGGGAAATATATAATTACACTTTAAAGACATGGTTTTAACTTTGAACAAACAAACTATAAAATGATTGTTTTGCACTTTGGATGAGGACGATTTAAACTATAACTACTTCAAAATAACAAATAACAAGTGTCAACTTTGGACAAAATAAATTAAAACTTTGTGCTTTCAGCTATAAATTGATGGATTTGTACTTTGTATAAGATATATTTAAACTTTAGGTTAGGCTAATTTAGTATGGGAATGTATGTTCGTTAATATGGGAATGCATGTACTTGCGTTTCAAAGTGCTTGACCATCGTTTCTATAGTGTAAATCTATTTTAAAACGAATAATAATATTTTAAAGTGAAGCATCCGTTGCTGCGATTTTTATTAAGTTTAAAATGTTTTAATAAAATTTTCTTTTTTCTTTATAAAGCTATTTTGATCAATTTTAACGTGCAAATAAGTCTAACCCTAAGAAGATATGATCCAATTTTCGAGATCGAGAGAAGCAGTCAAAAAAGTAACAAATCAAGCAAAAAAAGAATTTGTAAGGAAATCTCAATATGAAATAAAGTCTAATCCCAAGTAGATATAGTCCTATATCAACTCTTTAAGGAATACAATTACCATTTCCGAAATCATGAATTATAATAAGATATCGACTGATAATCCACAGGAAATACTCAACAGTTTAGCTGATTATTCCAGTAATATTTGTAAGAACCTGGGTAATGTAAATAGATCTTCACCTACTGATAATTTTTTAGGAGATTTTCGTAAGAAAACATCATAAACTATGGCAAAAAACTTTCGCCAAAATTTATTATGGGACTCGATGAAGTTCCATCTTTTCTACTGAAAGTTTTAACATTTCCTGGAAAAAAGTAAAAATATGCCCAATATTTAAAAAGGGAACTAAATTATCGACCGAACTTATGGAAACGATCTTATCAGACATATTTAAGCTACGACTAAATCCGAGCTTTCGCCGTATCAGCATGGATTTTTACCAAAAAAGTTTACATGTACCAATCTCAGTACTGTCACGTAATACAGGGTGTAAGCAAATGTAGGCAAAAAATCAAGAGGCTCAATGCAAGATAAAAGTAAAGAATTTTTTTCTGTTCCATTTTTGATGCAAAAGGTGTCAGATTTTCTATTTTCCTGGTTTTTAGCAAAACTTCAAAACCTTTTATGTCATTGTTTTTGAAATTTTGAGGAAACTCTAGTTTTTAAATTTGTAATGATCCAGTGTAAAAAATAAAAAAAGTAAAAATTTATTTACTTTGATCTTAGATTTAGCCAAGGAATCGCCTCCTGATTGTTTTTGGATACATTTGCTTACGCCCTGTATATCAGATGCTATGGATACTCAACAGCAAGTGGATGTGGTTTGTACTAGTTTTAGTAAAGCGTTTGACTTGATATCTCATAAACTACTCATAGAAAAACTCACCGAACTAGGAGTAAATACAGTGGCGGATTATCGCACAGGCGCATGAGGCGCGCGCCTGTGGCCTCCTAATTGAACCGGCCTCAAAAAAATTGAAAAAATTATGCAGTCACATTTTTTACCAGTCATGGTCGTTTGTGAAAACTTCTATTCAAATAAACCATAAACCTAACAAACTAATTATACAAAGGAGTTTTTCTTTCCAGTTCCAGACAAGTTGACTTTAAAAAAGATTCTCTTTCTGAAATTTCTGAGACCCACCTTCTAAAATTTTGTCGGTTCGAACGAACCAGTTATACATATAGAGGGTGTCCCAAAAAGAAGTGCTCAGAAGAAAATACTAGACAATAGACGAGGTTTCATCAACAAGAAAACTAATACGCAGGACCAGCTTTTTTGATGAGTCATTGAATTTTGTTCCTACAAAAAATGTTGTTAATTCGAAATTTTGTTGTAGTTCATAAACTATTTGATCATTTTAAAAGAAATAAGTTGAAAAGTCAAGCTAATTAATGCCACTTTGGATTGAAGTTAAAAAATATCATCAGAAGAATGTTTTGATCGAAAAAAAATTCTTCTTTCAAAAAATTTACGAGATTTCACCATTTTCTTGATATTTTCACTATCTTTGAAACAAGCCCCATAAAGGTATCATTTTTTATATCCGTAAAACTTCACATTAAACTCTGTCAATTAAGATTTTCTTCTGAATACTTCTTTTTGGAACACCCTGTATAATTTAGTTTCTTCTTTAATTTTAACTTTTGGTTATATTTTACAGTTCATTTAATTCCATGAATTTTTTTGAAAAAGAGAAAAACGAGATGTTTTTCCAAAGTATCTGGAAATGCTTGACCTGCCATTTTTTTAAAATTTCACCTATGGCGCTATATTCAAATTTTGCACTTCTAAGTTTTCCTTAAACTAACCCCTGAAATGTCTGAAACTGATGTAACCTAAAAAGGTCATCTTATTTTATTTCTAAAAAATAGCGGCCTCAAAATCAGGTTGCGCCTCAGGCCTCCAAATGGCTTAATCCGCCACTGAGTAAATAATGTAATTGTAAATGATAAAATCATATCAAACCTAAACAATAGAATTGAGGGTTTCCAATCTGGTGGTTACCTAGCACTTATTATTGTGGTTCCTCGGGGTTCCATCCTGAGACCTCTTTTATTTTTGATTTACACTCTATAATTAAATCAGCAAACCTAATATATGCTGACGATTTAAAAATTTTCAAGAACATCAGTTTGGAAGAAGATTGTATGATTGTACAAAGAGACATTGAAGAAGTTTATCATTGGGGAGACTTGAACCACTTACACTAAAGTATCAAAAAGTGTTTCATAGTATAGAATAAATAATGAGGCTCTAAGTAGGAATATGAAAATCAAAGATCTGAAATTCGATCAACATATTAATTGTAATTCGTACTAAGAAATTGTAAACTTTTAAATTCAATTGAAACAATTGTTTTACTGCATAACGCGTTCATTTTCTCGAAGTTGGAACACACTGCTACACTGTTTGGTCCTCATTTCAACAGAATCATTTAAAATTATTGCAATCGGTACAACAAACGTTTTCGAAAATATTAAAAAAAATTATAATCTTATTACTGTTGGTTTTTGAGTACTAAACAAAAATGTGTAATATCTCACTTTTGAGTCAAATTTAGTTTTGCAGAAAAAAAAGTTAATTCCTCTAAAACTATACGGGAAACAAAAATAGTTAAGAGCTTAAAATTTATGGATGAAGGACCAATTCATCCTTAAATACTAGGGCCGGATTTGTGCCCAATTTTTTACAAATATATTGCGATTTTATTATTGGAAAACCAATTGACTGAATTACTCTAAATATTTTTTAAAATACATTTAGATACAATAGCCTGTATTCAGCGAGCGTGATTAAAAATTTAGACAGGCCGTTAACGTTAAACACGTGATTAAAAAATATTTCTTGATAGGAAACATTTTTTAAAAGACGTCTTTAACGTTAACGACGTCCCTAAAATTTTCATCACGGTCGCTGAATACAGGCTTATATGTTTCGGTGTTGATAATTTTAGTAGTTTTCTAGAAAATTATTGAAATCGTAAACTTGGAAAATATTTGAATAATTCTTTAAAAAACTTTAAATTAACTAATGAAACTAAAGTTTTATGTGTTTCTGGGAAGGGCTTTAGATAAGTTTTTAGCCAAAAAAGAATCACTTTTAACTTCAAATAAAACGGCTAACGATCTTTTTTTTGGGTAATTTATTTTGTAATAACAGTGCCAACGTTTCTTGTCTTTTTCAAGGCTATAAATATGATTTTCTACGGTTGTTATAGAATAAGATCTTTAATTACCTTTATTAATACTAAATTACACATGTCACTTTCTATACATTCCAATAGTACATCGTGAAAAATACAAATAATTTTCAGTTGTTGAGAGGATAAAAATTCATTTATATTTCTAAACTTCCGTTATACAGGATTATCATTAAAAAGAATCATTTTGTTATCACTTTTCGTACTCAAAATCACACCTTAGAGTCAAATTTAGTCCTGACATTTTAAACTTTATACTGCGTTTGGTATATAAGACTTCCTTGAATCCCATTATTTGTAGAAAAAGGTTGATTTCTCGAAAAATATATGAGGTATAATAAATTAATATATCTTATCATAGAGTGAAATCACCCTCCGATCACACTTTGGTCCACCACTGATTAAAGATTCTACTCCATCAGCTTAGGTTTTGACTTTTAAGAAGAATCTGGCTTTGGTTATTTTGTGCGAAATTGGAACTCTTAGAAACTCATTGAATGATATCAAGTTATACTATAAGAAACTAAATACTTTAATAAAGCGGTCACAAGAGCACACATCTAAATTTACTACAACTATCAACTATCATACGAAGAACCTGATGGAACTGGCCTAAATAATAATATACCCATAAAATTTTGCAGAAGATACTATTAGCAATAATATTTTAATACATAAAAATTGTGATAAAATGGAAATATTTTATTTTTGATTTAATTGTCTAGTTGCGTCTGTGTTTGTTAGTTGGTTATTATTGAGAAAATTTTGGTGTTTAGAAAAAAAATAATCATAAAAAAGATATTTTTTTATGAAAGAAAATTAAATAAAATTAATTTTGCGTGTAGCTAAATGCCATAAAAGTAGACAGTCAATATTTCCTCCAGTTGGCCAGCAAGGCGTTTAAAGTAAAAAAAAGCAAGCGACAAAAAACAGGAACATAAATTGAAGCATGTAGCTTACTTTAATGGAAGAAGTTGACCACAGTGGTCGTCAAATAAGCACATGTGTGATCGTTGAGATGTTGACCAGCTGCTCCATTAATAACTATTTTAAGGTGTTAAAATATGAGATCATTTTTTTTCAGAACGATCAATTGATGAAAGTCTCGTATTTCTAACAGTTCCACAAGCTTATATCAAAAGCTTTTATTTTTTTCTAGAGTCCGGTTGATGTACATTATCCTGTCAATCGGAATATCAGAAATCTGCCACATGTGGTACACATTCAGCCACCAAGTGTGATGAAAATGGCAGTTATTTATTCACAAAATTATTTTTTAGAACCAGGTTTTTAAAATATTATGTTTGTTTACTGAAACGTGTAGAAATTTTATAGTTTATTGAAACTTTACGTCAGGACTTTAAAATACACGTGCATATTTTTTCCAAACCGTCGCAGTTGCTTATAATAAATATTAATTAGGATTTTCTTTTAAAAATAACCATTCCTTAAAATTAGTCTAAAAATTAATTTTATAATTCATAATTATAATATTATAAGACCAATTTTATTAGCTCAATTTATATCATTATTTTTTAGTATCCAGATTTACATATGTACTTATTATCGGTTTTTGCACCGTGGGCTTAAATAGTTTTTCTTTATTGTTGTAAGTATTCTCAGAAATATTTTAAACCAGTCTGTCAGTTATCGTTGTTTGTAACATCTAAATATTGTGAAGTATTTTTTGAGTCACTCAACTTGTATTTATTTTACCCACGCCCTTTTCCTAATATCTTAATATGGAGAGAACAAATATTAATACTGTGATAAATATGAATCGTTCTACAAACATATACACTTCCTTCATTGCCCATGTTTATTAATATCAATGTCTATGGGCATTGCCTTATTATCTAATGTAATTATTTTATCTATAAAAAACAAAGCGGTTTATTAGTTTTACGGTAATCTTGAAAAGTTTAAAACATGGTTTTTAATATGAATTTGATTTTGAATATAATTAAAAATCAAAAAGTTATGTACATGGGGCATGAAAAAGAACGATTTATATAAATTATTCGGTATTAAATTTTATGGTGTTATTAAATACTTAAAAATAATTTATATGCGGTCAAGTTGCACGGTAGTTTTATTTCCTGCTGTGCCAATTTATGGAAAATCAGAAAGCTCGTTTTGATTTTATGTCATTTCAATAACACTAAAATAGTTGCCTAAGCTTCTTACTAAAACAACTTAAGATTTCAATAGCCTCACTACTTGAAATTCTAATCAAAGCATAATGAACAGTAAAACATAATTTTAATATCTACACGTAGGTATAAGCAGCCAATAATTTCGTCTTTGAAAGGATTTTATGAAGTCATTCCTTGCATAAACTGAAAATTGTTGTAATTATTAATATTTAACATTTGTATTGTTTGAATAAAACAGTAAGTTTTAATAATAAGTAGTTAGTCACCTGCAGGAGCAACAGCAGTGATTTCCAACTACTATGCAGGTGTTACCCAGGTGTCAGTCTAATTTACAAACAAGCTTATACATTTTCGTGACCTCATCCTTAAAAATACAATTCACAAACAATTTTTGCTCCGCAATTACTATTTTTTTTTGGTCTGTAAGGTTTTTGCCTTTTTTGTGTCGATATTTGGCTACCTACCCGTACTTCAAACTCGTTTTCTCGTGCGTTACAAGCTTGTATGTTTTTTCGTTGGGAGTAATTAACACGAAACGTGTTGTTTTTAAATCAGTGGGATAGTATTTAAATGAGATTTGCTGACGTCAGGCGGTAGACTCGTGACCTGGCGCAAAAAAACGTGACGTTCCTTCGACGACTAGCATTTCCAGCAGGCGCCATGTCGCCTTGCACACCTGAATGCTCCAGGCCAGGTCATCACCTCACCATGTGTCATTATGATTAGTCTGTCTTACATGTTTGCACTTTCGATTAGTTTTTATTAGATAATGTAGGATATAGCTGTTGATGGTAACGAAGTAATAGAAAATTGCTACAAGCTACACGAAGACCAACCCTGGTACCTGGTGGAGTGACAGGATCAGATTCATAATTGCTTCTGTGCTTCAAAACAGTTTTACTCTATGCTCTCATAAAATGTTAAATTTGAAATGGTTAAAAACTGAAGCACCCCATCTTAAGTTTACCTAGTCAATAGGATTGACCAATTACCTTTGCTTAAGTCCAAAAAAAAAACGAAAATTCTGGCCTTTGATCACGTAGGTGCTTCAGTCTATTCTAAGATTGAGTAGCAGTCTGGTCAAAGGTAGAATCTAAAAAATAGGCTTCGAGCTTTGCCTAGAAAACCTAGATATAAATGTAAAGAAGACTTCAAACTTTCCAAGTGTGGAAGTCAGAAGTCAAGGCTTTATAATTGCAATAAAAAACTTCAACTATACAAATGAAAAACGTAACCTTCCATTTTTAAGAATCACAACACGTGAACATTCACATGTGCATAAAACCGTTCCAACTACGCTGTCTTGTGATATAGTATAAGACGGTAAAAAGTTGGCACATGCGCATAAACTCCATCCAAGCAGTTTTCTTGAGGTTTCGTTACTGTCAGCAAACTCATTGAAGGAACAAAGCTTTTACATATTTTATACTGTCAAGAGCTTGTAAAAAATTTCTCAACAGATCCGGTGATTCGAGAGATCCAGGGGGTTATTCTTGAATCACTCGACACGATAAGGACAGACTTTTACGTTTAGATTTCAATAACAAGGATATAATGATGATGGTTCAAGAAATGGACTGCTGGTCTAGGACGAAAATTTTTATGCTGATTGCAGATCGCAGTATTAGTTTAAATAAAATAGTAAAGTGATACCATATACAGGGTGTGTATAAATACGTGTCTATATAAATTAGGTGTGAAGTGTTCTTTGGAAAATTCTAAGTTTAAAATGTCAATACGAAAATGTTGAATTCGCCTTCGTTTAGCTACAAAAGGTTGATTCGTTAAAAGCGCATAATCTTAAAATAATTTTCGTTGTTTTTAAGTTACATCAAAATTTAAATTACAAAAGTTTTTCAGTTAATTTCAGTGCATATTTTGCCATTTCTAGCTTTTCTACATATTTCTCCATTTTGTTGCTAGAGCAACCAACTTTTGCTTTTTAATATTAAATTAAAATTTTGAAGAATAATTCCCATTTATAAACCCAAAAAATCTTATTTGGATTGTTTGAACAAATAATTTCTTATGAACTAGTATTTTTTGACTCCTTATGAAGTTCTAGAAATATGACGTAAAAATTAATAAAAGTTTCAAAAGGTCCATAGATAACTTTTTCTTTAAAATCACATTTACTACCCAAAAAAATATTTGAGTTACCTCTCAAATATTTTCCATATTCATTTTCAAAATTTTTAATTTAATTTTTTTTACTATAAAACAGCATTGCTAAACACGGAAAAAGGAGCTCTTTTGCAAAGAAGATATACTAACGCTATTTAAAAAATAATAGTTGGTTGCTCTAGCAATAAAATAGAGAAAGATATACAAAAACTAAAAATGCCAAAATATGTCCTAAAATTAACCGAAAAACTTTTGTATTTTACTGTTTTCTGTAACTCTTTAAATTAAAAAGTTACAGCTAACTACAGGATTACTTTTGTTACACCCTGTATACACACCCGGTATTTAGATAAGTCCAGGGTGTTTCATTCTGGAGTAATGAAAGATCAGGATTAGAAATAGATCAAAATTCTTCAAAAGCAATTAAAAAGTATTCGTCTACGTTTTTTTAGGTTTTAGAGTTACATAAGTTCTCTATCACTATAGATTTTTTGAATCTCTACGTAGAGTTTGGTTAAATTATTATTAGCGATGTACTAATGTTTCGCAAAAATCGGTGGCCTAAACTTTAAAAAGATGTAACTCTAAAACTAAAAAAAGGTAGAGAGCCAAGTCAAGTGTTTTTCAATTTGTAATAAAACAACAAAAGTAATACAGAAATCCTTCACGAACTGTTAATAAATAATTGAAAATATAGTTTTTCAGTTTTTTAACTATATTTCTCAAAAAAAGTCAATTAAGAGAGTTTTTCTTCAGAAACTTCATTATTATCCCTGAGTTCCAAAATGAAATAAATTAGTTGTACCTTTAACCTATATTGAAAAATTATCCAAAATTATTTTAAAAAGAATCATAAAATGACTTAATTTGAGAATGTTTTGTGAGCGTTTTAGAGTTTCCACATACAGTTTACTTGAAATTCATAATTTCTTTTGTTCAAAATAAAAATATTTGTAGTTCCAGAGCAGGTCTAGTGCAGATCTTCGTATTGGAGATGCCTTTACCCCCTGGCGGATTTTTTTGAAAAATCGTGAAACGCGAAAAAATAAAAAAAAGATGCTGAAAATCGATTCAATAAAATAATAGTTATATTATAGTATTCACCAAACTGTATAGCCTACTTGAAAAACTTAGCTTTAGTAAGGAAAATAGCTACGGTTTCAAAATTTTGGTCAGTTTTTAGAGAAGAAGAAATTTCAGGAAACTTAAAAAAATATAATCTTAATGGGTTTTATCAAAAACTGTAAAAAAATATTTTATTAAACATTTTGTTAACAATTTCTGTATTACTATTGATACCAATTGAAGAGGATGGTTTCTGGTGTAAATTATTTTAAATCTCTATGCACATTGAATTATTAAATTTAATTTTAATTGGCGGTGTAGGTAGCAAAAATCGATGACCAAAGATTCAAAACTTTGGAATTTCAAAACTAAAAAAGTTGCACTTTTTTATGATGAAATTTCCTCTACTTTCTTACTCTCAAGTTTGATCATTCACAGACCTCCTGTATGTAATGTTTTTGGTAACAAATTTGAAAAAAGTATTTTTCACTATGAAAAAAAAATCAGGGCTGTACAAAATTGGGAAAATTTGAGGAAAATTTGTGGTCTTTCCATTCTAGAAAAGTATTAACCTGGGAAATTTATGAAGATATCTGATAGATGAGTTTTTAAAATCATTACAAAAATATATCAGTCACCTTTTTTGAAAAATGCAAGGTTTTGAAAAAATTATTTAGAAACTAATTTTAATCAACGCTCATGTAAAATAGAAATAGTAACTGAACCTAACTTTATAAGGCTACAAAGAATAGTACAGTGATCACTCCTATTTACATGACAATAAAAATATAAAAGAAATTTCCACATTTTCTTAAAATAAATAATGAAATGTAATTTATATCAAAAAAAGATAGTAATTTGGAATTTTTATGAATGAATCATTAAAGTGCAATTTTTACGTTAACCTAGAAAAAAATAATCTGTAAGTATGGTTTAGTCTTAAAATATCTGGAATGCTCTCGGCAAACTTTCCAAGTTTAAATGTACTTAAGATGACCTTTGGCCCTGCTCGCACCTGCATACACAGGTGTTTGTAAGTGCCGTAAATACCACCTGAGTAGATTGCTGATTATCGTTTTTAATTTAATATCCTCCTTAAAGCCTAATCTCATAAGTGTAAATAAACATGACGACACCTTCAGGTGATATACTAAAACGGGATACCTAGTACGAACGTGCCGCATTATTTTGTCTGGCCTAGTTTAAGTGCAAATGTACCGTTAAAATAAATATTGTTTCGAAAAACTCTATTGAATTATCAAGTTTGATTATGATTGTGCGGTTTGTCGTAAAAAAACTAATTGCTCGATTTTACAATGAGAGCTTTCATTATTATAAATCGATTAGAGATTATTTTTTCCTAATTATAAGTAAATAATATTTTATAATAAATCTACCTCTTTTTTTATTTATAAATTAAAATCCACCAATATCATTTCTTACTTTTTCTAGTGTCAGGTCATCAAATGAACCAATTGGACGGCTTTCTGCAGAAAAAACCTGATCGACCACAAAATCGAAAATTTTGGTTTAGAACACTTTTAGATTTTATATGTATACAAACTGCAATTTGCAGAAAAAGTACCAAGACACATTGCATTCTCCAACAATAATAACACGATCATAAACTTTAATTGCATCTTCATTTAATTGTTAATTTTTACTTTACCTTTAAGTTTTATTGAAGGTTTTTCATTTTAATTTTTTTTGCATTGGTTCATTTCTGCCGATCAAAAACTTTCAAATGCACTGTGTTTATCCGTTTCAAGATTACCACGAAGAATATGCATGGCCTATGCATGGTTTTCAAGGTTAAAGGTCCATGATTAAAACGATGAAGGATTGGGTTCTTTGGTTTTTTTTTGTGTCAAATTTTCGACGAATAATTTTGGAATACTGTACTTGGAAGTTATGGTCTAAACTCCCAAATCCCTGGCTATAAATCATCCAGTGAACAAACCAATATAAAAATTGGTCATTTACGTTTTTGAGGTCGCTGAATTCGAATCTGCCATCAGAATTTCAAAAGTAAAAATGGCGGATTCAAAATGGCGTTTTTTTGATACAAAAATTCAACGGTTGTAAAATATAAATCAGTCAGTGTGTAAATTAATAGGTTCAAAAAGATGTCGCTGAATTTAAATCTGTGAATCAGACTTTCAAAATTCAAAATGGCGTTTTTTTGGTAAAATAATTCAGTCGATTTAAAATACGCAACAAATATATTTATCGAGGTATTTATGCTTAATGCGTCGTCTTGATTGAAGATATGTCTTATACTTGTTGTTGCTGTTAATGTTGACATGTTGATATTCTGGTGGTCGAAGAGTAAAAAGGTGCCTACTCACCAAAATTGTTACAATAACATGTTGATAGCAATGCATCTTAGCAAAAAAAATGTTTTCAACAATCATTAAGTCTATGTAAATAAATATAAATAAACGTGTTATTTCCACCACTACACCTTTGCACACGAAAGTCTGTGCTATATGTTTTCACGGATCTGGATGTTATTAAAACATAATGCAGCAAAAAATAACTTATTGATAACATTTTGTTATTCAACTTCCTTTAATCCGAACCGCTCCAGAGCGATCGCAAAATTTGTGCTGCCAACAATGGTTACAAAATTGTTAGGAATATCCAAAATGGCCAAAAAAATGGTTAAAAATAAGTAAAATATGGCCTACTATATACTTCTTTTTTGGACCTAATAATTTAATTATTTGAAAAAATCTTCCTACAGAAGTCTAGCCTTAAATTAAACTATGCAATTAGAAAACTGATTCTTATTAACAAAATATAGCTGTAGTGCGGCTTGACATATCAAATTATTTAACTATTTGTAATTGCAGACATTTTGCGTCATTTAAACTTTATGTGACATCGTACAAAACCCACATGACGTCATCACAATTTTCTAAATGGAAATCCACAATTTTTTGTAAAACATTTCTAAACCCATGCAAATTTTTATTCTTATCTCTTTTCGTTTCAAGAAATGATGAAATTTTGCATGATTACACAAGTTCGTGCTTTCAAATTGTTTACTTAAAATTAGGGGTTCCATTTAAAAAAAATGTGAAGACGTCACGTGGGCATTGTACGATGACGTCATATAAATGTTAAATGATGCAAACTGTCCAAAATTACAATCATAATTTGAAGTGTTTCTAACAATCACACCGTTTCTGACATCTTGAATTTATTCAAGTTACAGACTTACCCTGCAGGAGGTGTACTGTGGGTCAAGATGTTTTTGTGATGAACGTTTGGTTTCTTTGGTTTTTATTGTTACATATTTTCGACGATTAACTTTGAAATACGGTACTTAGAAGTTATGGTAAAAATATTCTACTCATCGCCTTGTATGTTCAGATGTTGTTTCTTCTGATAGTTCAATTGTAAGAGACCTGTTTTTCTACTCGTGGTTGAATTCAAAGAGGTGTTGTTCTTCATCTGCAGCCTTATTCTTGACCCGTCGACACGATGTGGCCGACCACTTTTATTATTCTGTCCTCTTATTTTTTCATGTAAATGAAAAGGACAGAATGATAAAAGTGGTCGGCCACATCGTGTCGACTGATTCAAGCATAAGGCTGCTGGTCAAGTTCAAAGAGGTGTTATTCTTCTGGTGTTTGAAGTATAAGAGATGTTGTTCTTCTTCTGATCGTATTATTGTCGTTTTCATCCGTCATCTTCAACTTCTCTTTTAGGGAGGAGTTGATATCACTGTTTTAAGATATGTTGCTGTTACTTATTGTTTGCGAACTTTCAAAATAGTTAAACGCGCATACTCAACCGGATAGAGGTGTAATTATGTTTTAGAATTTCTTCTGATAGTTTAATTGTAAGAGAACTGTTGTTCATCTTGTGGTTAAATTCAAAGAGATGTTGTTCTATTCTTCTGCTGGTTGAGTTCAAAGAGGCATTGTTTGTTCTTCTGGTGTTTGAAGTGTTAGAGATATTGTTCCTCTTTTGGTCTAATTCTTGTAGATTTCATCCATCCTCTTCAATTTCTCTTTCAGAATGGAGTTGATATCCTTGTTTTAAGGTCCATATTGCTGTTACTTTTTGTTTACGAATTTCCAAAATAAATAAACTCGCATACTCAACCGGATGGAAGTGTAATAATATTTAGGATTTCTTTTGATAGTTTAAGTGTAAGAGACCTCTGTTTCTCTTCTTGTGGTTCAATTCAAAAACATGTTATTCTTCTGCTGTTCGAATTCAAAGAGGTGTTGTTCTCTGGTGTTTGAAGTGTTTTTTTCTTCTGATCGAACTTTTCAATTTCTCTTCCACGGTGGAGTTGATGTCCCTGTTTTAAGGTCCACAATTCTGGTACTTTTTGTTCGGAAATTTCAAAAACAAGTAAACCCGCAAAACTCAATCGGGAGGAGGTGTAATTTATAATATAGAATTTTTAATAAACATGAAACAAAAATAATTATTGAATAACTTCACAAGCCCATTTTTTGTTATTTGGCTTCAGCTTTTTGAAATTCGCAGATGAAATATACAAGAATTCGACCAGCAGAAAAACAGCATCTCTTTGAAGGCTGATATTTTATAAGATCAATCCACACCTTAATCGTTACTATTATTAGAATTAAAAAAATCAGGGACTTAAAATTTTTGCACTCTGCGGATTTGAAAATTCATATTTGATGGACGTTTCAATCAGGCTCTTTGATATCAGACATTACCAAAATATGTCAAATTCAACCAGCTTAAAATTCGGTTGAACGACAATTATCAGGTGGTTAGTATCCTTGATTTATCACGATAAGTCAAGGCGGACATGGCATCGAAGCTTCTTTTACGACCGCAGCTGCAAATCCAATTAAAACATTTACCCTTAAACACTATTAAATAAGATCCATTTTCGCGTTCTCGGATTATGAAATTTTTATTATCCGAGTTCAAAAGTAACGTGTCGTCAAGACTGATAGAGCTCTGTGATTGGTTGTAAATTCAGTTTGTACTAATCGTTATTTCGTTTTATCTTAAATAAATTCGAAAATAATTTTCAAGGATTGCGTAGAGAAAAGAGATTTAGAAGGTTTTTTAGTGGTGTAGCAATGTAACTTTAAAAATAAGAAACGAATTTAATTACACCGGTTCTATTTTAAATTATACATGCTGGCGTAGTAATAATTTATTTGGCGCTTATTGAAAGGCTCATTCGAGTGCCTGAGGGCAATTTAGAGATTCTAGTGCGGCTTGTAGTGAAAAGGCCCCGTTTATAATTAGCAAAGGTCGCGGAATACGCCGCAAGGTGTGCAGGTGTGCTTAAGACGCGAGGGCGCCCATCCCGCATTCCTCCATCTCCACCTGCACCAAAACTCCTACTCATCTCATCATAATCACTAATTACAACACCTATTTCTATTTTCTAACTATTCACTGATTACTGGTTTCTTTAAAGCCAATAAAAATCTTCGCTTGTCCATCCGTGTTGTGGATTGTGATCACTTTAAAGTCTAAAAAGGAGCGCCGTAGAGAGCCCACCAGCAATTAATTCTATGTTTTATTGATGTTTACAAAGATAATTCATCACAATCTTCTACGAAGCAACAACCTTTACATTTCTATGAATATATTTTCATGTAGTAGCGCCGTTAATTAACATCTTGGTTTTGTGTCCCCTTAGGACTCAGCTACTGAAAATTATTAAGTAGCAAAAACTTAAACATATAATTTTAAAGTTATGACACATATATTTGACGCTTGATTTAAAATTGGACACCAAAACTATAAAACCAAAACACATTACCCAATTTCAATTCAGACTTTTATTTATTTAATTATGGGGTAGCAAATTGCTACGATATTCATTTTTTTATCTATTTAATAATAGTATAAAATCTTGTTTTAAATAGGTTACCCTCTTATATCAATGTTATTTCATTTTAAGAGGGTTTTACAGGCGTGGTGGCAATAGTACAGGGTGGGCTAGGGCGGCCGAGCTTTTACCCTCCATTACTACTACCATCCCTAATGTTAAGTACCTGTTAAAGTCAACTAACAAGTGTACCGCTTAATTTACTATAATAATTCTGACCTGGTGTTACAGTTGTCGTTAAAACTACCACACCACCATTAATTTCACAAACATTTTATTACTTTTGTAAGCTACCAAAACATAGGCTAAATAGACGAAACCACAAAAGTACTTATTCCGTCAATAGTCCATTTTATCGATACAGATTTTTATAGACACAACCAATTCAACGAGATATTTCATCAATTACACATCCCTGAAAAGTAAGAACTAAATTAGGATATTTTTGATGAACTGGTTCCAAATACCTTTGGCTTTTTTCATAGTAGCTATAGGCTATAGCAGGCTAATTGATTTTAGTTCCAATCTCCTTGCATGCAAAGTTGGGGCTTACAATGCAATTTGTGGAGGTTTTAAATTAAAACGGACTTTTTTTGGATAGTTAACAAGCTAATTTCCTGTAATTGGCTAAAAAAATATTGAAAGTCGGGAGATTTGGTGGTTCCGATCCTCAGATAAGGGAGCTCATTAAAGTTGACTTCTTTAAATAGTAATTTTTTTTAAATTAAATTTAAATTAAAAGACCTAGAATTGCATAGAATTAAAAGTACGAGAGTCAATAAAATTAAATTCATTTCAATATTTTCATGATTTATACAACTAGATAAAGTTTTGTATGTAATTAGGATCGTAACTAATTTTCTTCGCTTCACCTCCTCTAAAAGTGAGTTTTTCTAGTCGGCCACCAACTCCCAGGACTCAATTTTCATCAAAAAATGGGTTGAGACAGACTAGCTTGTTATCATTGATGTCATCTTGTTTTCAGTATATCTCTATGGTCTTATTCGAACTATTTTTCATAGAGTTTGTTCTATTTTCTACACTGTCAATGGACCTGTTTTCCTTTTATCAAATATAGGCTGCAGTACGTTAACACTTCAAAACTAAACTAAACCTTTAAAGAATTAAAAGTTTGAAAATCTTTCCAGAGTATCATTTGTTAGTACGTTAATGGTTGATTTCAAAGTATTCTTATGTTCCATGTTCCATTGATGTTTCTTCCGGTTCCGCCACAATTGGTCATTGTCTTCTTACCTCCAGCTATTTGACTGGGAGTTGCTTGACATTTTATCTGCTGGATTTTCCTTGATACTATGGTAATGACGTAATAGCAATATCGAATTTTCGATACTCGATTGGCAACAAAGGTCATCCATTTGATTGGATCCCCCGTAATCTGTCATAACGTGATCGTGATAGATGGTGACCATCTCCAAAACTTTTAAGTATCTTCTCATCAGCTTAGCTATTATGAGAGCAGAACTTTAAGCGTAGTAGTGATTCTTTTGATCTTGCTGGAGCTACCTCAGCTTTTGATGTTAACATCTATATTATTACTCGATATTCCCTGTTTATTATTCTCCTGCAGAGAACAATTTATTACATCTTGGGAATTTATTTTTTTATGTCCTTTATTTCAGTTTTGATTGTATTGCATATTGCCAGGACGTCTGGTGGTACTTTCGTATCCCACTCCAGGTCTTCCAACGATAACGCTTGGATGAATAGTTTGGATTTGTTAATAATTGGAGACCATCCATCCTAATGGATCAAATCGTTTTGCCACTTTTGATAAGAGTACTCTTTTCGTTACCTCTGTATTTGATTCTGTTGCACATGGAATTTGAATTCGTCTTTATTTGAAGACCAATATGCACCTAATGATTTTCTTATTCCTTCGTCGTTGATCTCTATAAAAAAAAATGTCTTTGAACTCATCCAGGATTGTCTGCAGAACGTGCTGTTTGTTACTAAGCCACTTCCCAAGTTTTAATCCATTTTTTTCTTCGAGTTTAATAAACTCTTCGCCTCGACTGGAAAACTTCACGACTAGTTACGTTCGTTAGGTGATAAATAACTATTATCTACTCTATTGGGAATTTTAACTACCAGCAAGTACTTGTTTTTATCAAAAAACGGTGTTTAAAACGAATTATTGTATCTAATAAAACCCGTAGAATAAGTACTAATACAAGTAATCAAATAAAGAGCAATTGATTCCTAGATTTATAATTTTGTCACCAAAGGGCGAGAATAAATCTAAAATTCACAATAAATAAATATCTAATACTAACACCTAACGTGACGTTTACCTAAGTTGAAAAATAAAATGATTTTATGTTAGAAGCGATATAGCTTATCTCAAAAACTTGGTCTAATAACGTTTCATCGACAGTATTGTTTTTCCTTTTCATCGACATGACCTTTTGATAGATAGATCCGTTTTATTGAACATGCCATCGTTCACAATGAAGAAAAGGTAAATTGTAAAGAATTAATCAATATCGATGTAATGAACGAAGCGGTGGTAGTCTATAATAAGATAAAGCTTATGAAACAAACATCATAATGGATAAATTGATAGTGTCTCCTGCCAATAAATTGGTCGAATCAATGAAAAGGTTATTCCCGATGTGTGGATGTTATACTGAGACGAGCTTACTGGTTCCTCTAACTACTCCAGAATACTTCCACAGAAAACAGTACAAGAAGAATAGCATTTAGTGGAAGCTCAAATTGTTCAACTCTGCTGCATTTCATTTATTTTTTTGAAACCCAAAATATTAAGTGCCTTGTTTGAAATACGGTTAGTGTTGAGTAAATGTCAATTTTGAATCGAGAGTAAAAAACAAATGATTCTATATTCAAGTATTCTAGAAAAGGTGACTTTTTGCATTTCTCATTCAAACAAAAATTGCAGAGTCTATCTTCTTGTAGTACAAGAACATAAAGAAAATTTTTAATAGTAAAGAAAATCTTTAGATCATCAGCAAACAATAGAAATTTGGAAGATATAATGCTGGAGGCTATGTCGTTGATAAACAAGAAAATAGGAGTGGTCCTATATGTCTACCCAATGTAAAATCTATTCAACCTCACAGTTTGAACTATGTTTACTAGATAATTATAAAGGAAATCCAATATCCTCCATGAACAGTCCATATGGTATCAACCTGAACCAAGTCACTGAGGCTTCCTGAACAAATTGGATGAAGATTCCAGTCCTGTTTCTTAACAGTTTCGCTTTTGAATAACGGTGTTATTTATTTTATTTATCTGAAATTATATTTTCAAAGTGTTTAAGAATAGTATTCAGGATACTAACACGTCTATAATTACGCACATCAGTTTTTTGGCCACTATTAAAGGAGTAACAAAGATGTATTTCCAAGCCTGGAGAAAGATTCCAATAGATAAGCATTTTTGAAATAGTACACAAATTAAGAAATATGGGTGGAATATCTTCTATACACACATTATAAATTTTGTAAAAAAACACCACTTGATTTCAAAAAATATAGAAAAGATATTTTTACCAGCTTCAGTTAGTTAAAAGATTGTCGCAGGAGGCGGAGGTTATGGTTAGAGAAACTCATCAGTTCTATTATGTATCTAACTTTTCATTAGATCATTGGGAATTGTTCTAATGATTGAGGTGCGGATTTAGTTGTTTAGTGCATTGGTACAAGTTTAAAGCCGTTTATTGCAGAACTTGGTTTTAAAAGAAACCGAGAAAAAAGTAAAAAAAAGTGGTGCAGAAATTTTTTTATATATAAATGGAATTTTCCGAAAGTTTGGTTTGCCATCATTTAAAACATTGCAGTAATTTAAAGTTTTATAAAAATATTTTTTTATTTTGAAGGCTATTTATTTTCATGATAATAGAATACTTTTTATAAAAAAAGCCCCTTTTCCTGTCATTCAACTTAAAAAAAAATAATTTTTTGAAGATTATTTTTCATATTGGTCAAAGTTACAATCAACGAAAAATATTCTTAGTTGAAAGCTGGACTTGATTCTTAATTTTTAAATTCCTAAGTTGATGCGGTATTCAAATGGACCACGGAGTTTTGTAGCAAGTACAGCCCTGGAAGAGTCGATTTGAAATGTAGATCATTTAAAATTTGAAATTATCCGTTTTAGTTTTCTATAAATAGTAAATAGGTATAGTTTCCAAATTAAACTTATAAATATCTTCATAAAAACTTATTATTTTATCCAAGAAATTTTACCTGGAAAACGCAGAGATTCTTTGTATTTTTTTGATAATTATTTTTGACCACATAACATTAGTAGTCACCTCCTTAGCAACCCTTAACTACGGTCCTGATTGTCGGTTCCGATAACTAAAGAAGTTAAGCTGCTAGAAGGCAGATAGTCCGAAGTCCGAAAAGAGAAGACTTATCTCTTTCTTTCTTTCTTAACTTTGTAATTTTCTAGATTTAGTAGATTTTTGTGAAGAATCTATTTTAGCTTGATGTAGACGAAACGGATATTTTTTTATGGAATAAGCAGAATTTTTTTTGTAATTTGAGCATTTTTTGTAAAAGTAATTTGTAGTTGTAAGTAGAATGGAGTAATATAATTTCCAACCGAATCAAATATCTATTGTGTTAAGCATTTTATAACTGCCTTAATCGCACGATTCGTTTTCAAATGAGAACTGCTTGATAAAAAAGTAAGATCTGGTAAGATTCAGAAAAGTAAAATGAAGGACGCAGTAGTGGCGCCGCTGTGTCGGCTTATTGCATACTCAGGTGCAAACTCGATCCGTTCCCAAGTGTTTTTGCCACCCACGGCCTTTTAACTCCTATAAAAGCATGATGTTATTTGTTGTTAAGTAGATTTTCCACTCATCAATAACCAACCGCCCCATAAAACATGTATGTTGTTTTTTTTCAACGGTTATTAGCTTTTATCATCACTTCAAAAAAATTGGACATAAACTTTTACCAAATTTATTTGATTAAAATTAACAATATTGAAATATTTTGATAACCTTAAATAGATAATTGGAAGTGAATAGAATAAAATTATTGGAGATTTTGCAATAATTCTGTATTAGCTTTTAGTAGTTATGTAGATGTTAAATTAGTACATTATAATTAATTAAATTAGTATTATATTTCTTTATCGCGTAAGCAATTTCTTATTCGTAGATCATAGATTCCATAAATAGTATTTTATTAATAAGATTTTGATATAATAGTGTATTCCATTATACACGTATCGTTTCCATTAAGATTAAAAATAATAAAGTAAAATTGAATTGAATTTAAAATAAACCATAATAATAAAAATGTTAATTATTAGTGATTAGCTTGTTTCATAAAGATATTCCACGTGGAATTAAATATGGGTGGTCCTAAAATCGTGATGGAAAGTAAAGCGTAAGCTCGTTATATTTTCAATCGCGTTTATGAGATTAATTTATGCTTGCCCACCTATTATTAGAGTATTAATGATCTTAAATCTTTTCCTTATCTTCTATTATTTATTTTTAATAAACCTATATTTTTATGGTTATCATTTATAATCAGAGGTGTTTACCCTAAAAAGTCTCCATTAACTAATAATTTTATAACAGGTTTTTAACTGCAATCGTTTTAGTTAAAGCCTTAAAGAAGGGCGGGGAATTTGGGGAATGAAGAGTCTAAACATAAAAAATATTGCCATCAAACATTAAATGCCTACACCAAAGTCCGGTAAAGTGTATCGGTTGATTAGAATGTTCCTATAGTAAATCACGTTTGTGGGTGTTTGTATATTCTAAGTACATCAACAGGTAGAATCGGATTTACCGCATTCCCCGACAGACTGTCGCCATATATCTCGTTCACTTTACCTTTACTTATCCATCCATCCATCCTCTTCCTCCACACAGGTGGATTTTGTGTAAGTTCTTCCATTCCTCCGTGTTCGGTACACTAATAACAATCCGTATAAAGCTATTCCTTTTTTACGCCTTCAGGACTTAAACACCTGAGGAACCCATTTCAGACCTGATTTTCTGTGGAAACTCTTTATTCTCCACGCAACTTCGTTTGCTTTTACCATACCTCTGCAGAAAAATCTTTGTGGAACGACCCGGATGCTCTATTGTGATAAAACCTATCATCGGAGGCACTTTCAAAGAAAATTTCTTTGATTAAATGTTAGCAAATACCGACCGCCGTTTTAACGCCACAACCCGCTTTTTCACACAATACCCAATCGTGAGAATATTCGATTACGGAGTCTTTTACCCCAAACGGAGATTTTCGAAATTGTTTTCTACGCACATTACGAAAATATGAGTTGGTTATAAATGAGGTATTTTGTATTTGATATTAATATTTTTTGGAAGTCAATTCATTAAATTTAAGAGGTATGACCCCAAAAATATAGTGAATATATCGGAAAATCAAATTTGGGATAATTAAACTACTTAAAATTATTTTTAGTTTCTTGATCGTCATAGAGAAAAAGCCGCTCACCGGATTCATACAATTTTTAATTTATTTGAAATATCCATTACATCTTCAAAAAACTAAATTTTAAAAGTTGAAGAACTAAAAGAATTGAGTAACGTTATAACCGGGTTTAAGTAATGGCAGAAACGTATTAAATAATTTTCTATTATAAATTACTGTTTATGTTACTTTGGTGACAATAATATTAAGTATAGTTGCATATTAACATGAATTATGTTAACTAATTACCACATGATTACTGTAATAACATAACTGTTGAAAATTGTTTAGATTGTTTCAAGCTATTCTCACACGTTATTAAAAATTATTTGTTTTGGTTTTTGCTTCCTACTTTTGGATATTTGGTAGGGTAAATCGGTAACCAGTATAAAAATGATTTTTTATTAATATTGTACACAAAAATTCGCATCTGACTCCAATTGCATGTTTACCCCAATTTGTGGGGGTAAGTGCGTAAGTACCATCAATTTTATGTATAGTTTATTCAATCGAGATATTGAGGTATTTGTTGTCTACAGTCTGAATATGAGTGATACTTTGGTTTCAAGATATTAGTAAATTGGATGACAAACACCGAGCTATACAAGTCATTTTCCTGCATCTGCACCAGGCAAGATATTTCCCTATAGGAATATAATTCATAATTCAAATAGTGGTGAAAACGTTCGTATAATGATTAATATTGGAAGAAAACAAACAGCTTTTTTCGAACTCTTTTATTCTTAATTGTTTTTTTTGAGCAATCGCCAAACGTTGGCGATTGCTCAAAAAAACAATTAAGAATAAAAGAGTTCGAAAAAAGCTGTTTGTTTTCTTCCAATAATAATTCATAATCTTCTTTTTCAAAATTTCTGACACTTTTGAGTAGTAAGTAGTAATTTTGATCAAAATTATAATTTACAATTAAAATAAAACGACTGAACCGGAGACTAAAGACGACAAAGAAGAAGAGGAAGTCAAAGAGAAGAAAGGCCTAGACGTGGCAATCGGGTACAAAAAAATCAACTTCAATGAAAATACGGAGAGACAAAAGTAAAGAAAACTAAAGGAAAAGCTAAATAATGGCTTTTGATCAATTACATTTAAATATATTAGAAGTAAGTTATGTTTCCTTTATGTTTATGTATAAAAAGTAAAGAGTAGGGATCTATCCTTTTTAATTTTAGAGTTACAGCTTTTTTGGTAACAACAATATTACAGAAATCCTTTGCACTCGCAAAGAAAGAACCAATTGTAAATACATTTTTTTTTTCAGTTTTTAGATTATTTTTCAAAAAATGGCAGTTGAGGGAGTGTGTTTTGAATTTTGAAACTACATTATATGGCCTGAGGCGCAACCTTATTTTGAGGCTGCTATTTTTTTAGAAATAAAATAAGATGACCTTTTCAATTGACATCAGTTTCAGACATTTCAGGGGTTAGTTTAAAGAAAACTTAGAGATGCAAAATTTGAGTTTGTGACGTTAGATATTATTGTGAAGGAAGCTGTAGCTGCAGCCTCCTGATATATTGCAGTAGGCGAAATTTAAAAAAAATGGCAAGATCAAGAATGTTCACCTTAGAAACAATAATCGGTATTCCTTTTTTCAAAAATTGTCATGGTATTAGATAAACGCTTATGAAAAATACCCAATAGTTAAAAATAAAGAAGAAAACCAAATTCTACAGGGTGTCCCAAAGAGAAGTTCTCAGAAGAAAATTCTAGAAAATAAACGAGATTTCATGGACAAAACACCCAAAAGTCAGGGTTGGAACAGCCCCGTTTTTTTGACGGGTCTTTAAATTTTGTCTCCACAGAAAATGTTGTTAATTTAAAATTCTGATATAGCTCATAAACTATTTAGTTCTTCTTTCAAAAAATTTATAAATTTTTTTTTCTTTGATATTTTCGCTCACACCTTTGAAATTAGCTGAGCTGTTCCCACCCTGACTAATAGTTTTCGTGTCGATGAAATATCGTCTATTTTCTAGGATTTTCTTCCGAGCACTTCTTTTTGGGACACCCCTGTATATGTACAACCAGTTCGTTCAAACCGAGAAATTTTTAAGGCCAGTCTCAAAAATTTCAAGAAAGAGAATCTTTCTTTAAAGTCTGCTTGTCTGGAACTACATACACATTTTCCAATTGTATTTCAGAAAATATCAATTCGATTTCAGAATAATCAATTTAATTTCAGAAAGTATCAATTGTATTTCAGAATTGTCAATTCAATTTCAGAACCATCAATTGTATTTCAGAAGAGATCAATTGTATTTCAGAAAGCATCATTGTATTTCAGAAAAATTAATTTAATTTTGGAGAAGACCTTTTGTAAAATATTGAGGAAGCCAAGAGTTTTTGGCATATTATTTCTATTGGGTTTAATAAATAAAAATTTTTCGGCTTATTCAGACTCTTTATTTGTTACTTTTAATATTAATCTATTGTGACGTTTCGCCGAGCATAAAGAGTCTGAATAAGTCGAAGAATTTTTATTTATTTATATATCAATTACGGACACGAAATTCCCTTGCATTTAATTGGGTTTAATATTGATGAATGAAATGAAACCTAAGCCTGGTGTTCGATTTCAGAATAATCAATTATATTTCAGAAAAGATAAATTCGATTTCAGAATAGTCAATTGTATTTCAGAAAACATCAATTTTATTTCAGAATGATCAATTCAATTTCAGAATGATCAATTCAATTTCAGAAAGTATCAATTGTATTTCAGAAAAGTTAATTAAATTTCAGAAAAGATCAATTGCATTTTAGAAAGCATCAACTGTATTTCAGAAAAATCAATTTAATTTCATAAAGGACCAATTATAAGAAAAATTAGGAAGTGTTTTAAAAATTTAACATTACACCAGGCTTAGGTTTCATTTCATTCATCAATATTAAACCCAATAGAAATAATCTGCCAAAAGCTCTTGGCTTCCTCAATATTTTACAAAAGGTCTTCTCTAAAATTAAATTAATTTTTCTGAAATACAATGATGCTTTCTGAAATACAATTGAGGGTTCTGAAATTGAATTGACTATTCTGATATATAATCTGCCAAAAGCTCTTGGCTTCCTCAATATTTTACAAAAGGTCTTCTCTAAAATTAAATTAATTTTTCTGAAATACAATTGATGCTTTCTGAAATACAATTGACTATTCTGAATTGCAATTGATGATTTCTGAAATTGAATTGATCTTTTCTGAAATACAGTTGGAAAAAGTGTAGAATGGAAAGCCCTTCTATAATTCGTTGGTTAGGTTTATGGTGTATTTGAATAGAAGTTTTCAAAACCGACCATGACTGGTAAAAATTTAAAAAAAATGTGACTGAATAATTCTTTTTAGTTTTTTTGAGGACGGTTCAATTCGGAGGCCACAGGCGAGCGCCTCCTGTTCCTGTGAGATAATCCGGCACTGATTATTCATACAAATTATGAAAATTTTGAGTTCGTATTGGTTCTTTCCTTCATTTACCAAAGCACGGAACATATGAAACAAATTTGTTGTATTTTAACTTACAACCTATTGAAAAATTGTCCAAAATTGCTTAAAACAATATCATCAAAGAAGGTTTTGGTACCTGAAAAAAAACTAGGAACTCAAAATTTTCTTGATTTGCAAGAAAATTAATGTAGTTATACTGAATTTTTTTTAACTTTTCTTTCTTTGTGATTTTTTTAACATTTTGCCAACGATTTTTGTATTACTATTGTTACCAATTGAAGAGAATAGTTTTTTATAATTGAATACGTTTTCCGAAAATATTAATACTCTACCTCTGTACTCCGTAAATTGATATTTTTATTGGAGTTTGTTAGCAAATCATTAAGAATTACCAAGTGACTGAATACGAATGTGAGCTCCATCTAAAACTACAACCTCCCTTGGAAAAGCAGCAATATCGAAAAACTCTTGGCGCAATTGACTTTTGCCAAAACTCTAACGATTTTACAAGCTGTGGATACATGGGTTCCACCAAAATCACTCAATAAATGATTCCGGGTGGCATATGGTAAATAAAACCTTAATGCAATTAAAATTTGGTTTATCGTAGAAGTTGAAAATATTCAATTCCTTGCGGAACTTGTGATCGGCAACGCCACTTTGGATCAGATTTCTACAACCTATTCAATAGAAGTTTAGTAGAAATTTTTATATTTATACTTATCAAAAGGATATTCAAAATTCCTAAATCCAAATTCTGCTCAATTTTTGTGAGTAATACGTATACACTTTCTCTAGTAAGTAACCTTTTAAAAAATGAAAGATAATCTATTGATTCGAAATAATTGGTTCGAACATAAACTCTTCGAGGAAATCCACTTCCAATATTTCTTACACCTCGAGATCATTTTCCAAAACTGGGTAGAATTCAAAACCCCCATGGTGTGCAATTCAATAAGGAACACACATGACTTTTAAAATATTCCTTAAGGTTGCAGAAATACTGGTGCATACGGGCCTAAGTAAATACCATTAGTTGCTATATTTGTTGATATTTACTTTGGGATTGCATCTGGTTTTTTAGCAATGGGAGATGAAAACCCTAAACATGATTACATTCTTATTATATCATGTGAATAAATTCTCTATTTAAAAATGTTTCTTGCTGTTTCTTTCTTACATCAAATTTTGGGATTACCCATGAAATCGTCCATTAGATTTTAAATGCCTTAAAACTCAAATATTGTAAGATTATCAAAAAAAACTTTTGCTGAAAGTCTGAAAGAGGTAGAAGATAGTTAAATAAATTTTATTTAAAATAAACGGAGTGTGTGAATATAAAAATTACATGAAGACATGAGATACGTCTCTTGGGATCCAGTTCTCAGTATTCCTTTGCACACGTGCATCTTCTGTATTCCTCTCCAACAAAGTCTTCTCTGGCTATAGACCAGCGCACCTGCATTTTTACAATAAGACCCGCACACCTGAGTAGCAAGCATTCCGCAACTTGATCAACTTAAAAACTCAAATCCCACCCAGCATCAAAAGTTAAAAAAATATCCCGCCTCTTCCTACATACAACAAGATGACACGTCGAATTTGTTACTTCTTGCTTCATAAAAAGTAGAAGGCTACATCTTTTTTCTGGTTAATTATATCGTGACCGGGAAGATATTGATCTGCTCAATCGTGCATAAAGGAATCTAGTTATTTTGTTAATGTTGGTCTTATTTGCACTTATACATTAGTAGATGTTGTCATATAATTGCTATTATTAAATCATAACATAATATCCAAGCAATAAATTTTAAATAAACAAGAGTTTTTAACTTGTTTATTTTTTCCATCTCAGTATTTATTTATTTAAAAATGGTTAATGGCTATTCAATTTGGAAATTAATTAATTTAGGCTTAAAAGCAATCTTGAAAACTGGCAATTAAGCAGGCCGATAAAGTAATTATAATCTACATAGGTGTGCTAACTTACCTCAATTAACATGTTTATAAATTAATGATTAAAATTAATTAACATACGCTTTATGATTTAAAATATTGCCAAGTTATTACCTACTATAATAACATTACAAAATCATCATTAGTAGGTCTCGGAGTCTCATAATGCTCAATTTTATCAACATCTTTTTTTATTAGTCACTGCAATAAGATCTAAATAAATTTTTATCTAGAAATGTCTAAAACCCGAATTCAATAGTGGATGTTAAATTTTGAAAGCAAAATGTTGTCGTGGTAATATAGTAAACTTGCATAAAATTACATTTGGTAAGAGAAAATCCAGGATTTAGAAAAATTCTGTACAATGACGCTAAAAGATATCGAGGACACAAAAGAAATATTCTGCCTCAATAGAAGGTGTTTGCAAACACGAGATCACACGAAATTTGAAAGGAATTCTGCGAACGTTTGCTATTGGCTATTGGGTCAGAATGGTTTCTTTGTGACCTCGATATCATTGAACGTGATTGTACCTAAACCGCATACGTCGCTTCAAAAAAGCAAATTTAGTGAAATTCAGTTGTTTTGGAAAATATAAATTGGTTTCTCTTTTCTTAAGAAGAAATCTAAGTACGTTGAACAATTTGAAAATCTTACTGCCCACGTGGTGCATTAATACATCAAAAGGTACACGTGATATGAATTGTTTAATTGTGAGAGTTGGCTTGGTAGTAAAAGATTTGTAAGTTCTCACACATTAAAAGTTTCAATAAAAATATTAAATTGCATAATTTCACTTTTATGATTTCATAGCTTTTCTGTGACCAATTGCAAAGTGAATACAAAGGTAAGAAGTAAGAAAATATTAAATGGGATCTAATTGCTATGCTAAGTACACGACGGTCAGGTACAACTGGCGCCAGGATGACGGCAAGGAACAATACTTGTCTCGACGTGACGAGACGAAATGAATACAGCAAATCTAAATACGATACGTCACTACCTTTCTCAATAAATGTAGAATTTTCTATTAGTATAGTTTCTTGAGTCAAGCCATTTGCAAAAAATTTGCATACGAATTATTCATATTCTATTCATAATGTCATAATGTGTGTATACCATAGTAACGAGGAAATATATTTCTACCTCTTACATACCTGAAACCAATATGTAAAGGTAATATTTTATAGTCAAAGATCTATCAAAGGAATTCATTTCAAAATGGATACAAAGATCATCTATTAGTTACATATGTATAGGTAATATTTTGTACGTGATCACTAATCTCATCCTAAGGATTATTATTTTGATTTTTGGGAGATTGGATTCTGCACATTCTACATTTTTGGGTTGTATCAAAGAATTTGTATTCACCACTTATTTGTTCAAAAAGAAATCTGGGCCGTTTTCGGATTTTATATTAGCTCTCCAGTTCTACCATTAATTTTAAATAGAGTTTAAAACTTTATTAAAAAAGTTCAAAAGAAACTCCAGTTCGAGTTTAATTACTATCTTTATTTTCCAATGTTCGAACTGTCTTAGGTTCGACTTTCCTCAAGTTCGAACTTCGTCACTTTCGAACTTCCTCAAGTTCAAGGAGTTCGAACTGTTTCTAATTAATCTACAACTTTTCCACTTGTGTTTTCGAAAACATCAATTGTATTTCAGAAAAACGAAATTTATTTTCAGAAAGTATGGTTTGTATTTATGAAAGTAAGATTTGTATTTTACAAGTAATCAATTGCATTTTAGAAAAAAAAATGTCTATCTTTCAAAGTAAATTTTGTAGCAGAAATTTTGGATGTCTTCCACTATTAGCTGCATAATCGATTTTAGTGTGTTGTGCACGAGCACAATCACAACCAACAATTATATTATTATTATTTGTCTTCATAACAATACTCATGTCTTTCAACAATGCTCCTTTAATCTTAGAACAGATTATTTCAAGTGGGTTTAACATTCACAATCACCGCCAAAAAATCTTGGGTTCCCCTATTTTGTACAATTGGTCCTTTCTGAAATTAAATTGATTTTTTTGAAATACAATTGATAAGCTTGAAATACAGTTGATGCTTTCTGAAATTAACTTGATTTATCTGAAATACATTTGAAGACCTTGGTGCAATAACCGGTAAAGTAAAAATTGTAAAAGTTGTGGGAAAACGATAAAAACTTACCAGATAACAACAGGTATTTAGGATTGAGTCAATATTGTTGTATCCATAGATATTAGTGGTAATGATATTTGAGTAAAACTAAGAAGAAAAATTGTGGTTTATAAATTTTTAAAAAATTGAACTTGTTCGATTTCTATATCACAGTTTTTCACATTCCTTTCTCTCTCCCTTTCGTTTTTTTTAAAGAAGGATTATTTACATTTTATGTTTTTCAAAGAACTGAAACGGGTCTTTTTCGCTAGGAACCATTGTTGCATTACTTAACCCTCAAAACTAATACAAAAATAGCAAAACTACAATACACTTTCCCATAAGTTTAGGTGTTTCACTATTAGACCAAAATAATGAATATTTTTGTGCAAAACTCGGACTTGATTTTGCACCAAGTACTTCCCCAACCAAGTTCAGAAGCCCTATAAAATATATTATTGTGTTCTGTATTTAAATGAGTACTACACCAGTCGATCGAAGATACTTAAAATACTTGGATTTCCAGAAGAAAGTTAATTTACAAAAAAATGGAGAATTGATACTTTCTGAAATTAAAATGATATATCTAAAATTCAATTGATTGTTTCCGAAATACAATTGGAAACGGTGTAGTTCGATTTAAAGTGGAGTCTAAAAGAAGTTCAAGTTAAAGGCTCTAGCTACACCAAACTTCAAAATACATTACTATCTTTATTTCCCAAAGTTCGAACTACTTAGGTTCGACCTTCCTGAAGTTCCAATGTGGACTCATTCGAACTTCCTTGAGTACGAACTTCATCAAGTTTCAAGTTTTTCTACGAAATTTATCGAGTTCAAAACTTGGTAGATTAGAAATTCTTCAAATTCGAACTTTCATTGTTATATAGAACCATAAAAAATGGGTTTGAACAGTTCGAACTCTTTATATTTTAAAGTTCGAAAATAAGAAAGATAGGGTTCGATGAACAGCAATAATTACAACCATTAATAAGAATTTGAGGTCAAGTATTAAAAAATTTAAAATTAATCATAGTAATCCATATTTGAAGACAATGACATGAAAGCTAAAACGTCAAAATCTATACAATACCCATTATGATGTTTGTTTATTATAATATTTTTATCCTATTAATTTCCATCAGTGTTTCAAAACCCTCAAGTGTATATGAATTAACCCCAGAAAGTTTCGACAGGTTAGTGAAAAATGGCAAAGAAACTTGGATAATCGAGTTTTACTCGCCTGATTGTGTTTATTGCAAACAATTTGCTCCGGAATTCGAGGCTACCGCGGCTGCTTTGGATAACTCCAGATTGAAAGCGGGAAAAATTGATGCGGTTCAATTTGATGATTTCAGTGGAAGGTATGGCATTAGAGGATTTCCTACTATCAAAATTTTTCGACCAGATAGTCCGGTTCCCAAAGATTATCTAGGGCCGAGAATTGCTGACAATATTATAAGCGCTGCAAAGAAATTTTCTCAAGATTTAAAAGGCAAAAGGAGTATGGAACAACTGCGACATTATCTGGAACGATAAAATTAAGTACTTATTAGCGAACTATTTATTGTAAAAGGCTGTATTAAAACTGTTTTTAGTTTTATTTTGAGTTTTTGATTTAATAAACTTTGCCTTTCTACCTTTCCTCGTAGAGAGAACAAGTAAGATTGTATTTATATACATATTATACATATACAATACATATTTATACATATCCCCTAATTGACATCACGAGTAAAAATTAATTTTAATCCCAAAAATAAACCCAAAAATCTGAGAATATCGGTTCGGTTGTAAACGTGATAGATATATTATTAAAAATAGTATCGACATCCTGAAACATACTTTTTTCTTCAAACGTCATTAATGTAGAGTCTTCTGTGACATTTGACAGACTTTAATGTTCGTTGATTCTATGGTCACTATAGGAGTAGAAATTACTACTTTGCACTGACAAGGAATAAAAGTGCGGAGTAGAAATGAATTTTAGGCAACCCAATATACACTAACATCGTATTGTGCGTTGTATGTAAATTAAATGTCAAATTTTAAAATTATTTATTATATTACTATTTTAAAAATTTTGACGTTTGAAGAAAAAATAGCATGTTTTATTCGGAGTAAAACCTACATGCTCGCCACAAAAAGTACTTCTTTTACTCCTAATAAAACAATATACTATTTGAAGTTAGAAGTGTTGCCTTTTTAAAAAATTCAAAAAATTATTTTCAGTAGTACACTTTTCTTTCTGGATATGTAAGAAATTGGGAGAATTTTGCATTATTTATAATTTACAGTGAAAGTGTACAATATACAATATTTTTGATTGCAGAAAACACATTTTTATGTCTAGCCAGGTTTCTTATTAGAAAATGAACAAAAGTATTTGTGGATGGTATTATTGTATGCAACCCACATCTCACATCACCATCAATCACCATGAACTATATAGCCACATATTTTGTAAAGTCTCTATAAAAATTAATTCTCGTGTAGTCTTAATAGATATTATAATATTTTAAATAAATCCGTTTGACAATCTAAATGTGTTTCCCTTTTCAGGTACCATTTTTAAAATTTTTATTCCATTTTTTAGAAATTTATCCAATATTCTAAAATAATATGTTGGTGCCTGTGAGATATATACAGAGTGATTTTTAAGTTGATACATTCCTTTTGACATTTGACAGGACGTAAAACCAATTTTATATGTATACAGGGTGTCCCTGAATAACTTTGCCAATTTTATTGGGGTGATAGAGGAAGTCAAACTGAGAATTTTTTAATTATAAAGTATTGGCCGAAAATGGTTCCTTAAAAAGTTATAACACTTTGAAATATTTCCAAAACGAAGCACTTACAATAAGAGTACCTTCTCTGTAGGCTGTAGGATATTGAACAAAGATTGTTTTGGTACTTTTACAATTTAGAAAAAAAATATGATCAAAAAAGCTGATGACCCGACCACATTTAACACCTTTGAAAATATTTTTAAAACTTTTTATTGGCCTTAAATATGTATCTTTATGGGAAAAAAACTACCGCCAAAATGTCAAATCAATATCTCTTATAATATTTATTTTATTTACAAAAGAATATTTTTTTGAAGAGCGGTTTAACTTTTTAAGAAATCATTTCCGAACTATACTTTATTTATTAAAAATGCTTAGTTTCACTTCCTCCATCACCCCCAAAAAATTTGCACTCCATGAAAATATCATACATTGAATAGATTTAGTTACTTTTCTACGTTTTGGCTCTTTCAAAAGACCAAAACAAAATAGGCCTAAAATGACCGAAATAAAAAAGCCAAAAACGATAAAACGCCGACTTGTCCGAATAAAAAATGACGAATTCGGTCATTTTTTATTCGGACTTTTGTTCTAAAAGACACTGTGATAAAATGCTGAAAAGGACAAAAATTACAAAATGTAGATATAAAAAAAAATGAAAATTTATTTTATAAAAAAACTTAGATTAAATTAAATAACTATGTCCATTATTTGCCCTTTAAAACCAAACTCTTTATTAACTGATATTGGGTTTAGCTTTATTCTTTTGGCATTTTTCCATACATGCTTATACAAAATTGTGTAATTTTTTTTATAAAAATAAAAAAGTTCTTAATAAGTTATTTGTGGCTGAAAGTTTCAAAAATAGTAAAATAATTCAACGGTTTTTTAGGGTTTTCCTTGGAATTTTCCGTCGAAAAACGTACGACTGATAAATGATAGTACTGAACACGATTGCACAAAATTTTCTAAAAATATTTATAAAAATAAAAAAGTAATTAAGTTTTCTCCAACTAAAGTCCCACAAACGTGATTAAAATACAAAATAATTCAAAAAATCGACGATTTTCAGAAGTTTTCCTTGGAATTATCCGCCGAAAATTGTAACACTGATAAATGATAGTACCATACATGATTGTAGAAAATTTTGCAGAAAATGTTTATAAAAATAAAAAAGCTTATTAAGTTTTTTCCAACTAAAGTCCCAAAAAAGTGAATGAAATACAAAATAGTTCAAGAAATCGAAGATTTTCTCAAGTTTTTCTTGGAATTTTCCGCCGAAAATTGTATCACTGATAAATAATAGTACTATACACGATTTAACAAAATTTTGTAAGAATTTTTATAAAAATAAAAAAGTTATTAAGTTTTTTCTAACTAAAAAGTCCCATAAAAGTGATAAAAATACAAAATAATTCAAGAAATCGACAATTTTCTGAAGTTTTCCTTGGAATTTTCCGCCGAAAATTGTAACACTAATAGTTGATGGTATCATACACGATTGTACAAAACTTTGTAAAAGTGTTTATAAAAATAAAAAAGTTATTAAGTTTCTTGCAACTAAAGTCCCAAAAAATCGACAATTTTCTGAAGTTTTCCTTGGAATTTTCCGCCGAAAATTGTAACACTAATAGTTGATGGTATCATACACGATTGTACAAAACTTTGTAAAAGTGTTTATAAAAATAAAAAAGTTATTAAGTTTCTTCCAACTAAAGTCCCAAAAAGGTGAATATAATTCAAGAGATCGACGATTTTCTCGGGTTTTTCTTGGAACTTTCCGCCGAAAATTGTAAAACTGATAAATGATAGTACTATACATGATTGTGCATAATTTTGTAAAAATAAAATTAAGTTTTCTCCAACTAAAGTCCCATAAACGTGATTAAAATACAAAATAATTCAAGAAATCGACGATTTTCTCAAGTTTTTCTTGGAATTTTCCGGCGAGTATTGTAGCAATGATAAATAATAGTGTCATACACGATGTCCAAAATCATAAAATATATTTTTATTATTAAAGAGATTTTATTCTATTTTACTAAAATCTACAAATTGACAAAATTTGCTTTGTTGTATATTTACTTATTTTTGCGATTTTCTTTTTACTTCATTTTTTTACCTATTTTTTGATTTTTTCTTTTATACTGTAAACTGAGGAAATTTTGGCCCAAATTTTAGAAAAGATAATTTGATCCACTCTTGGTTATCAGTTACTATTCTAATACTAATTGAAAGACACACTTAAAATGTGTTAAATGCCAGAAAATCCAGAAAATGTGCAACCACACTTGTTAATTTAAAATTCATATAATTTTATTATTTAAAAACTTTCATATACAAAAAATTTTGCTAAACATTTTAATTTATTAAAAAATAAAACTCAAGTTAATTGGCTATTCAGACTTTATTGTTGTTTATACTTTCAATCAATTGCTAACGTTTCGGTAACACACGTTACCTTCTTCGGAGCATTGACGAGTCAAAAACAAACCGTCAAAACAAAAATTAGAACTCTACTATAACAGCACAGGTACATTATACAAAAAATTTATCAGGGTGTAAATGATAAAAAAACAATATTCTTTTTTCAAGAGCCGTGTGATTACACTTAACCATCCAAGATGACTTCATTTTATTTTATTGTGTTTTGCATAATGTTAAAAGGAAAATATCTACTCAAAAATAACCCTGTAGACGAGGACATTGTTATTCATTATTTTCAATCACGAAGCTAAATGCAAAGAATTTTAAAACAAAAATAGACTAATTATTTTCCGAATATGATTCATTAAAAAATGAAAATGATGCAAATTTTAATTTAGTTGGATATTTCCAAAAAAAAAAAATTATTAAAGTTTTCGACTTTATTTTTTTGATAGAAAAAAAAATGTATAGGTAATCATGAATTTAAAAATGAATTATAGTAGGTAAATATACACCAGATTTTTTGGAATCAAATAAAATATGAAATTGTTTGTTTTAACTTTTTATTCTGTATAAAAGTATACATTTTTACAATTTTTTGTATGTCATAATTATCACATTTCTGATGTGGATATTCTAGTCCACAAAACCATCAGAAAGTTATAAAAATGAAAGGTGTGCAATCGTTCACTTTTATAACAATCGGCACAATTAATTATTTACAAATTTTAAACAAATGAAAAAGTTCTTTGGTAAAAAGTTTCAAATTCAATGTTTTGCTAATCATAATAAAACGTATTAACCGTATAATTCAAAACAAACAAAAATTAAGTAATGCTATTTAAGTACACCTGTTAAAAGAAAAAAATTTAAAACAATTTTTCGATGTCATATTTAAAAATGGAAGAACTTTTTACAATTATGCTAACGATTGGCAAAAAAGGAAGAAAATCATGAGATTCAAGGGAATGATATATTTATGTACATACAAATTTTCTTCCTTATTCACCAAAATAATTAAGTAATTAACTAATTTCAATAATAAAAATTAAACTAAATATTTGGCGCAAATACATATAGCTCAGTGCTTATGTAAAACTTCTAACAGATGCCTTTTCCTTGAACACACGGTATTAAAAGATGATGTCTTTATTATCCTAATATAAATATAAAACTTAACAATGGTAATACTTTATTATGTCACAGCCTATCCTCAGAATTTCCTGATGAAGTGTTAGTAAAAATCATCACCACCATTCTCCATATTACCCAAAAGGTTTTTCTTCTCCTCCTTCTTGGAACTGTGCATAGTTCGCAATGCAGGAGGTTCAAAACAAGGCTACAATAATATAGTATATTAAAATCAATTCCTTACAACGAATAATTAATACTTACAGTCTCACAAACGTTCATGTTACAACAATTTTCTATAGTTATTTCACATTGTTCTGAGGCTGGCTGGGGTATGTAGTTTAATGGTGTGATATTTTTGTTTACAATAATCCTTTTCCTTATACGTGGTCTGTTCTTTAATGTTTTGAATATAAAGAACATTAACCCAATAATTAATAGAACAAAAATTATAATCAACGAAAATGCGACCAAAAATACAACATCATGAAAATAGTAAAACACATCTTGAGTTGAAAAGCTGACCGATGACATCCTACTTTCTTCTTGCATTAAGCGTTCTTGGCAACTGAAAATATTTAAAATTAGTAAAAAAGTTCAATCATTTTGCTCAGATTATACAACTTACCTACAAATAACACCGTGATTTTCCAATAAAGTATTATCTAAATTTTGGCAAACTAAGCTACAAAGCTGTCTAAGGATAGAACTTTCCGCCAATTCGCATCTTGAGCCGCTAAATCCTTCCAAACAAGTGCAGAAAGTACCATTATCATCAAATGAACAAATCCCATCATTGAGGCAATAATTGTCACATTTATTTTTGGTGCACCTTAAACCCATAAAACCATCTTCACACCGGCACTTTGGTAGTCCTATTGCGTCAATATAACAAGCTCCTTTATCGCAATAATTATGACATAAATCTTTTTCACATTTTTCACCAGTATAACCATTTAAACAAGTGCAAGTGCAATTTTCATTTAAAAACCCATCATTAAGACATTCACTACATGACTTAGTTTTATTTTTTACAATAATATTCTTGTTAGAATATTCCGAGCTCTTGGTAATTTGAAATACTTTATTACAGTTAGGTGTATCTGGAAAACCCAAATTTCGTAAAACTATTCCGCTGGGAATTTCATCAAATTGCCTCATTTTTTCGGGCTCACTGCCTTCTACTTTACTTTTCCTCCATAGAGCATAATTAAGCCCATCAGTCCAATAAACATAATCTGGACTAACAGCCAATCCAAAAGGACTTTGATGAGTGCCTTCATAGAAAATTTTTCTATCACTCCCATCGAATTTTATACTTTCGATACGAAAATAAATCCCTTGTCTTCTATCTATCCAGTACAACCTTTCCGAAACTTGATCTACTGCTATTCCAGTTGGAACAAATAAATCTTTATCAACTAATATTTTTCTATCCTTTCCATTCAACAAAGAACTCTCAATTGTCGGTTTGGTCAAGTTAGAATTGGTCCAATACAAAAATCTGAAAGCGTTTAAATAATGAGTAAAAATTTAAATAAAACAAATACCTAGAGTTAAATCAGATTTATTTTGAAGGAATAAACTCGTATTGATGAAGACATAAATCAAGTCATAATTAGGTATGTATCAGGCTACTAACACATTTTTTAATGGTTTGTTGTAATTATTGATTAATAAAATAAAATTATGATTTTTATTAATTAAATTATAAATATAAATTTTAATATGTGCGTAATAGAGTGAGTTATATGATAATAAATAAATTAAATCAGTAAATTTATATTAAAAATTTATAGCCTGTAATGTTATCAGTTTTTTTAATGAAAATTAATATTTCAGAAATTCCAAATAAATTTATTACCAATTAAATATTTATATCTAGAATATTAAAATTCAATGAAATTCAAGAAGCAAATATTGAAATGTAATATCTAAATTGAAATATTATTAATTTAAAAAAATATTGAGACTTCATAATTTGTTCAATTAGAATTTATTTCTTCATTTTAAATTGTGGAGTAAGTGCTTTAGATAAACTATTAAAATTGAATTCATATAATAATTGAAAAATTGGGAAGATATTAATTTTATTAGTTAACAAAAAGATTTTCAAATACATAACAATTCTAAGCACTTCTCATTCTTAAGAAAATAAAGATTAGTAAATTGCAACTTATGTTCTTATTGCTTCAAATTTATTTCGATTACAATCGTAACATTGAAATTTTTGGTGATTAATAGGCAGATTCTGGTAAAAGTTAAAGGTCTTTTATTAGAAATAATTAAGGAACTATGGAAAATGGAAATTGTTCATTACAACTCATATAACAAATTTAAATTTAAAGGCCTTTAAACTTATATGGTATATACCAAGATTCTGTCAAATCATTTATTTTTACCAGAATCTGCCTAATAATCCCCAGATTCTGGTCAAAATTAAAGGCCTTTAATTAGAAACATTTGAAGTAACCATGAAAATTGTCCATTTATATGCAGATTCTGGTCAAAATTAAAGGCCTGTATACCCAGATTCTGGTCAAATCATTTAAGTTTAAAGGCCTTTAAATTTAAATTTGTTGTATGGGTTGTAATGGACAATTTCCATGGTTACATTATTTGTGTCTAATTAAAACCTTTAAACTTAAATGTTTTATCAGAATCTGGGTATTAAATTGTAAGTTAAAGAAAATTGATTGAAAATTGATTTCAAAAATGTTTGTAATTTTCTTACCTCCTGCACATGTCCACAACAATATCTTGGGGATTTTCATTCGAGAACTCGAACATAATATCATGATCCATACTTGTATCATTCAAGTGTACATAGCTTATGGTTTTTTTCATGGAGTCCGTCCAATATAAAATGTCATCAACAGGATCAATAGCTAAGCCCTGAAATTTTAATTTAATAAAGTATGATATAACAAAAGGCACATCTGGTATGTGTGAAAATAGTATTTATTAGAGGAGAACTACTAGTATTAGGCAAAAATATGTGATTTCTGATATTTTTATGGAAAAACTCAACTCGTATAAAAATTAAATACCTGAACATCATCTGGAAGATCTTGGACCACGGATATAATATCAGTCTCTTTGGTTAAATGGAAAGAATAAATTGTATCATTTCCTTCCTCCATATCGCTTACAAATAATTGCCGCCTCTTGCTATCAAATGCCAAAGCTTTCAACCGATGGAATGGTTGTGGAGTACCTAATTCAAGTACAGTTCCATTTAAACTGAGCAACTCCACCTGCTCATTAATTCCAACGGCAATATCTGAAAAAGAAAACACATTTTTACAAATAATGTTACATTAATACCGAATATCAATTTCAATCTAATCAGTGGCGTAGCTAGGGGGGTGATATCGGGTGAACACTGAACACCCCCCATGCTCAGCAAGCGCCGATTTAATCCATTTTATTAAAAGGCTGTCTGCTATAAAAAAGTAACACTTGCAGGTGGTATTTACTACTTGGTTAATAAGTGGAATATTTCAGTTTCAGTAGTTTCATAGAAAGTCGCGAAAAAAATTTATTAATGGAGTAGAAAGAGATGTCCTTCCTGATAATAACAACGAAGAAAACAAAATTAGTTCTGATATTAAGGTTGAGGACGTTATTTAGACTACACAAAACCACATAAGCAATTGTACATACAAGTGGAATACTGAACGACGAGAAAAGAGTTTATATACACTCTGGAAAAGTTGTGGCTTCCTGACGATTCTATCAAATTTCCAACTGAACACCCCCCATGAAAACATTCTGGCTATGCCACTGAATCTAATAGTAAAAAACAATTTGAATTTGGATTGCAGATTCTAGTGTTTGATTTTGTAATACTGGATAGTAATTGGATTATTGAAATGAGAAAGGCCTTTAAAGAAATTGATTGGATTTAAAGTTATTCCTTAAATATTTGCATTAAATTTGGTTCGCCCATGAAACTTTCATTTATAAGTACACTTGTTTGGTTATATTTTTATTGTTTTCTTAAAATTATTTTCCTAATAGACAAAAGTAGCAATGTATGGGTGACACTAGATGCTAGGGCAAACAATACATTTAAGTCATTCTTCTAAATCTGGACAAGAGGAAAAAATCTAGAATGTATCAAAAAATATAAAGACCTAAAAGTGCTTTACTTTAATTCTGCATAAAGTTGCATCACATAAATAAGTATCCAGTTGCAGTTTAATTTGAAAATCTGACAAGAAAAACTTGAGATACCGTGGTCGATTTCATGATTTCGCCCGATGAAAATCCATACCTCACGCGTGGTCTAGCGGTCCGCATTAGTTATTAGTGATCGGCTGATAATTTGCAAGGAAGCTCCAGAAATGTAAGATAGATTGTCTATCCCTTCTTATTAGGATCTTCGATGATAAATTTATCGCGAGTGTCTAGAAAGATGCTCTTAACCTATGTTTGACCAAAATATAATCAAAGAATCGGAACGACTATAAGTTGATTCTACAACTTTTATGACTACACTTGTAACAATTGTTTGAATTATTTTTTTAAGGATTATAGATATAGTTACAATTTTATTGCCTGGAGGAAACCATCCACAAGCATTAGAAACATTGGTGATGATTACATCAAAATTATCATATTCAAATTACGGTTCTAGGACAAAACCCCCCCGGATATTTACCCCCGGACATTTACCCCCCGACAAAAACCCCGGACATTTACCAACCGTGCAAAAAACCCCGGCAAATAACCCCTCGACAAAAATTCCCTGGAGATAAACCCCCCGTGCAAAAAACCTCCTCAACAAAACTCCCCTGGACATTTAAACGTAAACTAACCTAACCGACCTGACTTAGCTGTATAGTGAGGCTTTACCTAAAAAAATAATTCTATTCTTCAGAGTATAAATTAAAAACAGTTAAATCAAAAAAAATTCCGACAGAGAAAGAAATACGAAAGTCATTGAAGGTTGCATGTGTGTGGAGTTTTTTTATGAGGGTTATTTGTCAGATTTTGATTTTTTAGATGGGAGTGTTTTATGGTTTTTTTTTGCATGTTGTAAATGTCCAGACGTGTTTTGTCTTTGTTGGGGAGCTTTTTTGCACGGGGGGTTTATATCCAGGGGGTTTTTGCCGGGAGGTTATTTGTAGGAGGGGTTTTGGCATGGGGGCTATATGTCCAGAGGGTTTTTGTCGGGGAGGGGGGGGGTAAATGTCCGGGGGATTTTTGTCCAGGGGTTTTTTGTCCTGATACCCCAAACTATCGTTTCCATTTTATTTCTGAAAAGATCAATATAATTTCAAAAATCATCAATTGTAATTCAGAAAAGTGAATTCCATTTCAGAAAGCATCAATTGTATTTCAGAAAAATCAATTTAATTTCAGAAATCATTTGAAAATCAGAATTCATCAATTTAATTTCAGACAGTATGATTTGTATTTCAGAAGTAATCAATTATATTACAGAATGAATCATTGTCTTTCATGCAAAGTAAATGAGCACAATCACTATCAACAATTGTATTTTTTTGGCTTCGTTAACAATTTTTTCTAACGACACCAAAATTTGCTCCATGTTACCAGAAGTCACAACAGGAAAAAACCGAAGTTTTCAATTGGGATTAACATTCACGGTTTTCTACAATTGGTCTTTTCTAAAATACAATTGATGGTTTTCGAAATTCAATGATCTTTTCTGTTTTGCAATTGATGTTTCTGGAATACAATTGATGCTTATTTCTGATTTATTATTATTTTTGTTTGTTATTATTGTAATATAAAAATAAAACTATATATTTATAAATACTTTTTTAAATAGTCGACGATTTGGAAATTGGTTGTTTCCTTTATCAAAACTAAAATAAAAAAATTATTTATATAAAAATTGATCAATTTTTATATAAATAAATTCAAATAAACAGGTAATTTATTTTAAATATATTTTTATGTAAACATTTTTATAAATGATGTGTAATTTCTTATTTTAGTCTTGATAAAGGAAACTACCAATTTCCGAAACGTCGACTATTTAAAAAAGTATTTATAAATATATGTATAGTCTGAAAAAGCTACGATTTTTATTTTTATATTAAATTTATTTATCTTAAATACAATTGGAAAAGGTGTAAAAATTTTGGAAATGTATAATCTTTTTCTGAAAGTAGGAATAGTAATAGTAATATTAATATAATAACATGCTTATCAAATTATTTGGTGTAAGGTGTTAGGTCAAGATATTAATGTATCAAGTATCAAAACAAGAATTGTTTACCAAAAATTTGTAAACTGGTATTCTTTCCCTCAAAATATGTAAATCGTCCAAAAAATTAAAAGAAACGGTTTAAGAGTATAGTTCCCAATTTTGGGGTTTATTAAATTAGTCTGAAGCCTATAAAAATAAATATTTCAAAATAGTTTTTTAGAGATCCCATTTTTTTTGGGATACGTTCTAGGAGTGATTAAATTTGGATTGATGGGGCGGTGGTTTAATTACGTTACAATAAAACTATTTGGACTTTGAAATTAACTTCTTCGACAAACAAAAGAATCAATTCAAGCAATTATAAAGCTTCATTAATGAGACGAGACATGAGACGATGAAATTGGAAGCGCCGGCGCTAGAATTGTATACGATCGATTCCATGGTGCTAAAGCCGATCTTACGTGCTTCTGGTCACGTACGCAAGATCTAAAATGATACTATTACTATTTGCTTCATCATAGATAAATAATGTTTTATTAGAATATCAAATTAATTAAATCTTTAGATAAATTATGTAGCGACATACTTAACAACCATGTGGATAAACTGGATAAGGCTAGTAAACAATCAGTGTAGAATCTCACTTGGAACCAAAACAATTTTGAGGAAACTAAGCGTTATCCTTATTACCAATTATTTATTTTAGCTAAAAAAATATTGTAATGATTATTTCTTTAGTTTTGTCCTAAAACTAAAATTTGCAAGAAAACACCCAGTGCATCTCAGTTTTTTAATGACAAAAATTATTAACCAAAAATGTATGTCTGAAAAAGTAAAAATAAAAATCTATATTAAAATCGGAGTACCTATATTAAATAAATTATTAAAAAATAATTCGAAAAGGTCTGAAATCTAATGATTTGATTTTCCTGAAAATGAATGTACTACATTTTCTTTTCGTAACATAAAATATGCGAATATGTAATGGCGCTTTGCATATATGATAAAATAATAAATTATATTATATTAATGTAAACATGGAAATAAATTAACATTTTGATGCAATTGGAACTAAATACGACATAATTTTCTAGAATTATTTTACGATAACATTATGGGAATGAAACAGCAATTTTTGAAAACAATGCAGTTATTTAAATAAAAAAAAATGTATCAATGGAAACTTAGTTAAGTTCGTCATTGAGTACATTACCATGACTTAAAATTTTCAATTATAATAAATCTCCTATATTAATTAATCTTAACACCTTCATAAAATAGTATTTTTATTTATTTCAAAATTTATGAACGTATTTTATACATACATATAAACTTAATTTAAAGTATGGTAAAATTTTTCTAATATGCAATACAGGGTCTCACTTTTTTCCAGCAAAATTGTTTTAGATAGTAAATGTCATTCTGAACAAACAATTCCTATGAACTAATGTTTTTTTTTTACTCTTTAAAAAGTTACAAAAATTGATAAAGGTGATTAAATAAAAAAAATAAATAAAATAAAATTTTATGATTTTTGTGAAACACCCTGTATAATTTTTCTTATTATCTTTTGTCAGTGGACAATTTAAATTTTTTTTGATGAAATTAATCTTGCCTTAAAGATAAAGTCAAAATCCACAGCATACTTGATTTAAATTTAAAAAAATCAAAATAATGTGAAATGTATACAGGGTGATCATTAAAATTTTGAAATTTTAAAATTGCTGTAATTTTTTGAGGTGTTAAAAATATTAGTTAATATCTAAACAAATTTTTGCTGGAAAAAAAATATACAGGGTGTCTCCCTGTATATTAAGGATATTACGAAAGATCAAATAAATATCAAAATATTATGATTTTCGATTAAAAAAATATCTTGATGAGCAATAATACAAACACACTAATTAATATTCATGTCAATACCTAATTCTAATATAAATTAGCAATGATTTTTGTGAATCAATTGAAAACTTTTTAAATTGGCGCTAACTATTAAAACTATGTATTTTGCCAAAATCATCTTGATTTTTTATATTTTTAAGTGCAATAAAATAGAATGAAATCTAAAATAATTTATCTAAATTTTGGGACCAACAAGTTCTTAATTTTAATTGCATTTGTTGACTTATCACCCAAAAATTTCCAATACAGATTCCATTCCAGTGCACTTAAAACTATTTAAAAATTATAATTAAATTAGCAGTATAAAAAATCGAAATGGCAAGGCAAAATTAAAACATCAAAGTGGCACTAAAGGGATTATTTATGGAAATAAAATTGGCATTAAAGCAAATTAAAATCGACAGTGAATGCGTTTATTTCGAGTAACTCGATCCGGATTGAATAGCGAATGACTCAGTCCGATTTTTTTCGCAAAATAAACTCATGTGATTGGATTGACTTTTAAGTTTGAGTTTAATTCGGCATCCGGATTGAATTTATTAGCGATTGACTCGGTCCGCATTTTTTCCGAAATAAACAAGTCGAGTTGGATTGAGTTTTAATATTTAGTCAATCCGCCTTGTTTATTTCTAAAAAAATCCGGATCGAGTCAATCGCTATAAACGTAGTTGGTAAACCGATTATTTTTGGCAGTAATCAAAATCTTTAATTATACCTAATATAAATAAATAAACATTAGAGTAAATTTAGGAAAAATTGAATAAACTATTGATTATAATATCAAACTGTTCCTTATACTGCAAAATTATTCTTTTTACTGCCAAAATATTCTTTTTATTGCCAGATAAATCTATTGCTAAAACCAATTAATGTCAGAAAATCTCTTTTACTGCCTCAATATTTTTTTTAATTTATTTTTTTAGTACACCAAAGTCATAATTTTTTTGAAATTTTTGTCTTTGAGAAATAAACTCAAAAATTTTAGGAGAGCATCAAAGAGAGTATTATAAAAATTGTCGCACCTATGACAAAAAATGATACATATTTTTTCTGGTGCTACTGCAGTGGCGGATTTAGAGTAACATTCTTGCGGGGGCGATGAGAAATTATACAGGATATCGCACTTTTTTTAATGAATTGATAAATTAAGTTAAATTATTTTAAATGTTTTTTTTGATATAAACATTACAGCACTTTGAACGCCCAAAAATGACATTTCCACTGAAGTTAGACTTACAAAATTAGTTTCATTAACAAATTTAGACAATTTCTTATAAAATAGAGTTATTTAAGTAATATTTTTCTCATAGGATCTTTCTTGAAAATTGATTATAAAAATACTCATTTTTGGTTTATAAAAAAATTCTAAAAACTTAAAAACTGCTATTTTCGATAAAATTATAACAACATTTATGAGTTTAAATGAAATATTAGGGTATAATCTATAATACGAAAACCTAAAATCAATCATGGGCCAAAAAATAAATTTAATATAACCAATTGAAGTTAAAGTTATTTTTTGGGGAAATTTTTAATCGTAATTTAATGGCGTAAAAAGGTTATTTATAGTCAAGATATGATTATGAAATAAGTTTTATTATAAAATGTGGTTAATTTTAACTGAATCAATTTAGTGTCCATAGTATAATACACAAAAATAACTAGTCAGTTTATCGGACTTTACTATGTTTTGTAATATGGTGTAATGTAATAAAAATAAGTCCGATAAACTGACTAATTATTCTTGTGTGGTTAATTTTTAATAAAACGGACCATTTAAAAAATACAATTCGCAATGGGGCCTTTTTTGAAATCCCATTTAAAATTTTTTAAAGCTTTTATTTAAACTGCTATTTTTGATGAAAACTTTGGATGCACTTTGAACGCCAAAAAATGACATTTCCACTGAAGCTACACTTAAAAAATTTGATCCATTATAAAATTTTGACAATGTCCTATAAAATAGGCTTATTTAAGTTTTTTTTTTCACAGGAACTTTTTTGAAAATTCATTTTAAAAAATAGTAATTTTTGGTGTGTTATAATACCTGGTTTAAAAGTGATTTTTGGCAATCCTGTATATTTTCCTAATAAAGATTTTATTAGTTACAAGTATTCTTTAGATTTTGTCTTTAAATTTCATCCAGATACGTTAATTTTAATGCGGAAAATTTAAAAGGTCCCTCTTAGTTTTAAAAACAATCAAAAAAGCAATTAGCTAATTTTGTTCAGTATGACATCTATTATACTTTTTTTAAAAAACTTCATTTTGAAGTTAAAATGGGACTCCTGGTATTATTCTTGGTATCAATTTTTTGTTCTCATGTTTCCACTTGAAAAACAAAAGTTGCTTATAATGATAAACAACTTTTGTTGTCTCAGGTGTATTTTGGAAAAACTGAATCAGATTATAGTTTTCTTTTTTGTTATCTTTTTAAAAATTTTTAACTCCAGTAACTTTCATAATAATTTTGAAAAACCAAAGGCTTAAAATTGCATGGCGCCTAAATTTTATGAATAATTGAAATTACGCGCTCATCCAAAAACTCTTTGGGTTCTTGAAAATTTTACTGGAAGCTTGATGAACTTTTTAATCAGGTTATTAGAGCGTTTTTTAAATAAAGTATAAAACACCAGAAATATTAGCAAAAACGTAAAAATTTTGACACTTTGAAGTTTGTAACTCTCATAAAAAAAGAAGAAAAACCGCATATTTTTTTCGGGTGCGATCGCCCCCCTCTGTGTCCGCCACTGTGCTACTGTGTAGAAAAAGGTTAAAACAAAAACGTATAATTTCCTTTTTTGCTTTATATATTTTTATTGTAATTTTATAACAACTTAAAAATGTTATAAACTATTACACATTTTTCAAAACCTCATAAAAAATAATAAAGCAAGAACACAAAAATATGAATATGTATAATAGATTACAGTAGACAAAAAGTTACCATTGTGCATTTTTTAAATTAAATTAGGTTTTTAAAATTTAAAAACTTCGCGTGGTGTAAGAATCGGTTTTTAAATGGAAAATTTTGTTAATTTTAATCAGTAGAAAAAAGTTATAATAAAATGGGTTTTTTAATGGTAAACAAATAAGCGGAAATAAACTCAGGAAGAAGTAATTAAAACCGTCTAAAGTCCAATAATTAGAAGGTTAGAAAAATGAGGATTTAGTCCATTGAAAGTTCTTAATTTATATTTTATTATATATGACAAGACAATGAACGTACCGGAACTGTATTACATGAAATCTTATTTGATTTTAATTATTTTATTGATACCATCCAAGGATTATGTTTACGTTGACATTGTAATTTGTAATACGCCCGATTAAAATATTGTTGAGTAAGTCAAATTAGCACAAAAGTAAACCAACCTTTACTTTTCTCTTCCGATAGAAGCAGAAATGTTATTTATGCATAAAAAATAGGTAACCTTGTTATGCTTAAACATTGCGATGTTTTAATTGGAATTTTAAGATTGTTTATCGAAAGTGATCGTTTACTTTTCGTATTGAAAATAAAATTATTAGGAAATATTTACTGCTTTATTAATTTTTCACTTAAGAGCAATTTCCTAAACGGAAAATATAGTGGTTTAGTTCTTCAGCCATAAAAGCTAGTACAAACAACATTTTTGTATAATTTTTTTGTAGATGATTTAGAAGTCCTTTCTGTAATTTTTGCCAGAAGGAAAAAAAAATGGAGAATGTACAAAAAAAAATATAATGATCTATGGACCCCTCTAATTAATTTTGTGCTAGGTTGCAGAAGGTAACTCTCTGGTAGGATGTAGCCTAATCAATTTCGATTTTAAATCTGAAAAAAATTGAAAATCTAACGAGGGATACTTGAGTTATGACTGCAGAACTAATGCTCGATTTCATGATTCTTCACAATTTTTCCTCCCAAACTCGCGCGCCCTCTAGGGATTCGCATTAATTATCAGTTATTTGGTCATAATTTGCAAAGAAGCTCCAGAAAAGTGGGATGGATTTTCTATTCTTTGTTATTATCTCAAACGGAATATTTATCGAGGGTGTCTATGAAGATGCTCTTAAGTAGAAAATATCGATATTTAAATTTGCTTACTTATGCAACTGACAATATTATTATATTAGTGAGATTTTCAGGAATTTAATAACTTGATTTTAAATATGGAATATATGGTTTTTTTCTGTAAGTAAACATTTTTATCAATGATTTTTTAACAGGAAATTTACTATTAAAAATTTCAATTAAAAAAATATTAAATAAAATTTCACCTCTAAATGTGATAAAGTGTACTTATTGTACATTTCTCGAGGCTGCTTTCAAAAAAATGAATGAAGTAAAAATATGTCTACGCTCTCAACGTAAATTTTATTTTTATAACTCACAACATTATTTATAATAACATGAGAAACTACTTATTTATGTAAATTTTCATTTTCTTGACGCAATTGGTTTTTTAGGTTGATGCATTAGGTTATGAAAATAATAAGTACAGGAATTAATGAATGACTACTTTAATCTTGGAAAAACATTTTACCCTCGTTTTTTTCTTGAAAGCTACAAACTAAAGGCAATAAGATAATGAATTGCTACTCAGTTATGTTGGGCTTTAATCTAAAAGTTTTTAGACTAATAAGGATTATAGTAACATGAAACAGTTTTAATTTGCAACTTTTTATATTTTTTCTTTTTTAAGTTTGAAAAAATAAAACACTTAATAATTATTTAAAATTAAAATTTTATCATAGTTTTAAAAACCATTTCGAGTAATATTTTTACAAAATAGCATTAATATTATCAAAGACATTAATAAAACGTGGTGTTATTTTTACAATCTTACATTTCACCAAAATCAAGTAATAAATCGTTTTTAGTGCTAAGTAACAATAATCCTAAAGCCATTAACATAAAATGAACATGTACGTTTTATAAAGTTATAATGCAATAAAAATACGTAAAAGGCAACATTTTAACTTTTTTGCACTAAAATTGTGAAAATACTAAGGTCGAATTTTATGCTCACTAATTTTACTTTCTTAAACGCTTAATAAAAACAACATAACTTTTATCAATAACACGTTGTAATTGTTAATATAATTGTTGTAATCTAATTGATTTTTTGTTCAATGATGCAAGAAATAATTAAAATGCATTAAACAAAAACGAAAGATAATGATAATGATAATACTGATAATCATGATATTATCATGAAATATAAACATACCTAATTCATATTTTCCATTTTTTACGTTTTTAATAATACTAAAAGGGGGTTGAAAAGGTTTCAATAATCCAATTATAATTTTATTGCTATTTTAAATGGAATTACAATTTTAATTTACACGATACAAAAATTATGACCCAGCTTTTTATCTTGGCAAAGTTTCAGGATTTTTTTATTTCCACAAATAATGTTTATAGGTATTAAAGTATATTTTTTCTAGAAGTTACGAAAAATACCCAATATGATGTTTACTTAACTGGGTAATAAGTAATTAGGTTTTATTTAAAAAAATTTAAGTGTTTTGCTCGCCGTGAAAGCACATTTTTATCGTAATTGCTTAATATTTCATTTATTCATTGATACTTAATTGGCGTATTTTGGCTTGATCGTATATAATTATTATAAACTACGTAATTCGTAATGATATATCTTTACTATTGTGGGAATAATATTAATATCAACAAGTTGAAAATAATGACACTTACTAAAACACTTCAACTTACCAAAATATTTTCTTAAAATACTCAATAAATAAAAAAAACTGCGAATTTCTCATTGATGATCAAAACATTTTTTTTCGAATATTACAACAAAAATCTGTATGTAAAAAAAACAAGAGAAGCCTCTTTGTTTCATTTACCAAATGGTATACACTGTATAATGTTACAATAAAAAAATCACCAATATCTGTACCAAGTGGTGAATGACGTCGTGTTTTATGAAATTTTTCATTTTTAAAAAGATTCGTTCTTCTTCATAGCTTAAGAGCAATTTCCTAAACGGAAAATATAGTGGTTTAGTTCTGCAGTCATAAAAGCTAGTACGAACAACATTTTTGTATAATTTTTTTGTAGATGATTTAGAAGTCATTTCTTTAATTTTTGCCAGAAGGAAAAAAATTGAAGAATATACAAAAAAAATATAATGACCTAAAAGTATCTTAACTTTGGACCCCTTTAATTAATTTTGTGCTGGGTTGCAGGAGGTAACTTTCTGGCAGGATGTAGCCTAATCAATTTAGATTATAAATCTGAAAAAAAATTGAAAATCTAACGAGGGAAACTTGAGTTATGACTGCAGAACTAATGCTCGATTTCATGATTTTTCACAATTTTTCCTCCCAAACTCGCGCGCCCTCTAGGGATTCGCATTAATTATTAGTTATTTGTTCATAATTTGCAAAAAAGCTCCAGAAAAGTGGGATGGATTATCTATTCCTTGTTATTAACTCCAAAGGAAAATTTATTCCGGTCGTCTAGGAAGATGCTCTTAAGAACATAAATAATAAATAACAAAATTCAGAAAAGAGGGGACATATTTTTAAACCGCTTGACACGATATCGCATACGACACTAAATTATTTTTGTAAATGACATTCGCAAAATAGTATGCAATATTCAATAGTCAGAGAATAAAAACTGAACTCTCAAAAGCATTTTTTAAATGATATATCTAACTATAATTTCGACTGTTTCTTTCTACTATACTGGGTGTTTCTCAACAAATGACGGATAATCTAAGAATTAATTTTTGGACCAATTTTAACACAAGAAGTAAGAATATTTTTTTCTGCTAAAAGGGAAAAAGTTCACTTGAAAAACTTCACCCTAACTTTTTTTTGAATATTGCGAATTCATCTCAAGGCGGCTGTCAAAAGTAAGGAATGTGCAAAATTTGAGCCAATTATCATTAACAATGTAGATTTTATGTTAAAAATATTCAATACCCTTCTTACTTTTTGTCTTATAATTAGTCCAAAAATCCATTCCTAGATTATCCGACATTGGTTCAGAAACACCCTGTATATGTATATATTTTTAGTAGTTTAATAAATTACAATCATTTGTAAGTAAGAGGTTTTTTCTTTATGTGCAAGTATTTGTATTTTGTAAAGAAATCCAAAAATATTATTCAAATTTTAATAGGTTTTCTGATTTTTTGACAGGAGAGAAAATAATTGGTTCAAGAATACTAGAACCACTAAAATTATAGGGACAATTGCATGCTCTTTGAAATTGTCGTTGACATTCAGAAACAGTTAATTTCTAGCTTTTTGTTAATTTCTAGAAAATGGTAAGCTGTACCAAGAAAATAAGTTTTCTACATATTGCATATTAGGAAAAATCACCTCTTTTTGATAAGAGCCTATCCAGTCTTTACGATCCTGCTGAGGTGATTTTTGTCAATACCTATGATAATTTTAGATAGTACTCGAAAAAAAAACACGGTTTTTGGTATAATTTTCGAATTCTAAAATCAGCAAAATTAAAATAAAAAATGCAAAATCATTAAATTTGGTTTTTGCATAAGAAATTACTATTTTAATTAATATATCATGCATTTTTATTTGCTAGCTTACTATAAAATTTAACAAAAAAAGCTCAGGTATTTGAGCAAAAAAAATCATTATAATAACTGGTTTATGTACACTTTTGAGCGGTAATCTTATTTCTCAACGCATTAAGCTAAAAAGTAGCAACTTGTAAAGCGGTTAATTAAAATTCTCGCATTTTTATTGTCAGTGTTAATTTCTGCTAGCGCTGTAAACAATTTTCAACACCTTACGGAGTAAAATATCGAAAGGTTTGACCAAAGACGACATTTATGATCTCGTTTATGATAGTCGTAAAGAAAAATCGAAGAAAGTTTGTTAGTTACTGGTACCTGTAGCTGTATTTTCTTCATGGCCATTTTTTGGACCATTATGATACATACAATAAATATCGTGAAACCGTTAGTTACATTTTTTATTTAGTTTTTTTATCAACTGTTGACTTATCCCTATCAATAAAACTCTTGGGGGGCGTTCAGGTTTGTCACCCGGCGTGTGAGAGTTATGCCAGCGCGCGCCCGAAGTCGTTCAGAAATCGCCAGGGCGCGCCCGGTGCGTCAGCCCCAAGTCGTTCAGATTTGCGACGGGCGACGCACCAAGTCACTCCGTCCTCAAGTTTCGAACATGCGCATTATAAGTATATAAGCCTTATTTACTTGTAACACCCTCAAGTCGCCGCGCTCTCGAGACGGCGAGAAGTCGTCCCGCATGCGCATTATCGATAAAATCTACCAAAAACCAAAACAAACTTTTGTTTATTGTTGATTTGGGTTAGGTTATTATTTTGATTTCATATTACATAGGTTCACGAAGGCATCAAACCTTCCTACAAAATATTTTTATCATATTAAATATAAATATCCTATCACGATTTCTATTCAAAAACGATTTGAGTTAAAAATTTTAGTGGCCAATTTAATTTCATTTAATTTATCTTTAAATGAGGATGATTACAACAAATCGTACTATCAATCTCAATAATACTTTAATTACATTTATTTTAAGATCAATATAAATACGAATAAAATAATTTGGGATAGGAATCCAATTTATTTGCGTAAAATTGTATTAGATTAGAAGGTTTATTATTGTTTAATTATTCTGTCATTTGACGTTTCTGTTTTGTTGACACACCGTGGACGCCCAAAGCCGTTCATAAATACCAACGCTCGTGTGACACACTACGAGATGTAAATAAATGACGTCAGAGTGCGCGCCCGAAGCCCGGTGTGACAAACCTGAACGCCTCCTTGGTGTTATCGAACGATACGATTTATTTAAATTTACATTATTTATTTTTTTCTGAATTTTTTCCTCAAAATTGGTGATAAGTGTTGGTAAAACACATTTTTAAAATTCGTGGAAATAGTAATTCTACACAAGGAAAATAATGCTAACAATTTTGAACATTATCAAAATTTGGCTAAAATTTTTAAGAAAAATTTGGTTAATTATACAACTCGTTTAAAAAGTATTCATTGAAAATGACTAAAAACTTTTCGAGGTAAACATTTAAGTGCATTTCGTCGTAACTAGTTTATAAACAAAAAAGTGCAATCAGTTATAAACCCTAAAAGGTTTAATTTATGAAACTAATTTACGAAGAGTTTAACCCGGTTAGTTTTATTAGCAGGATATTATATTTTTTTGTAATTTGAAAACGAGAAATCGTTACAACTTTATGAAGTCTTAAGTTTTGATTACCTTGCAATTATTACTTCGTTGTTTATTTGTATTTAAACTAGAAAATGGTTTAGGATAAATAATGAAAAGGAAATCTGAAAATTAGTTTCAACTTCTGAAATATAATAATTAAAGAAACTTTACTTTCCTGACAAACAAATTTATGCATAAAACTATTAAGTACCTAAAGCTTATTGGTCATAAATTTTACTTGCAACTCACTTTAACTTTTAAACGCCAAAGAAATTTCAAAATTTTTATTTTATATTCAGTATTGAGTATACTTAAAAGTCTTGAAATCATAATTTTTTTCCAATCTATTTACTACTAAAATATTATATAATTTGTAATTTTTCAAGCTATACAGGGTGCTCCAGATTGAACAACTTTGGCTAGAAACAATTCGCGTTATTCCAATTAAGTGGACTAAGTTAGAGGGCGATAAATATAAATGATAAATAACACTACGAGTATTTTTTGTTGATTATCCCAGAAATAAGTTGAAAAATTAGAATTTAGTTATATTATTTTTCCAGATTTATCATAAGCCATAACCTAGAGCGAGGTTTAACAGTGGATCAAACTATATTTTTCCAAAATTTGGACCAAAGTTACCGTTTATGGTACCTGCAACTATGATGGTTACAGGATATGCAGGGTGGACCATTATTTAATAATTAAAGACCTCGGAGACAAAAAACGTTCGTTTAACGGCGCTTGTCAAAATTCTAAAAAAACTAGTTGAAATTATATTTTTTTTTCTAATTTAAGTTCCAAAAATTTTACTACAACTTAATTCTTGGGACGCTGTAAAAAGTTTTAAAATATACTTAAAACAAAAAATGAAGTGTCAAATTCTTCGCTTACACCTTAACTTATTACTTGTATTGGAAAAAAATATTATTTCAATTTTTTTTAGAATTTTGCAAGCGCTGTTAAGCGTTAAACGTTTTTTGGCAAATGTCCGTTTTAGTATTTGGTTTGACTTACAAAATCAAAAAAACAAGACATTGGTAGCCACAAAACTCATCTGTGTGCCAAAAAAGGAAATTTTGAAAAAGCCCCACTGAAAAAAAAGTTATGATCAAAACCGCAAATATCAAGAGAATATTAAAATCAATAAGCGTTCAAATTAGTCACTTGTTTGAAAAATAACAAAAATTATACCTACGTATTCGTCTGGATAAAATAAAAGGGTATAATTAAAATTTTTAAATTTCAAGGGTGAAAACTACCCTTAAACAATTTTTTTAATATCTAAGGGAAAATCATTAGATAATTTCAATTTTCTTTCACAGTTTAATTGTTTAAACAATTCTAAAAAAATTATCAAAAATTTTGGTGGCAACCCCTTCCCATTTTTTTAAAGTAAATTCAAAGTACTCCAATTTCTATTCCACGATCATTTTTTATTTTCAAATTTCTTCTCCAGTTTCAATGTATATGTCGTAGGCTAATTGAAAAATCCGGCTTATTGCAAAGGGCGCCGTCATTTTGCAATGCGCCCGGCTGATTGGAAAATGATCGAGCAGTTTCTAATGAGCCTGGTATTTTTTAGGCTTATTGCAATAAGCCCATACTTTTTTAGGCTAATTGGAAAAGTGGTTGCTCAAACAGCCTAACTTCATCAAAGCTTTGGCAACATGTTGTGTGAACCTTCATTGTACATGAAGAGCAAGACAGAAACGACATTTCATTAAAATTTTGGGAACAAATGGGACATATTTCTTCTTCTAAATTAACAACATGATTTTCTTCTTCCCTTTCTTCAGGTGCCGCGTTTCCATTTTCCTTGCTGCCTTCTTTAAACCTCTCCAAATCTTCGTCGCTGTAAATTTTTTCTAATAAAGTTTCTGGAATATTCGTTGAACATGATATAATAGGTCTGATTGAGCAACCGAAGCACATTTTTCAATAAGCCTAAAGATGTATGGGCTTATTGCAATAAGCCTAAAAAATACCAGGTCCATTAGAAACTGCTCGATTATTTTCCAATCAGCCGGACGCATTGCAAAATGACGGTGCCCTTTGCAATAAGCCGGATTTTTCAATTAGCCTAAGACATATAGGTATACAATTCTACACAAAATCGCAAAAATTAGATCAAAAATTTGGGTGGCAACCCCTTCCCATTTTGTTTTTAAATTAAATTCAAAGTGCAGCCTAATGCTCGGTATGCGTTTCAAACAAATCTCAATTTTTATTCGAAGATTTTTGTTATTTTCAAATTTATTTCCCAGTTTGTTTATACATTATTACACAAAATATGAAAAATTTTGATTGCAACCCCTTCCCATTTTTTAACGATGGTTTTAAGTTAAAATAAAATTACTCTGCACTTTAAATTTATTTTAAAAAATGGGAAGTGGTTGTCACCCAAATTTTTGATATTTTGTGCAATATTGTATAGCAATCAAACTGTAAAAGGTTTAAAATAAAAATGATCTTCCCCTATTATATTCAAAAAATTGTTTAGGGGTAGTTTTCATCCTTAAAATTTAAAAATTTTAATTATACCTTTTTATTTTATACAGAGGAATGCGAGGGTATAATTTTTTTTTGAAATTATCTTAAATCAGTGCTGAACAGGGAAATTTGACATATGCAGACTTCATTATCTTAGCAAGAAATTCAAAGGAGAATTATCCAATTTTTTTTTGTTAAGAAATTCAAAACACTCTTATAGGAGTCATTAGGTTTTCTGGAAAGAAGTTCAAAAGATTCGTATACGAGCCATCCGTTTTTTTTTTGTAGTAATGTAGTTAGTCCGGCATAAACGTGTTGAAATGATAATGTACTCTTCTTGGAGATTTTTTTGGTCTAAATATGAAAGATGACATCTTTTGAATGATCCCTTCTTCACAAAAGCGAGCTCTTTCTATAGCACCCTCCATAACTGCTTGTAAAGTGACACTGTTTATCATTCTAATTTCCAGACGAATTTTGTCCTTCAGCTCTACAAGAGTACCGAGCCTATACAGGGTGTTTCTGAACAAGTGTCGGATAATCTAAGAATGGATTTTTGGACCAATTTTAAGAAGAAAGTAAGAATACTTTTTTCCGCCAAATAAACTAAAAAAATGAACAATAAACCTAAAAAACTTCACCGTAACTTTTTTTCTCAAAATTTCCGAATTCATCTCAAGGCGGCTGCCAAAACTAAGGTGTGTGCAAAATTTGAGCCTATTTTCATTAACAATGTAGATTTTATGTTAAAAAATTGAAAAAAATGATTAAACTTAAATGCCCTGCATTTCCGAAATGAAGCGTTTTAGTGGAAAAAAACATTCTAACATCTTATCTTAAAATTGGTCCAAAAATCCATTCCTAGATTATCCGACACTTGTATAAATACACGCTGTTTGAAATATCTCCATAAAAGAAAACCTGGGGCTATCAGATCAGGAGAACGTGATGGTCAACGAAACTCTGCATTACTGGAAATTATTTTTTCTCCAAAAATTTGCTGTATGGACTCTCGGGCTGAGTGACCATTTGGCGATAATTAAAAAATGATAGAGTGACTTTTAGCCCAACCTGGATAAAAAATGTCGTTTCTCCAATATTAAACTTGGTTGAAAATCGGAAATTAGTTGCAAATACCAAATTACTTTTTTGCTGTCACAGAACTGCAGTTGCAATTTAAAAAAAAATTCACGTACATTTATGTTTATAATTAATTTATAGTAACAAATAATGTAGGTAATGGACGATGCCAACGATTGACAATGGACGTCATGAACTCATTTGCGGAATGATCGTTACCTATATTCTTTCAGGTAATAAATGTGAAGATTTCTTGGAAAGTAGTAATGAAAGTAATGAAGAATCTTTCTAAGAAGGCTCTAATAATACGAGAGGAGAAATAAATAATGTTTAATAATAAATAAACATTTGTTTTAAAAAGAAACCTCAGTTTTTTAATAGAGATTTAAAAAGTGGAATAACAAATCTTATCTTATATAACAATGGTTATATAAATAATTTTTTAAGATTTGTGCTTAAAATAGTAATTTTTACTAATATTATTTATAGTAGTAAGTAGGTAAATAATTTAATTATAGTACATATATTTAAATAATTATTTCCAGCTTTTTTTAATTTTTATAAAAATTAATTTTTTGGCTTATAAATTTTTTAGTTTATTTGTGGTCTTCAACGAACCATAAATTAACAAATTAAATATTTTGAAACTAAATAATTTTGTTCTTCGTGTAATTTTTTTGTCAATTGGAGGTCATTTAAAGGTTGTCTCAAAAAAAGTTAAATATAGCAAATTTCTTATATCAATAGTATTAACTATCATAAATATATATTGTTAATTTTTTGATTAATTCAAAGATTTAATTTTTTGCTATTGATAGATAATAGTCATTAAATCATAAAAATCATTACATAATCTGAAAGTAGGTAAGTACAATAATTAGATGTCCATGTCCTTCCACGTTGTTGGTAAAAAATATAACATAGCAGGTTTATTAAAAAATATATAATATAAAATAAAAAAACGATAGTAAACCAGTAGTACTACTACTACTATTTAACCAGGCAAACTTATCTAAAATATTATATAATCATAATCAGAAATTATAAAAAATTTTATAAATGAAATAATATACGTATATTATTAATAAATTAAAACCTTGAAGTAGGTGTTTTATCTTTTATCAATATTTATTTGTAATTTATTATAAAATATTATGTACTACTATTCAACCAAATTATAACATGCTTTAATAAATTATCCTTTTATTTTTTTTATTTAATATTTAAAATTTAATTATAAAAGGTGTAAAATATTGGTTTAAATTATTGTCTTTTTTTATTGAATAAAAATTATTTATTTAAAATTTATAATCATTCTGGCGGCGGCCTACGTGACGAGTAGAGTTGCCCCGATGGCAGCATAAAAATAATTTTCTCCGGTGAATTTGTAACAATTTCTGACTTACCCCAATTGTGATTTTCAGCGCAGATCATCGCAATAAGAATGTTTATTAAAATTGCACTTCTTTTAATAAACATTTTGAAATAAATTAATGTTTAAGTTAAAGTTAAAGGCAGGTATATTGGCACGAGGCGCATTACATTCACGCACACTACGTCGAGCAAAATGCTGGCAGTATGCTAGTATTGGGGGCCTATATTTACTCAATGGTCAACTATCCTTGTTTTCCATGGCTTGGTCCCAATTTCCCTTCCTCCTTTAGCAAGCACATGGTCGCAAACCAAATGCGCACGCCAAAATGATATAAACTGGTTTCATCTTATAATTTGGGTTTTCTGGTGATTCTACATAATTAAAAAATAGCAAACTAACGTTTTTGTAGTTGAACGTAAAAGGGTTTTTACAGATCCCACTCGAACATTCAAAAGAACAAGTTCTACTCTTCTTCGCAAAAAACACCTAACACTGAATTATTACGATTATTATTATTTAGTATATGAAACCTATTGAAAAATATTAACCCGGTAAAATGAATTTTTCACAAGTTTTCCAATTTTTAATGCATGCAACACCTTTTGATTTAGTTGCAAGTTTAAATTTTCAATAGCAAGAGTACTTCCGGTTAAGCACTATAGCCAACTGTCAAGTTTATACTCTATGGTCCATTCCATTTTGCTAGTGAAGCAGGAACAGCAGGAATGACTTTTGATTGATTTAAAAAATATGGAAGTTATCCACATTTTTATTTAAAAATAATTTTATACCGAATGTTTCATATTTCTTTTGTGGAGAAATTCAAGTGTAAGATTTATGAATTTTGCGTAGGTTGTGCCGCTTTTGAAAAAATTTAAAAAAATAATTTGGAAAACGATAAGAATTTAGTCGTTTCCATGGTAACAATAACTACAGTTTCAACATAAACTGAAAACTATAAAAAAGAATGTCGTAATTTTAATAATTAAATTCACGTTTAAAGAATATGCTAAAAAGCCATTAATATTAAGTAAATCCAATGGTTTTTTTGAGATATAAAAAATTATTTTATGAAAAATGTATGTTGAGTGGCCTAACTTACCTACCGTTTTTTTAAATTTTATTCAAAAACTACTAAGCTTACGAAAAATTCATGAGGGACAGAAAATCTTTATTTAAAAAATATTTGAAGTTATCCACATTTTTGTTTAAAAATATTTTTATACTGGATGTTTCATAAATAACTGCATCAAAAGCTAAAACCATATTTTTTTAAATGAGAAATGAGAATGTATATATTATTCATTGAATATTAATTATTTTAAAGCATTTTATTGCTAGAAATAATTAAGCCTGTTACAAAAATTTATGCAATTTAAAATAAATATAGAAAACAGTAGGCAACTTAATGTACTAATATTACCAACATAAAAATAAATTTATTTAAAATTTATTTAAGCTAACTACTGCTGCCTATTTTAATAGCCCTAAATATATAACTTCATTTAATTATACATAAATAAATTATAACTTTATATAGCGTTATAATTTTAAACATCAATAATTATTTAAAAAATTAAGCATTCTAGTGTTGGTATGACTGTAATGTTTATGTGATGTGTTTTGACATTTAGAAACCGATGTGTTTGATACTTTTTACATTTTTAATATTATAAGTGAAACGTCTAAATATAAGTGATTGTAGTTTGTAAGTGTAAATTGTTTTTTGGAAATATTACTATCAAGGTAGGAAATGTAGTATTTTTCGTGTAGAACAACTTTACAACCTGTTGTACTTTTAAGGTTATGTCAATTTATCTGTTTTTACAAGATTTTTTTATAAAAGAATAGAATTAAGATGTTTTGCTATTATTTTCTTAAATCATTACCCTTTTCTTGGTTGTTTTTACCACTTTTCACTCATCATCGTTATTAGGAGAAACCATAAGATGTATGTTTGCTCGTAACTTTTAGAAAATTGTACGCATTTAAAATCATTCCGAACAAAGTTTAAGAGTAAATTATATTATGTGTTAACAGATCACAATTATAAAAATACTTAAAAAATATTACCATTATGATGATCATGATAAAATATTAAGACGTGTAACAATTAAAATACTTGGTTTTAATGTAGGATTGGCTAGATACGACTAGAATTTGTTATAGTTTTATTACTGATGTTGTAATTACGCTATCTTAATTTAAATGTAAAATATAGGATGTCTCACTTTTATTCCAGCAAAAAATTTTTTAGATAGTAAATGTCATTCTGGACAAATATTTCCTATGAACTATTATCTTTTTTCGACTCCTTAAGACCGGGGAATTGTGAAAAAGAGAGGGAAACACAGCAACCGCTTATTATTTTAACATTTTTACATAGTAATCATAAAAAATAATAAATAATAACTATCTGACCCTTATAATTATAAGTAGTTCTTTAAGTTTTACCTAATTTTTCTTCTAAATAAAATTCTGGGAAAGCGTAGAAGTGGAAATACGATGAAATGTGGAAAAAAAATGTGCTAGTTCAACTTCTACTCTCTTCCAGGGGCACAAATTTAAAAAAAACATGCTGAAACCCACATAGTTATTTACAAGGAAGAGGATCATGTAAATTTTATTTAGTTTTGTTAATGGTTACTATGCAAAAAAAATAAAATAACACATTGTTGCTATACTTGTCTCTCTTTCTCGCAATTTCCCCATCTTAAAAAGTTACAGCAATTTTAAAATTACAAAATTTTAATGATTTTTTTGGGAGACCCTGTATAAATTTTATTTTATTTGACTTTTTTTAATTTAAATCAAGTATGCTTTAGTTTTTGACATTATCTGAAAGCCAATCAAATAGGTTAGTTTTATTGATAGAAATTTTAAAATGGTCCACTACGTGTAAAAACTGTGAATAATGTTCAAAAGGCAACTTTTGGGAAAGGAAAAATCGAAACCATAATTAATTTAAATAAAAAAATTATAATAAGATAGAAAAATTATACAGGGTGTCTCAAAAATCATTAAAATGTTGAAATTTTAAAATTGCTGTAACTTTGAAAAAAATACTAGTTCATAGGAAATTTTTGGTTCAGAATAACATTACGTTTTAAAAAAAATTTTGCTTGAAAAAAGTGAGACCCTTTATATCTATTAATTTTAAAATTCAAAATTTATTTTAGAACCTGTATTGTTTACTTTAAAAAAATTATAACAGGCTACGATTATGTATTTTAGAGTGCTTTCGGGTTGCGTTTTAAGCCCCAGTATTTTTAAATTAGATTTGCAAAGAGATTGTGCAACTCAAACGCACAGGAGTTGTATAATTTTAACAGACATGCCTAGAATCTCCAGCACCAGTAAAATATCATTTCGCACTTAAGAATTCATGTATGATTTCAAATTTGAAACAGCACTGTAGAGCCTCAGTGAAATAATGAATGGCGGGAAGGGAAACGCAGAGTTTAGGGCTTTTTGGAGTATAATGTTTTTATAACTTGAACACATTCGCATGTTGAAGTTTCCGGGCTTACTCAAAAACTACAACTCGAATGCACTATTAAACAGGAAGTTTTGGGCACCCCATAAAATAATTTAACTAACATGATTTTTTATATTTGTTTTGTTGACTTCAATAATCATATTAATATGGAAAAAAATAAAAAATGCATTTTTTAAAAGTTTCAGGCAAAAACGTCAGATTCTTAATGGCTTTGAAGAGTGAAACTTTATTCTTTTAGTGATCGCACTTTATACAGGGTAACTCCGTTCACCCGTAATAGCTGCTGATTTTCAAAAAATTCAGTCGAAAATTATTTCGATAAAATTTATTACTCTTGTGAGGAATCACATGTGTACCTTTATTCCGTCCATGTACAGCCTACGGCTATTATTGGCGTTCTGAGGCACCTTTTTTTGGGTTGTCTAACATCGAGGTTTTATGTGATAAATATCAAACAATGTGAAGTGTATATTTTACACAATTAAAGACCTTGCTTCAAGAACGAGGTAAGTCCACTTTTAGGGCAAAATGAGTTATTTGAGTCAAAATATTTTGAAACCCTGATCGAGTTGTGAAAGAAATATGAATATAGTTGTCTAGTTTTAATATTTCACTCAATACTATCTCACGATTAAAGCAGCATGCGGTAACTGTGAAAAGTGGACTTACTTCGTTCTTGAAGCAATTTCTTCAAATATTTTTAACATTATATTTAATCATGTAATAGCAAGCAATTTTTTATGTTTTATAAAATAATATTCGTGATTTCGGAATTCCGCTCGCCCTCTGGTGGAATTTTTTAAACTACTGAAGTGAGGTAACGTCAAAAAGAAAAATTACGTTTAAATTATAAATTAACAAATAACATTAATCCAGATCAGCAGTGTCACTTATTACCCAATTCTATAAATTAACACTTATAAATAGCGAAAATCACCTGTTTTATTAGTTTCGTGAGCTAAAATCATTAAATCATGGGGTTTTATGTAAATCATAAACAAATAAATAAATTTTTACCTCACTTGGATCAGCTGTTTCTGTCAAAACAGCGCCCCCTACAGGTAATCGAAATCGCGAATAATTAAAAGTTAAAAGTGAAGCTATGATATTATTATTTGGTACTAAAATTATTCACCTTTACTTTGTTGAAAGTGAATTAAGAACATGCATTCTATTTTGTGATTTATGTAATATTTTTTTAAAATAGGAACACTGTGTTAGTCATTATAACTTATTAATAATCTACAATGGAGGTAAGTTTTAATGGTAATTAGAAATTATTAAAATATAAGTGTTAGATGGGAAAATGTTTGATAAATTTGCTATTATGTCAATTTAAAGAAAAACTCTCTAAAGAAAAGATCTCAAAAAAATTAACTTTTATTTATAATTCTTGTTAAAATACAGGGTGTCCCACTTTTTTTCCAGCAAAATTTTTTTTTCGTAGTAAATGTCATTCCGAACTAAAATTTTCCTATGAACTATTATGTTTTTTCGACTCTTAAAATTTCAAAAATTTTATGATTTTTGTGAGATACCCTTTATAAATTTCATTTGATTTTAATTTTTTTTATTTAAATCAAATATGCTTTGGTTTTGTATATCTTTAAGCCAATAGATGTAAAACTTTACCGAGGGAAATTTAACCTCGTCGTTCACTTATTTTAAATACAACCAATTATGTTCAAAAAATTCAATTTGGCAAAGAAAAAATCCAAATAATAATTGATTTAAATAAAAAAAATATAATAAGAAAGAATATTATACAGGGTGTTCCACAAAAATCATGAAAATTTATCAATTTTCAAACTGATGTAACTTTTTAAGGAGTCGAAAAAACATAATAGTTTATAGGAAAATTTTTGTTCAGAATGACATTTACTATCTAACAAAAATTTTTGCTGGAAAAAAAGTGGGACCACCTGGATAACTTTAACATTAAGAGGATAGGAAGTCTAAGTAAAACCACTCTGCATCTCTGCAACATCAAATGGAGAAGAAACCTTCATCCAAACTACTATATACTTTACTCCTAAGTAATATACAGGATGAGAAAAAAGTTTGGAACAAAATTCATAACTGCTTGTATTGAATTGTTTTGAAAAAATCGCTCGGACGGGTCAGTTTTAGTTTTTAAAATGCCATCTCTTGGTATAGAAAAATATTAATAATGTCACTGGTGATTTAGCAATGACGTCATCACAGATTTTTTTAAATCGAAGTCCCCACTTTTTTTTACCTGAAATCAATCAAAATAAATCTTATATAACTTTCAAATCTTTCAAATTTAATAGTACAAATTAGTTTTCAGTTTACCTTAAAAAATTTTTATACGAAAAGTTGTTTTCAAATGAAATAATTTTTTGATATCATCTCTTAGGTGACATAAATGTCTATCAAAAACGAGTGAAAAAAGTGGGGGTTTCCATTTAAAAAAATCGATCATGACGTCATTACGAAATCACTAGTGACGTTATTAATATTTTTTTATAGCAAAAGATGGCATTTTTAAAACTAAAATTGACCTGTCCGAGCGATTTTCTCAAAAAAATTAAATACGTCAGTTATGAATTTTGTTCCAAACTTTATCATCACCCTGTATATAAGAAATATCAGCACCAGCAAGACTTGTGAGGCGTGGTATATTCAAAAGTGCTGATAACGCCTAGGCAAAAGTCTCTGACTATTCCTTATTGTTATTATTGAAGCCAAATCTCAATCGCTAAATATTTCTTTTATGTGCTACTGTATCATTGGCTTTTATAATAAAAATATGTCTTTAAAAAGTTTTATGGGGTTATTCTGAACAAAAATGTTAACCTTATCAGCGATGTTACATTTCAATGTCACACTGATGTTAAAAAAACGATATTTTTACTTTGTACATAGCTTTATTCGAGTAGTTTGATTAATAAAAACGTTTATATTTTTCATAACGAATATGCTCTGTAGTTTGGTGAACCATAATTTATTCAGGAACTAATGCCTTTATATACCAAAAAAAAAACAATATAATTTTGTCTCGAATTTTGTTGACTCCAAAATCCTCTTAATTTTAAGGAGTTTTTCTTTAGAGGCTTATGACGCACATATTTAAAGTTTTGATACAATTTTAAATAAAATGTAGTACTTATTGTCCAGGAGCCGACCGCACTAAAGTCTCCCTGATATAACATAGATACGTTTTTTGTTGAATCGGTAGTTTTTTATGTACTGAAGAGTTTGCCATCTTTTCATGTGCTGAAACTTGACCGAAGTATTAAAAGATGACTATTGAACTATTTGTCTGTCATAAAACAGAGCTCCACATTTGTGCCAGTCGATGAAGAGTGCTAAGCAAATTGATAAAAAAATGTGCTGCCACCCCCAAACCTGACGGGAACCGAGACAACAACCCGAAAGTGGGAATCATTTTTAAGAATAGGCAACCACTTTTACTGACATCATACTTACCTTGCAAATGAACATGGTATTTTTTTAATTGATGCTAAAACCTTCCATTTCATTAAAATGTAATGCTGCCATCGCTTATATTAGCGATTCAAATCAATTTTCCCTGCAAACAAAAATAGGCAACCACTTTTACGATGACATCAGTAAAAGTGGTTGCTTATATTTCGATTACTGTCAGGTTTGGGGGTGGCAGCACATTTTTTTATCAATTTGCTTTTCACTCTTCATCGATTTGGCACCAATGTGGAGCTATGTTTTATCAGGGAGAAACAGTTAAAAAAGAGGTACCGGAAGTAGTCATCTTTTAATACTTCGGTTAAGTTTCAGCACATAAAAAAGATGGCACACACACTCTTGAGTACATAAAAACTACCGATTAAATAAAAATCGTATCTATGTTATATTAGGGAGACTTTAGAGCGGTCGGTTCTCCTACTATTAGGTTTAGTTGTAAATTACATTAAATAATACGTAGGATTTTACTAATAAATGCCTTTACTATTGATTGAGCTCAAAGTGATTATACAACGAAAGTAACCTATTTAATTACAATAATAATAAAATTATTCAATTTTTAGGTACTTTTTAACCAATCTGAATACTTTTTTTTATGTATAAGAGTCAAATATACTGCTTGAATTAAAATTAGATTTTGTCCTTTTAGAAATTTAATCTAGTTTTAATTAGTATTTTTTCTTACTAAATTGTGACTAATTATTTTTCTTGCTTATCTTCTCACCAAGTTACTTAAAATCAATCAATCAATGATAAAGCCAATGGACCTATTTATTGTAGTTCAGAGTGAAAATAAATTAAGTAGTGTTATTGCTTCAGTACTAGTGTAATGTGAAAGATAAAATGATTTCAAGGTAAGTAAAGATTTTGTTTTTTCAATAAATAAAATGCCTCTAAAATTTTAGTGATCATTTCACTGCCAATTATAAGAATTTTTATAAAAGGGAACACAGGTCACTGTAATCTTGGTACTGATCACATTCGATAGTATTTATTTTATACACGCTGTAATAAAAGTTCAAATAATTAATTGCTGCATCGATCGATTCTCTACAATAGATATTTCCTGGAGGCATTCACTGTTTTGCATAGAATTATACCATGTAGAAAGCTACAAGAAATAGTAGTACAAGATCCTGACTAAGGTCGACCTACCCTCATCTGTTATTTGAATGAGAGTTTTTTTATAACAGTTAACACACAAACTAACAAATTGCGCATAGGTTGCCTAATCATAGCCTGCCCAGACTACGGGTAATTAAAAATAATTTAAAAAGTTGAGTAAAACTCAAGAGTTTAACTCAACTTTTTAACATTAATCCAGATCAGCAGTGTCACTTATTACCCAATTCCAAAAATAATTTAGTTAATTTTTCTTTAAATTTCTCTCCTCACTTGTTATTTCAAAAAATTTCTGATCAATAGGTAGTACAGACATAAGTAAACAGACCAAATTAGGTTGCCCATCTTTTCCTTGGTCCTACTAGTAAATTGCCAGGTGTAAACAAGTGAGTATGCATTACAAATTTACCTTTATTTGTATTTAATTCAATTACATATCAAAATGGAGATATTTTTATTGCAGACACAATGGTATTAGGTTGCTTAAACAAATGTAGTCCAGACTCATCAGGGTTGTCAGGGCTTAAAGTATGAATTTTTGATTGGAAGAGTGAGGCACGACTTGGAACCAACCTAAAACCCCGTTAAAATTACATTTGTTTTGATATACAAGGTGTTCTATGTCATTATGCACAAATTTTGGGAGTGTTAAAGGTTTAATTAACACAAAATTTGTGCATTATGAATAACGATATGGAACACCTTGTATAATTAAATTAAATAACAGATAAGGGTAAATTAGTAATGCATACTCTCACATGTTTATACCTTTGAACTTGGTAGTAGGACCAAGCAAAAGGTAGGCAACCTAATTTACTCTTTGTACTTATGTCTCATACCACCATGGAATACTACTGATTGCTACGAAATGTTTTGAAATGAAAAATGAGAGATAGTGTAAAAACAAATGATTAAATTATTTTTAATACAGGGAGCCTGCCCAGGATATGGTTAGGCAACCTAAGGTCGTTTAGTTAGTTTTTTGTATTAATGATAATAAAAATAAGATATTCAAATAACAGAAGAGCCTATAGTAAAAGACTTATTTTCCTACTATAGCAACTAATAACCAATTTTTCTCTTTCGTCATTCGCATGAGTAGGTAATTCAAATTCACTCAGATCTTACATAAAAAACTTATTATTTAATATTTTTTCATACGATTACATAAATTATTGTTTTTGTTTATTTATCATTATTTAAATATTTTTATTGGCACATAAAGAAATAAAAAAAAAACATAAAAAATTTGTTCAGTAATAGTAAAAGATTTTTGAGCAAATTTTTATTTTCTTATTTTTTCTCCATACAGTTTTCTTAAGTATTTCAGTAAAGAGAATATTTTTCAACATTTCCAATGATGAAGATTAGAATTAAAATTATTAGAAGTGCGAGATGCGTTAAGTCGTGTGGGTTGCCTACTAGTTAAATCCAGTTTCAAGTTGAAATATTCAAATTGTATGTTTTTCCAAGGTTTCTTATTTTATATTTCATTAGATTAATTAATTATCAGTAAATAAAAGTATATTTGATTTTTTAAAATCTAACTTTTATTAGTTTTTGATAAATCTGTGTTGGAATAACTTTATAATGGAAAATTTATTACTTATAGAAATATTCTTAATAGATTTCCCTGATGTATAAACTTTTATGAAGCCATCACAAATAGTGAACTGCCGAATTTTTGTAGCGCTTCCATTCCAAGATCGGCCTCTAGTAGGAACATTTGTAAAAAATGAAAGGTTTATAAAAAATTCTCCTATTATTTTTCCAATAATTACCGTAAACACTGAGATGGCTCGAGATCATATTTTTTTAAGATTCCAAATTAAATTTTCCAACACAAAACAAACAAGAGTCGTTTCCAGATGAAATTGGCCCATCTTTGAAAAAAGCGGTATACAGGGTGTCCCACAATTCAATTTACAGGACATATCTCCGTTAGTAAAAGAGATAAAAATCAAATGAAAAAAGCCTTTAATAGCATGAAATTGGCATTCCAATTCTATCGTTAAAATAATTTTGGCTTTGACGCCATCATCAACTTTTTTTCAAATGACACGCTCTACTTTTGTTAACCGAAACTTTATACTGAACACGTCAGTATGTTATTTTTACTATTTTTGATACACAGAATGAGAACGTCTTTTGTGAGTATTTTCTTTATACAGGGTGTCCAAAAAATAGCGGATATGTTCTCCAGTACGTTGTTGGGGACCATACAGGTAAAATAGCCATAGCCAATAAAATAGTTACGAAAATCCTTTTGACTAATTGACCGTGGTATGAAGGTTCTAAATTGGGAATTCAACTTCTTTTTTTTTATGAATTTTGAAAAACCACTAGTTGTTATGTAGACGAGGCCTTCTTTTTCATTGTTAAGTAATAAATTAAATTTTCAATTTTGAGATATGGCCTGTAAACTAAATGTCTAAATTTAAGGTTTTTTTATTTATATCATTTTTCCAAACAATTGTTTTAATCTCTCGAAGATGGACAAGGGGCAAGAATATTATTTAACATTAAAAATTAGTAGCATAATTTTAATTGTTTTTAACTTTCTTTGTTAAGTTAATGACTCATTTTGTGGTATTTTTAGATAATTTTGTCTTCTTTGGAAAATGTGGTGTTTTATTTGCATTGCGTTACGATGTTTCCGATCCGGGAAAAATAACAATAAAATTATCGATAAAATGAAATATTGGATTAAAAATGATACAGCTCTATGTGTATTTTTGTTTCGTACGAAAATATAAGAATACTGGAAATTAAAACTTAATTATAAAACATATCCTCGGGCATTTAACCATCGGTCTAAAAAAATCTGTTTTCTAAATATTTGTAGGTACTCAAGAAAAAAATGCAGCTCTCATATGTGTGATTCTGGAACAGCGATTTAATTGGGATAAATTGCCTAGATCCCGAGTCTCCTAAATGCAATCCAATTTATAGGGAAAAGTGTACAATGGATTGCCTACCATTCGTTACGCTTTAAAAAACGAAATATCTACCGCAAGTCCAATATCAAGAATTAGCGCAAAATAAAAGATAATTCTTTGAGACCATTTATTTATTGGCAATTGAAAATTTTCATAAGTTTAATGGGAAATATTTAAAATTTAAACTGAAAATTATTGAAATATTTACTTCCATATTTAAAAATTTCAAAATAATTATTTTAGAAAATTTATACAATAACAAACCAAAATGGAAATAATTGTAAATAAACAGAAATTTTGACATTAAGTGTATTTAAATTTCTAAGAATAATTACTACCTTGGAAAATGAACTAAAATTCCTGGAACTAAGTTATTTACATTTAGATAAAAAATCTGACAATTGTAAAAAGATCTATTATATGAAATTTAAACATGATACAAGTATCGTACGAAAACTTTATTTAAAAACAGTTGGAATGTTTTTCCTAGTAAAATCCTTTAGAAAAAAGGTGGTAACTCAATACTATTTTGTATCAAATATCTAAATTCGTTGAAAGCAGTGTTTTCTAAACCAAATTACTGTGCATTTGTTGTGGGTAATTAAAAAGCTATTTTGTAAATCCACGTTGCTCCTCATAAATTTTATAATAGATTATCTGAAAATATCTCGAAAGTATTTATTTTCTTCGTTCAGAATTGACAGCTACATAATCCCGTCTTGGTTTTATTTTCATAACGAAATAGATGTAGGAAATATAATCTGGTTGGACCTTTAGGTTTTCGTAGTGCGTTTTGGACACATGTCTGGCGCTCCTGAAATATCTACCACAAGCCTGTTGGCATATGCGCAAGCACTCGTATAAAGTCGGCGGTGCTATTCAAAACTATAAACACTGCACAGTGCAAAGCTCCTACTCTCATAATTTGCAACTTTTTAAACTTTTTCGTGTTGATAGTTCGTGTTTTTAATCAAATTCAGTGCTTCCTTGTAGTGTGGTTGACTAACGAACATTCATCACCTTTTCTCCCCATCAATAAACTTTTTGACCTTTTGGCATTTTAGGATTTATTAACCTTTAAGCTCAGTAAGTTGAATTATTTAACCACTAGCTTCAAGTATTTGAATTATTTTCGTTAGCTATCATAGTGCTTGCCAGAATATGAGGAATTAGTACGTGCAACATACAATTTTTCTTGGCCATGCAATTACATAACGCCTTGATTAATTTCATGCCGTAATTCATGATAATTTGTTATTTGTCTTATTTTTTACTTAATCATATATTATGTAGTTGTTTAACCTACAAATAATTCTCATGTTGTTAAGATAAATATACGCACATTGTTTAAATTGATAAAGCGAGCATTACTTTTCAAATAATATCCAGGACGGTTTTTATTACTCCATACGTTGGTGGTTAATTGCAAGTATGAATATTCATTTTAAAAATTATATTTTTAAAACGTCTTGAAGGCTAACATAAAAATTTGATTTAAATAGATTTTCAGCTTGGTGCATTAATATTTATCATTTGCTACGTATTAAATTAAAACATTAACTTTGGAATTATCATATTATGTTGAAATTTATTAATTTGCTGTTTTTACTGGACTTTCGACTTTTTGACGTAAATAGGTAGTGATAATACTGTAGCATAGTTAGTTCTCTTGATGCATTGGTTACCAGTAAAATAAATAATTTTGCAAAACAGTGGTCACAGTTGATTTTACAAAATATTGAAAACATAAACAAGTAAAAAGAAGATGGTAAAAAAGTACCCCAAGTTTTATTTGTTTTTGTTGACCATATTCTGTTTTCTTTTTGAAAGTTTTTAATCCAGATAAAGACAAATTGAAACAAAAACATGGAGATTTTTTGAAAATCCAAATCATAAAATCACTTTATTTTATGATGTGCATTTTACAGTTGAGGATGTTATAAAATAGTTGTCATTGAAAGTCTTGAAATAAACTGATATCATTGTTGTTTTAGAGCTTGATGAGCAATTTCCTAAACGGAAAGTATAGTGGTTTAGTTCTGCAGTCATAAAAGCTAGTACGAACAATATTTTTGTATAATATTTTTTTCTAGATGATTTAGAAGTCATTCCTTTAATTCTTCCCAGAAGGAAAAAAAATTGGAGAATGTATATAAAATATATAATGATCTAAAAGTACCTTAATTTTGGACCCCTCTAATTAATTTTGTGCTAGGTTGCAGAAGGTAACTCTCTGGCAGGATGTAACCTAATCAATTTAGATTATAAATCTGAAAAAAAATTGAAAATCTAACAAGAGAAACTTGAGTTATGACTGCAGAACTAATGGTCGATTTAGTGATTTTTCACAATTTTTCCTCCCAAACTCGCGCGCCCTCTAGGGACTCGCATAAATTATCATTTATTTGGTCATAATTTGCAAAGAACCTCCAGAAAAGTGGGATGAATTTTCTATTCCTTGTTATTATCTCCAATGGAAAATTTATCGCGGGTGTCTAGGAAGAAGCTCTTAAGCAGAAATAGGCAAGAAAGTTCTATACTATCTCTTAACTTTTGTAAACATGGAAACTCACTAGATTTAAATCAAAATTTATGATAACTTATATTTCATTTTAAAAATTGTTAAATTGTCATGCAGAAATAATAATTGTTGAACTTTACATTTTTTAACATTACATGTTTTTAAGTTAATAATAAAAGGTGTGTAAAAATTATTCGAAAATTAATGGTTTGGAATTAAATGTATCACGCAAAATTCTAAAACAGAATTATGAAACATAAAAAAATCGCTCGAGGTACAATTAATTTAAGCCAAGCTCTAATTTTTCGACGTTTATTTTTTGTAAGTGAACACTAAAAAACATGTGTAAACAATTTGAGATATGAAAACTTGGTAATTTATAATAAAAGTCTTTTCAATATCATTTTTTATGCGATATGTTTACCTGATTAACCTAAATACTTCTGAAAATAAGTCGCTCTTGCCAGTTTTTGTATAATCTACGCCCACTACTTTTTTCAATGTCTTCTATTTCAGTCATAAGCTTACGTATCTGGCTATGAGTTGCGCGATTGCTACAATTTCAAGTGCTGAAATATTGGAGTTTATTTAATTATTATTTATATTTACTTATAAACAAACATTTTATTTACCTTTGTTTGTTTCAATTCTACTTGGTCTAATATTCAGACGTTTCCTTATATTAATATTAATTTTTATTAATTAATATTGTTATTGATAAAGGCCGGTTCTGCACCATGTCTTGAAACCAAACTAAATCTTAAGCTGCGTCTCAAGACCCAAGTTAAACCACGCCGAAATCTCGTCTTACTGGCGTTGACCACGTGAATATAGTCATGGTGCAACGCAAGCTCGACTTAGGGTTGAGCTTGAATCTGAGCTGAGCTTGCTGAAGCTGCGTCTAAAGACATGTTGGATAAAGCGAGCGTAAATCTATTTTAAAAGTGATGATAATTTCCTAGATTAATTTTTTCAAATTTTGTGGTAAACTTTCTTGATTTTTTTTTATAAATTTTCAATACCGCATATTTGAAAAACCTTGATTTTTAATCAACAAATTTGCACCTAGAAGATACAAAATAGACAATAATACTTTTATGAATTTAATAAACTAAAAGAGTTTTTCTTGAATTCTTTTGTGTTAGATTTAGTTTAAAATTTTGGAAAAAATACCATGCCTACCTAAACTAAATTATATTAATTCTTTTAAATATGAATTTGTTATTTTGAAATCACTTTCATTTTTAATAATTTGTAGTCTTTAAAAATTAGCAATTAATACCTAAGTTTAATCGATTTTGATTTCAGAACATCCGCCTTAATTAATTGTATAATTGTGTTAATAACATATTCGTATGCTTTCTCTTTCGCAAAAAATTTAACCCGCAAACAACTTCAAAAAATAAATTAGGTTGCGATTGGAAAGGCAATAAGTGCTGCAATTATTCATTGTATAATATAAAGTTTTTACTGTTGATTAAAATGCAGAAAATTTAAACAGACTAAAATATTTGCAAGTTATATCATAATTCAATTGTATTTGATTAAATATTGGTTAAGAAACCATAAAATATTTAGCTTTTTAGGTCTATCTTGCCATTAAGCAAGTGCTTGAGTTTCAATCAATATTTATAATTGGATTTGAAAGGAATTCACATGTTTAAAAATGGATGATTGAATAGCTCATGAGTGATAATTGCATTTAATCCATAATAAATTTAACTGTTTATATCCTTCATCAAGAAAAATAAACAAAACTATGTCAACCTTTAAATACTAATTAGCTGCATTATTGAGGACAAATTAACTAATGTGTATTCAAAGCATAGCAAATGCAGTCACACAATAAAAATCTATATAAAAACTTGAATAATAATTTAGGCTTATGTTATGTTTGAATGCATTAATTTGTATATTCATATTTTTTTATTTAAATTTAATGTGCAAAAGTTTTATTATAATATTAAAATACAATTACATACAATTCTGAGTAAAAATATATAAAAAGTTTATTGAAAATCGTACCCCGAAGAAAAAAATTAGGAATATAGTAAAAATGTAAGGGATCAATTTATTTATATTTCGTGACATATACAGGGCGATGATAAAGTTTGGAACCTAATTCATAACAGCCGTATTTTTTTTTTTTTTGAGAAAATCGCTCGGACAGGTCAATTTTAGTTTTTAAAATCCCATCTCTTGGTATAATAAAAATATTAATGACGTCCCTGGTGATTTATCAATGTAATCATCATCATAGATTTTTTTAAATGTAAACCCCCACTTTTTTTAATGGTTTTTGATAGACATTTATGTCACTTAAACGATGATATCAAAAAATTGTTGCATCTATAAACAAATTTTCCTTTAAAATTTTTTTAATATAAACTTAAAATTAATTTGTACTATTAAATTTGAAAAATTTAAATGTTGTATAAGATTTATTTTGGGCCGATTTCAATAAATGGTAAATTTAAAATTTTATTTTTTGTGAATTTCCTTACATTTAAATGGAATCAAAAAATTAGTTTTTCAAGACTATTTATTAAATTTTACATTTGGATTAGAATGCGCATTTTTAAACGTTTACTTTCTTTTGTTATTATTGGTAACTTCAAATTCATTTTAATTTATTTTTATAAAACCTTTTTCGTTAAAATAAAAATTTCCTTTTTTGAATTAAAAAGATTTTTTATTCAAAAATTTGTTTAAAAATTTAATTGTTTTTTATATCATTGTTTAAGTGACATGAATTTCTATCGATAATGAGTAAAAAAAGTAGGGGTTTCTATTTAAAAAAAATCGCTGATGACGTCATTGCTAAAGCACCAGTGGCGTCATTAATATTTTTTTATACCAAGAGATGACATTTTAAAAACTAAAATTGACCTGTCCGAGCGATTTTCTCGAAACAATTAAATACGGCAGTTATGAATAAGGTTCCAAACTTTATCATCACCCTGTATATTCCTAAGTAGCTTGTAGTTTGTAGATTGTATGTGTAACAAAATATAAATAAATTGAGTCCTTAAATTTTTTTGTTTCGATTAAAAAATAAAATCTGAGAAAGTAACTTTTAATTTTCACTTTTTTCCTAATTTCTTGACTCAATTTTCAATGAACTTTTCGGATATTTTTAATCTGAACTAAAGTATTTTTATTTTACTATTAAATACCCAATTTAAATAAACACTACAAACAGTATACATAGTTTGGCATGACCGTCCAAAAAAAAGGTAATTTTCAGGAATTTTTTAGAAGAAAACTATTGCAGCGATTTTTTAGAAATTTTTAGGCTATATTTATACATTTTACTAGTAAACATAAAAAATTTTCAAATAAAAATCTTTAATATTCTCCTAGTTATTCAGCGACCAAAAAAATAAGTTGCCCCACTGCTGCAGTGATTGCGGTCTTCACAGTGCCTAATATAAACTAAATAGGTTAAACTGGAAGATATTTCTTATATCATGAGCCAGTTTTGAGAAAAAATTCTAAATATCGCTAAAAAATCTAATGATTTTTGGCTTGCCAAAATTACAATTTTTATGCAATCAAAAAACTGGAGAGTCATTGTATAGAGAATTAAGTACAAAAAAGATTAAAAAAATAAATCGATTGGATGATTTGTTTTCGAGTAAGAACTGCAGCAAATTTGAAAAATGTAGTTTTGAGAAAAGCGGTTAAAGATAAAAGTAGTGATTTTATTGTTATAAATCAATAAATATCAAAAGGCTGTAGCTGAAAAACTATTTAAGATACGTGATTAACATTTTAGTATGTTTTTTTTAAACGTATAAACTATCGGAAAATGCAAAAATTTTACACTAGTGGCGCCCCTTAAGGCGATAGTCGGCAAATGCGAGCGCTTGATTTTGAAATTCGCTTGATATTTGGGGTTTTGCTCATAATTTTTTTTCTATTGAAGCTTTTTTAAAATTTCTTTTTTTGGTACACAGAAGAGTCTTGTGGATACCAATTTCTTCTGGTTTTGTTTTTGTAAGTCACACCAAATACTCATACGGCAGCAGTAAAATTGGCACTTTTAAAAAAACCTGGTCCTAGAAAATACCATTTTTCTTTAACAGGGGACCTTCAAATTGAGATTTGTAAAATTTTCTCTTATCTAAATACACAACTTCACAAAAGTGTTATTCTGTTTTTCCGATTATATCGAGTATAAGGTTTAAAACAGCAAGCAAAACTTGCTCATTTTTAGGTCAGATTTGATTGTCTATAAATCTAAAAATTCAATAAAAAATACAAAAACAAAATAATAGACATGTTATGCCAAGTATTAATGAACTACTACTACAAAAAAACAGAATTTCATTTACTGGTTTGTCTAAAAAATGGTATTCCGTAGAGTCGCATTTTACGCTCACAAAATTTCGCCGACTATCGTCTTAAGGTACTTTTTGGTTATTATATTTATATTTTCTTATAGATTCTCGATTTTTTTCCAGTTGTCCAAATTGATTTTAAAGCCTCAAATAAAAAATAGATATAAACTTATTGTTATTAAGGCTGTTATTAAACCTGTAAGCTCTTACCGGAGATACCTGTAAGATAACTATGACCACCGTCCATAACAACCTTACAGATATTTCCTGTAAGGACATACGGTTTTGCACAGAAAAAAATTAAAAAAATTAAAATTTATTGACAGCTTAGTGTCATCTATTTGGAGCCCATACAGTATAAAGTACTCATTATGGACGTTTTTTATTATTTGGCGCCTATAATGAAATCGTTACCATAGTGATTTACTGTATGGGCCTCAATCCGATAAGGAACGTCATTATGTCAATCAAATTGACACGTAAAGGTGACATTATGGTATGCAAGCAGATAATAGTTATTTATGTCATAAGGGTCGTAACGTCAAACATTATGGTTCAAGAATTACATACAAAACTTTATCTGCTTGCATAAATCCTGAAAAAATTGAAGTAAATTAAAATTTATTGACAGCCTAGTGTCATCAATTTGGAGTCCATAAAGTAATCATTATGGGCGTTTTCTATGATATAGCGCCTATCATAAAATAATTACCATGGTGATTTCCTTTATGGGCCTCAAAGCACCTCAACCCGAAGAACGTCATTATGTCAATCAAAATGACACGTGTAAAGGTGATATTATACTTATGCAAGCAGATAAATTCATGTTTTTATATCTTTTATTTATGTTTTTTCAATACGTTTTAGTGGTTACTATAAATGTTCTTCAAATATACTTGGAAAAATGTAACTGAGACACCCTAAAAGTCAGATCAAATACCAAGGCTCTACTAGTAACCTACTTGCGTTTACTTCATAGAAAACCGATCTATTGATATTTTCAGGGTTATCTCAATATTTGAGCTTTTTAGCAATCTCCGGTTCATTGTTCCCAAGCTCGTGATTACAAATGACGAATAAATTAGCAAAATTTTAATAATCATCTAATTATTCAAGTACAGTAATAATAATATTAATAAAGTGGTCACATCCTGAAAACTTATCCGTTCAATGTTTTCATGTGTTCATTCAAACATATGAATACGTAATGACGCATGATATACCGCCAGCATAACACCGAAAGACAACATGTGCATCCCAAATTAGAATCGATCTGGAGCCGATCTTGACATGAGAAATTATATCCATTATAAAAATTCATACAATTCAGACTATTCCTATGAAAACTGCTATAAAACTTTTTGGTGCGCCAAAAAAAATATGCAAAAACGCAATTATCAAACAATTTTTGAAATCAAGTATTTTTTGTATATCGTTTAAATTTTAAAAAACTAAAATTTGTTGTAATGTTCTACTAAGGTATGTAAAACTTAAGTGCACAGTTTTAAAAATTTATCTAATTCCCCATAAATTTAAAAATCCTATTTAAGTATTCTTTGAAACTAAATTCGGTGGAATTTTAATGTCAGATTTTTTTGGGTAATATTCTTTTTATATCTTAAAAATACATTTTACAAAGGATAATATTTCCATCTTATAATTAAAGCCTTACTAGACCCATTTGTAAAGTTATTATTAAACACATACCTACACATTCCTAAAAAGATACTATCATAAAAAATAAAAAGGTAAAAGCTACCTGCTCCCCACGTTAAAATATTAGGAGTTATAATCTTACCGACTTACGCATTAAGCTCCTTATTTTTTTTATTTTGTTAAAAAGAATATCTTCATTTTAAACCTCATTTTAATCCAAATATAAAGTATATGAGTTTTTTTTTAATTCATGACCATAGGACTTCACAAAAAATTAAGAATTGGTGTTCCTAATTCACCCAAAAAATTTCGTACAGAGATTTATCTGAAAGTAAGTTCCACTAATAGGAAATTTATAATCCTAATTTGAGGACCCTGGACGATAATTTTTACCATAATTTTATTGTTATATATAATTTAATTTCGATATTCGCTGTTGCTTTGTTTAAATAAATTATGATATTTCTTGAATGTACGAATATTTTTTGAGTACATAAACAAAACCAATTTCTTATGTAAACTTTTGGGTCAAATCCTTGAAATTATTCTTATTGACTTTTACATTTAATAATTTATTTGGACACCTAAATAATCTTCAAGGTGAAAACTCGGACAGCAAAATTATTACTTTAGATTTTAAGCACAATGATATAATGTAATTTTTAAATTAAAAATATTTTATATTATTTTATTTTAATTTTCCAATTAAAAATATATTATTTTATGTTAAAATTGCAATAAAAATGACCTAAATTCCCATGCAAATTTGCCAATTCTTAGCTAAAAACACGAAGAAAATTTTTTTTGAAATGTTTGTTTTTCTTTTATACCAAAAATATATGAAGCAAAGCAATGTTTTTATTACACTTGTGTTTATTTTTATTTTTGTTGCTCGTAATTTCATATTCCAAAAATTGTACTTCAACTTAGGTAGTTCAGTCAAATTGTGTTTTTACCAGGAAAGTTGTGGGGTAGTTTTGATTGAATCCGAATCTGAGGTTTGGTAACAAAGTTTCGAGACGCAACTTTGATCAAGTGCAAAACAAGGTAAAAAAAATCTAAATTTTTGGCGGTTTTATGCTTATTCGGAAACTATCAACTTTTCGTAAATAACATTACTATTCAAAATGAAAGTACATAAAATTTCGGATATTTAGGGGCTGTAAGCGTTAGAGGTTTTCTCTTCCATCCGCCCACAAAATTTTAACTCTACCCATAAAAATAAACCACCCATTTCCTTATCGTGTTAGTAGACCGACAAAATACCCCGATTTTCAACTAGCGCTTGAGCCCGAACGGTTCGTCGGAGAAATAAAACATAAATAGTGAAATTTGTGGAAAATTTTATGTACTTTTATTTTAAATATGGTGGTTATTTACGTAAATTTGATAGTTTCCGATTTATAAGCAAAAAAACCCCAAAAATGATTTTTTTTTTAATTTTTTTTTTCATTTTACGTCACGAATTTTTTTAGCAAACCTCAAATTCGAATTCAGCAGCCTAAAAAACATGTGGAATTAATCTAAAGTACCCCCACAACTTCCCATTTTGAGTGAACTATGGTAAGGTCTGTCCGTTGTGAGAACAGGATTTTTCTCTCTCTTGCACTTATGAATGCGTCCTATACCTGCAGTGTGTAAGAGTGAAATAAAATAATCTTGTTTGCAAAATGGACAGATTATATCAGCATGAAATATACATATGAAGCTTAATATAACTAATGAAGTTCTATTTTTAAGATAGTGGGTGGATCGTTATTTCATTAAAGATTCATCAAGCGTCATCTTAAAAATAGATGCCCACCATGGCGTAAATATAAGAAGAAATAATAAAGATTTTATTAAAAACATAAATTATAATTGAATAACAACGCAAGCAATTCTCTAATTAACTAATTATTTTATTAAATTTTTTTTTAAAAACATTCGTGTTTAGTTAAAGGTCTCTGACAATGGCAATGCATATTTTTTAAATCCTATTGTTTTGTAGTGACCTTGTCTAGTTTAATAACACGTAAATAAATTATTAACCAAACAACGTACACGGATAACACATGAAACACGCCGATGAACCTAATCTGAAATTTAAACACTGAACACCTCGAAAAGTGCAGGTATTTAGGTTATTGTTAATAAAGCATGTACGCATATTAATTTTTGAAAAAGTTACTATTTTTTGATTTGATTTGGTGAAAATATGAAAGGAGTATTTTTTCAATTTTATTTTCTTGAATTTACCAAGTTTTAAAATAACGTTTCATGTCATTGTAGACGTCCATCATGTCTACTGTCTACCCACTATCTTTCAACCATTGTAACCGTAAACGTTTATCCTGAAAAATTGCTGTTATCGCTTAGCATGACGTTGTATAGCTTCCTGTTGTAAAATCCCTAATGTTAATTGCTTTTTCAATTACTTTTACCACCACATTCAATTAATTGTGAATTTTTTATAATAAGTAAAAATCTATAATTACTTAATTTTATTTTACCATATAATAGTTAAATGTACTTATAAACGTTTTTATGATTTTATAATTGCAATGGATGCAAATTACCAAGGTCATGAAGTAATCAATTTTAAAAATTACATTGTATAATATTATCTACTTTTTCTTAGATATATGAAATTAAAATAATCAAAAATGAAAAAAAAAGTACAAGAAAATTTTTATTGATCCGATACTACCGTTTTAAAAGAGTTATTTATGTCTTAAGGATCATAAAGTCCATCATTATAGTACTGAACAGTCGTGAACACGTTCCGAATTACATAGAAAACATTTTCTGCTTGCATAAATCATGAAGAAATTGAAATAATAATTGGCATTCTTACTGACATTAATTTGAGTACTATAAAGAAATCGTTGTGGTCTATGGAGAGTGGATTTGAGTACCATAATGAACTCATTATGGACCTAGTACTATAGAACTTATTATGGTCCTAGGACCATAATGAATTCTTTACGGTACTCAATCCGATAAAGAACGTTATTATGTCCCCGAAGTTGATATTATAGTATACTAGCCCATAAAAATATGTAGAAATATTAATTTTTATGGCAAATCAAAAAATGTAGTAAATACTCGCATATAAAAATGTATTTTTAATTACTTCCAAAGTCGTAGGTGCATACTATAAACATAATTTATCACATGAGTAATTTTACATTAAACGTCTTTGTTATTTTGGTTATTTTATACTACGTTTATTTATTTTACAGGAAATTTATTATAAACCAAAATAAATTTTCCAAGCATCTTTGTTTTATTTTTTAATACTTTAAAGTGAATATTTTCGTCTCTCTTTGTTAACTACTCACATCCCCTTCACAGAAAATGCTAAGTATGCCCGGTAATAAATTGTTGATTTTAAAATTAGAATTTTGGAGAACAAGGGACTTTAAGGAAACTAATTTGAAGAAAGGCACGTTCCAGTTTATGACTAAATTTGGCATCAGTACAAGTAAAATACTACATGAAAGTAAAAATACAATTAATTAACTGCTTTAGAGGTTCATTAAAGTTTATAAATACTCTCCCCTTAAAGTAAGAAACATGTGCGTAAATCCTGCAAAGCTTTGCCTACTAAAAGCTGTCTAAAAGCACTAAGTAGAAGAGGCGCCGCGTTTCCATTACTTTATCCTCCCCACTGTAGGTATATCCAATAGTCAACAAGTAAACTATTACTATACCCAACACCCAAGTCAGATATACGCCAGACTTTGCTGTGGTTGTTGTGGGTCAATCCCAACAGGTGTATCGACTTAGTGCGGCTTTTGACCACTTCCGTGCTTATTAAATGAAAGTGCACGTGAATTTAAATTTGATTGCCTCCAGGTGTTACAATTTTTGAAAGTTTAAGGTGAATGTGACAAATTCGATGAGCAAAAGAGGTTTGTTTAGCTCCATGATCATTAGATCATAAATAAAGCAATGTAATACCACAATTTATTAATTTAAACAGAGACTTTGTATTATCAAAAGGGTAGAAGATTTTAGACTTCTAGAAATGTAACACAAAACAATAAAAAAAATTATTTTTCATTATGAAGAAATAACATTAAATTTGGTTATAAGTACAAAATATATCAATACATTAATTTGAAGTTTATTAGTAATAATGGATATTAGGTCTAATAAAATGCTGATTGAAAAATTAAAGCATGAATTTTGATCGAAAATTGTACTCATTGTTCGATAGTTGACTTTAACAACTTTGTTACAAAAAATAAAAACAATAACAAATAAATCCTTGATTGTGCATGGTTGAATTATATGACACTGATGAGTTCAATAATAGACCGAAACAATGGCTTGCATTTCGTTACCAGATGCGTCAATCAGGGATTATTATTGAAATTTTTTTCATGACTATAAGCTTTTATTTATAATTTTTAAATTGTGGTATTTTACTGTTTATTTAGTTAAAAAAAGCTGTGTGTAACTCGTTGATACCAGACAATAGTTGATTTTCCACATGTTGATATTTAACGATTATATCATAAATCATTTAACTAGAATAAAAAGCTGCGATAAAATTGCAAACGCAATAAAAAAATAATTATTGGGAAACAATGTACATACTTTATGCCTATTTAGTAATTAATGTGACATAATTGTTTTTGAGAATTGAATAAATAAATTCAACTTTCAAGCTCATTTATTTCATGTTTTGCTCACTTACTTTCACCCTATTATGAACTTTATTGCCTATTTTCTGTAATACAGTCAATTAAGATTTAACTTGTGAAATACAACTTCTATTATTGCCCATTAATAAGGATGGAAGAAAAGGAGTTATTGTTCAACAATTTCGAAAAGTCTATAAAAATTGTCGTAAAATAAATGTACCCACTCAATACTTTCATAAGGTTTTAGATTAAAACTTTAAAACCCATTTCATTGAATTCATTTCTTGACTAGAGAGTACAATAAAAATTCCTGGATAAGAATGTGGGATAAGCTTATTCAGCTACGACGTATATGGAATCCTAAAGATTAATTTAAATACAACGACATGCATGATTGCATAAAACATTAAGTCTGATTTGAATGTTAATTTCTGGTGTGCTTTATTTTTCAGTTGGCGGGTTATTACAATCGAATGTAATCTTTTTATTAGTATAATTTTTTGTAAATTAATTACTTTCACTTACAACTTTTCTGTTTCTTTATAAACAATATTGCCTACAGTTTTTTTTGTCCTTATTTAAATAGTAGTCTTCTCTCGAAATTATTTCATGTGATAATTGGATTTAAATTGCTTCAAATTTGGTGTCATCGTCCTACCAAGTAGTTTAAAAATCACAGTTTTTTTGTAAAGTACGTAGTATTTAAACAATTAACAATTTATCTTATACTACTGTTTAAAATTACTACGTACTTTTATGTATGTACGCCTTATTTCGACCCAAGAAGGCGTAAAGCGTGAAATCCACACACAACGGTGAACTCGTTAGTGTCGATACTCACTTATTAAAGTTCATGATATAAAATTTCAAAAATGACTTCTTTATTAAGTCACAGAACAATAGATTTTAAAAAAATAATAAGAATTGGTCTACCTAATCGTATCTTTAAAGCTTCTAATGACGTGATTCTGTGTGAATTGTAAGTCCTTAAGGCCAATTTATAACCTACGTAGGGATAATGGTGCAATTCTGTGCAAATCTCCAAGTCCTTCCAATGATAAATCTATAGGATTTGTTATATGGGTTGTAATGGACGGTTTCCCTGGTTACCTTACAGAGATTTCCTGCAAGGACTTACAGTTGTGCACAGAATTGCATCATAAGGTAGTAGTCCTTACAGGCAATATCTGTTAGGTAACCATGAAAACCGTCCATTACAATCCATATTACAGATATTTCCTGTAAGGACTTACAGATTTGTACAGAATTGTACCATAAGTGGAAACCTGTAATCCCTTACAGGAAATATCTGTAAAATAACTACGGATACCGTCCATTATTATGGCCCATAAAACAAACCTTACAGATATTGAAATATTTCGTGTAAAACTGATTTATAACCTGGCTAATGGTGCAAATCTGTAGGTCCTTACAGGAAAAATTTGTAAGGTTTGTTATATGGGTCGTAATGGGCGGTTTCATGGTGCATTAATTGTCTATCACGATTTTTTTTTATAAAACTATAAACTAGTATGCCCAGATTTCACCCTTAATAGATGTTTTCAGTGTCACATTTTTCCTAAAAATAACAATGCTCTCAATTCGTTACATTATCAATTGCTAACAAAGGTGTGATTTTTTAAAATGGATCCTTTATTGGCCATTAATTTTGTACAAAATATTAATGAAGGAAAAACCCATTCTTAAAAAACAATAAAAATGTTCTTAAATCATAATTGCTACTGATAACTAAAACAGGTTAAAAAGGAAAGCAAATCTCAAGTAAATAATGTTGCAAGTTACAATGCCCATTGAGAAGTGAAACTTGGAAAAATCAATAATAAGGTTTTTCCAAGTTTTTGCTCCAATTATTATTTTTTTGAGAATATCAGGTAATTTCAGGTTGTAAACAAAAGTAAATTATTTATCCAAGAATTAACTGTCGGCAAAAATATTTATTAAACCATTAAAACATCGGCATAACAACTTTAAAAATGTTATCTGTACTTTATCTTCAATATTAAATACCAACGTTAAGATAGACTTGTGTATCACATACAATGGTTTAATTTAATTCGATTAATTTCGATGAATCATGCACCAATTAACACTCAATAAAAACATCTCAATTTCTTGGTACATGCACATAAACTTGATAATTGAAGATTAAATATCTGATACACTTATGAGATTTATAGCAAGGTTGATTATTTCGCCAGTTTGTTTAATTTAAAAATATAAAGCGTGTGTTTATCGTCTCAAGGAAAAACAAATTTCTCTTCTAAAATCTGGAATATTTCAAATATACCCAAGAGTTCGTTCGAAAATTTAGAGTAAGGTTACCCTTTTTACAGTGGTGGAAAGGTGACATTATCTTATCCACACTTTGCGAATTGCTATAAACTTGAATTTTCAAAATTTGAAGTCATATTATAAAATATTTTAAATTAAAATGGACACAAAGGCCAGAAAAAAGTGCTTTTTTACTTTAATAACTATTTTTTCCAATTTTTGATCCATTTCATCCATTTTTGGTAGAGGAGAAAATTTATGAAATAATAAAAAGGAAACAATCTGCAAGGATATTAAATTATGGGGAAAGAACCTACTATGCATCAAGTTTATTTTTTTCCCGTCTAGCTAACTCTTACCTATCACTTTGAATTTTCGGACGCACCCCAGATTTCAGATCCTATTTTTAATGTAACATTTAAATACTGGGAAAATCAAAGATTCTTAATTTGATTTGCTGTTAAATCCAACAATTTTAGTAAATTTTTAGTGGCATGTGTTTGTTTATTTTGCAAAATATTTTGTTTGTGATAACAAGGATGATATTCTTAGACCTTTATCTTTATTTTCTAAGAATAGAAGAACATCGAACAACCAACATGCTCATTTAAAAAATATTCATTAAGATTTAGTTTTATAGGAATTTTATCTCCTGAAAATCTGGATAAAGAGTGATGAGCTTTATGACTTTCAGAAGACATACATAAACATTATGAAAATTCAATTAAACCAGCATGATATTTTTAGAATTGAAGTTTTTGAATAGAAGATAATTTTTCAAATATGATGATATGCTCTGTATTACAAAATGCCATTAAAGGTTTAGAAAATAGGATACAAATTAACAAATAGTTTATTTGGTAAGTTCTTAATATTAGTTAATTAAAACTTGTAATGCCATATTCACAAGTATCTTATCTATAGGAAAAGAAACTGGTAATTAATATTTTTGCAACGTATATGTACTGAATAATGCCTTGTTTTTTTGTAATAACTTTCTCTGAGATTATCAGATCGTGCAATTAATTCTTTTGTTATTTTAAATCACTGCCTGTTTTTAATTTCCCACGCAATCAATTTATCTATTGGAACAAGTTAATTTGTACTATTACTTTTAAAATTTGGTATAATTAGGATTATCCCTTCCAAAACGTAAAATTTCTAAAAATCTAAAAACAAAATATAATAAATTTCCTATGAACTAATATTTTTTTCGAGTCCTTAAAAAGTTACACCAATTTTCATGATTTTTGTGGAGCACCCTGTATTATTTTCTTATTGTTAAGTTTTTATTTACATCAATTATGGTTTCGATTTTGTTTTTGTAAACTATTTTGAAAATTATTGTCTGTTTTTAAACTAACAGGACCATTTAAAATTTATTTCGATAAAATTAAATTTATACAGGTTCTCCAAAAAAATCATTAAAATTTTGAAATTTTTAAGGAGCCAAAAAAATTAAATTGTTCAACAATTTTTGTTTGAAAAAAGTGTATAATTTTTGATGTTTGTTTTAAATTTAAAATTGAAACTTAATTTAATTCCATAAATATTATTATTAAGTTCACGTAGTTCATTGTCAGAGTGTTATTTTATATGTAAGGAAGAATTTCTCATTATTTATGAAATGTAAACTTTAAATATAAGTAAACCTACATGCTATAATCTTTTCGTTGAATTTTATATAAAATAAAATAGGGAAAATAAACAGCTGATAAAGCTTTACGTGTCTTTAAAACAATAATCGCAGATTAAAAACAATGGTAAATATATTTAATTCGTAGAAATTCTTAACTCAGATTAAACTAACTAAAAAGCATAACTAGCTTAAATAGTTACAAACAATTTTAATATATAAATAATATAAATCCATTCAAGTTAGATAAATAATTTGTTAAATTGCCTATTTTTTAATAAAATTAAAGTAGTTGTTTATGACATAAGTGTTAAAAATGCATGTTTATGGCACGCGTAAAACGTTACGTTAAAAAAATTAAGTTTTTAACGTTTGATATGAGTGTCAAAAGTGCTATTTCTAACACGTTTGTAGAAAATAGTTACTTATTTGACAAATTCGAAAAATAATGTATTAAGTACGAGCGCGAAATTACTTGAGTGAATGCCTAACACATTTTTCGAACTTGTTGCATACAAAATTTTTTCCTACTTTTTCAAAACTAATAAAATAAATAATAATTATTATAAACTTCAACTAATCACGGAAATATGGATTAAGTAGAACACAAACTGATATTTACTTATCTTAGGTTGGCAGCACTTTGATATATAAAAATGAGATTACTAATAAAGAACCAATACTTAAATCATTTTATTTGTTTAATAATATACACCTGTTATTTACATAAAATTCTCAATTTGCCGGTCATTTGTTTATTATTATTATTTTCTTTATTATTAGATCAATTTTGAGAAAATATTTTTATGGTAACCATGGAAACTGTCCATTGAATTGTCTAAATTTATTTTTTATACAAAATAAAAATGTTCAATATCGCGGCTTCGAATCTAGGAATGCAAAAATAATTTTTTTTTATATCATTTAACTCATTGATGAACAGTAATGTTTTGGAAAATATATTTAAATTACTTTCTAAAATCACATTTTCTATTTTTTGGTCGTAACTTTGCAAATGAGTTTAAATATCTTAAATTTTCTTTCAGATTTTTAATGCCCATAAAATTAAAAACCTAACCTAACGTTAACCCTTCATATCGCGGTCAAGAGGATTTTTTTACTAATTTTCTGAGGATCCCTGAAGGGTCCTTAATGTATTGGAGAGGTTATTCGTCATTTTCCGGACACCCTGTATGATTAATATATTGGGTGATTTTTATGTATGGAACCAAAGCCCCCATGCCCAAATGGCTGGATAAAAAAATTGAAATTTTGTGGGAGTAAATGGGGCCTTGGTACAAATATTTTAAAATGAAAAAAATTTTATCGCTCGGATTTTTGACACGGCAGCCATCTTGTATTTAAATGGCAACATATGTCATATAATACATCATTGGAAGCTAATTTTTAGTACTTTACGACATTTCACAAAATTATTATTTAAATCATAAAAAATAAACATTGATAACATTTTATATCCAACTTTACCTTTTTAGGACTGTCGCAAATTACATTTTCCTCTCAAAACAAAAATATTTTAGCCTTAAAAAAGGGTTGACTGCTAAAACATTTTATTGTTTCATTTAAATAAAATATTATTTTATTAAAAAAAAAGTTTTAGCCCTTTTTTGAAGGCAAAATATTTTTATTTTGAAAGGAAAATAATAAGAAGGTTATTTTTTGTTATTTGCGACAGACCATAAAAGTTAACGTTGCAAAATAAAATTTTATTAATGTTTATTTTTTAAATAATTTTATAAACTGTCGTAAAGTACTAAACATTAGCTTTCCAATTATGTATTGCATTACATATGTTGGCTTCCGTGTCAAAAATCCGAGCAATATTTTTTTTTCATTTTAAAATATTTGTACCAACAAATTTAATTTTTTTTTATTCAGCCATTTGGGCATGTGGGCTTTGGTTCCATATATAAAAATCACCCTGTATAAAAATGTTAAAATAGCAAACGGTTGATATGTTTTCCTCTCTTTTAACAATTCCTGAGTCTTATGGTATAAAGTAGCTACTGGAAAAATGTTTAAAAAATAGATATTTTCTATGAGAAAATAAGATTTACCTACCACTTAAATTTTTATAATTCATTAGAGTCATTAGCAATAGAAACAGTTTATGTAAATTTTTAAATTTTCGAACAACCTTTAGTTCAAGTTTGTTAAAATCTAAAAAAGTTCGTTATTTATTTGTCTTGTTGATTAATTTTTTTTAATTTATTTTTTTAATCAAACACCAGGCACAGATTATTTCAACTACAAAAATTCAACGGATAAATTAAATTAATTATAAAGCAAGTATTTTAAGTTTCAATAAAAAAACTGATCTCTCTAATCGAAAATTGCGATCATTTACTTTCTTCATCCACGAATGTTGTAGAAATCGAAGGTAAAATGCTGAAAAGTAATAAAAAATACGATTTACATTTTCTGGTTTAAAACCGCATTTTATTATTAACCGAATAAGTTATTACATTACTAACTATTTTTTTGAAAATCATGTACATATATCAGTTCAATCAACATTAGTTCCAGTGAATTTTAAAATGTAATTGAAATAAAAAAAAAACTGAAAAAAGTCTTGAGAGTTTCAGTATCAATCCTACTTCCTAGATATTTATAGGTTGGATAAATTAAGGTACAAAATATTAGCAAAAAATTAATTTTTTATGTGTACGTTATGGATAATAATTATTGGAATTAATAAAACTTAAGAAATATAAAAATAGAAAACATAGCCTGAGGGAGGAGAAAACGTCGAGCCGAGCCTTCGCGGACATAAAATTTATCCTAACCAGTACGTGCACCTTGTTGTTCACACGCCGACCAGTTCAAAACCACTGAATAAGTTAATGCAAATTTTAATGAAACACCCATTGTGACTAATCTATTGTTTCTAATAGCTTTTAGATGTTCTATAGAGTCGGCACCACATATACTTATCACAAAAGTGACTTAATTCACTTGCAAACAAAATTTGCGATTACAATGAATTTTTTGTTGTTTACCCAAGTTTTGTAATCATTGGGCTAATTCTAATTACTAAAAACAAGGAAAGCTCTTTCAAGTGTTTCCCCAGAATTATGCAAGATTTTTCTGGGCGCAGCACCTCGGTACTTGAGAAATTTTATCTATGCTTTGTATGTACCTCGTGAATTACTAAGCGTATCTAAACATATTTTTATTATTCATAAGTATGTGAAGTATTATTTATCGGCTCTTATGGTTCAGTTAATTACATTTTAGTTTTAAGGTCAGAAATACGAGAAAGTCAATATCGTGTGCTTTACTTTTATTATTTTTGTACATGCCAACTCAAAGAAAACTCGTCAATAAGGTATTTAAAATGTTTATTTTTAAATAATTTAGAAAATATGATAATTCGGTCAATAGACGTATCAATAAATAAGTTGGAATATACTCGTAGTAGATTTTTTTAATAATTCAATAAAATATTTTTTTTTCAGAATTATTAAAAACGTTGCCATTTTTTTGTTTCTTAAGCTAACATTACCTACCCATTTAAATATTAAATGAATTATAAATTTAATAAACAATTCACTTCAAGCATATTTTAAATGATTACGAAATTCAAATAGATTCTTGAAATGGAAAAACTTAAAAAAGTAAAAATATAAGCAAGGAGAAGCTTGTCTAATTATAAAACAGTGAAAATACTCATTATTAAAGCAATAACATCGTAATGATATTTGAAAGTGTGGTTATTCATAATTTATTAAAGTTTAACTTAAAGGCTAATTGCTAAATTTATTTTACCTGGCTTTCCTAAATTAATAATTAGTTATACTGAAAGTATTTCATTATTAATAAAAAAGAGCATCTACAAGACAACTTTCTACGATATAAATTTCATATAAAAATAAATACTGTACAGTAAATCTAGGTAGTAAATGTGTAATTTCGAACAAATTTGCTGTGAACTTTTTTTTCGACCCCCTTTATTTAAATCAAGTAGATGTTCGATTTTGTATTTAATTTTAAGCCAATCAGCTGGGTTAATTTTAGTGGAAAAAATTAAAATTGCTCCTCTTAGTTAAAAAACAGGCCATAGTGTTTAAAAAACCAACTGGGAAAAAGTCCAAAAATGCACGATAAAATTTCCGGTACGTTGTTGGGGACCCTTCTGGGTACCTCAGAAAAATAGTTAAAAAGATCCTCTTGACCGAAATTTGAAGGATCAAAGTTTGGAATTCATTTTTTTTATTTTTATGAATTTTGAAAATTCACCAATTGTACGATTTATGTAAATTTAATTTGTTACTTAACAACAAAAACCAACTTTAGATGATAATTAGTAGTTTTTCAAATTTTTTAAAATTCATATAAATAAGGAAGTTCTAAATTTTGACTTTTCATATCCTGGTCAATTGGTCAAGAGGATTTTTTAGGGTCCTCATCAACGTGCTGGAGATATTATCCGGCATTTTTTCGACACCCTGTATAATAAGAAAGAAAATTATACAGTGTGTCCCAAAAAATCATTAAAATTTTTCAATTTTAAAAATGCTATTTTTAAGGAGTCGAAAAAAATATTAGTTCACATATATTTTTTTGTTCAGAATGACATTTCCTGTCAAAAAATTATTTTGGCTGAAAAAAAGTTGGACGCTCTGTATAAAGTAGAAAAATGTTGGTTCTTTTACCTATCAGAAGGTAAATAAGTATTTTAAGAAACAGGACAAAATAAAGTTTTTATAACTGATTTTTCAGTTGTAAATGTAAACTATTTTAATGGTCTACATGTTCATAAAACTATTTTAATTACAAGCATAAACTAGAACGTGCAAAATAAAAAGGTGCATGTAATAGACATTTAAATTTACTCCAAGTTATGGTCTGTAAATACGTATTTAATATAATTACAAGGTAGGAATTTATGCAGCTTTATATTATGATGCAAACGCGAACTAAACTACAGTTAAACAATTTAGTTTAAAAAGACATTTGCATTTGAATGCTAATTCTGGGTTTACCTTTTTACGTTTGCTAAGTTATAATTAAAGTCTTAATCGTTGCAAAAAATCTTGTTGATGAATTTGTAGAGCTGGATAAGTACTTTTCAGCAATGGGGGATTTGTAATGATTTTTCCAAGGATGTCAACTAGGTTTCCAAAAGTAGGCAAGCAACAATCTTTAAACGATTATATTTTATAAACTTCCTTTAGTATTTGTTTGTTAGAAGTGGGTCAGTGACGTTAGCGACGAAATCGATAGGCTCAGGCTGGTAGATTGCCTCACATCTATTAGTATATTCCCCACGGCCCAAGACACGAGTTCTTTTATTTTCTTACCAATGAAAGGGAAAATTCTTACTATTGTCTGGTATGCGTTTAAAAACGTGCTTTACGAAACATGTAGTCTGGTTGTTTTATTTTAAACATTTGTGTTTTACACTTGTATGTTTATATCTTTCAGCATTTTGTTCGCACTCAAATGACATTAAAGGAATGTAGAAACCACAAAGTAACCAATTGCGAGAACATTAATAGACAAGAAGATAAATAAACACATGATATATTGGATACGATGTATTTAATACAGGTAAAGGACCTCACTGAAGAATTTTATTTTAGATTAGTCTATTCAAATTTTTGGTGATGGTTAATGTACAAATATTGGATGAAAATAAGAATTCCATCTATCCAACTTGGTATACCAAGTTGGATAGATGGGCAACGTTTTAATGTGAGGATGAAAATAAGAATTCCACCTATCCAACTTGGTATATCAGCCTAACCAATCAAAATATTTTGATGTAATGCTATTAGATCCAGGAACACGAGTTTTGAAGCAATATTTGTAACGATGTAAAGACTTGCGATGATTTGGATAACGTTTTAATGTGAGGATGAAAATAAGAATCCAACTTGGTACACCAACTTGTTCTCACATTAAAAAATTATCCAAATCATCGCTGGTCTTTACATCGTTACAAATATTGGACCAAAACTCGTGTTCCTGGATCTAATAGTATTACATCAAAATATTTTGATCGGTTGGGCTGATATCAGGAATTTTTACAAGATTTAGGAAAAACCTACCAACGCATTTAGTTGTTTAAATAAAAGGATATTTTTTTCTAAAAAATTTCTAAAAGGTGATCTTAATTTTTGATCATAATGTCTTGATTATTTTAAATTCATGTCAATCACTATTTTGGGAGTTTACTAAAAGGTCAAGTTTTTTAGATAATAATATTTTTGTAAAATATACATTTGTCACGGTAATGATTTTCAAACCAAGGTTTTTATTCCTTGATTTAGAATTTTATTACCAAATGTACATATGTAATAAAAATTCTATTATTATACTAAAATTAATCGAAAATGCTTTTTTGTTAAAGTTCAGTAAAAATCTTGATTGCGTGTGGATGTTTATGATCATAAATTGCAAAATGTTTAGAGATTACATATTATATCGACCCTATAAACTGCAAACTGCCAACAACTTCCACTACAAGTTTAATTACCTACCGTGTATGAACTTTCAACTTCGTTCAAAACGATTCTTCACATCAAGTAATTTGAATGTGAGAATGTTCCTTCTATTGTTATAAATTTTCTTGTAAAGAAAATTAACATTTAAGTCAGGATTTTAAGGTCCCACCGAGAGTGTATGTAATTATTAATAATTAGTACATTATTAAAGTTCTAATTTTTAATCAATAAAACATAAACAATTAGTCTAAATTAAAAAAAATATACCTAGAGCAAGTAAATTCATAAAAAGCTTTGAGTTGTTTTCAAAACGTGATCCACGTGACAATGAAATTAATTTACTTGTTTATGTTTGATATCTGTTTTATAATCAGTACGTTCCACATGTTTATAAATTAAGAATTATAATTATTTCAACCTTGACTTTATAATCAAGCTGTAGACGGGAGTAGCAATAATTCCCATAAATTTATAACATTAAATTTCAAAACCATACTCGGCATTGAAATAAAATTCAGCACTTAACCAAGCAATTAAGCCAATTAACCCTAACCAAACAACCTGTATCCTTTCTGATGAAATATTTTTGTTTTAGACGGTTAGTAGCAGCCCAAGAGTTTGGTCTTCCTGGAGTAATATTAATAGAGAAAAAGATGAATCCGCTATTAAAAGCATGAATAGCGTGGAGGAAATATCCACGTATAAATCACATTTCATTGAGCCATACTTTTCCGAATTTTCCAAAACGTCAGCCACTACATATGATTTCCCGGAAAGACCACCAAAAAAAGAAAAAAAATGGTCCTTTGGAAGCTTTTTCAGAAGAAAGAAAAAAGAAGAAAGCGACAGTAGTGATGAAGAAGTGCAAAAGAAAAACAGCAAAAAGAACAAGAACCTCGAAAAACGAAAGCGCATTTCAAAACCTCTCACGTTTGATCATATCGTAGTACCTCCTCAAAATAAAAACTCATCATACAATAGTCATCCAAAGGATGATATTGGAGTTTTATCTGATCCTTTTCCTGAATCTAGAATACGTAACGAGCGACCACTGCCGCGAGTCCCTGTAGCATTTAACGATCAATCACAGAGAAGGGAAACCGTAGCTCGGAACGATAGTATTCGATCACAAAATAGCCACGACTCGGCAGATAGTTCAACTAAACGAGGAAGAAGGGGTCGTTCAAAAGCTAGAGCTGCCGCTAGAAGAGATAACAAAGTTAAAAATGAGAGTAGTTCAGATGATGATTCTCAACAGTCATACTCATCAATACGATTTAGAAGTGATGAAAACATACAAAGGCACAGAGATAACTCGGCTAGCAGACGATCAAGAACAGCTAGAACAGAACGTTATAACCGCCGTTTATCAAAAGATGACGAATCTATTTTAAATAGAGAAGCAATGTTAAGACAAGCTAAAGAAAATTGGCATTTAAAAGTTTCTTGTGACTCAACCGCATATGGAATTCCTCCAAACGGAAGTCCTACTACAAGAAGATCACAAAAAAATATTCAACCATTTATAGGCAACGAGCAAAACTTCTCAGGGTTATTTACCATACCACCTAGTCATAATTCTAATTCGTACAGATATTCAAACTCTAATTTAACACTTAACTATAATAACACCCAACCACCTAAAGCAATCCAACAAGAAACCCAAACCAGACGCCCATGTTTTAACATTAGAAGCTTATCCTGTGAAGGAAACATTCACAACAGTCCTTCACCAGAACCAGCGTGTGATATTATTCGTGCTAATTTACCTATAGGAGTTCACAATAGGCATCGAAATATGAGTTTAATTGCTCAACCTAATTTTAATCAATCACCACCACCAGTGCCTCCACCTCGAGATCCTCGGCGACTTCAATACGGTCAACCCGATTCCTATAAACCAACAAGACCTGTTGATAAAATACCTATCCACAATGACCAGAGAACATTTTTAACACAAACAAGCCAATGGCACCGAGGGTTCAGAACCGCTTCTGAAGACAACATCCAAACCGAACCTAAAATGATTCTTACACCAAGACCTTCAAGTGTCACTCATGAAACGAGAGAACGATACTACCGCAACCACTGCATAAAAGAATCGCCAGAACAATTTCATTATCTCACCGAAAAGAAACCAAGAAGTCGAAGACCAATCTTCATTCAATCAACAGATAAAATTAATACAACCAATCATATTAACAGAAAACAGCTACAAAACACCCCAGACAATCCCCCGATTTTCAATTACGATGATTTATGCAATAAACACAAACGTAAACCCACTAGTACCCCACCACAAATTTTCACATCTCAAACACATGTTCAAACAAAAATATTCCTACCAAGCGTCGTTGAAAGCGAAAACAAAAATATTAAAGAAAAATCACCAGTTACTGTTACTAGGGGTACCAGCCCTTTTAGACCAATATCTTCCCCAAATATTAAAAAGGAAATCGAATCACCTTCTACAACCCAAAATACTAACTTATCTAGAATTCAAAGCAATTCGAAAAATTTAGAGGAAGCGTTAGATGAGCTTGAAGAAATTTATAAAAGTTTACATTTGGGGGATGAGGATTTATTAGAACGAGCAGAGCAAAGAGAAATGTCCATAGCTGCCAAAAAACTTATCGAATCAACATCAGAACATTACCCAAATACAACGTACATACCAAGAGGTGCTTTGAGTGATTCGGGCTTTAGTTATGAATCCATAAAGGATCCTTCGCAGATAAAACACGGTGTAAATAAATCGCATACTTTAGAAAGAAGAAGTGATGATATGGCGTATAGAAAACTCAATAAGGATTTACCAAATTCAAAACCACAACAACAAAATGTTCTAGCTAATGTTAGTTATCTCCTTGCCTCACCTGTACATGCCCCAACTGATGAAGTTGATAACTCATCAGAAGTTGTTCACAGTAATGAACCTGATATTACTTTAGATGATGTTGTTTATCGAACTATAAAGCATGCTAAAAATTCCTTAAAAGTTATGGAACCACAACTGCCATTCGGAATACCAGTTGGACCTGTAACTCCTGCTCCCAATAGCGATTATTTACATGCAATTCCTGAAAAATCAATAACCTTCACTTACAGTAAGAAAAAAGAACCCGATGTTGTCAAAGATGATTTGGCTTTCCGAAATTTACGTAAAGATAATAAAGACCCTACTCTAAAACCTCTTCTGCCAAATGACATCGATAATAATATCAACGTAAATCGAAAGAGAAGAGCCGTTCGATCACTATCAGCGAATATTTCAAATATAATGCACAAAGATAATACGTACTATAAAAAACCTTACGATTATGGATGTGATAATGAGTTTAAACAAACAAGTCTAACGGATATTGCGGATGCAATGGAAATTGCTCGCCAAATTTTAAAAGATAAAGAAAATAAGATATTCAAGACCACAAAAAAAGGATTTTTAAGCGACGATGAGGCAAGAAGTGAAAAACCCAAGTTGATTAATTCAGATTTCATAAATGAAAATCGGCTTAATTTTTTGAACGAAATGAGATCAAAATCATTCGAAAAAAAATCGCTGGAGTGTAGAAAAAAATCACCCACTCGTGAATCTTTACAAGAGCCAAAGAATGGAAATAATAATGAGTTGGAATTGAAAGTGCCGAAAAAAGAATGTAATGATTTTGACGATTTACTAACTGCGTTGGCTGTCGAGGCAAGAGAAACAAGCGAGAGAATTACAAATGATTTGAAAAACTTGGATGTTGATTTTGATAAACGTTATAGTAAGTTAAATAAAGATGAAAAATTAATAGATTCGGTAATAAGCGACACCAAGGATTCTAATGGGAATGAACATACAAGTTTGTGTAAAAAGCTTTTAGAATGCGTGGTGGAAAGTACGGAATTAATAGCTACTCCCAGAACAGAATCCACTCCTGTTGAGGAAGTTGAATGTATAGAAATATCTATACCTCAAACCATGGCAAATATTGTTACAACTCGAATACTAGAAAATGAGATTGATGAAAAGATTGAACCTGCGGTGTCTGAAATTTATAGTATATCCGAACCGGATTATGATAATATGGGGTCTGATTTGGATATAGAAACTTCAAGCAAATCTCCGTTTGAAGAACAACGAGAATCAATAATTGCAAGTTTTGCGGATCTCAATAAATTAGAGGATAAAAATGAGGAAACAGGTTGCAGGGAGAAAACTACGGATGATGAAAATGTACCTGTTGAAAGATGTGGAGGTGAGGAGTGTGCTTTTGACGTTAATGCTTTATTTGATAATCCAGAGTGTGCATTAGTAACTGAATATGAGTTTAATAAAGATGAATGTGGTGTTCTAACACATATGACTAATTGCAATTTATTCGTTTCTGATGCTATTGAAAGGTGTAAGCTTGACGAATATGAACCCAGTTCTGGTTTTCATAGTAATTCATCTTGCACGGATTCTTTTGTAGAAGAACACTTGGCTGTAGATAGTAATTTTGATTTAGATGATAATATAGATAAAATTCCTTCCTTGTTAGTAGAAACTCTTAAATCTCCTAAGCTAGTAAATAGTGCTATGAAAAACAGTGCTGCTGAAATTGCAAAAGAATCGAATTCGTTAAAAACTGAAGAAAAATCTGTTGCGTTGCACAAAAATTATTCTCAGGAAAATCGCGCATCGTCTTCTCGTGATAATCAAGGTAATGTGCGAGATTCAGAGCACAAATTAACTAAGACAAAATCTTGGTACGGCGATCCTTTACTTATAGCCTTTGCATGTTCTTATGGAGTTGCATGCTCTTACCAGATAGCCTCATTGGATATTGTAGCCATTTTGGCAATTATGTTTGTGATTATATCTATTGCCGTGGCTATTCTGTACGAATAAGCTTGCGTGGTAATTAAAGTGGATACATTTTGTATTTACTAGCATATTTCGCGGAAATATTTGCATAGTGTTCCTTGAATTTAAGAAATTTTGAAAGTTGAAAGAATTTAGTTATTTATTTTAATATAAATATTACTTAAATGTAAATATAAATGTAGGTGTACAAGAAATAATTATGTTTTCAAAATGTTTATATAATTTTGTACTATAATAATATAATATATTTACAATACCAAAAATAAATATTTATAATGTTATGTTGTGTGATTTATTTTCTTCTAATTGTGTGTACTTGTTATTTTCGTACTAAAAAATGTACTTAATTTTATAACCAATACTTTATTTTACACAACTCTTATTTCACACAAAATTCGTAAATTTATTTAGCTTGTCAGCACCTGTAAACTTAATGCTTATTTGTTTCATTTAACAAAAATGCTAGTTGTTTGTCATTCTTCCCCCCAAAAAAAAATTATCCAAAAAATTTATCTTATTGGTTATAGGTGTTTAACAGTCGCCACCCTCTTCTGTCATGGTCTTCATCTACTTTCTGTGAGCTAATATCTTCACCAATACTAAATAGTTTTTTTGTAATTTAATTAAATGTAGCTTATACTTGTATTGTTGGTTGTCAAAAAACTGACAACATTTTTGTGTAAACCGTATTTAAATACCAAAGATTTATTTGTGTAAAATTAAGTAGGTTAATAAAGTATATTTATTTATCCTAATTTTTTGTTTTTGTTTTATTTTAACCAGAACTAACTAGTGTTTTATTTTATTTAATATGTACCATTTTAACAGCATATAAATATTTGCTGCGCTAGTATTCTTATCTGGAGGTTTTTTTTTGATAATTCCAACGGAAATGTTCTATTTCTATTAAAAACCACATTTTTTACGCTCTTAACAAGTTTAAGTATATTTTTTAGCAAGAGTGAGATGAAAGGCTTGGCTTCTGAAAGAAATTGGCATTAGTTTGGTGATGTTTGTACGCTTGTATATTGGGTTATCTATAATGCAGATGAAAAATTAACAAGGTTTTCTTATTTTAAGCCAGTTATCATTGGAGCATGATAAATCATATCATTTTGTTATAAAATTTTTAGTGAGCCTTTTTATTTTCATTTATACAGTTTGAGAGTGGCCCAGAGATGCCCAATTTTATTTACTTAAGATACAGTTTAAAAACTTGGTAGAATAGAACTTGATAAAACCATATGTTATAGAATTTATTACATTTCAAAACGTTTGATTATTGGCAATTCAAATTAATTTAAAAATAGGCAACCACTTTCTGAATGACGTCAGTTGTAGGTCAACGCCAAGCGGCATAACGTTAAGAGGATATCCGGTGTATTCGGTAGTGATGTGTTTGCCATTTTTGTGTTTGTGAAGTAAAAATTTATTTTACTATATTTTATACTACAAATTATTTTCGATTTTTTCAAAGTTTATTTACATACTCCAAGGCATGTCTTGTATTAAGAGGATAGCCTGTGAAATTTGGGTATACCCAAATTTCACAGGCTATAGGCGATTTCAATGTAAATTTTTGTATATTTCAAAGATAAAGTACGGCCATACCAATCCAAAAAATCTAAATCGGTTTTCACATATCTTTTCCAGGCATTTAAGAGAATGTTGAGATTCTCTTTTTTTCGTTTTGTTTTATATTTATTTAGGGTGATTTTTAAAAGTGCAGAAAAAATTCTAAATTTCAAAAGCCTATAACGATGTTATAATGTAATATTTATGTTTTAAATTTAATACAAAACATGCCTTGGGGTATCCTTTTCCAAATTAACTTCGAAAAAATTGAAAATAAGTTGTAGTTTTTTTAAAGAAAAATGCAAAATATGCGCAATTTTTACTTCATAAAGACAAAAATTGCAAAAAATTATAGCCTGAAGATTCTACATTCCACCGCAAAAAGAAAAATTAAAAAATATTTCAAAGAAAAGTTTTTTATGATCAAAAACACAAGACCCCACCGAATACACCGGCTATCCTCTTAAATTTAAAACATAAATAATGCTTTAGGTTATAGGTGTTGGAAATTTTGAAATTTTATTGCATTCTCTTAAATGTCTAGAAGATATATGTTGAAACCGATTTTGCTTTTTTTATTGGTGCCAAGGGCGTATTTAGGGGATGGCTGAAGGGGCACCCCCCCCCCCAAGATAATATGAGCGAAAGTAATAAAAAAATTATTAAAAATTTCATTTTTATAAGTAAACTAATTAACCCGTTGTTTTCTTATCAATTATTTTTGGGGACGTTACTTTATAAAAATAAATTCAATTTTTGCTTATTTTCGTTCAATCTTTGAAATAAACCGTATAAAACCGTGTTTTATAACGTTAAGCCAAGGTGGCATTAATTAGCTTTGGTCTCCATTTTTTTTCATTTAAATTGACCTAATAGTTTATGTACTATGGTATAATTTTGAATTAACGACATTCTTCTCATCACTTCTTTTTGGGATACAGTGTAATTATTTTCAACTAACATTTTCTTAAATACATGTCCCAAGAATGGCGCAAGAGGTCTCTACGGACCTTTCAGGAATCCTCAGAAAAATAGTTCAAAAAAGTCCTATTGAACAATTGACCGAGATATGAATAGACAACGTTGAAAATTCAATTAAAGTTTTTAAAATTATAATTTTCAAAATGCATGCTAAAGAAAGTGGAATTACCAAATTTGTCTCTTCATATCTAGGTTAATTGGTCAAGAGGATTTTTTTAACTATTTTTCTGAAGAGTCTCCAGTCTCCAACAACGTACTGGTGAGCTCTTGCGCCATTTTCGAGACACCCTGTATATGTTTGCAAAATTAGATAAATTTAAGGTTAGCTTAGATTAACCTGGATTTTTTTGTCAAAAATTTTCGGAATCTCGAAAAAATCGTGCAATTTCTAGTTTTCATCAATAATTTAGCCCTCCCCAAGATGATTGGTGTTGCTGTACTTTGTGTTTGAAATCGCCTATACCCAAATTACACCGGCTATCCTTTTAACAACTGACTGTCATAGCAAATTACCCTCTTATGAGGTCATTTTATTAGTTTTGCGCCTGGCCACAAGAGGGAGATCGCTTAACTTGAATCGCCAATTATCAAAGAATACTCATTTGTATTACCTACTACATTATATGATTTATTTACTTGCATTGCACATTTAGGTGTTACATTTTTGTCAATTTTTAAAGTACCTAATTGTGAGTATCTTTTAAAAAACAAGAAATATACGATTTACAATTATAAATGATCAAGATAAAAATTGTTGTAAATTTATGAAATCTTTATACATCCACATTTAAAGAAAAACATTTCATGGAAAATTTAAAAATCTTAAGCTTACGTCAACATATTACTATTTTAATTATTTCCTTTCACATTTATGTTGATATTTTCTCAGGAAAAGTTTTAGAATTTAAATTCAAAAAATTGGAATGGAATACTGATTAAAACTAATTAATAAATAGGTGTCTTACCCAAATGCTAAAACCTATCAACATATGTTTGTGTAATAAGCAGTTTTTTCATGGTAAGAAATCCCCGTTTAAATAACTGAGGTTTGAGTCATGGGTTCATGGTTCGTGCCTGAAAGTTATTCACAACTTTACTAACCCAATCATATTACGAATGCATTTTAAAGGCGAACTTAATGTAACGTGCTTGTTATTCGGAACGGAAGAAAGCTTCGACAGTTTTATTTTACAATATTATCATGTAATTATCAAACATTTCCAACAAACTTAGTTATCATAAAGTGATTTCATTGTGAATGTTTGTATAAACTAAATATGTATCCTTTCGCCTTTCATACATTAGTATGTTTGTTTTAAGTGTCAACAAAATTGAAATAGTTTATAAATACAGGATTAATAAAAGGTAATTATTATATTAAAATTAATTCAAATTTAATTTGTAAAGGATAGTTTACATACTGTATTAAAATACAATATTAAAAATCTGCTTAATTTTTAAATTAAACTGCAATGAAATTTAATTTCTCACATACTTATTGCAAATATAATTTTAATAAAGACGTAGACTTTATTTGCGGAAGATTATTTTCGTTTCGCAAAATAAATATTGGATTTGTTCCAACGCATGTAGATACAAAATGTTTGGGTTGTCATTAATTAATGCTATAAAATGAGTGGAAGTTGGTAGGTACCCTTTTTTTTAATTGAGACCAGTTTTTATGATAAGCATTTGTTTTTAAACAAATTGTAATTACTCTAATAATAATTAATCTTATCTAAGTTTTTTTATGCTAACCTACATATATAACCAACATACTAAAATATTTATTAATTATAAAAATAATATAATACCTTGGTATTGTTATTATAGTGAAATATATAATTGTTTTGTGATTGAGATGGTTCATTTACAAAAATGGGATATGGTCCATAATTGCTGTTAATTTTGTGATTTTTTTTAACGAATTAAGTGGCAGTTTTTTTCCTCCTTGGAAACAACACAAGTAAAGGTGATTTTTTTATATCATTCGGGAGTTTACCAAGGTATAGGTGTTTTTGTGAACTAGGATACAATTTTATATTTATTCTACATTCCTACCTCTAAAAAATGTACCAAATTTTTGTCAAGCTTCAAAAAAGATTTTGTTCAAGTGATGTATAATCAGTTAACAATAAAAACTAATATTTTGTAAGTAATTTTTGTTATTGTTTGCAATGAAATTGTATGGAATTTTTGTTATAGAAAATTACCCCATTCGTCGAACAAAACGCCGGATAAAAAAGAAAAACAAGTCATGTGGCCAAATTAACACTATGTCTGAACCACAAGATTCACGCGAAGCAAGAATTGCGCGATATAAAGAAGAACGAAAAAAACAATTAAAAGCTCAATTCGATTCTACTAGCAAAAAAATTAATTTAGATGGTTCTAGCAGTAGTTCAGATGGACCAAGAACCACAAAAGCTTCAAGACTTCGAGCTGCTGCAGCTGCAGTCCAAGCAGCAGCAAGTTCAACGCACAGTAAAGTTGAAAACTCAGTAAGTTATCAGTTATCCTTATCCTTAGTCACTACAATATTTTTCTAAAAATTCAAGACACATGCGTACCTATTTTATATGTATAAATTATAGACATTTTCGATGGCATAGGATTTTTTTACAATTTCTGATTTCTTGCTTAAAACTATGCGTTAATTGTTATTATTATAAAAAAAAATTCTGATTAATCCTTCATTATTTAAAATAAATCGCTTGTTTATTAATCGTAGTAAAGTTTAATAGCTAATGATAATAATCTTATCATTATTTTTTGCGAACAAATAATATTTTCATGTTGTGCTTCCTAAAGTTTAATCAATTATTTGCTTCATTAATAAATAATATAATCTACATTTTTTATTTTATTAAGTATGTGTAGGTAAAATTAAACATATAAATAATTTAAGTATTTTATACATTTTTTCGAAACTGCCCTACATTTTTGACCATAAATGGCCATCGATCGAACCTTTAAAGAAAGTTATTGATGCATTTATTACACAACCATTATATATTATTTAAACATATAATCATTGGGTAAGGTAACCACTACAGAATCACCACATCCATCAATTCCTGTTTCCATTTTAAAACGAAAGGTACATGAAGACTTCAAATCTTCCACCCCTCCTGTAACATTTTCTCCAAGCGTCATTGATAGAAAAAAACTAAACGGCAAACAAGGAATACTCAAAAAAAGAAGTTATTGAAGCTACTCCTACCTTTGAAAACAAGTTGCTTACACTGCATTTTTTATAAATATGAATCATTCTGCAGCACTTTAAATGTTATATTTTAATCCAACCTACCATTATTTACTTATTATTATTTATTTATTTCAATGTCTAATTTGTTTACAAAATAATAAGTCCAATTATTATCAAAAAGTATTAAAATTGGTTAGTAGTATTTTAAAATTTAAAAATATTTATGTATTTTTTTTGTAAAGTTTAAAAATTGTTTTATGCTTTTGTAAAAATTAATAATTACATTTGGTGCTTAATACCTTAATACTGACTGATACTGACAATACCTGTCATTAAGATATCAAAACCAATTTTCCTGTTATTTCAGAAACCATCTATTTCATCTAGACACCTAAATTCATCATGCAGCAGCATAGAGAAAGATAAAAGCAGCAAACGAAAATCTAATTTAAATCGTGCTTTAATGTCGGAAGAAATTCCAAATTGCGAGAATGGTAAGTTGAAATTTATGGTTTAGAATGAGTCTGTTTAAATTTAATATATTTTAGGAGACTCAAAAATTAGGCGAAGAATTAGAACTCGTCTTTCGCCTAATATTACTACTTCTAGTCAAGATCAAGCAACAAGCGATGCTAGTTCCACTGCCACAAATTTATCATCTATATCTCCATCCATCACTGCCTCTTTAAATACTAAAACATCTAAAAAATCAGAAGCGTCTACTCATAAGGAAGACATATGTAAAACCGCAAAAGGGGCTTCTGATGAAGCCGCAAAAAATAAATTCCAAACAAAAACTTTATCTACAAGCAAAGAAAAGCCAGTAAGCGGTAACTCCGAAAATAGTTACAAAACAAAATCTTCCTCAGTTCATTCATACAACAAAGAAAATTATAAAAAGACTGATGTAAATATAAGAGTTCGTCCTACTAATAAAGAATCGGATAAAAATAAAGTGCCTACATCACGATCGGAAACCATGTCTACGGAAAAACGTATCGAAAAAATGACGTCATTAACACGTGAAACATTAGCGAGAGTAGAAAAAATAGCAAAAAGATCACAAAAGTTATTAGAAAACGAAACAAATTCCGATAAGAAGAAAACCACTACAGAATCACCACATCCATCAATTCCTGTTTCCATTTTAAAACGAAAGGTACATGAAGACTTCAAATCTTCCACCCCTCCTGTAACATTTTCTCCAAGCGTCATTGATAGAAAAAAACTAAACGGCAAACAAGGAATACTCAAAAAAAGAAGAAGTCTTGATGAATCACAGGTTATGCGTCATAGAAGCTGCAGTCCCGAAGCTGCCGCAAAATTAGATTCCAAATCCATTCTAAAAAATCAAAGGAGATCATCCTTGGAAGATATAGCTAAGATTCAACAAGATTCACTTCAAAGTATACTTAAAAGAAGAACATCCCGGAACGAAGATGATTTTGATACTTCTCTTAACTCTCCCCAAAGCATACTTAAGCGCAGATCAGGCGCCAGCAGTGCTGGATCTTCTTCAAGTACGCATCATCACGTTTCAATTACTACAGCAGTAGTTCTCGCCGCAGCAGAAGGTGCAGAAATAATCCTAGACGATTATAATGAAGGTGTTAGACCAATTTTAAAGAAAAAAAGTTTTTCGGAAGATTCTAGTACTAATAACTCCCCAGGAGATAGCTTAAAACCAATTCTCAAGAAAAAATCTAGTACCGACACTGATGACTCTGAAGAAAAACCTAAAAGGCCTATTCTAAAAACTTCTAAACCCCATGATAACAGTTACTCTTCCTTAAATCAATCCGCGCAAAATCAATACGAGACACCTTCGGACGATAATCCACGACCACGATTATCGTTTTGTGAAGATGATAATGGTGATTTATTAAATACACGACGAAATTCTAGTAAACTGCAGCTTCCGGACTTCAACGGTTCTGGATGTAGGGTGAAATCGATTGAAGAGGATCGCAATCTTTTTAGACCCAGAGTCGTGTCCGTATCAGAACTGGTCTCAACTTTTGAAAAATCTACTGGTGCTGTTCCTAAAAGATCAAGTATTAAGAGAAATTCTGATAGATCCAAAACGCAGCCTGTGACTTTTACAGAATTTGAAGCTAGGTAAGTTCATTTTTTTTTTAAATTTTAAGGGTACCTTCATGCCAATCTAGCCTTAAAGTAGAGCCTTAAAGCAAAGAATTAAAGTAGAGCAGTCAGGAAAAATGAAACCAATGCATATCAATGCGACTACACATGCCAGAGTAAAGTCATGAACGAGCACGATTCATAAAGCAAGCCTGTTTGCTTTTTGGATCGGTGCTCTACTGTGGTACCGTCTCTGATTGGTCGGGCGACAGCACGTGCTGGTAATAACTGCGAAAAATAATTTTTTTACATAGAGAGTTGTAATTTTGTAGGTGGATGGATGATTAAATTCCAAGACGATCGGACCACACCGAAAAAAGACGTTCTTAAAAACGCTCAATTTTATTCCGATTGTCGGCACTTGAAATAGGCAGTTCATCATTGCTCTTGCTTTACTTCATGCATGCTCCGCATGTGTACCTTGCCTCACTATTGTGCTTTTTCATGAGTGCTCTACTTTAATGCTTTGCTTTAAAGCTCTGCTTTATTTATGATGGGTATGTGGGCACCCTAACACATTTTTATGCATTATGTGTAATATACTACGTGATATAAATTAATATTTTTTATTATTGATATCAGTTTTTAGCTTTAATCAACAATAGAATAATATAAGATAGTTTAATCCTTTTATTTATCTAAACGCAATTCGATTTCATTTCCTGATACACATTTTTTTAATGTTTTAATTCGGTAGATTAATTATTTGCAATTAGAAGAAACTCTATAATTTGACCTAAATAATATTTATTTCAAGTAGGATTTTAAGTGTGAAAAAATAATAGAATCAAAAAAACTTGGTTTAGTTAATTGATGAAAATTTCGTCATCGAACCTACTTTTGTATAAAAAACTAAAGTTAATTTTTAAACTTGTCGATCTTAAAGCATTTCCTCCTTCCTTGCCAAAAATATATTCTAAATTTAGAAAACTTCAATGTTCTATACTCACAGTCTCGCCGCGGCAACCGAATTCGTGAGATTATTTGTGTTTCGGCCCTAATAGTCAAAATATTTTTAAATTTTTGTTACTGTAATAAACAGTAGGTAAACAACCTTCATCACACAGGTATTATTGTTATTATTGTTTCATAATAATTAAATTTACTTTATTTCAACAAATAATTTAATCAATAAAATGTTCTAAATGTTTTAGTTTATCATATGGAAGAAACTCTAATAGCGCAGATTTTTCAAGGATAAGCCTAAATAGTCCTGCGGCGACGAGTAGCCTGCGTTCATTGTTGGATTTAACGTGTTCTTCAGAAAATGACCACGATCTAAGTAATTTCGATTCACAATCTTCACATAATAGTTCATCAAATAATTGTGCTAAAATGTCGTCGGATTCAGCGTTTCAATCTTTGGGTGATGGACTTGAATTAGAACATGCAGATGTTAGCGATATTGCACCAGTAACTTCTCCGAAAAAGGAAACTTCAAGTAAACAACATGAAATCCAAATGAAATTACTTGCAGATGAGGCTAGACATAAAATTTTATCTAAAGGTATTTAAATTATACTCGTTTTTTAAATGCACATCAATCAATCAATACTGGGAAGTACAATTAGGTAATAACGGTTATTTTCTTTGTTAGTTGGGAACAAGGATAGACAAAAAAATAGAAGTACATCACCATCCCGGCAACGTTTAGTTGGGAATAGATTTTCAACTCAACCCATAACTTTAAATGAAGTTCAAGAAGCTGCGAAGTTGAGCATTGGTGATGATTCAGGTAGATCTACTGAAATAACTTGAAATTTTATTATTTAACGCTTGCAAGTGTTGTTTTTGTGTTTGTTTTATGGATGTATTTTTTGCATGGTAGGCGCGAAGTTGAAAAGGAAAACCCAAAACCTTTAAGTGTAGAAGAAAAAAATTAAATTATTTAATTCTTGTGTTATGGATTATTTAGTGCCAAATCCACGTGCTTTTTCAAATCATACACATTTTATCACTCAGCCTATCATGTTTAATAAAGAGAATTCTGCTCGTGCCTTTAAATTTGTTTTAGGTGTGCTTTATGTTGTTTATTGTTTTTATTTAGAAATAATTATCTATTAAATTTTATAATTTGAACGCAGGCAAGTGATTTTTCTGTTTTGTGGCTTTGTTTTTTGCATGGTAGGCGATGAAGCTGAAAGCAAGAATACGAAATGCTTAAGTGTAGCCGAGAAAATTAAATTATTTAATTCTTGTGCCAAGGATGAATTAGTGCCGAAACCACGTGCTTTTAGAAACCGTACACGCTTTATCACCCGGCCCATAACGTTTAATGAAGTGAATTCTGCTCGTACCTTTAAATTTGCTTTAGGTGTGCTTTATGTTGTTTATTGTTTTTATTTAGAAATAATTATCTATTAAATTTTATAATTTGAACGCTTGCAAGTGATTTTTCTGTTTGTTTTATTGCATTATTTTTTGTTTTTTGCATGGTAGACGATGAAGCTGAAAGCAAGAATACGAAATGCTTAAGTGTAGCCGAGAAAATTAAATTATTTAATTCTTGTCCCAAGGATGAATTAGTGGCGAAACCACGTGCTTTTAGAAACCGTACACGGTTTATCACCCAGCCCATAACGTTTAATGAAGTGAATTCTGCTCGTACCTTTAAATTTGCTTTAGGTGTGCATTATGTTTATTACTTTTATTATAATTTAAAACTATGCTTGGATAATTCCGTAATCAATTTTCAATCTTTTAGATAATTCTGTTGAAGTAAAGAGTATTTTAAAGACCAAATCAGAAGCGCCTATTTTGGAACACCGCGGAACCTCAAAATCACCTCCACCATATTTTACGTCTAGTCCAGAAGAGCCTGCATTACCAAGAATTACTTTAAATAGTGAAAGTGCAATCGTTGATGAAGGAATTTCATCAAATGAGGGTTCAGATTCAGAGATTTCAGACGGAGCTTTCGCAAAAAAATCACCGTCCCGTAATAAAATTGTTGAAACTTCTGATGATTCTTCTTCAGGTGGTAGGGAAATTCAATCCATAATTAGCAGGGAAGCTATGAAAAGAAGACTGCAAATGCGTGAAAGGTAAGTCAATTCTGAATGCGAGTGGCATTTTTGGAATGCTTTATAACGAGTACTGTGGCATTTTTCTAGTTTCACTCCACTGGGTGGCGATTTTAGTTCGCGCTTTTGTATTTGTTATAAAGTCTTTCGGAGGTGGCACTTGCCACTTTATTGCCACGTCACCTACATTCCTCTTTAGTGCGCGCCCGGCATTACGGAGAGAAAATTTATACATTGGACTAAGCGACTGCCGAACACATTATTAGTTTGGTATTCCCATATATTGAGGAACCTAAATAGCATTTATCTCCATTGTCTCCAATCTTTTTTGCTCAAGGCATAGACTTTAGGGAATTTGATACTTCTTTCCATAACTACTGTGTTTTTTCAAATGTAAATTCTTGATTAATAAAGTTTCCACTTTAAAGCTTCGGATGATTTGTAAGGACGATTTTAGACTTGATTTAAAATCTTTGATTTTCCATTTTGCTACAATATAGTACCTATAGTAAAAGAAGTACTTTTTGTGGCGACCATGTAGGTTTGCGGGACGACCTATGCGAGTCCCACGGATAAGACATGCTATTTTTTCTTCAAACGTGGACATTTTTAAAATAGTAATATAATAAATAATTTTAAAATTTGACATTTAATTTACATACAACAAACAATACAATGTTGGTGTAGATTGGGTTGCCTAAAATTCAGTTCTTCTTTTATTCCTTGTCAGTGCAAATTAGTAATTTCTACTCCTAGGCAGTACAAAGACCATAGAATTAACGAACATAAAAAGTGACATTTTAAAGCCTGTCAAACGTCACATAAGACTGTACTTTACTGACGTTTGAAGAAAAACGATAATTTCAAGGTTAATAAATCTTTTTGACAGGGTTTATTTACTTTTTATTATTATTTATGGTTATTCGAACTACCGCCTAAATTGCAACGTTGTCAAATATGGCCCTTTGAATTTCAATTCCGCATACGAACATAACTTCGAAGACGTTACAAAAATACGATCAGACGATATCCATCGAATTTTTTCACTCGAATTTATTGGCATGCGAGAAAATTCGAGTGAAAACGAAAGTAGGCCACCAGGTCCCATTTTAACTTCAAAATGAAGTTTTTCCAAAAAAAGTAGAAGTCATTCTGAACAAAAAATTCGTGTTCCAAAAAAGTTACAGCAAGTTAAGAATTTTAATTTTTTTATGAACACCCTATACAGGGTGTCCAAAAAATGGCGGATAAGCTTTCCACTAATATGTTGAGGACCATATTCTGGGATCTCCAGAAAAATAATTTAAAAAATCCTCGTGACCAATTGACCGAGATATGGAGGGTCAAAGTTTGGAATTCAAATTCTTTATTTTTATGAATTTTGAAAAACCGCCAATTGTCCTGTAAAGTTTGGCTTCTCTTTAGTCTTTTAGTAATAAATTTAATTTAAATTGAGTTTTAATAACTTCATAATTTATTTTTTTAAATTGAAAATTATGACAAGTGGTTATGACAGGTAATTTTCAATTTATAAAAATAAATGGTGAAGTTATTAATACGCGATTTAAATTAAATTTATTACTAAGCGACTAAAGAGAAGCCAAACTTTACAGGACAACTGACGGTTTTTCAAAATTCACAAAAATAAAGAAGTTAAATTCCAAACTTTGACCCTCCATATCTCGGTCAATTGATCACGAGGATTTTTTTAACTATTTTTCTGGGGATCCCTGAAGGATCCCCAACAACGTACTGTAGAGCTTATCCGCCATTTTTTGGACACCCTGTATAATTTTCTTCTTTTGTTATTTATTTTTTATTTTAATCAAGTTTATCTTGGATTTTCATTTCACCTAATTGCTTTTTGATTCTTTTTATAACTAATAAGTGGGACCTTTTAAACTTCCCGCATTAAAATTAATGAATCTAGATGAAATTTAAAGACAAAATCGCATACCTACTTGTTTCAAATAAAATCATTGATATTAATAAAAATATACAGTAAATCCAAAAATCACTAAAATTTTTAACTTTTAAAACAGTTGTAACACTTCAAAATGAATACTACTATTTTCTTAACCATTGAGATAGTATTTTTTTATAATGTGCTTGGACCAAAATGCAGTATTTATTTTTCATTGGAAAAGAATGAAGAAAAATATATTTCAAAATTTATTATCGAAAATACACAAAATACGAAAATATACAAAAAAATATATTAATAAAAATGTTGAAATATAAGAAAATAATAAATTTAATGTTAGACCATTTTAAACCCAAAATTTACCAAATGAAAAACAACCAAAAATTAAATAAGTTATCACGTCTGAGATTCGTTATTTCTACGTTTGGCAAAAGTTACATACCGCGAGTCTGGCTGGTTATTCTGTCCCAATGGGTTAAATAAATTTTTAAAAAAGTTCCTATGAAAAGAAAAATACTTAAATAACCCTATTTTATAGGAAATCGTTTAAATTTTATAATGAAACTAATTTTGTAAGTCTAGCTTCAGTGAAAATGTCATTTTTTGGCGTTCAAAGTGTATACAAAGTTTTTATCAAAAACGTCAGTTTAAATAAAAATTTTAAATGGGATTTCAAAAAAGTCCCCATTGCGAATATTATTTTTTAAATAGTCCATTTCATAAAAATGTAACCAAATTTTATAATAAAACTTATTTTATAATCATATCTTGACTATAAATACCCTTTCTAGGTCATTAAAGTACGATTAAAAATTTCCCCAAAAATTTACTTTTTTTTATTGGTTATATTAAATTAATTTTTTGGCCCATGGTTGATTTTAGACTTTCGTTTTATAGATTATACCCCAATCTTGATTTTAACTCAAAAAATGTTGTTATAATTATAATTACCAGCAGTTTTTAAGTTTTTAGAATTTTTTATACATCAAAAATGAGTACCTTTATAATCAATTTTCAAAAAAGTTCCTATGAGAAAAATATTACTTAAATAAGTCTATTTTATAGGAAATTTTCTAAATTTGTTAATAAAACTTATTTTGTAAGTCTATAACTTCATTGGAAATGTCATTTTTGGCATTCAAAGTGCTATAATTTTTTATCAAAAAAATCATTTTAAATAACTTAACTTAATTTATAACATAAAAAAAGAATTTTTTTCTGAATGACATTTACTATTTAAAACAAGTATTCTAGATCCGCCACTGCTCAGTTGGTAGAGAATTATAGTAAAAAAGTGGCTTTTAATGGTACCAGTTTTTCTCTTAACATTAAAATTAAGTTTTCATGGTTTTAAAATCATGATGCTTGTATTAACTTTCTTAACAAACTCTGATTTATGGTCTACTTAGCGTATTAAAAAAAAAATGTTAATAAAAGGATGTTTAAAACCAAGCAGGTAAAAATCTAATTATGTGGTTAGTTGGCTGCCTACAATAAAATTTTACCTAGAAAGTAACTTACAAAATTGTACTTACGTATCTGAATAATGAATAAAAAATTGAGAATTTTAACTTCAAATAGGTGGTGCTCATTTTATACTAGCTTGACAGTTTTATAAATTCGCCGACAGAGGGAGAGCTCTTTCCTAAAATTACAAGATATTTTCCAAAATCATTCTTCATTTAAATCATTAAAAAGTCGAGATATCATCAAATATTGATATTTTCAATGATTTATAACCAAGGGTTTGGTATAGGTTGAGTAACTATTGGGAATTTCACAGTTTCATAAATTCGCCGGTAGGGCGAGGTCTTTCCTAAAATTCCCAATATTAAAATAAAAAAATTAAATTTTTTTCTGTTTCCGAAAATTTCTTTTCGTTAAAAAGTAATAAAAAATAGGAGATAGGAGAAATAAGTAAATGTTTATAAGGCCTATTTTTATTAATTAATAGGACAAATATTTAATAAATAAAAAATTTAACCCTTGAACCACTTTTATAAATAAAATCCCTATCAAACACATAATGGACATTTATAAGTTTTCTATTTTTTAAAGATTAAAAGTGTGCTAAAATGGTGTTTTGTGGGGCAAGGACAAATATTTTCGCTAATGATATTTTACATTTTGTAACCTTAAGGTTGAAAAGTAAAAAAATGTAATAAGTTTTGAGTAAGAACAGATGTATTGAAAAAAAATTGTATTGATCTCAAAGCTTCAGGTTATCAACGAAGGTTAATTATGCGCATATGCATTCAATACACAACTGCTAACTTATTGGGAAATTATTTATTCTAACAGATAAATAATTCATGAGACCGCTAAATTGTGTATGCTTAAACTGATCCCTGTGCTTGTAATGTAAGTCGACTCATTTGTTTAGACTTTATCTAGAAATCAAATCATAAAATTAACGTAAATATAGGTATATTATAAATATTTTTTTTCTTTTTACACGAAATGAAGAGGTTGTTTGTTATGGTTATATTTCTTAACCAACTTGACTTATTTAAATGCGTATATATTTGCTGCCACCAAGTAGATTTAAGGATTCTACTAAATCCAAATGAAATGCATTTAAGGAATTCCAGATATTACGAAATGGTTATTAAAATTTAAAACTAATACTAAGAAATATACATATAATTATGCCTAATGAGGGTCGGAGTGCCGATGGTTGTGTTTATGGGCGATTCCAAACTCCGCCAATAATCAGGTAAAGGGTTTAACGATGTGGTAAAGTCCGCTAGACATAAAATTTTGACTGCAAAGGGGTAAGGCGAGGAGTAAGGAAAATTTCGCCACACTCCTACCAGAAAGAATGAAAATAATGATCCATATTTGAGAAAAAAAGTATTATTTTTTAAAATACACTCCGTAGTGGTCAGGTTAGGTTAGGTTTCGGTAGAGTTTGTTACGTTTTGATGCGGAAAAGAATTTAAAATATACAATAAATTAGAAAAACTTGTCATGTATTTTCTTTAAGTCCAACTTTTAATTTATACTTTTTGTATAAAATAAATTAAGAACTATAGATTTCGGGATTATTATATCCCATCTTCGGGTATTTAAAGAATCTTTATTGTCAAGATGATAGTGACTACAAAAAGTATAAATTAATAGTTGGACTTAAAGAAAATACATCACAAGTTTTTCTAATTTATTGAAGCAGTCCAAATATTTGTGTTATCTTTTAATTTATTTTATTTAAAATATACATTGTAATTTGGTGAGGTTACAGTGTTAGAAAAATTTAGTTATTTTTTTGCTAATAAATAGAAATTTTACTAAAGTTTACCTGGAACGGGCCTGGCGGAGTTTGCCTACAGGATTAAAATTTCGGGTCTTGGATGTCCCGTTGTTTGGGATTACGTGGCGGAGTTTGATACTGCCGTGTTTATGATATAATAAATACACAACAGAAATTTGAATAGAATCTCATTAGTTTTCGTTTTAGTTTTATTGTTTTACTATTGGAAAAGAGTAAAAGAGAAGCTTTTGTCCTCATTATCGACCTAAATGCATGGTTCATGACTCCGTTACTGGAATTTGTAAACAAAACAAAACGAAAATTATTCATTTGGTTAGCTTAGCACTAAATTTTCTGCGATGAAAGGCGACGTTTTTTCTTTAGTTTCTACTCACAAATTTAGAATATCCTGGTCATTAGTTTTAAAGTATACCAAAAGTATAAAAATTTCCAATTTTAATCAACAATTTTTTATCAAAACCGCATTTTATGGCAAATTTTAAATAAATTTAGATTTTATTTCATTTAATCGAACCGTTAAAAGAAAATTAATATTGTTAGGTTATAAATTAAATTTGCCGTACGTAAGTACTTACACTATTGTTTTAAAATTGAGTAATTAAAACCAATCCTCGGTATGGCTTTAATGACGTTATTCTTATTCTTTCAAATTAATGAAGTCATAAAACAAATAAAGCCTATAAGAACAATAAAGCCATTATTTTTCCATAAATTTTCAATTAATTTCTTACGAACAAATTTTCATAACATAAGATTAATTACATGTATTACCCGAATGAATCGCCTAATGTATTTCAATAGAAATTTATTACAATTGCATAATCGTGATGTAAGCCTTTAAAATTTAATAGAGGATTGTCAATAAATTATACACACCAACTTCATACAAACTCATTTTTACTGGTTGACTTAATATATTTTTGTATTTGTATATGAACTAAAATAAGAAAGCCGGTTTTAAGGAGAGCCGAAACTGATTAATTAAAATGCGTAAAATATCAGTAGGCGTTTTTAACTTAAAAAATACCTAAAATGGCAGTTTTATTAATTTAATTATAATAAAATTGTCATTATAAAAAATTACATCGTTCTTAAATTCATAGATTAGTTTTACATTTAGTATTCATAGACCATTAAATGACTGATAATATACCGTTTGTTATTTAGTTTATAATTGGGGCTTTTCAAAATTTCTCTCAAATTTGTATCAATACTTTCACTAAATATTTATTAATAGTAATCTTGTTGTAACATATTATTGTTGTCATTTATCTGCTTATGAAGTAATAAACTTACAGGTGGACACTCGATATGATACTTTATTACAGGTTTTATGATCAAAGCTATTAATTTATAATCGGTGTGTAGTTTTGAAAAAAAAAAGTAATTTAAATTTAACTTTTTATTACCAGTGCGTTGTCGTAACTTATACCACTTTTATTATAAGTGAAACTTGTTTAAATGTAAGGTACTTGGCTAAATAAATGCAATTATAATTTTATTTTGCGTCAGTGTGGACCAATTTTTGAAGGAAATAATTTCCGCAAAAAAAAGTCTATCGCATTAAATTGGAATTCAGATTTTATGAAACATTCAAGTTGTAAAAAAACTTGTTTAAAATGAAAGCAAAAATATATAAAATATGTAATTTAATTTATAATATAATTATTTAATATGGTAGATATTATTAAGTTAAATTTATTACAATAATGTTTGGTAATAACATTTAATTTCTGCTTACACATCCGGTATTTGAAGATTTAATTTGATTTACAACTAACGGTAGACGTCGTGTGTCGTGTGAAAGTATTTTTACTTACACGTTAATAATTTTATTGCGGAAATGCCAAAACCATCAGAAACATTTTTTTCCAATATATCAACTTTTAATGTTCAAGAAACTTATTATAAACGTTGATTTTCCCTGAATTGTACTAGAATTTATAGCAATTTTATCTAATTGCATTTTGTAAAATGGCTTGTAAGAAATTTTTTGAGTCACCTTCAAGAATTTTTTTAATCCGATAACGATACTTTTATTAAATATCTTAAATAGTTGAGTAAAACTCTTGGGTAAAATATATTTTTATTTTTTTTTATTTTTTTTTGTCATATTTTTCGCAGTATTGTGAACTTCATATGTGCTTATTTAGATTTTTGTACATTTATTATACATATACACCTGATGATGAGATTTTAATAATTTCGAAATCGATAGTGAATGTTTATACCTAAGGTATAACTTATTATTTAATATAATAAAGTTGGATACAAGAAGTTTACCCAAGAGTTTTACTCAACTATTTAACATTAATCCAGATCAGCAGTGTCACTTATTACCCAATTAAATATCTTAAGTTCGCCAATGTTGGTTAATTAATTTGTTTATACATTTATTTAATTGCTTATAAATTGCAATGATACAGTAGAGCATTCCGATTTTTTTTCTTCATTATTCGTAAAGTGGTTAGAACAAAAGGCGAAGTGATTTGTCTATAAAGTTTCATTCGTTCATTTCTGTTAAAAGCTCATTTTATCAGAATTCTTGATTAAAATTTTGTATAAATATGCATCTTTTTTACATCTAATCTTTACTGCTTATCTTCATTTTTGGGCAATATTAAAATATGTGTACAGGGTAAACTATAAATTTGGATAGCGTTAACCAAATGTTAAAACACACTTTCCAAAAGCAAATTTGTTTAAAATTATAGCTATTGATTTAAGCTCCTGTGTAAATCTTTCACAATCCATTAATGTATTCGACAAAAAACTTAATTATCACGTATTTGTTTCTTGTTCGTCTATTTAAAGATTTATCTAAAATATTGGTTTCGCTCTTTGCATTTTAATACAGATACAGTCCACGGTCGTTGAACTTTTCGAGTTCATGTAGACTTCGATTTTCTTTTGATTAATAATTTATTGCGGAATAATCAATGGCGTTTGTAAAAACTCCAATTTTAATTTATTAATTTAGCAGCATTCAAGAATTTTAAGCCGGACAATGCAGAGTTCGAACGGATTAGGCTTGGTGAAAATATATTCAAGTGTTCTGAACCTACGGTTTTACATATATGGAGACTGTCAGTTTTTTATGGGCATTGCCTTTTATATATTTCACCTGTTCATTTAAGTTAACTGAATAGTAATAGACATCATAGGTTTTATAACGGGTTTTATATTGATTATAAAAAAGTGTCACTAATTAGAAAATTCAATAAAGTCTTTATTAGATTTTTTACGGGTTTGAAGTATGTTATTTTTATTATTATATGTTCTATCGTAATATTAGATATACAAGGTGTCCCTTAAGTACGTGGGAAAAAATAGTAGAATGAGATAATTTATTCTACTTTAAAAAATAAGATTTGTCCTGGGATAGATGGTATAACAGTTTAAAATTAAGAGATGTACTTATTGCTCCACTTGGTTACACTTTTAATAACATTTTAGAAAATGGTTTTCAGTTTTCAAGAATGACTCCAGTATACAGGGTGTCCCAGAACTAGCGCATAAGCTATCGCTACTTTATTGGGGACCTTCAAGGATACCTGGCAAAATACCTAAAAAAAATCTTTTGGCCAATTGACCGAGATATGAAGAGACAACGTTGGGAATTCGACTTCTTTATTATCATGAATTTGAAAAAATCGCTTGTTGTCTTGTAAAGGTTGGGTTCTCTTTATTTGTTTAGTAATAAATAAAACCTAAAATACAATTTATAAACTTTACCTGTCATAATTTTCCAATTCATAATAATAAAGAAGTCGAATTCTCAACTTTGTCTATTCATATCTCGGTTTATTGGCCAAGAGGATTTTTTAAACTATTTTCTCAAGTTTCCCTGAAGGGTCCCCAACAAAGTAGCGAGAGCTTATGCGCAAGTTCTGTGCACCCTATATAAAATTTGTGCTAAATTAAATATTGAAAATGGTTGTATTAAATATCTCTTCAAAATATTGGAAAAAATAATTAAGAGTCATTTTTTGAGTATGCTAAATAGGGTGCCACGCCCGCATAAATAACTCATAAACTACTTAATTTTTTTGTACCAAATTTTGGTAGCATTAAAATATATTTATAATGAACAAAATCGAAGAAAAGAATTAAAAGATATTAATAGTAAGTGTATTTTTAAGACCCTTAAAGTACTCCTACTTTACAGTAAAATTACTCAAAAACCAATCAAAGCCCGATGTTACACTTCTCCTAATTTGTTAAGCCATAAAATATGAATCGATTGGTACCATAAACATGCCAAAGAAAAATTTCTTTATTAGTTATTCGTGCGGTACGAAACGTTGTTTTTGAACAAAAGTTGCCCAATTTAAACGCAGCCACAAAAAAAACTCAGTTTTCAATTATTATGTAAAACTGTGTATATTGTTGTTATTATTTATTTAAATTGGGTATTTAGTTTTTAAATCAGTGCGCGGCGCGAGTTAATAAAAGAATTGTGGGTTTCTTCAATAGAAATAATTTATTTGATACAAGACAGCTTGGATTTCAAGAAAAAAGTATACACTCAATCAGCAATAATAAATATTATGACTTTATGATCAACATAACTCAAAGTAGATTTGGAATCTAATTTATGCTGTTCTGAAAAATCAATCCACCCTTTTCTTTCGTGGACGCGCTAACCTTAGGGTTAAATATCCCCACCAATTTTTGTGGGGAAAATAATCACCATCCAAATCTGTCACATCGTAAAAAAATATATTATTTGGCGTCCAAATCTACTCCAACCTCAAATAAATATGTAGCAGCAGTTTCTATTGATTTATTAAAAGCATTTGATACAGTAGATCATAATTTACTTTTTGAATTCTTAGATCAATCAGGTATCAGAGGAATTGCTCATATGAAACAAACGGACCTTATTTAACATGAATGAATTTTCAAGTGATATATTACATACAAAAATAGGTCTTGGGATTTCGGCTATTGCGGACAAAAGTTTTAATAATAAAATCTGAAACCGGTAAGTGATAAATGTAGTGGATTTATTTTCACCTTTTGTCCGTAATAGCCGAAATCCCAAGACATACATTTTTTGATTTGTTGGACGTACATTGCTTGAAACAAAAATAGGTGTTCCTCAAGGTTCTGTTCTAGGATCACATCTTTAATTTATATTCAAGACTTACAATTCTCCAGAAACAAAGCAAACTACTCAGTTTTTTCTGATGATTACATTCTGGATTTATACAATTAAATTGGAAGAGATTCTAACCTTTGTTGGGCACCACAATTTTGAAGACTTTCAAACAAAAGTTCATTTATTGGATTCAGTTTAAAAAGATTTTCTATAAATACAACAAATATAAAACAATTGGTTAAGAAGTCACACATATTTTCAAATTTAATATTACTAATTACTACATGGGGAAATTGTTCAAATGATTTCAAGAAATCTTTACAAAGAACCATAAATTAATGCTTAGAAACATTATTTGAAATTACTCAACCATTTAATTTTAATTAAATATTTCAGAAAGCATCAATTGTATTTCAGAATAATCAATCTAATTTCAGAAAGTATTAATTGTATTTCAGAATAGTCAATTCAATTTCAGAAATCATCAATTGTAATTCAGAATAGTCAATATTTCAGAAAGCACCAATTGTATTTCAGAATAATCAATTTAATTTCAGAAAGTATCAATTGTATTTCAGAATAGTCAATTCAATTTCGGATATCATCAATTGTAATTCAGAATTGTCAATATTTCAGAAAGCACCAATTGTATTTTAGAATAATCAATTTAATTTCAGAAAGTATCAATTGTATTTCAGATTAGTCAATTCAATTTCAGAAATCATTAATTGTGATTCTGAAAGATCAATTGTATTTCAGAAAGCATTAATTGTATTTCAGAAAAAATAGTTTGATTTAAGAAAAGAACTTTTTTAAAATATTGAGGAAGCCAAGAGTTTTTGGCGAATTATTTTAATTAGGATTGATGAATAAGGCCCGAAGCCTGGTGTTATGTAAAAATTTCGAAAGCATTTTTGATGAAATGTGTGATATTGTGGTTTACGTGCATAATCACCTCCAAAAACTCTTGTCTTTCTTATTTTTTTATAATTGGTCCTTTCTGATATTAAATATTTTTTTTGAAATACAATTGATGCTTTCTGAAATACAATTGACTATTCTGAAATACAATTGACTATTCTGAAATACAATTGATATTTTCTGAAATTGAATTGATTATTCTGAAATACAATTGATGCTCTCTGAAATACAATTGTCTATTCTGAAATCGAATTTTTTATTTATTTAAAATATTTGCATTTGCAAAAGCTAAAAGAAAATAGCTTGTGGGAAAATAACAAATTAAAATATTAACAATAATATATAAACATAAATATAAACAAAAACAATTGATCTTTTCTGAAATACAATTGGAAAAGGTGAAAGATAAAAATAAATAAAATTATCCTGGAAGAACGAAGTCTTTACAAGAGTTCAAATCTGAATGTATAAAAACGACGTCGTTATTTTTTAATTGTTGTAGCGCCTGAAGATGCTGCATTATTAGCATCGAAACTAGTTGCGTTTTAATCAATAAAGTTGAACCTGGAATCATCTATTTGACTTTTATTTTCTTACAAGTTGATGACTAAACTTTTTTAAATTACACTTAAAAAAATTTAAATCCACATAACATTTCTCTCCTTGAAGGTATGTCGATAAAAAACACCACATTGGTCTAAATTAAAGTAATACCTTAATTTAAAAATTTTTGAAATATACTCACATTACGATTTTGGTAGAAACGGAAGTTATATGGAGTTTTTGAATATTTTTATGTGAACTTCAATAGGGTGCAACTTTGCAGGGAAGAATTTTTGGGCAGTATTAGAGGAAATTCTAGTTTTAAAAACTAAAATATAAGTTTTAAGTATTCAGCATATTCCACATTAAATTAAAATCATAGGAATAAAAATTCAGCCCTCTTCATGTTCATGTAATAAATTACTTTTTTTTATTATGAGCTCGTCCTATATTTAGCAAAGTTCTTCTTCTGACTTTATAACTTGGAATATAGCGAAAATATTACGCAAATGGCAAACTCGTGATGAAATGTCATCCCACGCCGCAAATATTGAATTAGAAAGTAGTTTGGCCAACCCCTTAACGCATTTATTTTGTTTAATTAAAAAACAAAATTATGATTTATACATATAATTTAAATGTTATTTTTAAAAGTAAAATGTCAGTGTTGTTTTTTTGTGTAACACGTTTTTAAGTAGGATATTAATGTCAGTCATAAAAAGACTAAAATACAATTTACATTAAAGCTACTTATTCTAAACATTGTCATCATTAATAATAAACTCTGTTCGCAAGACTGTCATTTATCATTGAACCCACTTTTCATTATTTCACCTGAACGTAATTTCTCTTTGAATGTTAATTGAGACAATAGTAAATTCTTATAATTTTTCCTAGCGTTGATCTTTTTTAAACCAACATTTATTCGGAATTATTTTATTTTCAATTTAACAGAGTTTCTAGAAATAGTAAATTTGGTAAAAAATATTTTCAGTTTTTTGTTACATAAAAAGTATGACCATTTATAGATCTGCTTGCTCAGACAAAGGGAACTAATTAAAATTATAAATTGTTCGAATGCTCTGTTGGCATTTTAAAGGATTGTCGGATGTTATTATATTACGTTCTCAGTATTTACCAAAGCGGAACAAATGCATGTTTAGTAAAAGTACTTGGAGACGATTTTTAAATTACATTATCGTCGTTGACTTAAAAAGGAAATTCTTCCTTACTTAAACAAAATTGTGTAATTGCAACTTGTTATAGCATACTTTAAATACACCAAAAGGATTTTACCTAAAAAAGTACTTTTTTAACAAATTACTTTAAAAAAACAATTAAATCATGAGTAAAGTGTAATTTAAGTTTAAATAAATAGTATAGTTTCACTCAAGTTAACTTTATTCAAAATTATGCACCAAACATAAAACAGTTACAAAATCATATCTGTTAAATTTTCAACTACTCTTAACTTTATTTATAGAAACCATATTTTCCTACTTCACCATTAGAAGTATATCGGGCAATCATTTAATGTTCATGTGTCTAGTACTAGTATATTTTTAAATTATGCACCTATGCATTTTTTTATTCAATTGGATTAACATAAGTAATTCTAAAAATATTATTACGTCCTTTAGATAAGTGTAAGGGTACTTAATATCTATTTTTAGTATCTTTTTCTATTATATAATTTATGAGAAACCTTTCCTAGAACTTTTTATTAATTCTAAGTTCATATCATTATTTCAAAACAAAGTTATCGTCAGAACTACTGTTTAAAAAAGATAAAATTAAAAATCAAAACTCAATTGCGTGTATTCAGCGACCGTGATGAAAAATTTAGAGACTTCGTTATCGTTAATCACGTGATTAAAAAATATTTCTTCATAAGAAATATTTTCTTAAAGACGTGACTAACTTTAACGACGTCTCAAAAATTTTCATCACGGTCGCTGAATACATGCTAATATGTTTTATAAAACTCCACATAACTACATACATTTTTGTATTCTATGTTTTTAAATTCGTGAATTTTTAGTGTGTAGAATAATCATAGAGGTCTTTTTTCAAAAGTATTAACCAATCGTTTATTGTAATTGTTTAAATGTAATTAAAATACAATAAACAAAAATTTAATAATCCGAAACGCTTTTAATAAATCAAATTTGTTACATTATTTAATTACATATTTCGATACGGTTTGATGAAACACTCGGATAACTTCCTGCTTGTGTAATTTATATTTGGTTTTTATGAGTAGATTACTAAATATGATGTTTTGTAAGGCGCAAGTAGATGAATAAAATTTGTTCATTTTGTTCATCTCTTTTGTTTCACAGAAAACCAACTGTAACGATGTTAACGATAGATATTAGAGTGTTATTTATTGCTAAATAGTTCGTGCATTAACAAAACCATTGTAAATTTTATAATACCATGTAATTTAAATACCCAGCTATTTTCTACGCAATTTAGATATTTTAGGAAATTTGCAGTGATTATTTTAGATCTATTAAATTCATTAAAATTTCTAACTTTTCTTTCAATTAAGAGCACATTCGGCAAATTTAAACACTTGACATTTGTTGTTTTGGTTATAACTCTTTTTCCAGTGGAGCTTTTTTATTTTTTTTTGTACATAGTAGAGTCTTGTGGTTACAAATTTCTTCTTGTTTTTGTAAGTCAAACCAAATAGTCATAAGGCAGCAGTAAAAAGTTAAGAATATTTATTCTTACACTAAATTTTTATCACTTATAAAAATATGTGTAATGCAAAAAATAAGAAAAAATTATAAAAAAATAATTTGGTTTATAATCAGGACCTCAAAAGTACTCATACTTTAAATTACGCTTATATAAAAAGTAATAAATACAAAAATTTGAAATTTTCTTAAATTTTTTTATCATAAAATATTATCGATACCATAAACATTACTAATAAAAATTTCTTTAATTAGTTATTAGCGCGGTACGAAACGTTTTTGCGCAAAAATAGCCCAATTTAAGCCAGCGACAAAAATAAACCCAAAAACATAAATAATGTATACAAAGGTTTTTAATTATCAAGTAAAAAAGTGTATATCCTTGTTATTATTAATTTAAATTGGGTGTTTAGTTTTTAAGTCGGTGCGCGGCGAATAGGCCCTTAATAATCTTATAATACCAATTTTATCTTAGATTTTAACAGTGATTAAGGTGTCCTTACTTTAGTTTACATAAACTATTTTTTTATAATTTATTATTTATATAGTCATGACTAAAATTTCTATGACACATTTCAAAGTATGTAGTGATTAAATTATAAAAAACTTTGATAAAACATTATTATGTAAGTTGTACCGAAATTGGCGTCCTTAACAACGTAGTGGATCATTCTAAAAATAAAAAAGATGTCACTACTAGCAATTGAAATTATGATATACTTTTTGCATATTATTTATGTTTTTTACATCCGTTTCCTTAGATCAGTTCAGATAATTTTCAGTTTGAGTACTCACTCTAAATGAGCAGAACCGAGCAAAAACAGCGTAAAATTTCAAATAATTGTTCAACAATCATTATCAATTATTGACATGACCGCGTCAAGACCCATAGGCAATTATGATTTTAAGGGGCCTTTAATAAATAATCTATCAATTTTATTTTTCTATTACAGATTCTATTTTGATGTCTCTTTCCCCCAAATCTTTTAATTTTCAATAAACACTTTTTTTTAATCGTCACGGTCTTATTACTCAAAGAATTAAATAATATTTCAAGTTCTGTTACAATAAAAAAAATTTCCTTTAGAGATTATACAAAAAATACAAATTAAATACGTTCTCAAAATTTGGGAAAGAAAAGCTTTTCTAGATGCTAAAAACCTTAAAAAACACAAAGTACCTTTATTGGGTCATGGAAATAATTCAGTGGTGATTGTCGAATATGAAAATGTTCTATTTTTAAATTTGTATTTTAGTCAAATTCTTTAAAAAAATAAAAAATATTAAATAAATAATAAATTAGTTGACGTGTGCTCAAATTGAAAATTATCTAAACTGAACTGCGCAAAATGAAGTAAAAAAAAATCAATTATTGTATTTAAAAATACGAAAAACTGAAACTATTACTCGTTTTTCGGTTGAGATGATTTTCCATTTCTCCTAATATTATACTGAGTTGGAATGAATCCCAAATCAATCAAAAGAAAAGAATTATTTTAGTGCGATTTTGAAAATACGGAATACATGTCGGACATGGCATATATAGAGTCATCCCAAAGTATGAAATAAATTCATTACCTAATTCATTAAAAAGTTCATCAAGCATCCAGTACAATTTTGATATATTTTTTCACATTTGTGAGGTGGCTTGTGCTTCTCTTTTAAAACCCTTTTGAATTGTTTTTCCATTGTCTTTCCAAGGGTATATTGCATTTTACGTTCGTCCTATTCAAAATAATAATAAATAAAGACATTCGGGGTTATTAAATTTAAGGAACAATTTCATTTCTTTCCAAACAAGACACTTGAAAGAAATCGGAAATTCATCAACGCCATCACTTATATTTACAAATGACAATAAATGGAAAAGTGAGATTTCTTTTGAAAGATTTTTCAATTATCATTCCAACGATTGCATCTAGCCATTGACCTAAGGTGCACCGTCGCAAATATAAAAAATACATAAAAAAACGGCAGAAAAAATAAAGTTAACTTGTTTTGCGATTCTTGTTGTCTTCTTTGGAAAAAATTTGGAAACTTTACGAATGCTTAAAAATATTAGCCATGTTAAAATATCTCTTTGTAGTTTAACCTTTCGGCGGGCGCGCCCTAAAATTATACATAAGCGGGCGCGCTGTGTTATTTTTGCACAAAGCAATATTTCACGATTTAAGTAATAATTAATGGATAAATTAGTGGTTTTGTACAATAAATAAAATTTTAGATCACTTATATCAAGAATATATAAAAATTCGAAATATAATAAAAATTAAAAAAAGGTATATTTTACCAAAAATGCAAACGTTATCGGCACAAATAAAACTTGCTAGAAACAAAAATTAAAACTAATCACCAATCATTCTAATTATGGGGGATATAGTATTTGAAGAATAGAAATCGGTTTTAGGATGATCTGTTTTGCTAAAACGAATTTTATTAAGAAATTTTTGTTTTCTGAGTATCATTTAAGTTTAATAGGCAGATTCTGGTCAAAATTAAAGGCCTTTAATTAGAAACAAATAATGTAACCCATTGCAACTCATATAACAAATTTAAATTTGTTATATGGGTTGTAACCTTTAATAGTTCTTATTAAAGGCCTTTAATTTTGACCAGAATCCTCTAATTTACATAGTGCATCCAGAAATATTTGGTTACATTCTTCTTTAATTACTTCGTATCAATCTTCTTTATTTTGTATTTTTCTTTGTCATATGAGAAAATCTAACATACCCCAAAGATGTCCGATGGGGTTTCGATTCTGGAAATTGTGACATCCCTTCAAGTAGATTGGCATTTTTTTTCCATTTCACTAATTTGGCAGCTTGCTTTGGATCGTTATCCTGCTGATATCCCCACTTGAGAGAAAATGGTAACATTTAGTTTTCTAAAATGTTTTTATTCTGAAAATGACCCATTTTGTCCTCTGCTGGCATAATTGGCACCACCCCAGATCAAGGGATATAACCTCATACCATACTAGACCCACCACCATGTTTAATCGTGTATTTTTTTTGGAAATTAATGGGTTGTTTACAACAACACGTTTATTTAGATCTACAGCAATAAAGTGATTTCTAATGGTTTTGGAAGTTTTGAATTGGTCCAAAAACTCATCTTGAATTTGCCACACTGCTTTACGACGATCTTTTTCGGATATCCTCTTGATAATGTTATTCATCCTGGCGGGTTCTTTCCAACGATTTGACACCACTACGTGTAGGGTTTTTCGCTATAATTATCGATAAGGTACCCTTAGCAGAAAAATCTTGTTTTTATTGTAAATAAACATTTAATAAAGAAAAAGTGTAAGTTAATAGGGGCAAAGGACATTTGGCAATTAACTAAAATTTGCCCTACATTTTTTCACCGGTGTATGTTGGCTATTTTTCATTTCAGTTGAAGGTACAAAATCTATTTCTATTGATTTTGAAAAAAACTTATTCTCTTTTAATTAAAATAGCCAATTTAGATATATTTGTTTAATCAATGATTTGAAATAAAAAATGAGATATGACGCATATCCAACTCGTTCCTCGTTCAATACATTACTATTGATGTTGCATCAGAGAGACATGAGCAAGGAGTAGTGGATTTAGAATTGTATCGTAAACTTGTAACAGTTGTATCCAATAAAGCTTCGGCAATGCAATACTCAGTAGGCAAGTTACCGTAACGTCACTACCACCGGTTGTCAGTTCATCAGTCGTCAGTTGTTTAGTAGTCGGTGTTCGCCCTTCAGTTGGCGCACTCGTGGTGCAGCTGCTGGAGAGTTACGGTAGCACGGTACATTACGGTATACGGTATAATCCATATATAATTTCGTTGATTTTAATTTAAAAACAGCGTTTTACTGCTTTATTCGTTCATTTTTTATCATCTTAAACTTAAAAATAAGTTGGTATGTAAATTTGTTTCATTTATTGTTACAATAATTACCACAGCACCTAATTTTAATTAAAGTTTTGAATACAAAACTTAATTTCATAGCAACTGCAGTTATTGATTTAACAAATTTCATTCCCCTATACACCTTAAAACTGATTTAAATATAAACTCATACCCACTACTACTGTTCCAATTTATTCATTATTATTCGTTTTTTGAATAGCGTTACCTATTTTGAGTCCTATCTATAAACAGATATAAATATTATTCATTTGTTTGTTCATATAATAAACAATGTTATCAATATTTTCATAAGTTTTATGTCCTATTCAAAAATATAAGGATATTTATTTTAATACCTACCTGCTTATACGAATACAAAAAATATAATTTTTTGACCAAAAATGAATTAGTACCTTTTATTTCAAAGAAAAAAGGCCAATTATAGTATTGTCCTTGACCAAAAGGAGAGAAATTGCTTCCTTTACGCCTGTACAAGGTCTCACTAAATTCGGCGAAAGAATTTGAAAATATAGAAGAGGTGTACATTAAATATCATTTAATTATTTAACAGAAATGATTATTTTCATTCAAATTCCAAAAACTAATGGTCAACTGCCTTTTAAGAAAAGAATTATATTTAACCTTGCCTACAATGTAAACAAAAGAAGAGATTAACTTTCAGTTTTTTATAGTTTACCTTTTAGTTTTTGCTGTAGAATAAAGAAACAAATCAGTGAAGAGAACGAAATAAGAACTGTATTTTAATTTTATTATACATTTCTGGATCAATAATCTGGTACTCCCTAGTTTTCTCTTTTGAAATGAATCATTGGAATTCACAATTTTGATATATCAAAAAATTTGCATAAAAAATATATTCCAATTATTATTGATTTTTGAAACAAAAATACTGTTTCTTTCTGAATGCCGTATTCGGAAAAAAATTGAAATAAGCCTGACTTTATTTCAATTTCGTTACTGTAAAAATGGCAATAGTAGCACACCTGCAGGTGGTTAATGCTAAAGCTGATAAATAAAAAAAAAATCCTGTAAAGTTGCTTTTAAAAGAAAGATCTACATAAAGTGAATTATTCAGTGAAAGGTACTTCCTGTTTCTTGTATGTACTTCAATAATTTGCATAGGATTATTAATAACTAATATGCATAAAAGAAGGATGACTTGTGAATAGGGAACTGAAATTGACTTTTTTATTAAAGCCGCCTGACTTTTTGTTTAGGGTGTTTGTACATGGTTTTGTACTTTTGTGTAGTATTATCGATCTGTCTCGTCTGGCCCCATACAACTGTCTTCGTCGTAGTGATTCCTATCTCACCTTGGGGTTGTATGCAGTATGCAATTATTCTGCACGTTGTTTAAACGAGGTATAGACCTTTAAGCATTTTGTTATAAAAGTACAAATTTTATTACCTTTTTAATGGTCGGCAATTATTTTTCATTGTTAATGTTTGCAAATAAACTAGAAACAGGTTCTTTCATTGATTAATCGCTATTATAGATCAATAAAGATTATTAAGCTCGTTTAATCCTAGTGCATAATTCTTACATTTGCAAGATTAATAAGATCGCGGTTTTAATCAACAATACATACAGTGTGTCCAAGCGCTGCGAGTAAGTAATGTTCTCGAAAATGAAAACAGATATCGACTTATTAACTTGTGTGAAGTTAGCAATAGATTCCAACAATTACCTTTTTTCCTAAAATATTGTATATTTTTTACTTATATTGAAAAAAAATAATAAAATTTATTAATTTGTGGAGAGATTCCTAAAATTTACGCCTTTATCAACCCCCAAATGACAACATCCCCCTAATGAAAGCCTTTTTATACACATCACAAAAAAGAGCACTTTTAATTTTAAATTTAATAGGGTTAATTTGTTCTTTATAATACTTTTAGACGCACACTCTGAAAAAATTAATAATTTACCGGGTTTCCATTTTAAGATGGCGGACCAATGTTACGTTTTAAGCGAAAAAAGATCAATTTTTGAAAAATCACTATTCCAAAACAAATGACAATTTTGGGTTGAAATTTTGACAAAAATGGTCAATATCGTCTGGTTTATAGATATCAGGTCAAATTTAATTTTGTGATAACCTTTTATCAGGACACCTCATGAAACGGAAATTGAGAAATTAATCGAAATTTTCAAATGTAACCCTGTATATTTTAACATCAATCATTGGCATTTTTTACAGGGTTTCTATTGATATAATGTTTGTTTGGTCGCATCTTAATGGTTTAAATGTTTAGAAGATCTAAACAGAGTTTTTTTTTTCAAATTTGCTTAACGTTTGTTTGTGCCTTTCTCTATTTTGCTTTTTTAATAATACTGTTTTATCACAATAGTGGTTTTTGTTGCTTTACAACACAAATGCAATCCAAATTCAAATTATTAATTTCGGTTTTCTAAGTCTCTTATTTTGTTCAATTTCATTTTTAAGCTCTTTTCTGTACTTTTGATATCAGCTTAAACAAAATAATTATTTCTAAAGAAGAAATGGAAAATATGGTGTATGCGCTTGGTGAAGCTGAAAGAAATCCTCTTCTGGCTAGCAGAATTTATAAAGCAAGTTATCCGAACGTCAAACATCCAAGAATTGCAATGAGAAAATTGATGGAGCTTTTTGAAAATTCGGGTAGTGTGTTGTAAAATATAAAACTAATCAAAGTATTAGGACCAATTCTGTTCTGGGTGTTTTATTGATGTTTAAAAATCTTCAGTCAACCGGATTTTGAAAAAAAAATCGGTTTCATCCATATTATATTGAATTGTACTAGACAATATATGGTAATGACTTCGAGAAGGGAGTGGAATTTTCTGTTTATAAATTTAATAATCAAAATTTTGTTTAGTGAACAAGACACTTTCAAAGTCAATGGACGCGTTAACAGGTATAATATGCACTATCCGCACTATCATGCAACGGAAAACCCGCACTGGGTGCACAATATTGATCATCAAAATAAATGGTCCTTAAATGTTTGGGGAGGAATAATTGGTAACCATGTTATTGCCCCTCATTGATGGAACCCTAATTGGGAAGATATACCTCGAGTTTTTAACGTATTCACTACCAGTATTGTTGGAAAATGTTGACTTAGTCACAAGAAGACACATATGACTTCTGCAAAATGGAGCTCCTGTGCACTTTCATCGAATTGTTAGACATTATTTATATCAGGTCTACCGGAAAGTTCTGTCCGTTTTTGAAATAAAACAAAATACAAAATTTTGTTACTGTCAATAAACTTTATGAAATTATATAATTTCCATTATTACCTATTAATAACTTCTGGCCAGCGTGAGGGCAATTTGTATATCCCATTTTTGAAAAATGTTTCATCTTTTGATGCGAAAAATTGAACCAGTGCTTGTTTGACATCTTCTTAATTTTTGAATTTTCTGTCGTTCAAAAAAATTTTTAAGAACAAAAACAAGTGACATTCGGAGGGTTCTAAATCTGGGGAATATGGTGGATGCGACAGAATTTCCTAGCCTAGTTCTGCAATTTTTTGGCGAGTCCCTAAAACAGCATGTGACCTGGCATTATCATGATGCAGTATGATGTCCTTCCTATTGAACATCGCCGGCCTCTTTTCTAGGACTGCTGTCTTTAACTTATCCAGTTGCTGACAATACTTCTCCTAATTGAGCCTTTTTCGTTCGGGTCATAATTTATTGGTCCTCGAATTTCCCACCATATTCACAACATTCTCTTATTCAAAGTCAAATTTGGTTTAGAGGTAGAAGTTTTCCGGGTTCACAATATGCCCTTTTCCTTACGATATTTTCATAGGTAATCCACTTTTCATCCCAGTTATCATCCGGTCCAAGAAGGGCTCGATATTGTTCCGAGCAAGCAGAGATGTGCATATGACGTCTCGATTATCCAAATTCTTCTGACTTAATTCATGTGGCACCCATCTTGAATATTTCCACACCAATCCTATTTTCCGAATATGGCCCGAAATTGTTTCCTTAGCTGAATTAAGCCTTTCTGCGATTTCCGATATTGTCAGAAGAATCGTTTTGATAACATCGTCGTCGATCAAAGATGATCGCCCAGAACGTGGCTTTTCAGAAGGGTCGAAATCACCTCTTTTAAATTTTCTTGAACCATCTTCTGAATGTTCAATCAGAAACTGTACCTTCACCAAATATTTTCAATAAATTTCTACATTTCTGTAGCATTTTTTCCTTGTTGAAATTCGCACTTAAGACGAACGTGAATCAACTTTGTTTTCATTAATTTGCTACGTCAGAATGTATACTCTAAGCCTAAGCGGTAAAAATAGAGAGCCAAATAAACCTGTGCTTACGTGTCGAAAATTGTTGTCATAGAAACAGACACAACTTTCCGGTAGACCGGGTAGAATATAATTGGTTACGTAGGCCCTGGATTGGCAGCAATGGGGCTGTAAATTTGCTGGATAAATCTTCCGACTTAACACTGATAGATTTTTTATTTGAGGCCATGTATAATGTTTAGTGTATCAAACTCGACCAACAAAATCTGATGACATGAAGACCGAGTATGACCCTATTCTTGAACAACTCGACTCGATGTCGCACGCGAGATATCGTCAAATCTCGATCACTTTTCGTGAAATGCTACTCTTGAGCCATCAACATCGCCACACAGGAGAGAAGTTTCAAAGTCTCGACTGCCAAAAAGTAATCGAGATGGATTTGTCTCATAAGTTTCTAACCTAACTTAATGGAATATTAGTTGTCACTTTTATTATTTTTTTATTTGAAAAATTTATTAATTAATAATAACAAGACTTATTATACATTTAAAATTAAAGTACCGAGAATGAGAATAGTTTTATCGAGAAAAGCTCATTAACTTGTAATTAGGGGAACAATATTATGTTAGCCCTTATAACCAGGTATATGGTACAAAGAAGTAATTGTCATTACTGAGTTTTCTTGGAATTTACCCCCACACAAGCTAGATTTTTCTATGTGATCAGCAAGAAAATTTATTTATTCATTTAGTTTTAAATTTATCATCGTTTAGATATGTTTAAGTTGGACCAAAGAGTATTTTCCTTCAGGGAACTACAGTTTCAATGGTAAGACTATTTCCCACAAATGAGTAATTTTATAAGTAAACTTGCTAAATTTTCCATTCCTAAATTCCGGGTTTTGTTCCAAAAAACTATTTAAGGTAGACTTTTGGTCATGGGATACATTAATTCTCTTTTCATTCATTTTGAATATTTATAAATCAGCATAAACAAAGACCGAAAGTACGTGCTAAATTGATTGCTTTAGGTAAATAGCCTGATTAAATTTTCTATTGGTATGACTGAAGTTTGATGCTATCCTAAACCAAACATGTGACCAGACAAACATTAAATCAATAGAAAGCTTGTAAAAAAGTTTATCGATGGATGTTAAAATACAAAGGGTGTTCCATTTGAAAATTTGCGTTTTATTAGGTACCCTGATAAAAGCTTATCACAAAAATTAAATTTGACATGATAGTTGTAAACTAGACTATATTGAACATTATTTCTCAAAAATTTAACCCAAAATTGTGATTTGTTTGAGAGCTGTGAATTTTCAAAAATTTATCTTTTTTCGCTTAAATGGCAAATATCAACAAAACGAGGCAAGATATAGATAGATAGATATAGTTATACAAACTATAATTATTTTTTCATAATTAATTCAATAATATACTGGGTGTTCCATTTAAAAAAATCCTTGTATATTCTGTCAAAAAATGATACTTCTTTGCAGCACTAGAACACCCTGTATGTAACTTTTATTACATTCAAGGCTAAATTTGATAGTTTACTAAATTACTTTTTTGCCATGGAGTGATAGAGTGTGTAAATATAGTGCTGTTTGAAACCTTGAACTTAAAAATTAGAAATTGATTTGATATTTTTAGAAATATTTATTAATTTAACTATAAAAAAAATTTTGTCTCCTATTTAAAAGAAGCAGGTATATATAAATTAATGGAACCATTGTATCTAATAAATAACTTAAACGTTTTGTGATTTTCGCACAGTATTATGTCCATATATTCCATTTGTATAAACTAATATTATTTATTACAGGTTTTTTAAGAGTAAGCAAACACACATGTTATTTATTTAACATGTTAGTTGTAATTATATATGTATGTATACTTACCATGCTTACAATAAAAACTATTTTATTTCGCGCTATGTAAATTAATATTTGCCATGCAAATATTTATTCCCTTTTAAATCATGAAGTCATGAGTAAAATATTCAAATTTGATGTCTCTAACAAATACCTATAAATAATTTTAATTTTCTAGTAAAGAATATTAAATGTATGAAAATAGGTATTTATGTTCCAAGATTGTAAAGTGATAGATTGTTTGTTGTCCTTAACAGCAAAACGTTGTTCATTATTTAAGTATTGAAAGAGAATTTTTTTTAAGTACGTTAGAATGCATATTTTTTCGTAATTTTAGGTTGACTTTATTAATGTACAAACACGTATAATGTAATTAAGCAAAAGTTCTTGAAGAATACTCAAATATCAAGTGAAGAGCTACATAGTTGTATCTTGTTAGTGTTCTTCATGAAATTTACCCCAAGTAAATTTTAGACGTGTCACGTGTACTTCAATTAACGTACGTGAGGATTCTTATTTAATTGGGACGTGAAATTGTGTAAATTGCTAAATTACAAAAGAAAAGAATTAAGGTGCAGGAACACAACTACTAACACCTGTTGTTGTTAATACCAAGCTACTCAAAATTGTATATGATTCATTTTGAATAAATTTAATGTCATTGAACCACAGCACATAGGGGGTGGCATATGAAAAGACAAAATATTGTCGACACTTTCGAATTTAATCTACATATAAAATTTAATTTTTTATGAGTTTTTTTTCCTTTTTTTATTAGGCAAAATTAGGTTTTTTTATAACATTTTAAAATTTATCTTGCAATACAGTTTTGTTTGCACACCTTTATGACAATTTGTAATCTTAATGTATAATGAGATAAGTTTAATGTGCCATGTGTCTGCACATACCACATACTACACATTACGTTATTTAAAACACCTGTGTTATTTAATACATTCTTCAAATATCAACCTCTAAAAAACGAATATGTACAGATATAAACATACAATAATTTACGTTACATAAATACATGCAAGAGAAGCCTTAAAAGAAGGACAAGATTTATAGATAAAAAACTACAAGGACTCCTTTTTTATGTAAAATGTAAACAAACATTATGCAACGATTTTCATAATTTTTATTTTTGAATCTTCAGGATGTAACAAGGATTATTTTAAAAATTACATGATTCTTTCTATTTCCATATATTTTTTTTCATTTACAGTAAATGATCGTATATAAAATTTTATTTTAAAATACATTGATTAATTATGTTTTCTCGAAGTAATTATTATAATTAGTTTTATTAAGTTTTTGCTTACGAAAAACATTTGTTCCAGGTCAAAAAATGAAAACAATATACAAAAGAGCCGAAGTCAAACGACTGTAACAAATGAAAGCACGGAAGAATTACATGACGGAATCAAGAAATCCATGACAATGACTACGATGCCGTTGGGACGAATTGGAAAATTGCAGGCCAAGCTTCAACATTGTGGTGATAATGATTGGAGGAGTCGTATACCTAGAAATAACAATGCAAGTGAAGAAATTAAGAATTATTATAACGTATGTCCCATAGACTTTATTATTTAACTAGATTACTACTGTTAAATTTAATAATTGTTTCAACATTTTTAATTTTTTTGAGTAGAAACATTTATGACTACACTTTTTCCAATTGTATTTCAGAAAAGATCAATTGTATTTCAGAAAAGATCAATTGTATTTCAGAGAGTATCAATTGTATTTCCGAAAAATCAATTTAATGTCAGAAAGGACCAAATAATAAAAAATGACGAAGTCAAGAGTTTTTGGTGGTGATTGTGCACGTGAACCACAACAGCACAAACATTTCATCAAAAATGTGCTTTCGAAATTTAACATTACATCAGTATCATCAGACGTAGGTCCTTATTGGATTCCTCAATATTTACAATAGGCCTTTTCAAAAATTAAATTAATTTTTCTGAAATACAATTGATGCTTTGTGAAATACAATTGACTATTCTGAAATACAATTGATAATTTCTGAAATTAAATGGATTATTCTGAAATACAATTGATACTTTCTGAAATTGAATTGATCTTTTCTGAAAAACAATTGGAAAAGGTATACTCTAAATTTACTCTAAATTAGAGCTAATTTAATCCTAGTTTTTAAGAATTTCCTTTGAGCAAATTGGTCGATTTACTACCATCCTTTATACAGTAGTTATTTAAAGATTTATATACATTTGTTTCAAAATTCTTTGTACATAAAAAATTTAGATCTTGGCATGAATAATTAGTTCTAATGAAGGAAATGAGTTTCTACTATACATCGCCGAGGTTTCGCCACCAATCGTGGCTTTATCAAGGCCGCAGTGATAGTAAAACAAAAAAATTAAAAAAGACTTGCGGTCGTAACAAATCTTGGACTTATGTTTGATCACTCAAATATCATTTATACCTATTCTACAGCTATATTTATTTTTGTTAAATTCTGGTTATTTAAATAGCATTTTTAGTCCATGCCATTTCAAGATTATGTAATGCAATGAATTGGTGAAATTTTTAAAGTAATTTATGCAGAATTATCCTAATTAATTATTTGTTACTGTTGAAATCGCAGGTCTTTTAAAGGAACTCCTAGACCATCACAGAAAGTTACTAATTTATTTTAAATTTTTAAAATACACAATACGATTAAAGCTATCCCAAATTACTAAAAATTTTGATGGAAAATTAATTTTACGTTGTCCTTCGCATTATTTATGGAACAGATAGTAATAAATACCAATTATTTTTTATTACAAATTTACGATTACCTACTGCACTAGTTAGTAACAAATGTATCCACTTCAACAGTCATGAGACTCGTATTGTGTCATTCTTAAAAGTCCTGTTAGTTTTCTGTGAAGAAAAAATACGAATTTTTTGAATCACCTTAAATTTTCACATACAATTAAAAATTTGGAAAAAACTAATACTCCTAATTATATGATGCATAAAAAGTATAAACATAAACAATTAAAATTTTAGTGCTTAAAAAAGGTAAAAATAATATCTTACCTACCACATTGCTTTCAAATGAGTGACGGGCACATTTGCTTCACTTCAGTTAATATTTTACGTTCATTATTACTTTGGTCATTAGACTTGTGTGCAGCTTGTAAAAGTGTATTTTTATTGAATTATGTTGTTAATTTATGTGTTTGCATTTGTTGCCTTCGTTATACTTACCTTAATACTCACGTTTTCACCACAGGATAAACTTTCTGAGAAATCATCTATAGAAGCAAGAAAAGATGAACTCGGTGCCTCAGCAAATCTCTGGAAAAATAAGATAATTCCAAATGATGCAGATAAATTTTCTGTCGAAGGACGTATGAACCTCAAAGAACCTGCAAGTATTCCTATTAATATACCAGCACCAGATAAGGATAGAAAGAAACCCAAGCCTAGAAGATTTAAAGGCGCAGAAGGTATGTTTTTATTATCATAATTAAACAAATTAATAAGAAAAATTACGTAATTTAAAATATCATTGTAAAAATTTAATTATTTTATGGTAAACACGATAGGATTAATATAATTATTAAAATTTTAGTAGTTAGCTGTTACGTCAGTTATAATGTATGAAATTTAATTTTTGTGTACTCATTTATGTATTTTAATTTTCATGTATATTTTAATTAATATCCTCAAGACAAATGATTATTCTTTCATTCCAAAATATCATTTCAACATAAATTTCTCTTCAAATTAATTACCTCTAATGGGTTAGGCATATTAAACGCTTCGACAATTTTCATTAATAATTTTAAGCGGTGTTAATAAATACATACCTTAATTTTATCAAAAATTTTACTTTTATTTACTTTTTCTAATTTAAATTGCAAAAACTTTCAACGATATTTTGTTTTATTGTCGGTACAATAAGAAAATCGGAATTTTCAAGTTTTAGAGTGATTCCTTAAAGGGCAAATAGTAGTTTTCGGGCGTCAGATACGCTCGTGCAAAAAATATTTTTATACCGAAGATTTCATTGAACTAAGTTCTCTCATCAAAAAATCCTGGGTGTAGAATAAAATATAATGACCTAAAAGCACCATACTTGGGACCCTTCTAATTAAGTCACCGCAAGGTTATAGAAGGTAAATACAGGTAAACGTCGTTTTGCGCCGGTTCGTTTTACGCCGGTTGGTGCCGGCGTGGGATTTTCCGAGTTAGTTTTCGTTTTGTTTTTAAGAAAAGTAAAAGGATATGATTATATTTTTTATTTTATTATAAAATTAAAAGAATATTCAATTTTTAGTTTCATTATGGGCGACAATAGTTATTCAGAACCCAAACATTGTGCGAATAAAGCACGGAAAATGTGTGTTCATTTTACGCCGATTTTTTTACGCCGGTGTCTCTCGGAACGGAACCCCGGCATAAAATGACGTTTACCGGTATCCCATAGATAGTAGCCTAAAAAAAATAGCTTATAAATCAAGAAATAAAAATAAAATCTATCTGATAAACTTGAGATCTCCCGTAATGCTCGATCATATGATTTATCACGATTTTTCGCTGGCAATTTGCAGGAAGCTCCAGAAAAGTAGTATGGATTTTCTATTACCTTCTGAGGGAACATTTTTCGCGGACGTCTAGGAAATCACTCTTAAAAATTTTTATGTTTACATCATCAAAATAACTATCTTACTTACTGTGCAATAGCATATGTTTAGCAAATCATAACTTCATACTAAGTAAATTATAAATTTCTCGCAGATGCTATCCTCATTATATCAAATGAAGATCACAGATTATTTAAACGAATACCGTTATATTATCTATTCATGATTTTAAATTTCAGTTTCGGATAATAAAAGCAGCGGTTCTTCGTCAGAATCTCCTGAATTGGAAAACAATTTCAATAAAAGTACTTCGTTAAACACATCTCCAGATGAATCAGGTAATTTTTACCTACCTTCCAAGTAATTTTTATATTAATACCCTTAATATTCCAGAATCAGATACATTTCCTAAACCTGGAGGTCGTAAAGTAGAACTATTGAAACCAGATGATGAGTCATTCAAATCTTTCTTTACAAAGGTCGAATTAAAAAGTAGTGAAAGAGTTGTTATTTCTATTGATGATTTAGACTGTATTCAAAGTAATGCTCCTTTGATTCATATAAGAAAAAATATCAATATAAAACGTAAAATGGTTTCGAAAAACCCGCTTAAAGCTCTTGCTTCAAGAAGCGATCTCCCGACCGAATACGTGGAATACACTACCACATCCAATAAATGGAAATTCGAAAACAATAAAGAATGTAAGTTAAAATTTCACGAAATTAAATAGGCAATTTTAATAGCTTAATTTTTTGTAGTATCCCGTCATGCGCATTTAGCCCCAGAAGCAATCAACGCTTTAATAAGCAAAGAAGATTTCTCTTCAGTAGTATTAAAAAAACCATCACAAACTAATTCATCACATAGGCCTTACAAAAACCTAATGCTACTTCACATTAAAGGTAGGCGATTTGTTCAAACGCGATTAGTTGAACCTGTAGCGGACAGCATCAACGAAGGCGATACTTACATCCTTATCACTCCAGACGTTTTATTTACCTACGTAGGAAAATACTCAAACGTAATTGAACAAAATCGTGCTGCCGATATTGTAAATAACATCAAAAAAACAAGTGATCTAGGTTGTAAACCAGAAAAATGCATCACTATAAGAGAATCCACACCGTGGTCAGAATCACGAAAATTCTGGGAACTTTTACAAACTACCGATACCCCTAAAGTAGCTAAAGCAGGCCATAAAGATGAAGATGAAATCTATGAATCAAATATGGTTAGTACCAACATGATTTACGAAGTTCAAAATGATGAACTGGTAGCTTTAGAGAATTCTTGGGGAGTTTTACCAAAAATAGAAATTTTAAAACCGTCAACGGTGTTAATTTTTGACTTCGGTACTGAAATGTACATCTGGAGTGGTAAAAACGCCAACGCGGAAGAAAAGAAGTTAGGCCTTAAGCTCGGAAAAGAGTTATGGGCTAAAGGTTTTAACTACTCCGATTGCATTATAAATCCTATTAATGTTTCGAAAATCTTGGGTGCAAGAGAGTCCTTGGATCAACCCCTAGAATCTGAAGAAAGACCAAGTTGGGCTTTATTTTGTAAAATAACTCAACACGGAGAAACCATATTGTTTCGCGAAAAATTTGCAGATTGGCCAGACTACAGTAAAATGAAGAAAGATAAGAGTAATAAAATCGAATCTAAAACTACTAGCGTTTCCGATATAAAACCCGGTGACGCAAAACTCATATACAATTCAAAATTAGCTGAACATGATTTAGTGGTTGAGAATACTCATTTGGGGAGGGGAAGAACTTATTTTGATGAAGAAACTAGAAGAAACTTCGAAATTAAAACATCTGATGTTACTTGTTGGACTATTTTCGAAAATACCTATGAGAAAATGAATGAAGAGTTTATAGGTCACTTTTTTGATAGTGAAAGTTATATAATTCGTTGGAGATTTAGGGTTAACGTTACTGGGCGAGAATTAAGTGGAAAACCTTCAAAACATGTTGAAGTGGGAAGGGATCGTTGTATTTATTTTTGTTGGTTAGGTAAAAATGCTTCAATTAACGAAAAAGGCGCAGCGGCATTATTGACGGTTGAATTGGATTTAGAACATGCTCCTCAGATAAGAGTAACACAAGGTATTGTAACAGTTTGTTGTTTATGTTGTAATTATAATTGTTGTGTTTTAAGGTTTTGAACCACCTGCATTTTTGCAACTATTTGATGGAAATATGTTTATACATCTAGGAAAAAGTAGTGTTCCCAGAAGTGGTCCCAGATTGTATATTTGTAGGGGTGTGCTTAAAAACGAAACAGTATTAGTTGAAGTTCCTTACAGTATAAGAAGTCTAAGAAGTAGAGGAAATTTTATTTTAATTAATGATGGAAGTGTTACGATTTGGAATGGTATAAAGTCAAATAATGCGGCACGAGATATCGTCAAGGATTTAGCTTACGATTTAAGTAAAAATAGTCCTCCTTTTTTCAATACTGATTGCGAGAAGGTAATCGTTTTCGAGGAAGGGAAAGATGAACACTTCTTAAAATTGATTGGAGAACAACGTCATTTATATTTCTCTCTAATTAAAAATGATGCGGAATATAAACAAAGCCCGCGTTTATTTCATATGAGTAGTGTGGCAGGAGTACTTAAAGCTGTTGAGGTCTTAAGTCCTCATAAAAGTGATAAATGTACACCTTTCCCATATTTGCAGTCTGATTTGTATTCCATGAATCAACCAAGTGAGTTACTGTGAGAATTTAATCTATTATTATTATTAATGTGCGTTTTTAAGGTTTATTTTTATTGGATAATGAACATGAGGTTTGGTTGTGGCAAGGTTGGTGGCCAAAAGTGGAAATTGATGTGGAGTCTTCTGAACAAACTGGATCTGGTGCAATAAGATGGCAAGCGGAGAGACGAGCGGCGATGCAAACCATAGTTGATTACATAAATGTTAAATACTCCAATAAAGACACTGTTCCTGCTTATCTGGTTTGGGCTGGACTTGAACCATTGGCATTTAGCAATTTGTTTCCGGAATGGTGTGATAGGGATGATATTGCAGAAATTAATATAAAGGTCAGTGTTTCATAACACAAAATGTAACCTTGTAAGTTTTAGTATCTAAATGGGACATTTATTTTAGGACGGTAGAAAGGCTGGGGAAATGGTTCCCATAGAAAAGGAATTAGCATTGTTGACCAGGACAACATACCCATTAGCTGAAGTTATGCAACATCCTTTACCTGAGGGAGTGGATCCAACACACCTAGAAAATTATTTATCTGATGAAGATTTCATTAAAATAATGGCATTACCCAAAGAAACATTTTTAACTTTGCCTCTGTGGAAACAAAAAGAACTAAAGAAGGAAAAGGGATTATTCTGACCTTCCTATTATTCTTTTAGAAATTATACGAAATTACTTCCTCCGCGTAAACAGAGGTTTATTGCCATAATAAACAATATTTTATCAGCAATTTATTTAATTTCTAATAATTATTCTTACTCGTAAGGATCAAAGTATTTTTAAAAACGCGTTTTTGCAATTTTAACAACTGACATCTTGGAGTGTTCTAATTTATTATTTTTTTTCGATAAAATATAAGCTGTGATGTTATTTTATATGTGTCGTGCATTGTATATATGGTGCCTTGTAATGATAGGAATTGAAATAATTTATAATTAAAATTTTGTTCTGTTTCTAGTCCATTGTTAATTTTTGGCACTGTTATTTTTAATACACTTTATTTAAAATATGTTTATTCATGAATTAATTTGCACTTAACCTGCGCCTTACATTAACTTATAAGTCATTAGTCCATGTGATTTGACCTTGGACAAAATGTCTTAAGATTTAGGTTATTGTAAGCTAGCATTTCTCTGGTCAAATAATTTCAAGTTCATGCCAGAAATAATTTATTAATATATCTTGTAGGTACTTGATTTTAATCATATTATTGCTGTGTTTGTATAAATTAACTATATTTAAAACCAAGCTCAAAATAATTTATTATGTATTTGAAAAAAAATTATGCAGGCTGTACACCTATAAAGTTTAGTTATGAATTTTGTAGCTTTTATACTAAAATGAGTAGCCGTTTTCTTGTGTACCTTTTTAGTGATTTGTACATATTTTAAAAAATAAAATATTTTCTACCATTAATTTTGTTTAATTCCATCACCTAGTTTCGTCTAAAGACGTAAACGTAAACGTAGGGTATTAAAATAAAGCGACTAGATTTAAACATTTTAATAATGTGTTAATGCCCTCTAAACCCTTTTATTTTATATTTCATTTTATGACGTTTACATGGGAGTAAGTAAGCATAAAACAATCATTAAAGGTTAGTATTAAAAAGGATAGGAAATCTCTCACCGGCGAGATGTTAGCAATAAATCTTCCATCAATAGAAATTTTACATGTAATTCTCCATAAAAGGTTTTTAAATATTTAAACTATAACAAAACAATGTTGAATTGAAAGCTACATTCAAGAGGATTGTACAGGTATAATTGACTTTGCTTGTTCGTTCCGATTTACCTAATAATCAGGGTAAAAACAAAAACCGTACCTAAAAACTCATTAAAATTAAAAATCAAGTCAGTATAAAGTTTGACCACTCTAATGAATGATTAATGTGGTGTAGGTGATTTTGCTTGTTCGTTTCGATTTAATCAAAAAACCGCAAAAAAATACTTTTTATGGCATTTTTCCATAAAAATTTATTTAAAACGCGAATAGAATTTGCTGCACATGTTGCATAAAAAAGTGAATTATACCTAAAGATCGATAATTTAATTCTGAATCCAGGTGTATATGTCACTTTGCTTGTTCGTTAGGATTTAATTAGCGATCGAAAGCTGCGAATTTCAAGAAATTTCGAATAAAAACAATCATTTATATTTTCAGATTCAATTATCCCATAAAAAAGTCTGACCACTCAAAAGAAAGCACCTTTCCTGTAGATTAACGTGGTGTAGGTGGTTTTGCTTGTCCGTTTCGATTCAATAAAAAAAACGCAAAAAACTTACTATTTATGACATTTTTCAATAAAAAGTTATGTTTAGACGTGAATAGACTTTTCTGCACACGTTGCATAAAAAAGATAATTTAACCAAAAGATAGATAATTTAGTTCTGAATTCAGGTGTATATGTCACTTTGACTGTTCGTTAGGATTTAATTAGCAATCGAACCGGCAATAAAACTCTACGCTGAGATTTTCAAGAAATTTCGAATAATATCAATCAATTATATTTGATTCGATTATCCAAGCAAACTGACATACACCTGGATTCCTAATTAAATTTTCTATCTATCGCAACGTATGCAGAAAATTCTATTCACGTTCAAACTTAAATTTTTATTGAAAAATGCCATAAAAAGTAAGTTTTTTGCGTTTTTTTTGATAAAATCGAAACGAACAAGCAAAACCACCTACACCACGTTAATCTACAGGAAAAATGGCATTTTTAAAATGCTTTGTTTTGGGTTGTCAAACTTTTTTATGGGATAATCGAATCTAAAAATATACTTGATTGTTATTAGAAATTTCTTGAAATTCGCAGCGCAGAGTTTTATTGCCGGTTCGATTGCTAATTAAATCCTAACGATTAAACAAAGTGACATATACACTTGGATTCAGAATTAAATTATCTATCTTTGGGTATAATTAACTTTTTTATGCAACTTGTGCAGAAAAGTCTATTCTCGTTTAAGAGGTCTAAGTAGAACCGCGCTCCCATAGTAAACGTATATTTTGACCCAAAGTACATCCCACATAATTAGGCTGAAAGTACCAATAAAAATCTTCATTTCTGTTATATTTTAAAATTTGTATCACCTATACTACGAAGGTATTTGCTGGTTTTATAGTTAAAATGCGCTTTCAAAATTTAGGAAATATGCCTTGCAATTATTTCAAACTACAACCATATTTTGTAAATATCATTAAGTTTTATAATTGCATAGTTTAAATAACATTCATGGCTAGACTTCTATACGACGACTTCTTGAAAAATTAAAGTCCAAAAAATAAGTTTAAAATAGGCCAAATTTTACGTATTTTTAATGATTTTTTTTGGCCATTTTGGTTCCACTTTCATATGATATTCTTATTTTGTATATAGCTCAATAAATATTCGCGTAGTTTGAAATATAAAAAGAGGGAAAAACGCTAAAACGCATATAAATTTGTAGACTCCGTCCTCTTAAACATAATTTTTTATAGAAAAATGCCATAAAAAGTAAGTTTTTTGCGCTTCTTTGATTAAATCGAAACGAACAAGCAAAACCACCTATACCACGTTAATCTACAGAAAAAGTGCTTTCTTTTGAGTGGTCAAACTTTTTTATGGGATAATCGAATCTGAAAATATAATTGATTGCTATTATTCGAAATTTCTTGAAATTCACATTGTAGAGTTTTATTGCCGGTTCGATCGCTAATTAAATCCTAATGAGTAAGTAAAGTGGTATATGTCACTGGATTTAGAATTAAATTATCTATAGTTGGGTGTAATTAACTTTTTTATGCAATGCGTGCAGAAAATTTTATTTACGTTTAAACATAAAATTTTATAGAAAAATGCCATAAAAAATAATTCTATTCATGATTAAAGATAATTTTTTATGGAAAAATGCCATAAAACCGACGCGGACGGATTTACGATTTTCACATACAAAAGAAGGCCATTTTACCTAAGGTAGGGGCACAGACAATTTCGAGGGTGGGGCCGAAATTTGACGTTACGCCACTGCTTAAACAATGGAAAAGTTCCTTCTATCTCAAGGAGAATATGAGCAAATATGAATGTACGATAAGAAAAATTTTGACCACATCAAATGTTATAAAAGACCAATAATTTAAAACAACCATGTTGGACTAATGTCCTTTATCATTAATATGTATGTAGTTTTATTCACAAAAACGAAAGTTAAAACACCTGAACTTTTAGAATCTGGTGTCGTTTATAAAATCCCATGTAATAACCCATGGAATGGATTTTGAGAATGTACAAATTATTGATAGAGAAGTTAATTTTAAGAAGAGGCTTGTTAGTGAATCCATGAATATAAAAATAAATAAAAATAATGTTAACTTAAATAGCGACACAGAAAGCCTAAGCCATACATTTGAACATTCAAGTGTTGCAAGTAAGAATTCATGATAACATTTGTTTTAACCCCCCACCCCTTATTTAATCTTAAAAATATTTGACCTTGTGTAAATATGTAAAATACCAAAGAACTTTTAAATTGTTGTGAAACTGCGCAATACTTGTAACATGTAAATTCATTTATGAAGTGTACGTTGATGCTATTGCTAGTGGAAATTTTTTTTTTAAGTGTTTGGCCTCACATGATAATAAGTACTTCCATTATAATTGTAACACCAATGAGCCAATTCGACCTGTGTTTCCTTTGATTTAGGATGACTTGCTCTCTCACAATAGGTATTTATAGTTCAATTGTAATAAATATTTGAGGTAAATGAAGTTAAATTTGAAATTTTTTAAAACTTATGAATTTTTGTATAAAATATGGCATTCTGATAAATGAGTAAATGTGTATTGTTAAAAATTCTTATTTCGCTTAATAACTAAACTTAAGAAACAAAAATTCGTACAGATAAGTTTGTAAAAATTATCCATATTATCTTATTACATTTTTTAAAATTTAATTATTTTTTTAGGTACATTACCTAGAAATTTTTTTTTGAGTTTTTGGGATGTAAAATTTATTTTGGGGAGTGTAGAGGGCAAGTGACCCCCTACGTTTCATCTTTTTTCTAATATGTTTCATTTGCGGGGTTGATTTTGAAAAAATTCGAAAAAAAAATTTTGAGATATTTTTAAGACTCGAAATTTTTCATGGAAATCGATTTTTATTGTTTTTCTCGAAAACTACAAAAGTTAACGGTTTCAAATTTTTACCAAAGGTAAACACCGTGGATTTCAGAATTTGGTCCTCTATAACATACTAAAATTTTATGCGATTCGGGTAGAATTCGATTTTTCGTTCGGGGCAGAATAACTTTTTTCGGGGCGGTCTGATCGAAAAGGGATATTTAAACTTTTTTCTTAAAATTTTCTCCTCCGTACGCATACAAAATTTCAACTCGATACGAAAAAAAATACCTTCCACGTTTCTTACGGTTATAGTATTATAGGAAACTAGTAAAATAGCGAAAATAAAAAGTGAAGGAGTAAAAAAAAGCGAAGGAGTACCTAATTCGTTTTTGTCCTCAACCCGTAACAACATAAAACAAGCTTTTACAAAAATATTTAGTACACTAATAAATTAGTATTCAACGGCTTTTAATGTATGCAAATTGCCAAAAGTATGGTTATATTAGTTAAAGAGAAATTATTTTTAATTCAATATATCGTGTGACGCGTGAACCAAAAATGTTGCTTATTTTAGTGTTGATAACAATAATATCTGGGGTATTAGCTGAAGAAAAAAATGATCCTTTTGATGTGCTAGTAGATTTCTCCATTGCAAACGCGGATAAGTCTGCAATCAATTTTCAAGTATTTTCAGAAGGTGACGAGGTAGGAATTTTTGATCATGCCTCAATAAATCAAGCAAATCAAGCATTTAATAAAAAACTTAATACTAAATTTTTGGTTCATGGTTTTAATGAATCGCCTGATTGGTATGATGATTCAAGAGAAGCCTATGAGGAAAAAGGTTTTTATAATGTTGTTTACGTCAATTGGTCCAAAGCTGCCTTTGAACCTTACCCGATAGCAGCAGCAAATACCAAAATTGTTGGAGAAAGTTTTGCTGACTTTATCATCGGTGTTGGATTGGATTTAGAGAAAATTCATTTGATTGGTCATTCTATGGGTTCGCATATTTGTGGTTTTGTTGGAAAATCAATTTATAAAAGACTTGGGGAGAAGATTTCGAGGATCAGTGGTTTGGACCCAGCTCGACCAGGATTTAAAAACGCTCCACCTGATAACCGACTTGTTAAGAATGACGCCTTAATGTTGGATGTGGTTCATACTGATATAAAAAAGTATGGATACCCCTTTTCAATTGGACATGTTGATTACTACGCCAATGGTGGATTTAACCAACCAAAATGTGATATAGATAAAATATATGGGGGTAACTATATAAACTTATATTATAAATTTAGTTAACCAAGTTTTTTTGTAGAGTTCTGCAACCATAAAAGGTCTTATAAATATTTTATAGAATCAATTACAACAAAAGTAAAAGCTTACCCTTCAAAATCATGGGAGGAATTCCAAAAAGGAAAATTTGATCGAAAACATGGAGTAACTTTTGGGGAAAATTTAAAAAGGTGTTCCAAGGGAGAGTTTTATTTGAAGACCAGGGATACTTCACCATTTTTAAAAAAATAACCAACGAATATACAGGGTGTTCCGTTCGAGGTTCAACAAATTTAATTGCAAAAAATTGTATATATACATATATTAAATATATTTTTAAAATTTTTTTCCTTTGTGTTTTTTTTTCAACATATCAACAATTGTTTTTGTATTACTGTTATTGCCAATTGATAATTTTTTTAGCCCTACTCACATTGGTTTAAGGTGCCCATATACCAACATTGTTACAATAACCTGTTGGCAGCAAAAATGTTTTCCACAATCATTAAGCCTGTGCAAAAACATGCTGCTGTCCATATGTCAGAAACTATGTTGATAGCTTAAATAACATGAAGATATTAGTAACATGTATTTACATAGACTTAATGAATGTTGATAACATATTTGCTGCTAACATGTTTTGCTGTCAACGTCTTATTAACATCATTTTATCCTGACCGCTTCCAGAGCGATCGCAAAATGTGTGGTGCAAATAATTCTGACAACATTGTTGTCAACATATTATTGAAAATAATAACAAATGCTGACAACAAATGTTGGCAACAAAAGTTGGCAGCAAAAATGTTACTAACATTTTATTATAGAATTGTAACATGTTGATAAAAATTGTTGTCAGCAAATGTTGACAACAAATACTATCAAGATATCTGCATATTGTTAGAAACATATGTTATCAACAAAGTTACCTCCACTGGTGTGCAGAGGCCTATTTTGAGATTTATGACAAAAATCGGTAACCTAACATCCAAATGGCTGTAGGTACCATAGCTAAAAAAATAGACCCCAGCTTCTATGTTTTTTTCTCGATTAAATTTGGTCTTGCTTTAACCCTAACGTTTCGAGAACCATGAACATCCTGTATATTCTATTTTAATATACATATTATGTATAACTCGCTTTTCTTTGAAAATATAAATGTACTTAGAATATTTGATGTAACTTGGAATAGGTACTAAAAATTCAATAGGGTAGGTATCAATAATTTGTTTTTTAGAGTATTACATTTGAGCGAATAAAGAGTTTGAAATGGATGTTAAATGGCTTTTAATAAAAAATATACTAGTAGCAAGAATATTAAACTTAATGTAATGATATGACGCGCTTTGATAATAGCTAGATCAATTCTACAATCAGTACTTCCGAAGAGAAAATTATTATCTCAATATTCATGCACAATATTAATAATGCATTGCATTTGCCAGTGGCAAATATTAATAAACGCCCGATTAATATTTGATAATTTATAGAGCGCGTTGATGTTGGACGAATAATATATTTCAAACATTTTAGGTCGACTTTAATTTATTATGCATAAATTTTCATAGAGTCTATTATTGCTGTCTAATATTAACTGAAACATAATGGGACGAAACGTGCCGTATCTATCATGTCTGTTGCTAGTAGTGCGTTCCTATCCTACAAATAGTTAAACACGATGGGAAACTTATGAGAACAAACACACTTCACACTTTAACACCAAGAACAATAAATCATTCAACTTAATTGTAATAAATATGTGCATAATCCTTATTAATTATACCCATTAAATATTTGTATTGCAGAATATTCCAAAAAATATAATTATCCAGATAATTTGTAGATATTTTATATTTAGTATACTCAAATGATTAGCTATACCAGAAAATGTGCTAGTAAAATATTAAATTTTTAATGATACTCATTTTTGGGAAAAAGTTGTTTAGCCGATCGATGGAGCAATAGTTCCAGGAAATAAAAAATATTTTATTGTCTGGTTATTCGTTCTGGTTATTCTATGTACTCGGGTTATAAAATACTGGAATTGTTCTGCCTTCTATATGATTGTTACACTATGTTTTATTGGTTTTATATAAAATATTGTATTCATTTTTAGAACTTAATAGACCTTTTGTTAAACGTGGAGTATAAATAATTATAATATGTACATTTGAGTTTTGTTGATTTTATCAGTGAGCATAGTACTATTAGAGTACATAGTTACATGAATATAATAATAGTCTTAAAGGGGCCTTTAGGTTTCGTCCATTTTAGGTCTAGGAAAACTTATTTATTAAATAACTAGCGTTTGTACATATTGTGTTAGGAAAATAAATAAGTTGTTACAGCTATTCTAATATTATATTAAAGTATATTTTACAAACAAAAACATTTGAATTGTAAAACATTCGTAACGTTTTGTTCAACCGACTAGAAACCGAGAAGCTCTGGAAAGTTAATGCAGCGTAAACTAACGTTTTAATATGAATTTAACGGCAACAATTTAGAAATAATTTTAAGTTTAGTATTCAGACTTTTGGTGTAGGGTGCAGATAATATTGTTTCTAAAAAATCTGTTCTTAGTGCAAAGTTGTATGTTATATTATACTTGTTTACAACTTTCTTAGTACTTACTACGCAATAACTAAGTAAGTAAGCACTGCCAGTATGAAAGACAAATTATAAAGTTTTAAAGCAACAAAAATTATACTGTCGCTTTATGTACTTTATAGAATATTTTTTTATATATGCAAATATTAAGTTGAGACCATTACTCTTGGGCAATCCCAACGAAGTTAACAACTATAAACATATTTTACAAAATTCTCCAGTGTATTATTTTCTAAACAATTTCGCATAAAAGTGATACTAATTTGAATACATTAAAAGAATTTTTATTTTTTTCTAAAAAAGTGTGATTGTTATAGTGTAAAGTTGAATCTATTTAAATTGTAGAGCCTTGGGCACAATTAAAAATATATTTTACAATTATACAGAGTGTCCCTAAAAGGTCTGTACAAAACAATACCACATACTCCTGAGACCAAAATAAGACGATTTAACCAAACTTATCTCTATACGAAAGTTCTTCGTTAAGGTGCTACATACCATTAAAGTTCTTAAAACTATTTTGTGTTTTTTTTAATTACTAAAAATAGGTTCATACGATGATAACAAAATTTGGTATGTAGCTATGTAATGATAAAAGTAAAAGGTATTTGTAGACAATTTGTTTTTACTTTTTCACGTTGTGTAAGAGGTCAAAAATAGGTCATCGAAATGCAAATTTTCTTGTAACTTTTTAATGGCTAAATAAAAATTCATAAAACTTTACTTGTAGTTAAACAGTAGATATAATTATAAACTTTTTTTATCTCTTATACAATTTTTCTAACTCCTTTAGTTTAGGCAAAAAAAATATTTCCACGTGATGCATAACCTAACTTTAAAAAATAATACGCCAAAAGGTCGGTACAAATAAGTAACACCACACATATTCTTAAGACCAAAATAAAATGATTTAACCAAATTTATTTTAATCGAAAAGTGCTTCGTTAAGTGTCTTTCTAAATAAATTTCAAGGTGAATAGAGGCTTAAGGGAGCACTTTTGGATAAAGATAAAATTGGTTAAATCGTTTCATTTTGGTTTCAGGAGTATACAGTGTCAATTTGTACAGACCTTGTAGCGAAAAATTTAAATATTTTTCCAAAGTTAGGTTATGTACCACATGGAAATAATTTTTTTCTGCCTAAAATAAAGGAAATAGAAAAAAATTTTAAGATACAAAAATAGTTTATAATTACACTGTTTAGCTACAAGTAATGTTTTATAAATTTTTATTCAGCCATTAAGCAAATACAAGCAAATTTGCATGACGATGACCTATTTTTGACCACTTGCATAACGTGCAAAAGTGACAACAAATTGTCTACAAATACCTTTTTTCATTACATAGCCACATACCAAATTTTGTTATGATCCTATGAACCAATTTTTAGTAAATTAAAAATAAACTAAATACTTTTAAGAACTTTGATGGTCTGTAGCACCTTAACGAAGAACTTTTGGATAGAAATAAGTTTGGTTAAATCGTCTTATTTTGTTCTCAGGTGTATGTGCTATCATTTTGTACAGACCTTTTAGGAACACCCTGTATAAGGTTGTAAGTTGTTAGAAAGTTATTTAGTATTTAAACCATTTACTTCAAGTACACATATTTTACTTAAAAAGTATAAATCAAAATAGGAACCATAATATTTAATACTCTTTTGCCAACGCTAAACAAGTTTTTTTACATGAACTAAATAAGACTCTGAAGTTCTGGAATTAAAGAATTCTTTAAATGCATATTTTACATCACTCTGGTAACAAAGGTGATGTGAAATATGCAACGAAAAGTGGGTTCTGTATAATAATAGAAAATAGGCTCAATGATTAACCACGAGGAAACCCCAAAATACTTCCTAAGCCCAAAGTGCATCAAAAAAGATTTTTAACTAGTCGACATGTACCGGCAGGCGAGCGTTGTCATGAAGAAGAATATGACCATTTTTATTTTCCAATGCACTTCGTCTATTTGCTGATAGTACTTTCTTTCTATCATAGTTTCGTCCAATTTGAGGAAGCAGTGATGAAATATATCCACTGCATACCCCATAAACTTTTTTGATGCAGTTTGGGCTTACCAAAGTGTCACTTTTCGTTACACATTACACCGTGGTTGGAAATTCTCATTCATTGTACTCTAAGTTCCGATGCAAAGCTCTTCAACATTTGTACTCGTGTAGATTTCAACCAATTACTTTAATTGGTCTTTATCAACCTATGATGATCGACCACTACGCTCATCATCTTCAACACCATTACGAAACTTTTTGAACCAGCATAGCACAGGGAACTAGCATAGCACAGTTTCTGGACTAATTGAAAAGTTGATATCACGAGCTGTTGCCACTACGTTCTGGCCTAGTTTGACCTGGAACAAGAAAATTGCCTTTTTCGTATCTCATAACACTTAGCAACATTGCAAAAAATGAACCCTGAATAGAACTATCTTTCTGACATAGTAGACCAAAGTTGTCCTACGTAATTTCATAGTCAACTAACGAGAATGTATTAAAAAAATAGCTGGTAAAAGTAAAATGTCAAAAACCGCAAAAACTTTACAAGTTTGGATTGAAGAGGGTTAATTTTGGCAAGTGGTTGAATCGTGAAAAATTAAATTGAAAGTCGTCGAGGCATTTTTCGATCGGAGCTTTGGTTATAAAGTTACGGGCCTTCAAAGTGTTAAACTTTACTGTACTTAGTATGTCGTGCTGAATCGAAAGCTGAACGTTAGTCTGAGCCCAATTTGTTCACATTGATCTCTCGAAACGACAGGAATCGTCAAAATATGTTTTTAAGCGTCAAACCAGCCCCGAGTTAGTTATCCCCATTGCAACGGGTATTTGTCCTAGACCCTGAGGTGGAAGTCTGTAAGCTATACGATTATTTTCGTACAACGAAAAAATCGTTTGTTGAATATGTTGCTATAGTGACGGATTTTGTCTTCTTTCAATCAATACAAAACGTGCATAAGGAAGAGATATAGAAAATCTGTTACCAAGCAACTTAGTCAACAAACGGTTTTTTCGTTATACGAAAACTATCGTATAGCTTTACAGACTTCCACCTCTGGTTCGAAATTTTGGTCACATCTTAAAGGAGAATGTTTTTACGTAAAAGGAGAACATTTTATTTTTTTTGAAGGACTATAACACTTTTGAAAAATTCCGCGAAAAAATCTTTTTTTTTTCGCGCATTCATTTGCGCGTCCAAATTCGGCTCCCTTCTTCGCCATTTCTAAAAAAATAACCAACGAATATACAGGGTGTTCCGTGCGTGGTTCAACAAGGGTTAGAAACTAAAGCAAATTTAATTGCAAAAAAATTGTATATATATAATTTTTAAATTTTTTTTCCTTTGTGTTTTTTTAAACATATCAACAATTGTTTTTGTATTACTGTTATTGCCAGTCCTCATATACAGCATGAGTTTAAAGTAACGCATAAACTATCTTATTATTTGGAATTAAAAAAAAACAGCGACAGACGTATTGCTTTGTTTTTGAAAACCTTTATTTATCTCTCGAAATAGCAGGGTTATCGCCAAAATACGTTTTTAAGCGTCAAACCGACCCCGAGTTTGTTATTCCCACTGCAATGGGTATTTGTCCTAGACCCAGCTTCAAAATTTTGGTCACAAAAGGATAAAATTTTATTTTTTATGAAGATGTTTATGCGTTACTTTAAACCATCATTTCAGGTGATATTTAATATTTTTTAATTACATCTAGATGGCGCTAGTATAAACTTTTTAGTACTGCTGTAAAAACTCTTGGTAAGGTATTATTTTATGCTATAAAAATCATATCAAACCATTTAAAGATTTTTGATGACGTCATAATGACGGCATGTCAACCGCAAAAATAATTCTTTCTTTCAAAATAAAGTTTTTCAAAAACAGGGCGAACAGCCGTCTTTCACCGTTTTTCAAAATTTCAAATAATAAGGTAGTTATGAATTTTAGGCGTTACTTTAAACTCACCCTGTATGCATGTGTAACAGAAGTTTCAAGTCTCCCGAGTCGACCCAGCGCGTACCCAGTGGCGTCACCGAATTTTTCTTCAGAAAATGTCAAATGACGCGTTTTTTCGGTGCAAAACGGAAAAAGTTATAAGAATTAATATGGGAGTCTGGTCGGAGGGAAAATTTTGTGGCTAGTATTTTGGTAAACAATAAATATGCGATTTCCGGTTTCTTGTCTCAAAAATTTGGCAATTGCATTTTTTTTCTGGGGTCCAAAATTGGGGGTAATTTGAAAATTCGCACCTTTTACAAGACTTGACCGATGATGGCAGGACGCAGCTCACGTTGTAGCTCAGGTCACCTTTAAAATATCCGACTTTATGACAGTGGCGTCGGGATTTTTTTCCTAAAACCATAAAAACAGACTAAAAAACGGTGCGCCGAACAATTCTATATTCCACTATGGAATTTCCACAAGGCATTTGAGTTTGGTCGAAAATTTAAAATGGCGTGGCGTTTAATAAAAATGTTTCGGTCATCTCTTAGTGAGATTTCGAAACGTCCACCGTTCACCTCTTTATTTGGCCCTGCAGTGACGTTCCAAAATCAAAATTGTGTTTCGTCCGATTGTCGATTGAAAATATGCATTAGAAACGGCCTTTTAGACACTTTGACGACACGTAAAAAGAAGTATAAAGTTCGAAAATAAAACAAAATTTTAATCCCACGCAAATTTTGGTATAAAGGTACGATTTCGATCAATTTTTCCTCCTTTTACACCGATTTCAACCTCCAAAATCTTATTTTCAAAGTCTTGCTGTACGCTTTAATCTAAATAAGTTTATGTAAGCATTCACTGCTTACGAAACAAAATTTTAAGCCGTTAATCACATAAAATGTTAATACACCAATTTAAAATAAGCTATTACAAAATCATCTTTCTAATATTATACCAATAAATTAAAAATAGGTTTTCAACGTTTTTTTTTATGCATAGTAATTGCTATAATTAAGATTAAACCAATAAATTAAAAATAGGTTATCAACGGTTTTATTATGCATAGAAATTGCCAAAATTATGATTATTGAACCTTTTACAAGTTGAAATTATTCTGAATTCAATATTGTGTAAAACAAAAATGTTGCTTATGTTATTGATAATAATAGTAATATATTTGGGACATTCGCTGACTAAAAAGGTGATCCTTTTAATGAGCTATTGTAGATTTCTTCATTGCAAACGCGGAAAAATCTGCAATCAACTTTCAAGTATTTTCAAAAATCAAGCCAAGCCAATCAAGCATTTAATAAAAAACTTAATACCAAATTTTTGGTTCACGGTTTTAATTAGACGCCTGATTGGTATGAAGATTTTAGAGCAGCCTATTTCGAGGATAAGTGGTTTGGTCCCAGCTCCTACAGGATTTTAAAACGCTCAATCGAATTTTTAAAAATGACGCCTTAATGCTAGACATGGTTCATACTGATATTAAGAGTATGGATATATCTTTTCTTTAGGACATGTTGATTACTACGTCAATGGTGGATTTGATTAAGCAAAAGTGCTTGAGATCAAAACTTTGATGGTAACTATACATATAAAATTGTGTTATGTATTTGGTTAACCATTTTTGTAGTATTCTGCAATCATAAAAGGGTTTGTAAATATTTTATAGAATCAATTAAAATAAAAGTAAAAGCGTACCCTTCAAAATCATGGGAGGAATTCCAAAGAGGAAAATTTGATCGAAAACATAGAGTAAGCTTTGATAAAAATTTAGAAAGGTATTCCAGAGGAGAGTTTTATTTGAAGACTAGGAGTACTTCACCTTTTTTTATGAATATAACCAACAAATATAATTTTTTAAAGGTATTGTCGCTTTATTGTAAAAAATATTCTTGTCGATTTTGACAGAAAAACTACAGTGAAATCTTCGGTTTATTAGATTAAATTAAATAATTAATTTTGGAAAAACTACTTAACCGATCAAGACCCTTGCTGACTTAAAATTTACAGGATACTTTTTTTCTGAGAAAAAATGAGACAGCGGTTCTGATCGTATCAAAATTTCACCTTCCAGGGCCGAATTTGTATTGAAAATTTACAAACAATTTAGAATTTTTTTTCGCAACGATTTTTGTTGAACATGACTTAAATACTTCCATTCGGGGTCTTTGTCCTCGTTAAAAATTTCAACTCACTGCTGCCAATACCTTTAAAATCTTAATAACAATTTGTATTTTAAATATGAAATATCATGCAGAATTTATGATAATTCAGTTTATTATTTACCATACTTATTATGTAAATATGGAAGCGGATAAATAAATATGTCTATATTAAAAGTTACTTTATTTATTAAATTATATGAAATACAAAACCAAAAGGTAATACTTAACATTTTAATGAATAAAATAAAAGCATAGATTTAATTATTAAAAATTGTTTTATTAAAAAGGAAGTAGTGAATAAAAAAGGTGGATTATAATTTTAAATTACTTTTTTCAAGACAGGAATTTATTGGCTGTGTTGAAATACTTGTATGTGTCTATGTAATTTTATCCCCGATTCGGACTTTCATTAGTCCTTTGGGAAGTTGCTACCTTCAGAAGGATCGTGTCCAGTAATGGGGGGAAGGTAGCTTAGATACTCCAGGGATGCTCTTGTTGGTCTCGTATGTTTGCAACGTCGGCAGTTTGGGGGGATCAGTAGATTACAATGTGTTCTATAGTCTATAGACACTCCACCTGTCGCCACTAATATCCTCTTGATACGGACGTGTGTTGGTGTCTATTGTAATGTCATAATTACAAGGTCTTTACCCTCATATTCAGCTTCAACAAAATAAAGATATAATTAATGATCACAGGATTAAAGCCGAAATATTTTAGTAATATCATAAATATTAATAAACCCCTGCACGAATTATAATACTTATCTTTATATTTTTATGTAAGTATATTATTTATACGATATAATTATAACGCGACTAAATAATAATACAAACACTTTTATGAAAAAATTTATGCATTTCATGCTTTAATGTACTAATTTAAGTTCTATTTAATCCCGGCTTCCTTTACATCTCATAAATAATTAAAATATTTTTAATAATATAAGTTATATCTGGGATTTACAACTTTTTTATGCTAAAAATGCAAAATGCAATTTAAATAATTTATTGTAAAATTGTATAAAATAGATGAAGGCAAATAAGTAAACTTATAAAAATTCTTGCTGCAACGTTTATTAATTATGGTACATTTCTCCACGTTTAAGGATAAACTGGAATTTCGACTTAAATTACGAAACATTAATATGAGTGGTAAAAGCTGACTTGAATTCTGTTTTAGTACCTGACGTCGCACGATCAAGAATTATTAATAGCTCTCTTTTTATCTTTTTGCCATTTTGCAAATTGAGACGTCGTCATTTTTGTCAAATTTTAATCATAAATGAGAACCCTATTTAATCTTCATTACAAATACTAGTTTTTTATTTTTACCGATTTTTAACATTAATATAATAAAGCTTTGTAAGAAGCAAGTGATGTAGAAATTCTAATTTTAAATCTATAGAAGCGAACTTTAATTAACTAACTCACAATTAAACAAGAATTTTAATGGAGGATGGAACTCGTGATGGCATATTCTGATTGGATGTTATAAATATTAGTTTAAAAGCGCTTTCGGCTTTATTTGTAATTAATATATTTGCAGTGGATAATTAAATAGGTACATGTGCAAACCTACATCAATCAAATAACCAATGTCACATTAGCGCTCAAATAGTTAAGTCAACTGTTGATATTTGTAAAGCATCTCTATGATGCTGAAACTTAAATGGTCAAACTTATGTTTATTTTGAATGGCTAACTTAAAATAAACATGTAGGTGTCAACAATTAATTAAGTCTTCGGCCTTTATGTGTATTCTAAAAACACTAGTGATTATACAAGCTTCAAGATTTACCCGCATAAATTACTATTAAAACATACAATATATGCATTTTGATATTTTAATAATTTTGGCAGCTGTTACCTTAAATTAAGTGTTTAATGGAATTTAACTTAGCTACAAAAGCGTGAGTTTTAAGCAAATTACGCTATTTCTTGGGAATTACGAGCCACATTATTAAATTCTGTGCTTTTCCTGTTAATAGCGCTATTTCGTTCTACTATTAAATTTACACAAATTTTATGCAATGTGTCGATAATTTAATAAGCATTTATTATTAGTAATTCAGTTTTTAAGTGGATTATAAAATTTTAAATAGTAATATTTTTTTATAAAAAATTCTTTTATAAGATTTTGGTAAACCAATGCAAATTTCTTGGATATACTAAACTTTTGTAGTAAATATTATATTATTAGAATAAATCTTACTTAATTTAAAAAAATTATTAAGAGGGATTACTTAAATTTACTTACAAGATGCACTGCACTGCATTACAAAATAATGTAGCCCGGCGCATTCACCATCATGAATCATAAATAAGAAAGTTTGCAATATTTTGATCAAAGATTAGGCTATAAACAATTCACCGTTGATAAATTCACACGAGAAATTATGAAAATAACACTGAAAATGTACGTATTCAGTTGGATTATCCGAAAGATGTAATATACTTATGCACTATCTAATATTACCTTTGAATGTTTCTCTTGACTCTCCTTGGTCACATAAATGATTCAACGTTTTCCGGAATTCTACTTTATCGAATCTCTAATGGAACATTACTTTATCGAATTTTTGATAACGGAATACATATAACTTGATAGGCTACAAATTTTCTTTCTAATGTTTTATCTTCAAACAGATAAATCAAATCGATTTTATTTCATAATATTACATCCGCTTAAATTTATTTTCCTCTCTTCTATATTACTAATAAAGCGGCAAAAAGAATCCTCTTGAATTTTTATTTTATTTTGTAGGTGAATGGATGAGAAGATTCTAAGATAAAAGTCGTCGAAAGTTCTTTCCAAGCCCAACCCGAAAAACGTTATTCCACTCGAATGGTGTTTTCGGTTTCAGCGTCCGAAATTTTCGCACCAAATTTTAGTATCTTGTGCTTGACCAAATTCTGAAAATTGTATTTTTTACCTATTTTTTTACCCCGAAATTGTACGGTTTTTCTGCTCAGCCTTGAAAAGGGTATTGTTGTATTGTTAAAGGTGATTTCAAAAGTTCGAATTGCATCTTTATTCTAAAATAGATACGAATTTTAAATTTTTCACACCATGGCAACACTTTGAAAAAAAATCTCGAAAAGGTTAATTTTATTGCCTTTTTTCGTTCATTTGCAATGCCAGCTTGAAAATCACTGTTTTAAAAGAAAGCTATTATTCTTATATCCTAATGATTGACTAATATACCAGTTTTTAAGTATCCAGGCACAACCCCATGACGTTAGAGCGTCGAAATGTGTGGGGTACAATTTACCGCCTTTTTTGCTCATTAAAATATCAAATTGAGATCGCTTCCTTAAAAATATCTTGTTTTATTGATTCGAAATGTAGAAACCACGTATTGTTCTTTTCCTGAAGATTGTTTTAATAGTTTTTTTGGTGGCCCCAAAGTCGCGCTTTGTTTTCTATGCTATTTTGAATTATAGGTTACCAATTTTTGCCATAAATCACAAATTCGCTAATTAATTTTAACCAAAATTCGTAGAATTAAAACAAAATTATGACTAGAAAGCTGAAAACATCCTGTTTCAATTGGCAACATTTCAACAATTATTTTTGTATTACTACTATCTATTGAAAGAGGATGGTTATTTTTAGTTTTTTGTCGATTGAATTTGGTTTACTTTCTAACCTCGACGTGTAGTGAATCATGAACGGAACACCCTGATACTATTTCGACGTCGACTTTGAAAATTCGTAAATTTTGATCCGGATCAACTATAACAATCAAATTATCAAATATTTTGTATTTTCCTACTTACCTTGTTATTTATAAAGGAAATAAATCAGCACGTTTGAATTTTATCTCCGGACCTTGAAAAAAAATCGCGAGTAAAATGTTCAAAATATGAGGCTTAACGCGGCCTGCTGGTTTACCATTGGAGCCATCAATTTAAAAAAATAATATTCTACTACAATATCTTATAATGGCTTATAAAGGAATAATTTCTATATCCGGTAGCGTGTATGGATGCTTATTTTCGAAAGAGTTCGGAAGTTAAGTCGAAATTTTGAATACAGTTGTCTTTTTAACGGATTTTCAATTTTAACCCAGAAATGCCTACCGTAAGTCTAACCGAACAATATACAGACTACTAGAAAATTTATTTTCCGGGTATGCTAGCCTGTACATCAAACATACTCAAAAATGAGTGCTGAGTTATTTGAGTAACCATCCAATAATCCAAAAAATAAATATTATTAAAGAAATGCATAAAAAAATTTTAAAATTAAGTCATCCAAAGTTTTGGGATAATAATACATTGACACTTAAAAAAACGTTACAACAGTTTTACTATCCACTAAGTTTGATAAATAGAGTTATTAACAACAACAGTTCACCACAATCAACAATAAAAAATCTAAAATATTCTACAAACTTCCCTTCATAAATAATATTTTTTATCAATTAAGACAATTATTAGTCACGGACAATTCGGACATTGTTGGTTACCAAACTAAAACTATAGGCATTTTGTTTTCGAAATTAAAAGATAGTCCAACAAAATTGGATAAATGTGATGTAGTCTATAAGATTAAATCTAAAAATTGTAAACTAGCATATGTGGGTCAAACATCTCGAAGACTCAAAACCAGGGTTCAACAACACATAGGAGATTGTAGGGTGAAAAACATCAATAAGAAAGAAAAAACAGCTCTTAGCCAACAAAGTTTTGAATTAAACCATGAATTTGATTTCGATAAAGTACAGATTTTAGAGACTGAACACAATTATAAAAAAAGATTGATCAGTGAAATGATACACATAAATAGAAATTCCACAGTAAATTTTAAACTAGATACACAAAACCTCAGTAAAATATATTGTCATATCTTAAAGTTCTGATCTTCCTTGTTGATGTTTTCCATGTTTCATGATCATCCATGTCTCATGATCATCGATAAAATTGTTCAAATATTTGTTACTTTCATTAAAGATTAACTTAAAACGTTCTGCCCCAAATATACCAAATTCATGTAAATTTGGTTGCATTTTATATTATTAGTGTTTATAATTTTGTATTATTTAAGTTTTATGATGTACAGCTTAATAGTCACCAATCAAGTTGTCGTATCTGTCAATATTTAATTAATAATAAAACATCATTTTTATTGAATCTTATTGTGAGTTGAACATCCTTGCAATTATCAAGATAAAATTGTGATGGTTGTTATCAGTAATTAAACTTTTAACCATAGTGCGCCACATTTTGATGAATTTACCAATTGTCGTTTCTTTTTGGTTATGGTCCAAATTTTATCACGTAATTCCTGCAGAGCAGCTTCAATTAATACCTAATATTCTACATGTTATGACAATTATTTTCAATATTATACGAAGGTAACCTTTTAATTAATAATAATGTGTTTGTAATTTTAATTAAGAATAATGTGTTTACATAAAATTGTTAACTTCATAAAAAAATTGTTATATTTGTATTTAATTGTTTTTTAAGTTAATACTACATAATGTTTTCGTTACAACTCGTTCTAGGACTGATGATGACCTGCAATTTTAGGTCGAAACGTTTCCTAATGTAAAGATTAGAAATAAAGCAAATTCCGAATAAAGACTACAAAGCTGTCTTCTTCAAATACACAAATCGGAACAAACCTTCAATTTCAAATACTCAAAAATGAGAAAAAAATTGTAAAAACATTTCAGGCATATCTGGGTTAAGAGTTTTATCAAATTAGCACTCACGCATAGGGTTTTTTTATTTTCGAAAAAATAACGAAAATTTTTTTTTAATGGTAAAATTTGAAAAAGTGCCATTTTTTGGCGCGTTTAAGTGAAATTAACTCCTAAAATTTCGCCCCCACGTGCTGCTCCACCCCGAAGAGCTTTTGAGTAGGTCTACTTTACGATAAAACAAGGATCACTTTGATGTATCTTTTTTGTTATGACTAAATATGTACCTACTTAAAATTAGCAAAAACTCAGTTATAAACCAAATTATTGTTCAAATTCTTTTAACTTTTTACAAAATATTCGCACCATCACATCACTCGCATTCGCATCATTCACAAATATCTGCAAAAAAATCATCGTTTGAAAATTGCGCCGTTAATGGGTCATATTCTTGAACCACTTGATACTATGTCATATACGACTTTCATCATTATATCCATTGTAATTTACGTGACTCTATCCTTGTCATATCTTATTCGACATCGTGTCGAGTGACTTAAGAATAAAAAATAAGCCCCTAGGCCTAAACTTTGCGACTTTTCTCCAAAAATTTTTTTTCTTTAAAAATACTATTAAATTTAACTTATTTTTCTTGATAATTTAAGTATTGTATATTAAGTTTTAATTGAGAACAACATATTATTACATTAAAAATCCTATACAAAACATCATTTTCTACATAAAAGAGGATTCTTGTTTCATATTGAATAAACTAGTCTTGAAAAAAGTTTTTTGCTATAATAAGAATGCATATGTTGAGAGTCTGTAGGGACTTGAGGACCATGTAAACTTATTCAAATCATGCCTGCGAAATAAGGTCGTGCTGACTTTGTGAGAAAGCCAATGAAGTAGTTGAAAAGTTTTTATTTTTTATACTGGATAGGTCTCTCTTCTTCAAACATTTAATAATGTAAGTAGATACAATTTAAATATCTTTTAACATTCCACCTTTTTATATTCCGATACAAGAATAAATACACAAAGATTAGACAAGAGATTTCAATCCTGTTTGGAATATATTTTTTCCTTCAACACACACACTTTTCTTTTTCGTTTAGAATCAAATTCTTGTTTTGATTTAGGTTCACGTTTACATATGATATAGGCTTAAAATCAAAAGGGGGTGCGTAATTTCGTTTATGGTATCTACTGATGAAGATATAATCTGAATATTTTACTAAAAGGTCGACAAGGCAAAAACAATTTTGAAATCATGAATGAAATTGTAAATAATTAATTAAGATGTAATTAAAATATTGTTAAAACATTATTGAGCTATAAAATTGTGTGATTGTTGTAATTATTAAAGCAGCAATAACTTTAAAAACACCCGAAACTATATTTACCATGTAATAAAAGTGCACATTAATTTTCTTTTAATTATCATTGCCACCCCTTTAAAAATATCCTCGTAATGTAATATTTAAAATTTACAGCAGGCAATGTAAATGCTAATGGCCAATAACGAAACGTGGTGCAACTAATAAAACTCACTAAATAAATCACAAATACCTATACATTGCGAAGATAATAATTAGCTTAAAGCAACAGCCCTTAAAATGATAATGGGCGAAATTATTTTTGGGCAAGAAGGAATTGCTTTTTAAACTTCTTTGGTAGCGTCAAAATCCAATCTAAAAGAAGTTTATCCTTATATATGCGAAAAAGAAAATCTTAATCTAATCTAAATCCAATCTGCACTTTTCTTATTGCGAAAGCTGTAAAAGTCCTTTAGAAATTAGGCTACAGCGAGAATGCCGGCGTAAAATTGCATTCAAGCTATTTAGGGCCTAGGGGCTTAAAATTACTGGTCTTGATAAGTGAAAAAGCCGAAAGCGAAAATATATTTCGATTAATATAGCGCGATTCACAATAAAAATTAAAGGCTTTCATAAAAAAATGTATAACGCAGATTTTAATGGCTACATTAAAATAATGTAGCGAAGTAGAGACCTTAAAAATTAATGTTTTATTTTACAGCTTTGTACGAATGATTTCATTTAAAATTTGAATTTTTTTATGTCACCAATTAACTCTTGTAATTTAATATGAGTTTATATTAAATGTAGTATATTTTAATTCCTAGTATTTACTAATAAATAAGTGGAAATATATAAATTAAAATTTGAATTTAATATTAACCCGTCATAATAAATTCTACGATACAAAGAAATATTTATTCATAATACATTTTGAAAACGTAGGCAGTGTTTTCTAGCATATTAAATTAAAATGATTTCATTATAAATTTCTATGAATTAAATTTAATCTAGTCTTGACATCCTAGCAATGACTTCTAATTTTACAATATACGTGTTACACAACGTAAAAAAACGTGTAATAAGTTTAAATTTATAAAATATTTTATCTGGGATGACTCGAAATTTTGTTCGAATTTAATATCAACAACGTAGAGTTTGCTTATATTCAATATACATTTTTCTAAATGATGATATATTGATGGTATAGAATTAGAAAAATTGGAAAAATTATCAATATTTTTGCAACTTTTAGTGATACGAGCCATGTATTTATTTATTTCTTACCTATCCTAATAATAATACATATTATGCATATACAGGGTGTCCCGGACCACGCGTACCTCCTCTACTTCTCACTTGTTTGCATATTTTTTTTCGTTTTAATTGTTAATTATTAAGAAAATGTTTTAATGAAAGCTGTTGCTTTTTAAATAACATATCTAACAATACCATAACGACTTAGGTTCTCATTTAAAATTTCAAAGTTATTTCCAGTTTCGGGTCCTTTCGGGTTGTTTTGAAAATTACGAATTACACCAAAAGATTATTTAGGATCAATTTGGTGGACTTTTTTTATAATCAATGTACGATAAAGGGTTCTCGAAATAAAGTGCTGGTACCTGTGGTCTGGGGCACCCTGAATATTCTATAAAGTACTGCATTCGATTTCAGCAAGTGAGGCTTTTGCAACTGTAAAAACCCAATTTTACTGAATTCATTTCACGTCCACCTGTTTTAGATTATAATCTATTTAGAGTTTTCCAAGTTAACCATATTTCATAGAAACCCGGAAGAAGTCCTTCTTTTATAGAAATTTTGATGCGGGTGGTCTAGGACACCCTGTATATACCTTAAAGTAAATGATAGAAATAGCACATTCAATTGCAGCAGGTGAAGCTTGTGCAAGATCCAAATCTGAACAAGATTGATATAATTTTTCATATATTAATAAATGGTTTGTAAATTTCCAAATAAACAAAGATTCATTTCTACATACCTGTTTTAGATCGTAATCTATTTGGAGTTTTCCAAATTACCCAGTTTTCATCAAAGCTCGGAGGAAAAATCTTTTGGAAAAATTTTAATTCATTATAATTATCAGATAAGATTACACCACAATACTTTTCTAGAGTCTAATATTGAATTAACCAAAGGTTTAACAAATAAAAGAAAACTTTTTCTCGATTTTAGTCTAGATCTTCCAACAAGATAACAAAGAAAGGTTAGTCTAATATTCGAAGAAGCTATTCCACTTAAAATATGGAGGAAAATGAAGGGGGGTGGATTGCATATTTAAAGATTTTTACCATTCCAAGAAATATTTAATTTGAAGTTTGTCTTTTTATTATTTAAGTGAAAAAGACTTAATATTGTTTTAGAAGGATTTTGATGAAGAGTGTTTTTTCAAAATAATTAGACAGATTTTTAAGCGTAGAAGATAACGTATTTTGAATATTAAGAGGATACGGAGTCTACAAATTTATATGCGTTTTTTCCCTTTTTTTATATTTCAAACTACGCGAATATTTATTGAGCTATATACAAAATAAGAATATCATATGAAAGTGGAACCTCTGCTTAAGACTTGTATGTGGCAGTTTTTTAATATTTTTAATTCAAAATGGCCAAAAAAAAATCATTAAAAATACGTAAAATTTGGCCTATTTTAAACTTATTTTTTTGGACTTAATAATTTAAGTTTTCAAAAAGTCGTCATATAGAAGTCTAGCCATGAATGTTATTTAAATTATGCAATTATAAAATGTAATTTTATTTACAAAATATGGTTGTAGTTTGAAATAATTGCAAGGCATATTTCGTAAACTTTGAACGCGGTTTTTAACTGTAAAAGCAGCAAATACCTTCGTAGTATAGGAGATACAAATTTTAAAATATAACAGAAATGAAGATTTTTATTGGTACTTTCAGCCTAATTATGTGGGATGTACTTTGGGTAAAAATTTCTTCCCCAAATTCAAGAAGAAGCTCAAAATATACGTTTACTATCGGAGCGAGGTTCTACTTAGACTCCCAATCCTCTTTAGTAAATTCTAATTTTGTGTAATTATACTTACTTATTTAGATTCTTGGGACAAACTGTGTTCTGACTTGGATGATAAGTTACTGGGTATAAATTGGCAATGGGAAGAATAGGAATAAAGTCACCAATATCTTTAATTGATTCTTGACAATTGATTATTGCTAGGGATTTATTTCCCAGACATAAACTATTAAGGAAATGTAAATTTCCAGAATCCTGGAAAGAAAGTAAATTAACATTACTAGCGAAAGCTTCTTCAAGTTCATCTACTAGAGCATATACCTAGATCTATTTTTATGTTGAATACAATTGGCAAACTATATGAATAAATTATTAATAGAAGACTCTTAAAATAATTAAATGATGGTTAGGGTCTTGTTGACAATCAGTTTGGTTTCAGGGGGACCCTTTTAACAATAGATATTGTTAATAAAGTTGTAGATATTGCTAAACTCCTCAGATTAAATAACAAATATTTAGTCTAACATAATTACCCTCGATGTGAAAAACGCAATTTAATAGTGTACTATGGAGAGGAGTAATTAATACCTTGAAAAAAAAGAAAAGTTTCGCCATTTATTATTAATCTGATGATTATATTAATATGAGTTGCAATGTACCACAAGTTTCTGTATTAGGTCCATTACTCTGTAATATTTATTATGATGACATCTTAGGATTGGATTTTCCACAAAATATTGGTTTTTCTGATGACTTATTAGTCATATGGTCAGATTTTAATGAAACACTTATAAAGATAGTGTGGTGTGGTGTGGTCCATTTATTTATTATACAGGGTGGTGATAAAGTTTGGAACTAAGGTCATAACTTCCGTAAAAATTTTTTTTGTAAAAATCACTTGGACAGGTCAATTTTTGTTTTAAAAATGCCATCTTTTGGAATGAAAAAAATATTCATGACGTCACTGATAACTTCACTCATCCATCATCAATTTTTTTAAATGGAAACCCCTACTTTTTTTACACATTTTTCATAGACCTTTTTATCATATTAATGATCACATAAAAATTTCAACCATTTTAAAAAAAAAATAAATTTACTCAAAAAAAAAATTATTAATTCTCAATGAAAATATTACAAAAAAAAGTAAATTTTTAATTTACAAGTAACAAATTTTAACGAAAATGTTCAAATTGTTCCCCATTGACCATTTGGCATTGTCCCATTCGAGTGTAGACACTCTGAATACTATTGTTAATAGCTTCTTCGTCAATTTGTTGCAATTCCGTCCTAATTCTAAGCTCCAATTCTTGTAAATTATTAGGTCTATTGAAATAAACTTTTGATTTTAAATGTCCCCACAAAAAAAATCTAAGAGCGTTAGGTCGGGAGATCGCGGAGGCCACTCAATTGGTCCCCTCCGACCTATCCATTTGTTGGCAAACGTGGTGTTAAGGAATTCTCGCACCGCCCTGCCAAAGTGTGGAGGAACCCCATCTTGTTGAAACCAAATGTTTTGGTTAGAAATGTTGCGATTTTCATAATTGAGGAAAATACGAAGTAAAACTGGTAGCAAATCAGTCCACAAAAAATTCAAGTATCTTTCGGCAGTAAGGTTTTCATTAAAAAAGTAAGGTCCTATAAAACGTCTGCCAATCATTCCCACCCATACATTTCACTTTCTCTGTCTTTGACTATGGGATTCTACGGCCCAATGAGGATTTTCCTGTGACCAATACCTACAATTATGTCGATTCACTGATCCATTCGACTGAAAGGTAGCTTCATCGGAGAAAATTATACTACTTAAAAAATTTGGATTTTGATCACATCGCGCCATCATTTCTTCACAAAATTGCAGTCGGTGATCGGGATCATCTTCATTTAACTCTTGTATGAGTTTTATTTTGTATGGGTGATACTTTTCCTTTTTTAATAATTTTGCGACATAGGAATGATCCACATTATTATTTCTTGAAATATCTCTTGTTGAAATATTGGGATTTTCTTCAATCGCAAGTAATAAATTATATTTGGTTTCTTCATTCACTTGAGGCCGTCCTTGTCGAGACAAATCTCCTACAGATCCTGTTTCTGCAAATTTGGTAACTAACTTACTTACTGTAGATCTTGAGATTTGCGGTCTATTTGGATATTGCTCATTAAACAAAGCACAATCTTCCCCATGGGTTCTTTTTCTATCGCCGTATCCTGCCATAATTAAAATTTCGAATCTTTCGCGTTCGCTTAAACGAGGCATTTTTAATTTCGCAAAACTTAATAATTGTTGATTATTATTAAACAATCGAAGTAAGCTATTCAAGCATTGGTAAATGGATTTAAAATTTTATTTGCCATACAAAATAACGTCAACTAAAGCACTTTTATAAAGGCAATTTTTATTTCAATAAATTTTGAATATCAAAAGCTTTTTTTAAATTTATAATAAATTACAATTTTATTTAAAATTTATTATTACTCAAACATTTTATTTTAATTACCTTTTTCATTAAAAGTTATTTAAAATTAGTTTTAAGAAAATTCCAATTGTGTAAAGAAGAACAATTCGAATATTTTCAATAATAATTTGTTATTTTTAAACTAAAAATTAGTTTAATTTATTTTTCTTGCCATATTTTCATTGAGAATTAATAGTTTTTTTTTGAGTAAATTTATTTTTTTTTTCAAAAATGGTTGAAATTTTTTTAAATATTTTTATGTGATCAGTAATATGATAAAAAGGTCTATGAAAAATGTGTAAAAAAAGTAGGGGTTTCCATTTAAAAAAATTGATGATGACGTCATAGTGAAGTTATCAGTGACATCATGAATATTTTTTTCATTCCAAAAGATGGCATTTTTAAAACAAAAATCGACCTGTCCGATCGATTTTTACAAAAAAAATTTTTACGGAAGTTATGACCTTGGTTCCAAACTTTATCACTACCCTGTATACTTATTTATTTAGTGTTTGGATAAATAAGTTGATCATTTGTATAAATATTAAATAAAGTAGAAGCGAGAATACTACCTTGTGAAGACCATTCATCTACTTTGTTTACCACCTAATTCTACTTGAAAACCTTTCTAATAGATTACAGACGATTTTAATTAGTTTAAAATCTATTATCAATTTATAAATTTTAGATAAGAGAATACGATTATTAGTCGTATTATATGCTGAAGAGAGGTCAACAAAAAAAGCACTTGTTTATGAGAATTACTTTGAAAACCATATTCAATATATAAGGTTAAGGATTTGTACTGTACTTGATTTACCAAGACAAAAAACAGCTTTTTGAAGTATAAGTTGATCATCAATAATTGGAGAGAGTCTACATAATAACATTCTTTTAAATAATTTGTATAAACAACATAAAATGAGATAGGTCTAAAAGTTTTAACATTATCAAGTGATTTACCCGGTCTTGGTATAGCAATTATTTTGGTTTTCTTTTTCACATTTTTTGGTATATTCTTTTCAAAAATACAATTATTCAAAAATTCTAACAACCATCGTTTAGTTTTAATACCAATTTTTTAAAAATTTTCATTTTTTAGATCATCTAGAGTCAAGACCTACAGCTATATTTTATTTTAAAGATTTAATTCGAGCCATGTACAAGTACTATTCATTGCTCTAAAAATTGATATGCGAAGTAGAATATTTTTATAAAGTTCCTGAATTAAAACGGGAGCCATAATATTAAACTGTTGATACCCTCTCAATGCAAGTATCAGAAGAGAATAGTTTATACTACACCTACGGTCGGATCCGACCATCCGACCAGCCATGCGATATCCGATTTAGTCAGTATATCCGATCGTGTCGGGTCGTGCTTATGTGATTTAAGTTTATGTAAATGTGTAGATACTTGTTTGGGAGATTAAGAATCGAACTTTAAACTTTAAAATTAAACCAGCTACTTAGTACTTAGTTTAGTTGTTAATGTATTAATCGAATTTGGGTGATCAACAGAGGCTAAGAGTAATTGAATTGATTTAACAATGGACACTGTTAGAATGTGAACACTTTGACTGGAAAACCAATTCTCTAAGCTAATTTCTTGCACGGTAACGATATAAAGGTCTAACTACCCCCGGACACCAATCTACAGAAGGTCGGCTTGAAATGATAAATCGGTTGGGGTCCAGCGGAGTGAGACCACAGATTCTTGTTTCTGTTTTAGTAATTAAAACAAATGGCTGCAGTGCGGGGACTATCCGTTGTCGCCTGAAGCCGCTCTGGGACCGGAACCTGGAATAGCTCTTGCGAATCAGGCCACAGGAATTAATGTCTCTCATATGTAACTGCGCTACATTATTAGTTTTTCTATTTTCACATTCTTTTTGCAAAACAATCTATATAAACTTTTAATTTCATTAGGTCTTGTTGGTTTAAAATCTCTTAAACCCATATTACACTTTTTCTACCCGAATTAAAGTTTATATTAGTATTAACAGTGGATTATGGGATATAAGAAAATCGCAACGGATTTAATGGCCGTGGAAAACCTAACGCAATAAACCGAGAGATACAGTTTCAGTAATAATGACTTGATTTAAAGCTTCCACCGTTTCTTGGACTCGCAGGAAGATATTGGTGTGTTTCCGGATTCGATTATATAGATAGGGAAGTAAGTATTGATATACACGCCAAGCTTTGCCAAAACTTTAAATTTATCAAATATTTTCAGGAAGCGCAAAGCTTCTACACGGGATGGCTGCAAATATTCTTCGAATTTAATACGAACAACAAAAACTTTGCTTATATACAATATACATTTTTATGCCTTTACAAGTACGGTCTCCCTCTGATATTGACAGTATAAACTTTTGATATAATCAAAATATAAATAAAACTTCAAAAAATTAATTCTTTTAACTTATATACCTTCTATTATTATTCGTTTTTGACATACGCATTAGCATTTTTATATGAATTTATTAAAAGTCCAAATTTTTTATTATTTTTTTTTTATTTTTTCATATACAATATAATGTTCAGTCTAAAGTAGCGCAACCAGGCAACATTCCATAATCGCCATTTACACATATTTCGGAATCGACGTGAACAATTATTATTTCAACTTGCGCTCACTAAATTTCGTTCTAGAACATAGAAATATGTCTGGACGATTAAAAAATTTTAAGGTACTTTTACACATGAGCCATTATATTTCATTCCCTGCTTACAAAATGGCATAATAATGGAACCACACTGACGATGTAACCTGACCTATTTGTGTAGATATACAAAGCAAAAAATTTTGGACATAGTTGGTCTAGACTTTATAATAGGGCGTTTATGGCTCCTTCAGTTGTCCATCGTCGTTTTCTGGTCGACTGCAATGTCATAAGTTTGAATTTCAGAGGAACAGTATGGGGTATCCGAAAAACTTCTCCTAATATTATTTTTATTTCAAATCATTGAATTTCTTTCTGAAATGCGAAAACATGAGATTAAAAATTCTCTCTCATGTACATCTCGCCCCGCCGTTATTCAGTGATGGGAACGCACAGGTTTGAGTCTCTGGCTATTCCCATCATTGAGACCAACTCCAAGTTTTATTTAAGAAAGCACCTTATTGGCTTCCTTTACACTTATTTTATGTGCTACTTTGGAGTGAACAAAATTAAACCATCTGGTCCAATATTGCAAGACATATAAATACGTAATACACCTAACTAATTCATATTAGGTTTGTTCCGACAAACCGAAAAACCGTACATTGACGATCACGCGCATGCTGAATAGATAAACCGCGTTCTATCTTAGGCAGCTCATTAGATCGTGTTGGGTACCATCATTTGTCATTTTGAGACACGCTATGAAGCAGTTACTGATTGGACTGACAACTGACATGCGCACTTCTGCTGTGTACCCTCTCACCCGTGAATTTCGCCTGGTTCAGACTAAGTGAATTTGGATTCGCTACTGAGATTTTGACGCATGCCCTTCGAGGAAGCTGAGATTGAGATTTCACTCTATGAGATTTCAGGAATCCGTACCCTGAATCCGAACCTTCCATTCTTAATAATCAACACACGTGAATAATCACAGCATGTGCATAAAACCGTTCCAACAATGCTTCCTTATATCGGTAAAAAGTTGGTGCAAGCGCTTAAACTCAATCAAGGCAATTTTATAACGGTTTCGTGACCGTCAGATAACTCGTCTTTGGACAAAGCTAAATACCTGATAAATTTAAGATTATGCCGATTCAGTGACAAAATATACATTGTCATTGATATGGCTTTGTCACCGAATACAATATCATCTCTAGAGATATTAGACCGACATGAATAATTCATTTTTATAGACTTTTCTTTAAAATTTCATCGACACTACTTTTTCAAAACCACTTCTAGAACAATATGGCGCCATATACCGTCTTTAAATCGACGTCTGTTTCATCTATTACCTTTTCATCGATAAGACTTGTTCCTCGGCACTATCTTTTTTCGATAAGACTGATTTATCGATAAAACATTTTCATCGACAATATTTCAATATTCATTAAGAAGACCACTTCTTCGATAGTATGGTATCATCATACCTATAATCATCTATAAGTGAAAATTAAATAATTTTTCAAATAATTTTTTAAAGCAAATACAACAACTTTCTCGTTAAATTATCGAAAATTCTTATAACCATATTTTTTGGCAATATTTGTGATTTGGAAATTCATTTTTCAAACAACTGCTACGATTTTATCGCAAAAATTGTCTTTAAAACTCTTTTTATGGCGATTTTTGTGTTTTGAAAATTCAATCTTTAATTTCTACATAAACAGAAATACCTACGTTTTAAATAAGTCCAATGATTTTCTTGTTAAATCATCGATAATTTAGTAAGAAAATCGTTGGATTTGCTTTAAAAAATTATCCAAATTATTTTTCTGTTTAAATAATTCCATAAAAATAATGTTAAATTTTCTAAAATTTTCAATAATTTAACAAGAAAATCGTTGAAATTGGTTTGAAAAATTATCTAATTTTCGATTATAGATGATTATATGAGAAAATCGTTGAAATTTAAAAAAATGATCTAAAACAGTTTTCTGTTTAGGAGCTATTTAATAGTTGGAATTCCAAAACTCAAAAATTATCGTAAATAGTGGTTTAAACACCAACCTAAATTGTTGAAATTGTTTGAACAAGGATCAAAAATGTTTTTCTGATTAAATAGAAATTAAAAACTAAGTTCCAAACCTAAAAAATTGCCAAAAAAATGAAGGTTAAACACGCTAACCTCATAAATCATTGAATTAATATAAAAAATTAATGTTTGCCAAAAGAAACGAGGTTGGAGAAATGCTTTTAAATTTTCGAAAATTTAATGGAATTGCTTTAAAAAAATATATTCAATATTTTCGTGATACAGTGGAAATAAACAATTGAATTATAAAGCCCAAAACTCACCAAAAAAATAAAGTTTAAACTATACCTCTTAAATTTTTTTTATAAATATTAATAAAAGTAAAAAAGCTATTAACAATTACATAACTCAAACTTTTATAATGACTAAATTACGAAATTGCTTATAAAATCATGGATTTTCTCAAGTTTCCATTAGAATTTTCCAACAAAAATTTACCAATTATAAAATAGTGGGATCATGAATTCATCTACAAAATCTTTGTAAAAATAAATTCATGCAGTTTTACTAAAGACTGTATCTGTAACAAAATATAAAAAAATTTCACATTTTTTTTGTTTTCGATAAAAAAAATAAAATCTGAAAAAGTGACTATTTTTTTCATTCTTTTTTAAAGTTTTTGACTCATGGTCTGATTTTGAAACAACTTTTTATGTAGTTTTACTAAGGACTGAATCTGTAACAAAATATAAAAAAATTGAGCCCTTACATTTTTTTGTTTTCGATAAAAAAAATAAAATCTGAAAAAGTGACTATTTTTTAAAAATTTTTATTTAATTTCTCGACTCCTGGTCTGATTTTGAAAAAACTTTTTATCCAGTTTTACAAAAGACTGTATCTGTAAAAAAATAGAAAAAATTGAGCAGTTTCATTTTTTTGTTATCGATAAAAAAAAAATAAAATCTGAAAAAGTGACTATTTTTTGCATTAATTTTTAAATAATTTGACTCATGGTCTGATTTTGAAACAACTTTTTATGTAGTTTTACTAAGGACTGTATCTGTAACAAAATATAAAAAAATTGAACCCTTACATTTTTTTGTTTTCAATAAAAAAAATAAAATCTGAAAAAGTGACTGATTATTTTCATTCTTTTTTAAATTTTTTGACTCATGGTCTGATTTTGAAACAACTTTTTATGCAGTTTTACTAAAGACTATATCTGTAACAAAATATAAAAAAATTGAACCCTTACACTTTTTTGTTTTCGATAAAAAGAATAAGATCTGAAAATGTGACTATTTTCTTAAATTTTTTGACTCATGGTCTGATTTTGAAACAACTTTTTATGTAGTTTTACTAAGGACTGTATCTGTAACAAAATATAAAAAAATTGAGCCCTTACATTTTTTTGTTTTCGATAAAAAAAATAAAATCTGAAAAAGTGACTATTTTTTAAAATTTTTTATTTAATTTCTCGACTCCTGGTCTGATTTTGAAAAAACTTTTTATCCAGTTTTACAAAAGACTGTATCTGTAAAAAAATAGAAAAAAATTGAGCAGTTTCATTTTTTTGTTATCGATAAAAAAAAATAAAATCTGAAAAAGTGACTATTTTTTGCATTCATTTTTAAATTTTTTGACTCATGGTCTGATTTTGAAACAACTTTTTATGTAGTTTTACTAAGGACTGTATCTGTAACAAAATATAAAAAAATTGAGCCCTTACATTTTTTGTTGTCGATTAAAAAAATTAAATGTGAAAAAGTGACCGATTATTTTCATTCTTTTTAAAATTATTTGACTCATGGTCTGATTTTGAAAAAGCTTTTTATGCAGTTTTACTAAAGACTGTATCTGTAACAAAATAGAAAAAAATTGAGCCCTTACATTTTTTTGTTTTCGATAAAAAAAAATAAAATCTGAAAAAGTGACTATTTTTTTCATTCTTTTTTAAATTTTTTGACTCGTGGTCTGATTTTGAAACAACTTTTTATGTAGTTTTACTAAGGACTGTATCTGTAACAAAATATAAAAAAATTGAGCCCTTACATTTTTTTGTTGTCGATTAAAAAAATTAAATGTGAAAAAGTTACTGATTATTTTCATTAATTTTTAAATAATTTGACTCATGGTCTGATTTTGAAACAACTTTTTATGTAGTTTTACTAAGGACTGTATCTGTAACAAAATATAAAAAAATTGAACCCTTACATTTTTTTGTTTTCAATAAAAAAAATAAAATCTGAAAAAGTGACTGATTATTTTCATTCTTTTTTAAATTTTTTGACCCATGGTCTGATTTTGAAACAACTTTTTATGCAGTTTTACTAAAGACTATATCTGTAACAAAATATAAAAAAATTGAACCCTTACACTTTTTTGTTTTCGATAAAAAGAATAAGATCTGAAAATGTGACTATTTTCTTAAATTTTTTGACTCATGGTCTGATTTTGAAACAACTTTTTATGTAGTTTTACTAAGGACTGTATCTGTAACAAAATATAAAAAAATTGATCCCATACATTTTTTTGTTTTCGATTAAAAAAATTAAATGTGAAAAAGTGACCGATTATTTTCATTCTTTTTTAAATTTTTTGACTCATGGTCTTATTTTGAAAAAAACTTTTTATGTGGTTTTACTAAAGACTGTATCTGTAGCAAAACATAAAAAAATTGAGCCCTTACATTTTTTCTTTTCGATAAAAAAAATAAAATCTGAAAAAGTGACTATTTTTTTAAATTTTTTTTTAATTTCTTGACTTCTGGTTTGATTTTGAAAAAACTTTTTATGCAGTTTTCCTAAAGACTGTATCTGTAACAAAAAATAAAAAAATTTAAATCTTACATTTTTTTATTTTCGATAAAAAAAAATTAAATGTGAAAAAGTTACCGATTATGTTCATTCTTTTTTTAAATTTTTTGACTCATGGTCTGATTTTGAAACAACTTTTTATGTAGTTTTACTAAGGACTGTATCTGTAACAAAATATAAAAAAATTGAGCCCTTACATTTTTTTGTTTTCGATTAAAAAAATAAAATGTGAAAAAGTTACCGATTATTTTCATTCTTTTTAAAATTTTTTGACTCTTGGTCTGATTTTGAAAAAGCATTTTATTCAGTTTTACTAAAGACTATAGCGTGTATTCAGCGACCGTGATGAAAAATTTAGAGACGTCGTTATCGTTAATCACGTGATTAAAAAATATATCTTCACAAGAAATATTTGCTTAAAGACGTGATTAACTTTAACGACGTCTCTAAAATTTTCATCACGGTCGTTGAATACATGCTTATATCTGTAACAAAATATAAAAAAATTGAGCCCTTACATTTTTTTGTTTTCGATAAAAAAAATAAAATCTGAAAAAGTTACCGATTATTTTCATTCTTTTTTAAATTTTTTGACTCATGGTCTGATTTTGAAACAACTTTTTATGTAGTTTTACTAAGGACTGTATCTGTAACAAAATATAAAAAAATTGAGCCCTTACATTTTTTTGTTTTCGATTAAAAAAATAAAATGTGAAAAAGTTACCGATTATTTTCATTCTTTTTAAAATTTTTTGACTCATGGTCTGATTTTGAAAAAGCATTTTATTCAGTTTTACTAAAGACTATAGCGTGTATTCAGCGACCGTGATGAAAAATTTAGAGACGTCGTTATCGTTAATCACGTGATTAAAAAATATATCTTCACAAGAAATATTTGCTTAAAGACGTGATTAACTTTAACGACGTCTCTAAAATTTTCATCACGGTCGTTGAATACATGCTTATATCTGTAACAAAATATAAAAAAATTGAGCCCTTAGATTTTTTTGTTTTCGATAAAAAAAATAAAATCTGAAAAAGTTACCGATTATTTTCATTCTTTTTTAAATTTTTTGACTCATGGTCTGATTTTGAAACAACTTTTTATGTAGTTTTACTAAGGACTGTATCTGTAACAAAATATAAAAAAATTGAGCCCTTACATTTTTTTGTTTTCGATAAAAAAAATAAAATCTGAAAAAGTGACTATTTTCTTAAATTTTTTTTTAAATTTTTTGACTTATGGTCTGATTTTGAAACAACTTTTTATGTAGTTTTACTAACGACTGTATCTGTAACAAAATATAAAAAAATTGATCCCTTACATTCTTTTGTTTTCGATTAAAGAAATTAAATGTGAAAAAGTGACCGATTATTTTCATTCTTTTTTAAATTTTTTGACTCATGGTCTTATTTTGTAAAAACTTTTTATGCGGTTTTACTAAAGACTGTATCTGTAGCAAAACATAAAAAAATTGAGTTCTTACATTTTTTGTTTTCGATAAAAAAAATAAAATCTGAAAAAGTGACAATTTTTTTTAATTTTTTTTTTTATTTCTTGACTCCCGGTCTGATTTTGAAAAAACTTTCCATGCAGTTTTCCTAAAGATTGTATCTGTAACAAAATATAAAAAAAATTGAGCCCTTACGTTGTTTTGTTTTCGCTAAAAAACATGAAATAATCAGAATTGAAATGGATTAAATTTTTTTGCTGTTCCTGTAAAATTTTGAAATTTGCTCATACACCTCTTTTTCATGAAAGCAACAATATGAAGCATATTAAAATGAATTTTTCAAAAAAAAGTTGAAGAAAATAATCTTTAAAAAATCCTTTAATTTTCACAATTTGTACATAAATAAGTCATGATGACTATTTAAAATATTTGGTGAAAATTAAACATACAAAAATTTTAAAATTTTGATGTACATAATTCTAAAAATACATAAAGTACGATGTTAAATCAATAAAAAATAGCTGGTTTACCCCATAAATCTTAACGAAATTATTAATTCAAATTTTTGTTTTAAAATACATACCAAAAATTTGTGTAGCAACAATTCCAAATTATCCAACAACCACCATTTTCCAGGAAAATCGCTCACCCCATCCTGCTGTATTTTCTTGATTACCAGGTAAAATCATACATAATTAAAAAATTATGTGTTAATTTCCACACCACCCAGGAGGTATAACACTCAGTGCGCTTTTTTTAAAGTGGTTTCCCCATTAGGCCTAATCCACTATATATTTTTTTAAATTAAAAGGTACTTACTTTAAATTTGGATTTGGGTTGTTCCTTTTCTTGTCTTGATTTCACTTAACTAAATCACTTATTTCACCATTATCACTACACTTTTTAAACCGCATTTTGTACCGCAAGGCGCATATTTGCTGTAAAAAAAAATTACAGCCCGCAATTTTTGAGAAAAAAAAATTATAAATACCTTTAGCACCAACCCTCCAAACCAACTGATGAATTGATGATTTCGTGGTCACATTTTTTTAAAACCTAAGGGGCACTTTTTTATTTGCACTTTAAATTACCACAAATTGCACTGTAATTCACATATAATCGGATTTTCGAATTTGCACTCCCGTAAACCGCGAGGTAAACCGCACTTTTACCGAATACCGAATTTCGCGATTTAACCGAACTAAAACGTCCAGAATTTTTTGAAAAATTTTACACTCGCGCACACTTCGCTGTGGATTATTCCCAATTTTCATCTCACTTATACACAATTTTAAGCACTATTATTTTAAACGAAAGCAAAGAAAAAAATTAAATAATTTAGGATGAAATTGTGATCGATTAAAATTACTTCGACTGAACTGGACGAATTCTAGCCGAAAACTGAATTTGTCCAGCAACCTAAAATATTTTTTAGCCTTGAGGTAAGAAGACAATTGAGCTTGAATAAATTAAATTTGAGTTTTCAAAAGATGAGTAATGATAATATAATAAAATATTTTATTGCTCATACTTCTACCTTCAAATTATAATTTTTATAAATATTTATTCTTCATAAAAATGTACTCGTATAAAATTTTGTAACAATTCAAAATTTTCAACGTTGAATTTACGAACATGCAAAAGTTTTGAATATTTTTTAATGTCCTAAAAAATAGTTTTGCAAATACAAATTAAATTTCAATTATTTTTTATGAAAACTTCAAAAATTTAAAGTAGGCGTAGTAAAAGCTGATTTTATTGGAATTTTCAATTTTATTTTCCTTAATTTTGTTATTTTTTAACTTCCATTTAATCACCTGAAATGTTTTAATAATTTTTAAAATAATTAAAATAAGTTTCCCGTGAAATCATCGGAAATTTAATAAATGGGCGGTTAAACCACACTTTTTAGGTATTTTTGAGTTATTTAACTTCTATTTTTTATTTCCACTTAAACAGAAAAATAATTAGATATTTTTCTAAAGCAATTTAGGCGATTGTCTCGTAAAATTTTCAAATATGTAAAATGTCGCACTTAAACTTTGTTTATTTTGGCTACTTTTTAGTTTAGAATTTAAATTTTTTATTTTAATTTTAGCAGAAAAATTGTTAAGATAATTTTTCATTGAAATTGCAATGATTTCCTCGTTAAATCCTTTAAATTTTTAAGGGTTGGTGTTTAAATCTCTATTTATTACAATTTTTGAGTTTTGTAATTTCAGCTTTTAATTAGCTCCCAAACAGAAAACTGTTTTAGATCATTTTTTTTTTAATTCCAACGATTTTCTCATATAATCATCTATAAGTGAAAATTATATAATTTTTCAAATTATAGAAAATTTAAAAGGGTGATCTTTAAACCTCGTTTATTTTTACCTTCAGAATAGAACTTTGTCTCTAAAAAAATAGTTCTGCAAATACAAATACATTTTAATATTTTTTTATGAAAACATCAAAAATTTAAAGTAGGCGTAGTAAAAACTGATTTTATTGGAATTTTCATATGTAATATCACGAGTGGTCAAAGAGTCGAATATTTTTCACTGTCATTACCATGAATGTCATTTGGGGAGTGGTAATTTATGAAAAATATTCGACTTATAATTTGAACAAAAGTGAATATTTAAGAAGATTCGCCGACTATCTTCTTAAATATTCAATGTTTGGAAAGCGTACTTTTCACTAGTAAAAATTGATTTTTAGGCATATGCAATCAAAAATTTAACAAAAACGATGCCTAGTGCCATTCAAATTGAAATTAGTTTTCATATAGAATTTTGTTTTTCATGTAGAGTCAATGATAGGGGCGTACTTTTTGAATAAAAATAAAAACGCATTTTTTTATCATTGTTCAAAAAGTACGCCCTTATCATAGACTCTACATGAAAAACAAAAATTCTATATGAAAACTAATTTCAATTTGAATGGCACTAGGCATCGTTTTTGTTAAATTTTTGATTGCATATGCCTAAAAATCAATTTTTACTAGTGAAAAGTACGCTTTTCAAACATTGAATATTTAAGAAGATAGTCGGGCGAATCTTCTTAAATATTCACTTTTGTTCAAATTATAAGTCGAATATTTTTAATAAATTACCACTCCCCAAATGACATTCGTGGTAATGACAGTGAAAAATATTCGACTCTTTGACCACTCGTGATATTACATATGAAAATTCCAATAAAATCAGTTTTTACTACGCCTACTTTAAATTTTTGAAGTTTTCATAAAAAAATATTAAAATTTATTTGTATTTGAAGAACTATTTTTTTAGAGACATTAAAAAATATTCAAAATTTTTGCATGTTGGTAGATTAAACGTTAAAAATGTGAATTGTTACAAAATTTTATACGAGTACATTTTTATGAAGAATAAATACTTCTTTTTAAAGTTCTATTCTGAAGGTAAAAATAAACGAGGTTTAAAGATCACCCTTTTAAATTTTCTATAATTTGAAAAATTATATAATTTTCACTTATAGATGATTATATGAGAAAATCGTTGGAATTTAAAAAAAAATGATCTAAAACAGTTTTCTGTTTGGGAGCTAATTAAAAGCTGAAATTCCAAAACTCAAAAATTGTAATAAATAGAGATTTAAACACCAACCCTTAAAAATTTAAAGGATTTAACGAGGAAATCATTGTAATTTCAATGAAAAATTATCTTAACAATTTTTGTGCTAAAATTAAAATAAAAAATTTAAATTCTAAACTAAAAAGTAGCCAAAATAAACAAAGTTTAAGTGCGATATTTTACATATTTGAAAATTTTACGAGACAATCGCCTAAATTGCTTTAGAAAAATATCTAATTATTTTTCTGTTTAAGTGGAAATAAAAAATAAAAGTTAAATAACTCAAAAATACCTAAAAAGTGTGGTTTAACCGCCCATTTATTAAATTTCCGATGATTTCACGGGAAACTGATTTTAATTATTTTAAAAATTATTAAAACATTTCAGGTGATTAAATGGAAGTAAAAAAATAACAAAATTAAGGAAAATATAATTGAAAATTCCAATAAAATCAGCTTTCACTACGCCTACTTAAAATTTTTGATGTTTTCATAAAAAATAATTGAAATTTAATTTGTATTTGCAAAACTATTTTTTAGGACATTAAAAAATATTCAAAACTTTTGCATGTTCGTAAATTCAACGTTGAAAATTTTGAATTGTTACAAAATTTTATACGAGTACATTTTTATGAAGAATAAATATTTATAAAAATTATAATTTGAAGGTAGAAGTATGAGCAATAAAATATTTTATTATATTATCATTACTCATCTTTTGAAAACTCAAATTTAATTTATTCAAGCTCAATTGTCTTCTTACCTCAAGGCTAAAAAATATTTTAGGTTGCTGGACAAATTCAGTTTTCGGCTAGAATTCGTCCAGTTCAGTCGAAGTAATTTTAATCGATCGCAATTTCATCCTAAATTATTTAATTTTTTTCTTTGCTTTCGTTTAAAATAATAGTGCTTAAAATTGTGTATAAGTGAGCTGAAAATTTGGAATAATCCACAGCGAAGTGTGCGCGAGTGTAAAATTTTTCAAAAAATTCTGGACGTTTTAGTTCGGTTAAATCGCGAAATTCGGTATTCGGTAAAAGTGCGGTTTACGGGAGTGCAAATTCGAAAATCCGATTATATGTGAATTACAGTGCAATTTGTGGTAATTTAAAGTGAAAATAAAAAAAGTGCCCCTTAGGTTTTAAAAAAATGTGACCACGAAATCATCAATTCATCAGTTGGTTTGGAGGGTTGGTGCTAAAGGTATTTATAATTTTTTTTTCTCAAAAATTGCGGGCTGTAATTTTTTTTACAGCAAATATGCGCCTTGCGGTACAAAATGCGGTTTAAAAAGTGTAGTGATAATGGTGAAATAAGTGATTTAGTTAAGTGAAATCAAGACAAGAAAAGGAACAACCCAAATCCAAATTTAAAGTAAGTACCTTTTAATTTAAAAAAATATATAGTGGATTAGGCCTAATGGGGAAACCACTTTAAAAAAAGCGCACTGAGTGTTATACCTCCTGGGTGGTGTGGAAATTAACACATAATTTTTTAATTATGTATGATTTTACCTGGTAATCAAGAAAATACAGCAGGATGGGGTGAGCGATTTTCCTGGAAAATGGTGGTTGTTGGATAATTTGGAATTGTTGCTACACAAATTTTTGGTATGTATTTTAAAACAAAAATTTGAATTAATAATTTCGTTAAGATTTATGGGGTAAACCAGCTATTTTTTATTGATTTAACATCGTACTTTATGTATTTTTCGAATTATGTACATCAAAATTTTAAAATTTTTGTATGTTTAATTTTCACCAAATATTTTAAATAGTCATCATGACTTATTTATTTACAAATTGTGAAAGTTAAAGGATTTTTTAAAGATTATTTTCTTCAACTTTTTTTTGAAAAATTCATTTTAATATGCTTCATATTGTTGCTTTCATGAAAAAGAGGTGTATGAGCAAATTTCAAAATTTTACAGGAACAGCAAAAAAATTTAATCCATTTCAATTCTGATTATTTCATGTTTGAATACAATAATTATTATTTTTGAACAATCTAAAACTTTGGTTGTTACGTCTTTTTACTTTAATGATTAAATTTTTTTGTAAAATTCTAATGGAAACTAATTTCGTATTTTAGTCATTATTTTTAATATAAAGACAAATAGCTTTGGGAAATGAATCAATATTTTTGGAATTCGAGTCACAAAACAGTTAATAAGTTTTTAATTTTCATAAATATTTTTACAAAATTTTGGTATAATTGTTTATGATACTCCAATTCGACTTACAATTTGAACAAAAGTGAATATTTAAGATGATTCGCCGACTATCTTCTTAAATATTCAATGTTTGAAAAGTGTACTTTTCACTAGTAAAAATTGATTTTTAGGCATATGCATGCAATCAAAAATTTAACAAAAACGATGCCTAGTGCCATTCAAATTGAAATTAGTTTTCATATAGAATTTTTGTTTTTCATGTAGAGTCTATGATAAGGGCGTACTTTTTGAACAATGATAAAATAATGCGTTTTTGTTTTTATTCAAAAAGTACGCCCCTATCATTGACTCTACATGAAAAACAAAAATTCTACAGGGTGAGCTAAAATGATTGTGGTTAATTCAAATTTCCCGCCTAAAAATCTGGGGAATTAGTTAGCTTCAAGTTCATAGTAACACAAAATCATGTCAAAATCAAAACACATTTTTATACACTTTTTCGTGCAAAATTTGACATCCAACTTCAAACTTTTATTGAAATTTGACATTAACGTCACAAAATAATCGCTGATATATTTGACGTTTTACTTTTCACAAAAAATTACTTCTGAGTTGAATAGTCAATTTTATTTCTCGTAATTTTGTTGTTTTTTTACTTCCATTATTACCTAAATTGTTTTATTAATTTTTAAAATAATTCCAATCATTTTTCCGTGAAAATATTTTTGAATTTTTTAACATCTATTTTCATTTCCACTTAAACAGAAAAATAATAAGATATTTTTCTAAATCAATTTAGGCGATTGTCTCTTTAAATTTTCAACAATTTAAAATGCCGCACTTTAAATTTTGTTTATTTTGGCCATTTTTCGTTTAGAATTTAAATTTTTTATTTTAATTTTAGCAGAAAAATTGTTAAAATAATTTTTCATTGAAATTGCAATGATTTGCTCGTTAAATTCTTGAAATTTTTAAGTGTTGATGTTTAAATCTCTATTTATGACAATTTATGAGTTTTGGAATTTCAACTTTTAATTAGCTCCTAAAAAGAAAACTCTTTTGATCCTTTTTTTAAATTCCAACGATTTTGCCATACAATCATTTAAAAGTGAAAATTACATAAATTTCCAAAGCAATTCCAACGATTTTCTCTAAAAATCATCGAAAACTAATAAACATATTGGTGTTATAACCAAATTTTTATGGCGATTTTTGGGATTTGAAAATTCAATCTATAATTTTTACTTAAACAGAAATACCTACGTCTTAAATAATTCCAATGATTTTCTTGTTAAATCATCGAAAATTTAAGAGGTATACTTAGTTTAAACTTTATTTTTTTGGTGAGTTTTTGGGTTTTGTAATTCAATTTTTTATTTCCACTTTAATACAAAAATATTAAGGATATTTTTTACAGCAATTTCAATTCAACCTGAAAAACCGTTGATTTTGTGAGTTATTTCTTATTTTTTAACGACTCAAGTTATAAAATTATGTATAACTTTTTTATTCTTATTAATATTTATAAAAAGTTTTACAATTGTATTCATGTTACTACTATTTAATAACAGTAAAATTTTTGTTGGAAAATTCCAATGGAAACTTGGAAAAATTCATGATTTTCTAAATTATTTCGTATTTTAAAATGATTTTAATTTTAATACTCGAGTTACAATGTTGTTAATAACTTTTTTATTGTTGTAAATATTTTAACAAAATTTTGTCCAATTTTTTTAACATACTATAGTAAAATAATGAAACACGTTTTACTGGAAAATTTTAATGGAATCTTTGAAATTTGTATTTTTTTTGTAGAAGAACAATATTTTATATATACCGGGTGGAAATGAAAACCGGGTCACCTCTATAACTTTTTTATTTATGAATAAAAAAATTTGAAATTTGGCAATGTTCTATGGTTTTTATTTTCGAAATCACTTCCGGTTTCACCGGAAACACCATGAACTTTGTTTTTTTAAATGTAACATCCCATATTTTTATTCATGGCTTAAAATACTTTTAAAACAGAAGTATTTTTGAGATATTAGTTTTTATTTTTTGCGAAAAAAAAAATTTAAAAAAAAAAAAAGGTTTTCGAAGTCGGTGAAAATTACCAAAACTAATTCTAAATAATTCAAATACATAAAATAAATAATCGTTATAAAATCCTCTTTTTAAAAAGTCGAATGACCCGGCATCATTGCATTTAAAAAAAGTGAGATATTTGATAAAATCTTCATTAACTAAGTTTAAAAATTAATAGTTGAAAAACCACCTAAATTTTTTTTTAAATTACAATTTTATTTAGGTATTTGAATTATTTAGTTTTGGTACTTTTCACCGACTTCGAAAACCTTTTTTTTTTTTGAAAAAAAATTTTTTTACAAAAAAAATAAAAACTAATATCTCAAAAATACTTTTTTAAAAGTATTTTAAGCCATGAATAAAAATATGGGATGTTACATTTAAAAAAACAAAGTTCATGGTGTTTCCGGTGAAACCAGAAGTGATTTCGAAAATAAAAAATGCACATAAAATTTGTTTTTTTAAACCATAGAACATAGCCAAATTTCAAATTTTTTTATTCATAAATAAAAAAGTTATCGAGGTGACCCGGTTTTCAATTCCACCCGGTATACCGTCTTTTTATCGACTTTAATTCATCTATTGGCTTTTCAATGACAAGACTTGTTCCTCTGCACTTTCTTTTCTTCGACAAGACTTTTTTTTTTGAGAAAACATTTTTATCGACAACATTTCATTGATACGATTATTTATCGACGTAGAAATTACCTTTATCAACAAGAATGTTTCATCGAAAAACCCTTACAGAACAATTTTATTTCCACAGAAGTTTATAATCAGTAAATTTTGTTTTATCGACAAACATTTTCATAAAAATCCACAAATAATGTGCCGATGAATAGGTAATTTCCATGAAACTCCTAGCTTTTTATAGAGTGTATAAGATATTATTTATAGAAAAAGTAACATTTGTGCTGTTTATGGCCTATCTCACCGACAGTGCTTAAAGAAAAACTTAGTAACGTCCAACTTACTCCTAAGTTCTTCTTAAATTTTTAAGACGTCTCTCCAGTCAACTAATACGAATACTTACGTAAAGTTTATAGCAGAGATTATATTTTGGTGTTCCACTGGTATTCGCGTTGTTTTGTTTCATGATATTTTATGATTTTACCACAGACTAACAATATACTCATAAAACATACTAGATTATTCTGTGATATTATACAAAGTTTTATAATTATTGCGTTTTATCTACTGTCTGTTATGTAAAATAAAAACTGTAGAACTGTATCTTTTTTTAAATGAAAATATTAAAAACAAAAGAAGAAATCTGGCGTGGATTTAAAATGGTTATTTATACTCCTTTTCCAATTGTATTTTATAAAAGATCAATTCGTTTCAGAATAGTTAATTGTATTTCAGAAATAAGCCAATTGTAGTTCAGAATAATCATTTCAATTTCAGAAAGTATCAATTGTATTTCAGAAAAGACAACTTCAGAATTCTCCTGCTATGGTTCCTATCGTCAATTTAATTTCAGAAGTAATCAACTGTATTACAGAAAAAAATTGTGTTTCATTCAAAGTACATTTTTCTGCAGAAATTTTGGAATACCTAAATATACTACTTTAGCCACCAACAGCCATATCTTCCAAAAGTAGCTACGTGATCGATTTTAGTGTTATGCTGCATGAGCACAACCATCACCAACAAATGTTTTTTTAGCTTCATCAATAATAATTAATGCCTCTAAGCATAGATCATATATGTATAACTTAATGATCTATGCTCTAAGTTAACCACAATTTGTTCCATAATACCCTGGTATAATGGAACAAACCTGACCCATAACAGGAGATTTCGGAAGTTGTCTTTAAACGATACTGCTTTAATCTTACAATAGATTATTTCAATTGGTAGATAAGGAACTATGCTAAATATCGTTTCTGGTGTAATGTTAAATTACCGAGCCAAAGCACACTTTTTTGAATGTATGTGCTATTGTGGTACACGTTCACAATCACCGCCAAATACTCTTGGTTTTCTCAATATTTTACAATTGGTATTTTCTAAAATTAATTTTATTTTTCTGAAAAACAATTGATGCTTTCTGAAATACAATTGAAAACGGTGTATTTTATTAACCTGTCTTGGGATGTCATTAATAATTATATAATTTTTCTTCAAACTTCATTAAAGTACAATCTTCTGTGACGTTTGACAGGCTTTAAAATGTCACTTTTTATGTACGTTTATCCTATAGTCACTTTTGTACTGCCTAGGAGTAGAAATTACTACTTTGTACTGACAAGGAATAAATGGGCGGAGTAGAAATAAATTTTAGGCAACCCAATATACACTAAAATTGTATTGTGTATTGTATGTAAATTAAACGTCAAATTTAAAAATTATTTATCATATTACTATTTTAAAAATTTCGATGTTTGAAGAAAAAATAGCATGTTTTATTCGGAGTAAAAGAACTTTTTGTGTTTCTTTTACTCCCAATAAAACAATGTACTATAATACATACTTAAATTTCATCTCGAACTTAATTTTGTAGTTTTCTAGTTTGTTTTCGCGAGAATTAGGTAAGTTGAGTTTTAGGTTACCGGTATTGACAACTTAGTTTTAGGTTCAACTTACGCTTTAAGTTTGTCTTTGCAATGACGCTAAACTCTACTCTTTTTTAGATCAGTCATTAATAAATAATATTTTTAGTGTTGTTTACACTCAATTATTTGGAAATATTTATTATAAATTTATGACTTTAGCACTTTCACCTGTTGACATACATATTTTAAACTCAAAGTAAAATGTATATTTTAAAGAGTTGGATTTATAACTCCTACTTTTGTATTTTTTTATACATGGTGTCTTACTTTTACCAGCAATTTTTTTAGATATTGTACAGGGTGTTCCTGAATATCTGTGACAATTTTTTTGGGGTGATAGAGGAAGTGAAACTAAGAAACTAATACAGTACATAGTGTTTGAAAAAAGCTACTGAATAAAATTCAAACCACAATTGATTTAAGTAAAAGGAAATTTTATTTAAGGAGTCGAAAAAAAATGTTTACTTATAGGAAATTTTTTTCAGAATAACATTACTTACACATATACAGGGTGATCCTGAATAACTGTAACAACATTTTTGGAGTGATGGAGGAAGTGAAACTAAAGCAATTTTGACTGGTAAAGTATTGTCCGGAATCGCTTCCTTAAAAAATTATACCACTTCAAAAATTTTCAAAAAAATGTTGTTTGTAAATTAACTAATTATTACAATTTTCGCACAAGGATACGTATTTAGGGTGAATAAAAATTTTTAAAATGATAAAAACAGCTTTATGTTTTTTTTGGCACTATTTATTGATTTTCTTTGCTACATCAGAAAACGTTTCGGATCATATATTTCGCCATCATCATGCTAGCATTTTGTTACCATTTTATTAAACAAAAGTCAGAAATATCTAAATCTTAATTTTTAAAGTGTCTTCCAAAGTAAAAATTATTAAAGGAATAACCAAAATAAGGACACCTGTGCCTTAGTAAAAATAAGAAATTTATTTTTTGAAAATTGTCGACCAGTTTTTTTTTCATTTTCATATGAACAATTTCAGAATTAAAAATAACCTGCAATTCCAAACACATGACTACTATTGGTTTTTTTAAACTACTTACGAAGAACTGATGATGGCGAAATATTTGAGCCGAAACGTTTTCTGATGTAGCAAAGAAAATCAATAAATAGTGCCAAAAAAGACATAAAGCTGTTTTTATCAAAATTACACCAACGGCAAAAGTTTTCAACATTTTACAAATTTTTAAAATATTTTCATGGGCGTTACATGTGGGGGGTCATCAACTTTTTAAATCTTTTTAAGGAAGCATTTCTGGACATTACTTTACAAGTAAAAAATGCTTAGTTTCTCTTCCTCCATCACCCCAAAAATGTTGTCACAGTTATTCAGGAACACCCTGTATATGTGTAAGTAATGTTATTCTGAACAAAATGTTCCTATAAGTTAACATTTTTTTTTCGACTCCTTAAATTTCCTTTTACTTAAATCAATTGTGGCTTGGATTTTTTTTCCAGTAGCTATCGTGTTTTTGAAAGACAAAATCGAAGGTCTACTTGATGTAAATAAAAAATTTGATAACAAATTGATTTTATACAGGGGGTCTCATAAAAATCATTAAAATTGCTGTAGTTTTTTAGGGGGTAGAAAAAGAATTAAAGTTCATAGGAAATTTGTTTTTTAGAATGACATTTATTATCTAAAAAATGTTTTTGCTGGAAAAAAATGTGGGACAATCTGTATATAAATATAAAATAATTATGCAATCAATTTTAATAACCAAAATTAATTATTTTTTTATTGCTAGGTATTTATGAAACAAACTTGATTAAAGAATGGGTTGGGTTATTTAATTACTGTTAGTGACGAGTATTGTCTATTTCGATTGACGCAAAATGAAGGTAGATTTAAAATTAATTATATTCATATCATATTATTCATTATCTCCATTAAATAAATGCTACTTTTATTTAAAAAATATAAATTATCAGAGAATTTAAAGTGAATGTATTTGATTTTGTAATTAAAATAATGGCAATTTTAACAACTGGTTTAATTTAAATTTTGTAAGTACTTAATCCATTATCCTCTATAACTAGTAAATTATAATTTACAAAACTTGATTAGTCTTATTGTAAAGTAATTTTAGCACAGTTTGTCAAATCATCTATCTCTATTTAGAAGTTTGAAGTTGTTTACTGTGCACAAGATTTTATTGTGAAAAAAGGTGTAATTTCTTTGCATGTTATATACATCGTAAAGAAGAACCAGAGCGGAGATAAATTGGTATTGAATTATTTTTCGTTGAATATAGTTGTGGCAGGAATAACAAGCGAGATGTATCCAGTACGCGAGCGACTGCAATAAATTCCCTCGGGAAAAGGAAATTGCGTTTATCCGCGAAATAAAAATATCACTCGAAAACAATTGTGTATTTTTCTTTGGTATTTTAATAAAAAGGCAATTTAATTTTGTACAAAGTCGTATTTATTGATTTACCAAAGTAATCTTTAACAAATCACAAACCTTATAATAATACATAATAAATAACTATAAACTAATTCTTAAAAATTATAATAAAAAACTTATAATATCACAGCAATTACAAAGTTATAATTTAAAGAAATTTAATATAATTTGTACGATATGATGTTTTGATTTGTCTGTCTAAAATTATATCTTACATCATACAATTTTAATTAATCAAATAAAAAACTATGGACACTTTGTAAATATTTTTATATGAATAAATTTTTCTTACTGTTCCCTATCAGTACTTTTAGAATATTTGGCTACGTGTCATACCGCACTTCCGGAATAACTTAATGTATTAGACCGCTTACTTGTGAAGTCAGCGAATCCGGTTTCTGGAGTTTGAAAAGTCTCTATCTTAACGCACTTTTTTCTCGGCCTTTGATGCTGCAAGGTCTTACTTTTGCAACAATAACTGCTGGAACTATTTGAGCTGGAACTTCCGATTTCAGAAACTCCGAGGAAACCTTGATGAAGCGTGCTTCCCGGATGTGGCATCGTTCCATATTTATTGGAGGAAAAGTTCGCAGCATAAGATAAATTCGATGGCGGCTGATGGTGGCTCTTGATTATTATCGGGACTGTTTGTCCAGCCAATGAAACTGAATTTGGTACTTGAACTAACCCATGGCTTGCACCTTCAAAATTTTGCTCTATTATTCCAGGCAGTAATGCACTAGTTATGTCACCCGTGTATTCAGAACACTTGTTTGTAGTGCATACATCGGGGGGTGTTTTATTTAATAGAGGCCCACATTCAGCTTCGTATTTTGGACGATCTGCATAGATTTCGTACTGTCTTGCTTGGGAACGAAAATGACGCTCCAAGTAGTCACTTGAAAATTTTTCATGTTCTCGAAGCTTACGCTCTGCTCCAGGAACCATAAGACGAACCTGAAAATAAAAATAACTATTATAATCAATATTTTTGTAATTTTTTTAATTTCAAGTTAGTTTTTACCCTGGTTAAGTTTAATTGAAACGTACTAAAAATTTTCCTTTGTTTTAAACTCAATAAAATTGCTTGATATAATTTTAAATATACGTTGAAGTTAAAGTATCTATCCCAAGCATTAGGGATAATTTAAATGGTACAAGCAATTAATTGTTGGCTTTGCCCATGTCAATATTGTCAATGGTAACATTTAGGAATTAGTCTGTAGTAGAATCAATGAATAATTTTAACAGGTCTAATTTGTTTTCATCAAGTTGATATTTGTTAGTTACAAAGTAATTTGGTTATTCAACGCTTGATGTAATTTTATTTGTTTGACTTTATGTGCTAAACGCTATTCAATTTAGGGATTAATTTCTATTTAAATTTATAATTAAATGGGTAATATAATGATTAAACTAATTGATTAGTATATCCGTATTTAGAGAATCCATTACTTACAAAGTGAGGACAATTTTTATTCATCATAGGACGAATCGCTAAATCTAGCAACGTGCTTTTCATTATACATAGGAGTTTTATCCTGAAACTTTTGAAGCTCAACTATCAATATCAGAGAATCAGACGTGCTTATAAAAATATTTATTCTTTTTAGTACATTTCCTTAAAACTCGGTTAATTTACGTTATATTTTTTATATTTTAAATAAAACATTTGCGTTGGTAAAGTTTAATTTTTGATAGAATGCTAAGTGTAATAGTTTTTTTTTTCTGATGTAATTTAGGCAAATAAAACGTAAGTGTAAAGTACATACCATTTCGTCTACCGACGGAAATCGGTTGAGATATCCAGACAAAGAGAAAACTGCTGCCATTTTGGTCATAATGAAGGCAGCACCGGCCGTAAAAAAGCACCAACCGTAACGGTAATCGTAAGCAGGACCAGCTAGTGACTCCTTGTGATACTGAGTGGCTTCAAGGACAGTTTCAGATAAAGCGGATGCAAACATTACCAATCCCGTTCCTAGAAGTAGTGCTGCAATAAAAAAAAGATTAAAAAGAAATATATATATATATATATAAAGGTAGGAATATTGTTAACAAGGACTCTTTCAAGGATCAACTACTACTGTGTAGGTTTTAAGCAAATCAATGACAAGAAATATGAATAATAATATTTATCCCAGATAATAGAAAACATCACTTATAATAATTAATTTGTAATTTATTTGCTCCACTAAATCCAGAATCCTTCAATGTCACTAAGCTGAGAATTAATTGCGTAAAGGATCATTCGTAAATAATTGGGTAACAAAAGATTTAAACGGATTTATGCACTGCATATTTATGCAATTATATACAGGGTGTCTCATTGAAATCTTAAAATTTTCGAGTTGATTGCACATTTTTAAATGAAATTTTTGTACGATCCAACGGTGGCAGTAAAAAATAAATCGAACGATTCGTCGCAGTTACCAACATTTTATTTAAAAATATACATTAATCTGGAAAATATCGGGATATGAAGCTTTCAGAGAGACACTGTGTATTATATTTTAAATAGTATCTTGTTATAATTTCCCTGTCTTTAATAAACAAAGCCTCGTTAAGGATCTAAAAACGAGTCTCCAGAAAAAGGCTTTTTATTAAAGTTTTTTTGTATTTCCAAGACAACGGGCAATTTATGCTGAGCTTTAGTTAAAAGTTTGCAAACTCTCATAAATATTATGTATTTTTATATAAATTTAGATTTTTATTAAACTGTTGACAATATGAGTTATATTTAATAAACTTCAATTACTAGTTCGTACTATACTTTGATGAAGGTGTAGTTTTATAATATTAGTTAAGGATGTAAATTATCTTAGAAAGTTTAAAAGAGAACTTATTACCTAAGATTTAATACTTTAATAGTTTGAAAGCTATAGTGTTATTATCGCAAATGTACTTAAGAGCCTCTGCCATATCTTATAAACTGCACCATATTATATTGTCAAACAAAGTTAGTTTCAAGGCGTTTCTTAGCCTTTCCGGTCAGGATATGAAATCGAGACACGTCCTCGCAAGGCTCTTTCGCTTTTAGCTAAGTACAGCTTCATATACCCATATTACTGACCTTTTACCAACTTAAAGCGTATCAAATTTATCTTCATTAAATAGCTTAACACTTCTTTCTTATCTTCAAATTAATGATTATGAAGGATCACACATATCTTTTAATCAGATTTATATACCTGCACCTGATATAATTGTATCAGGAACACTTTTTATAGGCATTATTAAAAACATTAAAATATTATTTTTGTGTCAAGATCAAATAAAATGTATATAAATGATCTTTGTGAAATACTCATTGTCCACTTTTGATCCTAAGACTACATTAATATAAAAGTATTTTTGTATATTTTAGAGTTATTTTAGGTAGTTATGCACACAGGGTGTTCTAGAGCTGCGATGAAGTAACATTACTCTAAAATGAATCGTCTATAGTAGGACTGTGCAGCAAACCGGAATTCCAACCTAACTGACATTGAATCAAATCATTTCCTAGCCTTGCTGAAGTTGTATTAGTAGTAGTCCCTACTACACCCCTCCCCACCAGCACGCGTAAAAAATTCAGGGTCGCTGATTTGATTCAATCTCAGTTAGGTTGGAATTCCTGTTTGCTGGTCGCTCCTACTATATTATGTCAAATTTAAATTTGTGATAAGCTTTTATCCGGGTGTCTCACGAAACGCAAAGTGACTAATGAAATGAAATTTTCAAATGCAATACCCTGTATATTTTAACATCAATCGATGGCATTTTTTATAAGCTATTTCTTGATATAATTATAATAAATGTACAAATATCTGTCCATTTTGTTCACGACAAACATTAAGACTATGTGCAAATGAACATCTGACATTATTGAGAATATCCGGTGTGATGTATCGAAATGCTCGTCTTGTTAGGTCTTGTTATGTCATAAGATGTTGTGGATTGCGTCCGATACACTAAACATTTTCAGTGCCGTATTTATGCACAGGCGCATGAAGAACACGTTGGAGGTCTCAAAAATTGAAGTAATTTTTTATTTCTAAATAGTCAAAAAATGGATAATAAAAAATTAAAAAAAAACACCTTGACATGTAAAGCCAAGCAGTAGCTACTTTTTACGACGCTACATACTGCGCAGGCCTCAAACCGCGCCAGTGTGTCGGGAAAATTTTGAGTCACTAGCTTTAGTTTGCGCTGCTAGTTCTAGTAATATAGTCTTATTTCCCATTAACTCGTTTTCTTTTTCATCAGTCGCAAGCTCAACGTTACTATTTACCTTAATTGTCCGAATATCAAATACATTACATTACATAATTTTAATAATAGTTTGAAGAGAAACCACATACAAATAGTAAAATAAAATTATTCTTTCTGGCTGATAAGTGACCTGTCATAGAACTAATTAACTAAAATACTTCTAAACATTTTATTGTTTATGTATCAAGCATAAATGGTTGATCAATCCGGGAATTCGGTGTTTTATATTCATAAATCGGCTATCATAAAATAGCATGAGAGGGTAAGTAAAACTTCGTTGGAAAGATCTTTTTATCCCGAGAGTAACCTACAAAAAACAAAAGCTAAATCGATAGATATGTTTTAGAGATATTCAAAATTTAGGATGTCAGATCTATTGCAAAAATGCCCCATTGAAAGTATACTTGACTTCTCCAAGCGTTTTTTCAAAATTTTGAATTAAATAATTTAAAAATTGTCCTTTTCATTTTCGTTGGACCACCTTGAATATACATTTATTTACACCGGGTTCCTACTTTTACCTTTTAAAAATGTTTATTTTGATGACAATTTCTTCTTTGATGTAAAAATGAAGACATTTTTTTTAAATTATACTACATAATACATGTATTAACTCTTAACAAAATTATACTAATGGAACTCAATTCTGAATTGTGCCTCAGACCCCCAACAAATTAAATACGGCACTGAACATTTTACATGACCCAAAAGAACAAAATCTATCGGGATTAAGTCTGGAGATCTGACTGTCCAATTTACAGGCCCATTTCTGGCAATCCAGTGTCGAAGTAGCCAGTTATTTAAATATTGTCTGCCAATTGGATGAAAGAGCACAGGGACTCTGCTCCATCTTACTAAAGCCACATTTTTTTTTCTTGTAACAAAATCAACATATTCCAACAATAATGGTAATCTTAAAAACTCGAGGTACATCTCCCCAGTTAAGGACCAATAACATGGTTGCCTCCTTAAACATTTAAGGACCATTTGTATTGCTGATCAACGTTGCAATCCCTGTACGGATTGCCCGTTGCAAAATAGTGAATATTATATGCCTGTTGACAGGTCCATTGTTTTTAAAAGTGGCTTCATCACTGTCACTGTTTATTAAATTTAAATCCGCGGTCATCATGTTTGGTATAAAAACAGAAAATTCCACTTTCTTTTATTTTAAAATGCTGTTTACTGAAGATTTTGAAACAGTCTAGGCGGATACTTCTTTTGTACTAATCGAAGGATTTTCTTTAACCACCAATGAAACATCCAGATGAGAATTGAGGCTAATACTTTGATCATTCAATAGTTTTTTTATTATACAACACACTGCCCGAATTTTAAGAACGCTCCATCACTCTTTCAATTACTTTAATTATTGGTCGTCTGACGTTTGGATAATGTACTTTATAGATTCTGATAGTCAGTAGAGGATTTCTTTCAGCTTCACCAAGCGAATATGCCATAATTACCATTTCTTCTTTAGAGAAGTTCATTTTTTCGGTTTAGCTATAATCAAAAGTACAAAAAAGAGCATTTATCAAAATTTCAACCTAAAATTGTCAATTGTTTTAGAGCAGATTTTTCAAAAATAGAATTTTTTTGTTAAATGAGGAATATTAGGAAAACGAGTGAAGATATACCCATGAATATATAAAGTAGGATTATTTTTTGACAAGGAATCAAAAAATATCACAATATACTGGGTGTTCAATTTAAAAAAACGTAGCTTTAGTGCGTCATGTTGGAATGGACCCCGCGGTATATTATTAAAATATTTTTAGAGTGTGCGGCTAAAAGTATTGTATATTCTGTCGAAAACCGCATATCGTTATCTTTTTTCATTTTAGAGTAATGTTACATGAATAGCTAAGTATCAAAATGTAAAATTGAAGTGTAGATAATCTTAATATTCTGGACCCAACTTTATTATCACTAACTACACATATGTGCGGCTCGTTCTTTTAGTCTACAAAATGCTCCATAAAAATGTGATATTAAAAAAAAATATTTTCATGTAATGCTTTTATGAAGAGCTTTCAATTTTTAGTAGAATAAAAATCCTCTTATTTTGTATGATTAATTAATTTAATGACGTTGAAAAAATAAAATATAACTTCCCAAAACTGTACACGTACTTTTTGGTATTTTGCACGATCACAAGATGTACAACAAATATTTATTATCTCCCTGAAACACGAAATAGTAAAGCAAAAAAATAATGTTCGCGTTTCAAAGGGACGTAAATAAAATTCATGTACCTAATTTCACTTAAACTAGAGTTTACCTAGGTAATCACAAACGCTTTTAATCTACTTTGTTTACCTACCCATACCAAAATAGTTTAATGTGAATAAAAAACAATTGTTTAACATTTTTATTGATAATTTTCTAAACTATTAATGAAAATTTTATACCATATTTTATGAAGAAAACGCGAATATAAGCGAGTAATCAGTCTTTTATATTTCATAATGAAAGTGATTAAGAAAATTTTCATAAAAGTAAAGTAATTTAATAAGTTTTGTTTGTTTAGTATTAATTATGTTTACGATTACGTAAGCCTAATAGGAATTAAATGTTTAAAACTGCATTTACAAGGTAAAATTTGCATGAATTTTGTAAGCAATTTAGTTCTGTTAATTAAACACTTATTTAATTAAACTTGCAATAGAGGAAAATGAAACACCTGTGAAGGGGAATAATGCAATAATTTTATGTTTAAGCACAAACATTCGGCTTAATTAAATTTTTTTATAAGCTTTTAATTAAAATTTAACACTTCCATTAAAAGTGATTGTTGTTTTCAGAACAACTGATTTGTTAAATATTTACAGCATATTTCATTTTATTATTTTATTAGCATTTCATAAAGCTAAACCTTTTATATTTGATATTTGATCCTCTTATCCTGATTTCAACTCGGTACAGTAAAATTTTGTTGTTTCAAGCTAATCCAGTTCAGATCTATTGGTTTTTTTAATTTCAGGGCATTTTAATTCGAAAATTGCTTTTAAATTCAAGTGTGTTTTAAATGATTTTAATTTTGAATCTCTTTGTTATTAAAAGAAAACAAAAATACAGACTATTTATTTTGTGTAATTAAACTGATAATGCAGGAAGAGTTTTATTTGTATAAGATATTTAAGGTAAAGTGCTAAAATGTTATATGTTTAGAAATTAACAAGCGTTAGAAAAATGTAAGAATCAACCAAGTTTTTAAACAAAGCACTTAAATGTACTGAATTTACAATTGAGGTAAGTTGGTATTGTGGTAAAATATAGCATAATATCATTATTTCTATGTTGGTAAGTAATAACAATAAACCTATTATATTTAATCATTTTGTTGAACGTAATCCGAGCAATTATTTTGAACATATATATGTGCTCCACGTTGTTAAAGTAGAGATAATCAGATGTTATTACTTCAATTTGTAAATCAATTTAGTAACGTCAAGTAAATCCTTTCTTGAATGTAATATGTCAAATGACAGAATATTGAACTTGGCTTGAATAATAGTGCAAGAAAGACAATGTAAGACTGTAAATCTGGGCGTTAAATCCTAGAGATTTGAATAGTAGTAAAGCATTTAAGTCTTCATTCTAGTTATCAAATGTACCTACCCTTAAAAAGTGTTCCAGTCAGTTCAGGCATTAAACCGAACTTAAAAAGACAAAACAAACATTCGTTTGTTGGCTGCTTTTATAAAGGATTACATGAGCGAGTTAAATAATAGAATAGTGCAGACAGCCTAACCAGAAAATTTTAAATTCCGCAATAAATTACTTAACTTTGGAGCTTTCTAAAAACCGCAGCCCATATCAATTAATTAAACAGTTCCAGCTGCGAGAATTTATATCCCAATTTAAAGAAGGATACATTACCTTGTTTTCATATGTTATTATCAATATCATTAGATTTTTTTAATAAGGATTTTAATTAAAATATTTCTGTTCATCGTAAAATTTGTAATATAAAAATAAAATTTTATTAGCTCATAGAAGTTTTACCGGATTAAATTTCATTATTTTATTGAATTACAAAGCTTCTCTCAAATCTATTGCTTTGATATATTAAAAATACAATGGATTTAGTCAACGAAAATTTTATTAATAAAAAACTAAAAAAAATGTTCCAATACGGTAATTAATATAAATCGATTAAATTAATTATATGGGAATTTACGATGAGGAGATCGTCAACTTTTTTTCATTCAATATGGGAATTATTTTTTCAAATAAGGTACAGCGGTATACTTTCCAGACATTTATATCTGAATTTAAACTAGAATCCACATAAAATTACAAGAATTTATATCTGAAGCGTAACCCTACACCTTTAAAACTTCCCCAAAAAACATTTGCAAATGAACCCTTTTGCGGTTCTAATCTAACTAACATAAAATTGAAATAATTTCGGTAGATATCGTTAAATTTTGTTCATTAGTCAAGCTTCTACATTCGTCACTTCAGGCTGGATTTTATAGGCAATAAGCACAATCGCAAAGTAATAAATTATTGGCGGTATTTGAAGTGTGATGTGTAGGATTGAAGTGGAAATCGATCTGCTCGGTATAAATTTGAATGCATATGCCACCGAACGTAACAAAAAAAGAAACCTGTTAACTTCTATTACAGCCAGTTTGTTGGTAAATCCTCTCCCATTGTCTTTTTGTTCCTTTATTCTGGAATATCCTTTATAAAAAAACATTCAAAGCCGATTTTAACATTATCTAGCGTTTGAGGTTTTTTAATTATTTTAAAATTGTTTTATTTACATTTCGATGAAACATGCCTGCATGTATAGAATTAAATTAGTTCATTAGTAATTCAATTATTTTACATATTTTTTATCAAATAAAATATTATTTATAAGGTTATTACGCTAGTGGATAAAAAAGAAATAGGATTTACGATTGTATATTTTAAAACAATGTTGACATTATTTCCATTAATCATTTTGAAAATCACAAAACCATTATTCTTGTTTTTAAGTTAAATACATCAGCTGGTCGTATTTTCACAAAAATGATTTTTCCCCGACACAGATCGGCTTAGATACAAACATGAGTGACAATCATTTAAGATGAAATATCTTTTCTCAAAATGTCTACTGCAAAAACGAATTAATAATAATTTTCATCCTTTGTGAAATGTGATTAATTTAAGAATAAAAGGATTCTGCTATATTTTTTGGTTGAAAATCATTTTCTATACAATTCAAAATTAACTTACCTCCTAATATAAACATTCCACTGGCAATCAGTGTCTTATTGTCGCTACTGCAGTGACCGTGTAGTGAAAAAAGGAATCCCAACAACAGTAATATTACCGCCGTTCCACATAAAAGAGTGCAGGACCTGCAACAATAAAACTTTTATTAGAGCTCAATAATTTATGTATATTTTTAAATTCTACTATTTCAGCATTTTAATTAAGCTAAAACGGCAAACCTTTTCCCTATGTATTTTAATGATTTATTAAATAAAGTAAATATAGAGAAAATGCAGAAAAGATTTATTGATCTTGTAAAGGGTGTCTCTAGAAGACTTAACATCTGTATTATTTATTCCAAAATTTCCAAAAGTACAAAAAGAATGAGATTTTCCAATTATTTCAAAAATTTGCGAATATTTCTTATCGTCCCTTTCAATTAGAGACCATATTAGATTTCAAGCAACTGCAAGTAAAAAGTCTGGATCTTGGATTAATGCTCTTCAAATTTCTTATGTTGGAAATCTATTAGATGACGACAATTTAAGATTTCTGTGGCATATCGACTTAGTGTAGAACTACGTTTTACTCACATTTGTCATTATGGAAGTGTATGTGATGTTCTTTGTCACCATGGTTAGTTTGTAAGAAAAGTCAGGGTCGTTATAATCATCGTGCTGGAATTAATGACGTTATATCTTACGTACTTTAAATTCTGCAAATATTAATGCTTTCTTAGAACATCCAGGATTAGCAAGGGAAGATGAAAAGAATCCAGATAAAATGACACTAACTCCTTAATTTAATCAGTACGGGATATAACTTGTGTTGAAACCTTAGCAGACTCAAATTTAACACATTCGCTAAAAGGTGTTGGAAGGATAGCTATGGAAGTTCAAAGAAAAAGTTTTTAAAATACCAATGTTTAAAAGATAGGTTTATTTTTATTCCTTTGGCTTTTGAATCATTTGGACTCTCAATCAAATTTATTAACTCAATTGGTAAAAGAATATTGACATATCTGGAGAAACTATATCTATTGATTTTATTAAACAACTTCTATTTTAAATGCTCTTCCATCTTCTGGAGGTCTGGATGAAAATTTTCACATTCTAAATAATAAAAACACTAAAAGTTTCATAGAGAATAAAATAATCGAATACAAAAAAATGAAACAGAAGATATTTCAAATAAACGATTTTCAGGAAACACAATATCGCCAATTTCTCAAAATTTGACTGATACCTTTAGTTCTCAGCGAAATTATAAGGAATACGAAAATAGACTATCTCACAAAAGATTTTTATGTCAATGACATTAAAAATATTTTCGGAATGAAGGTAACTTTATTTAATGCATTTGGACGAGTAATTAAAGATTGTGCCCAGAGCATACTTTTGGTTGTGTTGTGAAAACTTTAAAATCCAAAATCCCCACATTTTATCGGCTACTCACAACAGGACACTTAGGAAGAGTTTATTGGAATGTTTGCACGAAGATATCAATAGGGTTAAAACCAAAGCATTTTGCCTATTCTATCTATTTATTGAAATTGATAAAAAATAGACGATTAACAAAACTTTTGACCACTTAGAATGCAGAAGTATAAATGCATATACCAAATTTTATCTCGAAACCGATTTTTATTAATTAAAAAAAAACAAAAATTTTCAAGAACTTTGCACTTTAATGAAGTACATTTGGATAGAAATGAGTTTGGTCAAATCATCTTATTTTGATCTCAGGAGTAGGTGGATTAGTTTTTGTATACATCTTTTAAAGATACCCTGTATGATATAAAAGTATACAGAATGCACAAAAATGTTGGCATCGTCAATTTATTTTCGAAATAAAAAATTTTGGAAGTGGTGCAATATCATATAAAATTGCTACATGAGGTGTCACTAAGTATTCTTTGAAACCTTCTTTTATGGTATATTTTGATAAATGGCTGATACCGAGCATTTGGATATAAGAATATCTGTAAATTTGTACATTTTCTCGTATAAACAAAATTTCAAAAATTCTTTTTGGGAGTCAGCAAAATGTGAACCCCCTAAGCACACCACAAATAGAATTGTCCTTTACAGGGGTGGCAACTTAACATCAGGAGGGCAGCCAAGGGTATAAGATCAGCCTAGTTGGAAGTTACAAAGGTTTCAATTTCAAATACCAAAAACACCCTTGTGTTGCAAAAAAGGGTCTTCTCTAAAATGGGGAGTACCGATTTTCATGATTCTTTTATTAATTTGTTCTCTTCCGATATATTTTAAATTACTTTTTAGATTATCAAAAAAGGAACTGAATTCAATATAATTTTTTTCACTTATTTGTCGTGTCCAGTATCCAGAGTCACTTCAAAGACCACGATATTTTTTTTCGAAATGTGCACTCATAAATTGAAATACTCCACCGAAGGCGCAAATAATCTTGAGTCATGAGTCATTTAAAAATCGAGTAAAAAGAACATACACACATTGTAATTTCAACTAAACAACTGATTTATTTAAACTGCTGAAAAATAGTATATTGAATTTCAAATTCTCTCGAGTAAGATTTTAAATCTGGTAATTATTTCATTTGCATTTTTATTTAATAAAATACAGTTTTATGTTTCTATAAACTTAATGTAAGCGTGCTAAGTTTAAATTCCTGGAAATTTACGAGTTATACGATTATTAATTTTTACTTATACATATTAGTTTTAATTAAACGTAGAATTTAAAAAATGCCAATTGTAAATTATTATTTTTATCCTACAATAGATAATAAAAATTAATTTTTTAATCTACAATTTTGCAGTGTTTTTATACCACCAATTTATTAATAGTAAATAATGCTTGTTTTATAGTTATGAAATTAAAATTTCAATTTTCAAAATTTTAAATAAAAGATAGATTCAATGACATTAAATTATTTATTGCTCGAAGTTGATAAATCTGGGGTAATTTACACACATGTTGAATTAATTATGTATAGTTTTCAAACTGTAGGAATTTAAAATATTGGTATTTCGCTGCATCATATAACATAGCGATTTTATAGAGCAATTGTTACAGGTACTATAATCTTGGTCATGTAGGTGTTCAAATGGAAATTAAAATTTCAACGTTGCATTTTAATTCATTCGCCTGTTCACATAATTGAGGTGTTTTTGCTTTTCAAATCGGAAGCTTTTAGTAAAATATGCACTGTTTCTAGAAATTCCATTTTTATCCCACCATGATCCATCATACGTAATTGCATCAATATCAACAATGGTTCTTAAAGCTTTTATTTTCTGCATATTGAAGCATTACTATTTAATTATTTTTGATAACATTGATTGAATTCTCTTCAATTGTATTTATTTTGAAAACAAAATTTTAATGATTTCTACATTTTAATAACAATATTGTAAAATTATATTCTTATACAGAGTTAGTTTAAACGCATATAATTCCAAATAAGAAAGTAGTTATGATTTTTTTTGCGCTACTTTAAACTCACCGTGTATGTGGGAACTTACTATACAAGGTGTACCGTAAGTGGTCTGACAGAGAAGGACATTTCCCATCAATATAATCATATTTTTGTTATAAAATTGTTAATGGTTCAAGAGTTATTTCAGTTTTCGCATTTTTAAAAACCACATTCTGAGCACTCAAAAAATTATTTAAAAAATTTCTATGTGATTTTTGAAAAATACGAAAACTGAAATAACTTTTAAAGCATTAACAATTTTGTAACCAAGGATGTGGTTATATTAATTCGAAATGATCTTCTACCAGTTCACATTGTTTGATCATCCACTTACGTGACACCTTGTATACAATGTTAAAAGATAAATAAACTAATGTTTATTGTATTAAAACCGCCAGAAAACCTATCTATTGGACTTTTTTGGGACAATTTTGGAATTTTATGAAAAAATTGGAATAAATGGCTTAATTTAGGGACACACCCTGTATTTGCATTATAATTCTATGCAGTATTTAAAAAAAAGAAGTCTATTGAAACTCTACGCATGTAGGAATTAGGAATAAGAATATCAAAGATGTGTAAAGGTATGATAATAACTACAAAATTAACATATACCCGGCGCATTCACCATAAAGGCTAAAATATAATTTAATATAATTCAACAAAATTTACTTTACAAGTGAAGAAACTAAATTAAAAATAAGAAATTTAATAAATGTAGGTTAAACTTATTTAAGTTAAAGTTGGATTTGTTTTATTCGTTAATTTTAAAAAGAAGCAGGCGGTCTATAATTACTAATCGCTCAATCGATTTTAACATCTTCGAAACAAAACCTCCTGTCGTTTTCATCATCACAAGAACAAGTAAATCGTGAGGTTGGAGATAGTTTTTAGACATAACCAACCTACTCGGTTGACTGCTTAACTATACAAGCACCCTAATTACTAAAATAATGTATCCTATGTATCATTTCTTACATAATGATATAAAATATAAACGCTACCGAATACAAAAACACACAATTTAAAATTAAATTAGATATTATTGTGAAGCACTATATAGGATAAGAATATTATATGCAAAATAAATTAATACTTTACGGAAACTGACACCCCTCACTTTATCTTAGACGATATAAATTATAAAATATGACTCGCTTTCCCGCTTTTCTTGTTATATAATGGCCGAGGCCTGACCTTGTATGCAGATAAATCGACGAGTTCAGAGATTTTTCGTTCGTTCACCCAGATTCGATCAAACACGTTGGGCGATGGCAATTTTTTTACATTGCTTTCATAAATCTTGATTTTTTATTGCTGCATTTTATTATTCTGTTACAACACGAACTACAGGAATTCGCGGTCAATAAAATACAAATTTATTTACTTGATGCTAAACACAAATTTTAATCATTTAGTTTTATATTATACATACAGGGTTTCTTAAAAATTCTGGTCCACATTGTTATATCTTTATAATGAGTTTTGTTTTTTTCCTGATAAATTTTACGATAAATTTTTCATATTCATAGTTTTGTTGCTTTAAATTTAAATAAGCGACTTTATAAATATAGCAGCATTATATGACTCGATATAGAAACACTACAGATGAGTATGCAAGCCTCAGGAAAAACTAAAATAAACTAAAACTGAGTTATTTTCACTTGAAATTGCCTTGTTACGCTCCCTCCCTATTAGTGCTTGTATTATTTTTTATCATACACTCGTCTACGATGCACTGATTTTAAAAAGTCAAACAAAATTGTTAGCATAAAATTAATTTCCTTTAATTTAAAAAAATAATTTAATTAGAAAGTACCTATTATGACTTTGTTTCGAAAAATAGGTCATGTAAAAATAAAAAAAATCATTTTTTTATATTCTAGTAGAGCGACGACTTTCATACACATAAAATATTAAGGTGTTAAAATTTTTATATCATTCATCTCCAGTGACAAAACCACGCATAAGTGCTAGTAAAATACACTTATCACCAAGATCTGCGTTTGCCATAATGATGAATGATATACATTTTTGCATAAATGTAAATGTTTTTAGATTGAATGTTAAAATTTTTATGTACAAAATTACGTTTGTTAACTCTGTTATATACAGGGTGTCCCAGCGCTGCGAGGAAGTAACGTTATTCTAAATGAAAATAGATATCGACATGCGGTTTTCGACAGAATATACAATCCTTTCAGGCGCAAATTTTAACGCACGATTTCTCCAACATGTCTTTCACCATGCTGCATCATGGCTTTATTATCAACGTCTTGGCCAGGGTCCGGATAGATTTGGCAATAACGCCGCGTAGCGAGTACTAAGCTCCTATGCTTCTTCTAATTGGTTATTATAAAAATCAGTAGTTTAACTTTCAACTAGTTGCTAGGTCTAACATTCCTTTTGTAAACAGTAAACAATTAAAATGAGTGCTAAATCAAAGAGAATACTTTATTCACAAGAATAAAGGCAATTTACTTAATAAAAATCTTGAAAAAAGCTGCTCGTCATCATAAACAGCGAAATAACTTGCACATACATATATTTTACACGGAATTCTTATATTTGGTATATTGTCCACATCATTGTTTAAATCTACACTATTCACATTCAATCAATCGTTCATCCAATATCAACATTTAAAATGTTTGTTGAAGATAGGATTGCTCTATTAGCTAGTTGACGAGCTCGGCTTGACGTAACATGGCGAGATTTGGGCACGGTGCAACCGAGTAAGCTGAACTTGTGACTTGAGACGCAGCTTAAGACGTTGTGAATAATATACTGTACGTCTATTTCATGATGCCGGACCAAGCTTACGTTTTTTTAAAAGAACACCCAGTGTATTAAACAAAGTACGGTTATTTTTTTAAGGAACCAAAAATGTCATAATACACGGGGTGTTCTTTTAAAAAATAACGTAACTTTGGTGGATCATCTTGGAATGGACACCCGGTATATTATTAAAATATTTTTAGAGTGTGCGCCTAAAAGCATTGTATATCCTTTCGAAAACCGCACTATCATTTTGTCATTTTAAAATAATGTAATTTTTTTGCATTGCTGGGACACCCTGTATATTGAATGTGTTTGTATTGTATTTTAAAAGTTCATACTAATATTGTTTTTTGTAATACAATAAACTTTGAATAAACGAAATAAAAGTTATTCAAACGGAAATGAATGATGATTTGTGAAACTCTACAATTATTTATTGTTGCATTCAAACTTGTTTGTAATTGATGTTATATATTATTTGTTTGATTTGTGTTAAATTGGTTAAATATGATTTAAAAAATAGTTCTGTTTACTTTCATGTTGAAAAGCGAATAAATTTTTATTAAATTGTTACTTTAATGCTAGATATTAGATAAAAAGCCTTTTGAATGCCCTAATTTCAATTTGAGAATAGATCTAATTAGGTTAGATACTTACACATAATTACTGCAGTAAATATAGTGCAATCATGATAGTTAAGCTCAAATTAATTTTAAACCCAATTAGTATTCTCTATTAGTATATTATGACCAATAAATATAATTTGCTCATATAAGCAAATAATTTATAACAAACATTAGGCTTAATCGTGAGAAAGGGCTACACTATCTCTGGGTATGTTATTGTTTTATCATTTAACTGCTTTCACATATAAATAGACATAATTAATTTAATAACCCTTATAATTTATCGTTCATATTAAAAACTGAATTTTATTTATGTTAATAGTTGATGTGTAAACAAGAAGGTAAAAACGTGACAAGATTTTATTTAAAATTAGTTATCCCTAAATTTATTCAGAAGTTCGTTCAAAACTATATAGTAAATAGATTAGTATGCATCCTCGTGGCACTTGTGTTTATATTCTACAGAGTTTTCAACTACATGAATAGATTCAGATGGGAATTGCAGTGTGCAGTTACATCTGAGTTGATTTACGTGTCATTTCATAGGACGTTAACGCACATGTCACATGTACAGCATACTCCCGTAAGGAACATTTATGTTTGAAAGCTTTCCAACTCTAGAAAATTAGTGCCCAGTAAATTATAGCTCCATCTCTTTTTATCCGCAATAAATAATTTTTGCATTATTGAATATTCATAAATAAATTCCTAAAAACTGCTCAATGCAGTAAAAAATCATTTTTCCAGCTGACTCAGAAAAATCGAGAAGTTAGCACTTCACAAGAGTATAAAGTATGGCTACGCCTAACCGCCAAGCATAAGTCGTTTGTTATAATTACTTAACCAAAAACAAGGAGTGGTTTCCCTCCGCAGGTTTTATCGGGCGATTTATCGTGTAACGCTACTCCTATTCCAACGTTCTACAAATCCTACAAGCTACAATTTAGTTCTTTTTATCCGGGATAATGTAATATTATCTTCCTCAGTAAATCTTGTTACCCGTTGAAAAACATATTTTTCATTTTTTGCAGTAAATTTTTAACCTTATTTTTGTTACAATCCTGAAAAACAGCTAGAATTGTTAAGAATTGCCCTTTAAGGAATTTCAATTAAATTCATCAAAAATTATTTTTATTCCATCCGGAGTCATCAACTATATTAGGTTTATTTTTTTTATATACAGGGTGTTTCATAAATGTGTCTCTCAGATGATACTTCTTTCTTTACGTTATAATAAAAAATTAATCTTATCTATTTTTAAATACGTATAATTTAACTTCCATTGTATTTATAAAACTTTTAAAATCGCCTAGAAGCACATTTGCTTTTCTATGTACTAAGCTTAGAGCAAACGTTCCATGTAATGTCTCATGGAATGTAAATGTAAACTGCGCTTGTACTAGTTGGAGATCAGAAATTCGAGCAATAAATCTGGATTCGTGCTCAAATATCATAAGAAAATATCATAGGAGTCGTGTTTTATGAAAAATACAATTATTTACAATCATTAAAGAAATAAACGTTTTTACAAAACTGCATTTTAAATTCTTTAAAAAAACTTTTTTATAATTAAGTATACTATGAAAATAATTATTTTAAAATAAATATCCTGCTTGTATATAAAATGAGCAAAAACTCACTAACTGATGTCGTTTTAATTTGTTTTCTAAAACATCAAGCATAAGCCCTTGGCTTTATTTTAAATTATTATTCATTTAGATGATTTCTGGTCATAATGTAATCTCTAAATAAATGTTCCTTAAACTTAAAAGCTGCTTTGTTTAAAATTTAATTAAAAGCATTAAAATCATTGATTTAATAAGAAAATAGGCGATATTAATTTTATAATGAAAGTTTAATACTTGTTTGTTCTTCAATTAGCTACGATATTAAACTTTTTTACTTTTTATTAAAAAATGTCGTATTACTGTACATTATCATTACATTAAGCTCCACGAGAATATTTTTAAATACTTGGAAGCTTACCATTTGACCTAATTTTCTTAATCTTAATTTGCCATTTTAAACCCAACTACATGGAATGAAAAATACTGGCATTGTAGTTTTATTGCAGAAAATGGGGATAAGTTTCCATTACATTAAGTTTCGAATATAGTCCAGGTGTAAGCAATTTAAGTGTATAAATTACATTTGACCTTTACGACGAATAAAAGAAAACAAAAGGAATGCTTCAAAAGGAATGAACTTTGCACCTGAGAGAAAGAAATGATTATGTTTAAAAGAATTTACTCCTTCAATCATTTTAAGTTTCCTCAAAGAGCTTCAATAAACTTTTATTTCAGTAAAAAATTTTGAAGCACAACCGCGAGAGTTACAAGAATTATTATTGTACTGCACATTTTGGTGAAATAAAATCCTGTGTTTTACAGCATTCAGGAAATTCAGTAATTTTGTCATTAAAGTTATATTAATTTTCATAAAATTACTGACGCAGAAGCAAGCACTTGACAATACAAAATTTAATAAAGCAAGTTTTCTTACAGATTAGCTTTCATGTTGAGCTTAGAGTTTAATAACAAAGCTTTACTTCGATAGCAAGAGACTTAAAGTGATCAATCTTTTTGTTAGTTGATGGCTGTGATTGAAATGGGTATTAAGTGACAATATTATTGAATTACAGAATTCTCTGATGTGCACTCGTGTTGACCTTAGGGTGTTTGAATAAAATGGTATAAAACAAAAGATACTAATTAAACTAACTTACTTCAAGCGTCCTTGATAAAAAGTACTCGTATTAATTATAAATAAAGACGTAGTGTTTAAGCAGATGATGTCAATTAGGAGAAAATATAAAATAAATAATTTTCTGAAACAATTATTGATCACATAAGTTGTAGCATAAAAACCATTTGTCTTTTCTTATGCTTTTCCACTAGAATAAACGCTCCATAAAACCGCATTAAATTGCGTCATGTTGTTAAAAGCTGTTACTTTGTTTTATTCTCTGTGTCTTCATATATTTAATGTATTTATGTAAAAAGCTCACTTGCTTATTTTAGATTTCCCGGGTTTTATTTTAATTTTACAAACTAGGAAATGAAACTAAAGATAATATGTAAAAAATTAATATAAGATACATATTACGCTTACAAATATTATTTGAGAGAATTAAAATTTTGATATAAATACATTTAAATTATATTTTATGTCTACAAAATAATTATTGAAACGATTTTAAACTTGTGTGGAAATGTACAAAGTATCATGGTAGATATAACTTCAGAGTTAGAAGATAGAATGTACTTTCAATGTCACAAAACCAATAATGTAGAACGTATGAGTCTATCATTTATGGTTTTAGAGCTCTTCTTCTTCTTCTTCTTCTTCTTCTTCTTCTTCTTCTTCTTCTTCTTCTTCTTCTTCTTCTTCTTCTTCTTCTTCTTCTTCTTCTTCGAAAACGATTAATGGAACTGGTTTTATTCCGGTACTTATCTTCCAGTCACAAGCTCAGTCATTAAAATAGGTTTGAATATACAAACAAATATTAAGACTGCTTACGATGTAGAACCTTCTCCAGATAGACAACAGAAAAAGAAAGTCTTCAGGAAGACCCAAATGGTTGCAGTTAAATTCCAGATTCTCTAAGAAACTTAAACAAAACGTCATAAACATGTATTAAGATTATCAAAGGAATATAGTCTGAAGGTAAAGGCACGTTAAATGCAATCAAACTTATCTACATAAATAAAAAAGATGTGATCAATTTAATGATGACTTTCGCCAAAAGGTAGTAATAAAATCCCTCGATTGAATGTTCTTTAACCATGACTGGTTGATAACTTTATTATTGATGTGCCTATAGTTCGCAGCCCTGAAGAGCCGGATTATAGTCTAGACAAAAGAGACTAATGTCTAGGCCCCGAATTTTACAGAGCTAAGGGGTAATTTTTAATTAAAATCTTATATTGTCAAAAAATTGTCAGTCGGTTAAAATTATAAAATACCAATTCGAAAATACGCACGATTTGATAAAAAGTCCTCGATTCCGGACACTAAACGGTGAATTTTACTTTAATTGGAATATGGGAACTAAATTTTGTATTCTCTGCAAATTTTTTAGCATGTGAGTTACCGTCACGCTTGCGGGTATGAGTAAAGTAAGAAAAGACGAAAGAGATGAGATGAAATTAATGAACAAAAAATTCTATGCTAAAGTATGTTGTACAAAAGAAATCAGGCAATAATAAGTTTGACAAATCCTCGGTAAATCAGTTTAGAAAATAATGAAAAAAATATTGAAGAAGACATGAAAATTTTAGATGACATAGTACAATGAGAAGGAAGGTAGAAAATAATTGAAACGAAATTCAAGAATTGTATATGAAAATTTTAGTTGAAATATATGATGATGTTTAAAACCTAACAATATTCAAAACTATGGATATTTCTTCATGTCCGCTGGATTTATAAACAAACATCCAACATTCTTAAAAACAAGCCACTATCTAATAAATATTTCGCTCATACACGGTGATTCTTTAGCTCTTCGACAAACTTTGCCATATGAAAGTGATGCCATTTAAAAAAATGTGTTATCAAGAGAAATTTTGATTTTTTTGCAAATTTTGATTAACTGCTTTTAGTTTCATGGTGCAACGTCTTAATAATAACCAGCATGAATATTTATTTTTGTGATGGTTTTTTGTTATTGTAAATATACCGGGTGGAAACAAAACACAGGTCACCTCAATAACTTCTCCGAATTTATGAAAATAAAAATTTGAAATTTGACTATTTTGTATGGTTCAAGAAAACATATTTTAGGTACTAAAAAGTTTTTCAATATCAATTTCGGTTTTACCGGAAGTGACATCAACTTTATTTTTTAAAAGTAAAACCTATTTTTTTGTTCATAATTTAAGACTATTTTAGAAAAGCAATATGTTTGAGATACATTTTTTTTTGAAATTTTGAAAAATCCCGAGTACAAAAAATATGAAAAACTGGCACAAGTAAATTTATTACACCCTACATATGGAACACCCGAGGGGATACCAAAATAATCGTATTAAAAAAACGAAGTGACCCGTTATCTTTCTATTAAAAAAAAAGAGTTATTTGCAAAAACTTTACTACAAAAAGTTCATAAATTAGTATCTCAAAAACTGCTTAAATAATTTTACAAAATACAATTTTCCTTAGGTATTTGTATTATTTGAAATGAGTTTTGGTAGTTTTTATCAACTTCGGATGAAGAAAAAACAATTGTTTTTTTTTTCAAAATTTCAGAAAAAACTTTAAAAAATTTTCACAAACATACTCTTTTTATAAAATTCATATTTGTAACAAGAAAAATGGGTGTTACATTTAAAAAAAAAAACAAAGTTGATATTGAAAAACTTTTTAGTGCCTAAAATGTGTTTTCTTGAACCAGACAATCTAGTCAAATTTCAAATTTTTATTTTCATAAATAAAGAAGTTATAAAGGTTACTCTTGTTTCGTTTCCACCCGATATTAGGAGAATTTAATTTTATTTTCTTGATATTTTTGTACAGTCGAAATAACTTTTTAGAATGAATATTTACCTACTTTTCTAATTAGTAATCTTTAAAAATTCTTTCTGATTTTTTATTACTCCAATATTGTTATATACTTTTTCGTACTAATATCCCAACAAAAATTCAAAATTTGTGAAAGCTTATACCTCCCCTTCATTACGATAGTGGCCCCAGGTGGATAGGGCCCCCAAAAAGGTTAATTCGGCCCTGCACCCCTGAAGGTCTGGACTCATCAAAATTATCTTGACTTTAAAATATAATATTGATATTGCAAACTTTGATAAACTTTCCTTGGCCAAGAAGTCAGCCACTTGATTGCCAATAATCCCCTTATGACTTTGACTCCAAGAAAAGCATATTTTCACATCATGATCAATGATGGTCTAGATTATCAAAAATATGAGAATTAGAAAATATAACTGCCTTTGAGACACCAAGTTGAGCATATTTAAGGAAGCCAAAGACGATGCATAAAGTTTGACCGAATAAACTGAAATATGCCGAGAGAGGAGCAACTGATGATCCATCAGTGGAAACCTTAAACCAATCCTTCCATTTATGTTTATACTCCAGGAAACTTTTCCGGATCCCAGAATGGATTCTTTATAATCTACTAAGATAACTGCAATGACAAAATTATTTTGGACCGATATATTTCTCAAAAGAAATCTAAATCCTGAACATTTCCTTAAAATGCATTGGTGGGAGAAAATTTTATGGAAATGATGCAAATACGAAGAGCTTGGTATTGAATTTTGTTGCCAATCTCGCTAAAGCAGCTAAAGGACAAAATGTTGCTGGCACAATCAATTCACGAACGAATGAAGGCTTTATAGAAGGTAAGCATTACAACAGGATCACACCCCCGACTGGACCTGGCCAACATCGTAGTTTTATAGTTAAAGAAACGTTTTGAATTGTCACTTATTTTTGGTAAACAAAAGTACATCTCGGTAATAACAATTTAACAAATGTGCATAGATATTTAAAAATTTATCACTAGAAAGCAAAAAAGCATCCTCTTTCAATTAGTAATAACAAATCAACAAAAATCGGAATTTGTTGCCAAATGTTGAATAAAAAATCACCAAGAAAAAAAAATCAAAAAATAATTTTTAGGTTTTTGATAATTTCTCAAAATAAAACTAAGGGTTGTTCTTTCTTGTCTTCAAAAATTAAAAGGCCTACATAAATAGAAGGCCGTGAACACAAAACGGAATGATAGAAAGCCGAACAATAAAAGACCTACTTGGGCAAGAGGCCGACATGAATAAAAGATGGAAAAAAAAAAAGCCGAACGATAAAAATACGACTTGGATAAAAGACCGACGCGGATAAAATGCGAAATGGCCGAACCATAAAAACGTGAACAAAAGGCCGAACAATAAAAGGTTGACGCGGACAAAAGGCCGATACCAAATAAGACGAATAATAAAAGTTCATGTGCACTAAATTTAAAGAAAAAATGTTCAATTTCAAAAATTTGTATAATTTTTTTAAATAAAATGTTTGAACACGATGACTTGGTATCCGATTTTTTTTTACAAAAAATGCTACAAATTGAAAAAATGGATATCATTAAATTAAAACATTAATTTGTTCATATTATTTCTCCTCTGAAAACTAACACATTTATTTGGTATATTTTTTCTTACAATCCTTTAATTCGGAAATATTTCATTTTTCAGATTGGCCAAGGTAAAGTTAGGTTAGTTAACTGATAAACATATTTCATCCGTTTTTTCATCGGCCTTTTTTCTTTCGACCATTGTCCAGGTCGGCTTATTATCGTTCGGCCATTTCACCTTCGGTTATTGTCCGTATCGGCTTTTTATTCAAGTCGGTCTTTTATCTTTCGGCTTTATTTCTTTAGGCCTTTTGTTCATGTTGGTTTTTTATCGTTCGATCAATTCTCCTTCGGCTTTTTGTCCTAAATAGCTAAATAGCCATTTGTTCATGTCGACCTTTAGGGATTCGGCATTTTGAGGTAGACCCATTGTAGAAAGTTAACAAAAAGGTTTTTTCTTACCTACTTTATTAAATTTTTGATGTAAAATATCAACCAAAATTAATAGAAAAATATCTTAAAAGTTAGAAAGACGAATTTAGAAGTTGAAAGGGTAAATTCGAAAATGATTTGGTAAGTGAAGGAAAATAACTAGGAACTCAAAATTTCCATGAATTATGGGGATTATAATTTAGTATTAAAAGACCCTAACCGAACCTAACCTAACCTAACCCTTTACTTGGCTATATTCTCCGAAATTGTTTCTATTGTTTTGTTATTACTAATTGAAAGAGGGTGGTTTTAGCTTTCTAGTGATACTATTTTTAATTTCTACACAACTTGTTTAAATTTTTATTACCCGTTGATAACCAAAAATAAAAAAAGTAATGTACTTAACTCCGAAACTATAAGTGATGGACCCCTATTTTTAGATTATTGACCATAAAATTTGCTCTTCCTTCTAAACATGATGTTTTATCTACCACTAACGGGACATACTGTATGTAATGTAATTTAGAAGTCATTAATTACTTACATATACTTGTACTTAATAAAATTATTCAGAATCATTTCATATTTTTGGTAAATTTGAATGACAGGTTGATTGGAGTTATTTAAAATAATGCACCAATTGAAAAAATAAATGATTGCAATTAATAATAATCAAACGGTGATATGTGTAATATAACATGATTTGTAAATATGGTACACCAATGGTAAATCATTTCTCTAAAAATATTTATTTTAATGTGTAAATATATCAACATTTGCGTTTAATGCAGTTGTATTAAAAATTTGTTACCTGCACTACTGCTATTAGTTAATATTGTACGTGTAAATATGGGGTAGAAAAACAAAGGACTATAATTTATGTTGCGTTTTATCGTGTTTTATGCTATAAAATTTAATGTAGCCCTTAATGACTGAACTGTTCATAATCGATTTGTCACTTAGAATGAAAAGATATTGTTTTCGTAAACTAAGCAGAGGATTTTTATATATTTCTTGCATCATTAATAATTTATTTTATCCCTTGTGTGAAGCCACTAGAAAATACTAAACTATTTTTTAGTTAGATATTCTAAAATAATGGCACAGTCTAAAAAACTTTTGACTTGATGAGATCGTTTAAAGCTTTAGATGGTCGGCTCACTGCTTTTATAAACTAAATCGTAAAAGTTAGAAAAGTATTAAACAGTAGATTTTTTTTCTTATTTCAAATAAAAAAATTTACATTTAAATTCGAAATAAATACACAGAAATAAAAGAAATATTACCTAAGAATTGATTACCTTGGATATATTTTCTTAAATCGAAGAGCTATTCTCCCGTAACTTTGCAATCTAAATTATATGAGTCGTAAAATTTACCTTCAATTACAGTAATATATCTACCAAAATCGTTAAATTCTACTATAAAATTGAGGAATCTGTAACTTCAGCAGTAAATACCTATTTTTAAACGACGAATTTATTTTAAAAATTTTATGTTCATTACATCAAATGAGAATTTTATAACACCTTCTGAATTAGATTAAAGGGAAAGTAAATTCACATGTAATATTTAAATAGTCCAAATTTTATAAATATTGTAAAAAATGTATTTACATAAAAATGTAATACTTCAAATATTTTTTATTTAAATAAATCCACATTAACGTTTAATCCCATTGATTTTATCACAAAGAATTTTTTTCATCCAACTTCATTAAGGTATTGAAAATTTTTTATACTTTTTAATAACTTTATGCAGAAAATTTCATTCAATTTATTAAATTGCACAATCAATTAATTTATACCAAAATCTTTAATGCAGATTTATTGTTTACTATTACTTGAAATTTTTCCTATTAAAATTAAGTTAATATTTACAAAAAATTTTACAAGAAATTTTTTACCAAAATTAAATGAGCTACTGAAAAGTTTTCAAACTTTTTAATAACTATACCGGAAATTCGATTTTAGTCTTTTTATAATACATATATGAATCGAGTTTAAATTACTATTTAGTAAGACTGTACTTCGTTTTAAATTTAAACTAGTATATATTCTTTAGTTGGAATCATAAGTAACTAATTAAATAATAAATGTTATTTACATTTAATTTAAATTACTTTCTGTGAAATTCCTTTGAACCTTCCTATAAATTCGCTAAGTTACTTTGTAGTAGCTTACGTTAAAGACGAAACTATATTTATATAAAGGATGCTTTTTTAATTTATACATAAAATAGCAAAATTTCTTTTGAAAAAACTTGAATATTATAAAATAAATTCATTTAAAGCAGCCTTTTCAATTAAAATTAATTTAATATATATTTTCCTATTAATAAAAACGTTTTCTATTAAATTAATTATCAAAGTAATTAATGTTCAAAAAGTTTCCCTTGAATTTTATTTACCAAACATTCATTGAGCCATAAATCATCTTTTATTTGATCCGCGACATTAATATTCACTTTAGGTTTATATAACGAAATTTTCAGCAATCTTTAAAGGTTTTCCATCCAAGTTTAGACTCTTTTAACTTAAATGTTTACTTTAGTTTTAAAACTTAACTAACAACTTTCAAAAAGTAACACTTTTTATAACTTTTATATAAAAAATTCTATTTTCAATTTTAGTGATTTTAACTTTCAAAATACAGCAATTGTTAATGTAAATTTTGTACCAAAATAAAGTTAATATCATCAGTATCATAAATAAAAAAAGTCAGCTTTATTGTTAATGGTGATAATCCATTTTTTGAGTTTTTTTAGAGATGCAAGTTTTTTTTTATAAAATTAATATTATTTTTTATGTCTTTCAAGAATATATCTATGTATATAAGTATTAAAAATAAAAACCCTTAATTCATTTTAAACTTAATCGATTAGTTGTACGCATTCAGCTATAAAGTTTGATGTTGAGTAAAAATCTAAAGAGTAATTTGGCGGAAAATAATTTTCTCAATAGGTTTATCTTTGAAAGACAGACTCTGTTAATTAAAAATGATAATAATTAATCGCTAAGACCTCTGAAATATAAGTGCTTAAAGTATAAGTTCTTATTTATTCCGACAGAAAACCTTAGACTCGTTGAATAATTTATGGAAAATGCATTTCCCATAACTGCGTTTGGTAATTAAGATAATAATTACATGTTAGTCATGCGCAATTCGTCAAAGAGAATAATAATTACATCATAAATTTAGATAACTAAATTAATAATTATTTTATCCTCATTTTCTACAACTAGATCATAAGACTATTTTTGCATACAGTGTGGTTATAATGTGTTTTAATGAAATTATTTTATGTACGTTAATTAATAAGTAGAATACAGAAAAGGTAATTAATAACTCGTAAACAATTTAATTAAACTAAAAGTTCACTTTGTAGATACAATTGAAGGAATTTTGAGTTTTCCTCTAACAGGTAATAATTTTACTAATTAATAGGAGCATTATTATTAACCATTATTTTAAATTTTTAGAAAGTTATCAGGAAAACTTTCAGCAATATACAGGGCGGAAAAGCTCTTCAGAACGTTGTTGGGGACCCCTGTGAATTCCTCAGAAAAATATTAAAAAAAAAATTAAAAAAATCCTCTTATTCCTGACGAGTTAATGTATGATAATAATACATGATAAGGACTTTTTAAATTAGACTATGTATTCAACCTGCTAACCGGGTTACTTGGGGACATATTGGATTTCAAAATTAACAGTTAATGTTATCTTTTATTAAAAATTTTCAAAAATCGTATAGTTCACAAAGTACAAAATATTAGATAAAAAAGCAAGGAACAAACTTACTTGAATTATTTATTCATATATACAATAAAAATTAAAGAGCCGTGAATGTAATGCAGAGGAAGCTGCAGGAGTCTATATGAAAGATATCCAACAAAATATAAGACTCGCAGTGTATAAATTTCCCTAGAGTTGCAAGGACCACAAAGTTACCTACAATAATTATTATGAACCTGTACCAATGTTGCCAAATTTACTTGTAAGCCTTTCTTCTCAATATCGGTGGAAGATAAATTTTTTACCGTTTTTTTCAAATATAACGATCTTCAGTACGATTTTGGGGACCCTCCCAAAATCGTACTGAAGATCTCTTCAGCAATTTATGGGATATCCTGTTGATAATTCCAGATGTTTATTGAGAAAATTCATTGTATAGAAATTTCATCACAACTTCATCGACAGGCTATTTCATCGATACATCTTTTTTATGGACAACAGTTTCAGTGACACGACTTTTTCCTAGACACACATTTTCATCTTCGCTGACTTTTCATTTCAATGCTATTTCTTTGATAATGTCCTTTCATCAAAAGTCTTTTTTACATTTTCATCGACACGAACGTTTAATCGACATAGCATGTTTCATCGACACACCTACACTCATTTATCAAGGTTACTTTTGATCGACAAGTAAGTTTTATTTTTTGATGACCGAACCATTTTACTCGATATTTAGGGGTTATAATGGACTACAAAAATACACCCAGGCAATCGGTGTACATATTACATATTTTTGAAAAGTCATTCTTTTATTAAAGGTAAAATTTTTCTGGGAACTTTTAAGGAATTTTATCCAGTTTCTCGAAAATTACAATACTTATGAATTTTAAATTTTTATTGAAATTAGATACTGTTGATAGAACTAAAACAGCTGATTCTTAAACACCGATTTGGATTTAGAAGCAAGCACTCGACTATTGACCAGAGGTGGGATTTTGTTCCTATCTTGATATTTATCAAGCTTGATAAAACTCAATAGGGGTTATTCTCGAATCACATGGCACAACATGGTATATGACATGACAAGGACAGACTCTTATTTTTGGATTTGAATGACAAGCATAGAATGATAAAAGTCGTATATGACATCGTGTCGAGTGATCTGAGAATAACCCTCTATTGAATTTTATCAAGCTTGATAAATATCAAGATAAAAACAAAATTCCACCTCTGGTGCACAGAATTACCAGCGTAATGGAAAAGGCACTGAAAGAAAAACAAGTTCTTACAGCAATGTTTCTTGACGTCAAGCAGGCGTTCGACAAAGTCTGCCACGAGCGTTTAATACATAAGCTTGATAAAATTCGTTCAAAATAATATGCTAAAGTCGTATATTTCTAATAAGGTATTTAGAATTAAACTGGAAGAAGAGTATTCCGAACTTAAAGAAGTAAAGGCCGGGGTACCTCAGGGCAGTGTACTAGGCCCATTGCTCTATTTGTTATTTACGAGTGACATGCCAGAGACAAAAGACGCCACTTTTGCGGATGATACTGGAATTATGGCAGTTGAAGAAGATGAAATTAAATCAACCCAAAATCAGTGTACCTTAAAAATATTATCTAAACAGACTAAAAACTGGAAATTCAAACTAAATGAAGCAAAACTTCACGAATCAAAACATAAATAGCCATCCACCAGTCATAATTTATGGTAATATTATCCCGCATGAAAATAAGGCCAAATAACCTTAGAAACTACACTGGTAGGAACTAAATTTGAAATATAGAAACATGTACTGGCTCCTATAGGTTGAAACTCAAAGCTGTCCATTACCAATACTCTGTTGATTAACAACCATACCTTAAAACTAAAATGGCCGTATGGTATGATGATAAGGAATGCCATATTAAAATAATACACACTATCTGGAATAAAATCCTTCGGAATATCGTGGATGCGCCATAGTATGTACGAAACAGTGATATTCTCAAAGACCTACAAGTTCCTGATTTTGCAAGCGAAATCAAGAGATTTGCTGGCAAATATGAATCAAAATCCTGGATAATGCTGGATCATCAATTGGTGGGAGTGTTGCATTGTCAGGATTGATCGAGGCAACTGATTTTATGAAGGATGACTCCTTAGACGGAGCACCATCTGAGGGCGCAATTTTTTTTCAGATCTTTCCACCTCAGATGTTATCGATGAAGTGCTTGTAGACACCTCAGACTCTCACTAAACGCTGCGGTGGTGATATCACAGCCTGTGAAAGCATACAGAATTCGCTCCAGTCTAGCTGCTGCAGGTCTTGAGAAGATTATGTTGCTGTGCAGACTTTTCTCTACCAGGTTTCACGAGGAACATGTCACTCTGGGGAAGGATTTTTGCCAGCAAACATTTTCAATGATTGTATATATAATTTTCACACCTCCACCATCCTCTGCTTTTAGGGGATTGATATCATTTTTCTCAAATTTTTGCATCAACAGTTTGATTAGAAGGCTCTTGTTGTTGGCATTCGAGAGGAAGATCTCTTGTTTTGCGGTGATTTCAGATTTCATGTTGAACTACTCGGTAACTTTTGTACTTTTTGATGTGTTGGTGTAGCCATCAAAAAATACTTCTTCCCTGGTAGTTACTCTTTAGAAATCGTACGTATCAATCAGAAGTAGATAATATTTTGTAAGCCTCTTGTTAATAAACGATCTTGTCAATAAAAATCATCCTCAATAACTATGTAAACGTTACTGGTTTGTACCTGCTTTTTGGTTGTTTGAAAGAGGTCGTACAGGGTTGTCTTATAGTGTTACACCGTACCTGAAGAAAGCCAGAAGATACGGGACCAACTCTGTATAATTATTGTTGAGATAATGATATTATCTACTTCTGACTGATACGTACGATTCCTAAAGAATAACTACCCGAGAAGAAGTATTTTTTGATCAGACAATTGTCTGATTTCTTGCTTATACAGATTTGCTGAAACAGTAGATATAGATTGACTGCAACTTTGTCGTTTTTTATTGTTATTGCGATTGATGAACTTATATAGAAAAAAACGAAGAATTGATTGGTTTTTGCGTGATAATATCAGATAATGCCCAATTTTTCATTATCAACATTGCGTTCTTGTCAACTGTAAGAGCATCATTACAGACGATTGTTGAATCTCCTAACATTAACCCTGTTGCAATTGACAAGATGTCCGTATTTGGCTGAAAAGGAAGTTGATTTGATTTGTTAATTTGGCAATCCTACTTCTCTATTCGTGATTTTTGTTAAGGTTTATTTTATAATGAAGTATTGCAATAACTTACAACAATAAAAAAATACCAAATGATGCAATAAAATGTAGGTTTTAAGTAATAAACACTACAGCAAAAAATCTTGAAATCCAGCACAAGTTGATGAAAAATGTGATCGAAAGGCGTTTTCTGGAAATAAGCGAATTTCAAAAGCGGATGACTCAAGAATGGTTGAAGATAGAAACTTTTTGTAAAAATAAAAAATGTAGATTTACATTGATGACCATCCTTGATCCTTCCGAGCTTGGGTCACCTTCTAGGGTCGGGTTTAGTATGTTTGCTTCCCAACGACCCCAAACCCATTCCTGAAGTCAAAAATTCTGCCTCCTTTCATATATCCCTTTTTGAGCATTCGTCGAATTGAGAATTCTAGACTTTTGCTCGCCCTCTGGCGGAAAACAAGTGAGCTTATCAGTGAGGTAGTCGATTCCATTATTCCGCTTGTTTATATACGCACTAATAGTTTTTTTGAAAACTTATTATTAGACCGTGAGGTGATTATAATAGGCAATATTTGTAACATAAAATGTGGTGTTTTCTATGACGCTACCTCTTTTCCGCCATGTTTGTTTACGATGAAAAGGTTCTGTCGATAAAACGGTAAACAACCCCAAAAAGTTTGTTATTCATTACTTGATGATTTTTTTAATATTTTGCATAAAAAATAAATTTTAGCTCATATGATTATGTAATTACTTGTAGATTGTATCCATTGTATCCTATAGCTATTCATAATGAAATAAAGCAATAGAGCGAACAAAGTAATTAATAAAACAGATCGGATGAAGTTAATGACTCTATGGTTGTAATAGTGTAAGTATTAACACTAACCTCATTCTAGTAATGAATACAGGAGCTAGGTCCAATTGGGCCCACACTCCTAGATCAGCAGCCTTCACCTCCGGCCACCCCGAATATTTAACAAGAGAACAGGCGGGAGATGGCATATCTGAAACATAAAATTTCAATTAAAAGTTACACACCACATAAACACAACGGCTTCTTTTGTTATAAAGTAAATGTTATGCAAAAATGTAGGTTTTAATTTGGCAAATGGCATGATGTAGTCGTAGTCACTCGCTTTCGGAATAAAAGTGTCTCGTGTGAATAAATATCTCTTGATGGAGCATATTAATAATGATGTCATCCGTGAACCTTTAGTCTCTGGCTTAGTAATTGGAATATAATCTATACATGTTTTTAATTAATACACGCTTTAATGTTTATAAACAGACTATTGTATAATGAGTCATTCAGTAAACAAATATTTCAGTGGTTTTAAAATTTTGTGCTGTATCTAAAAGCATTTTAAAGAACCATTATAGGCTATATAAAGGGATAATATTTTCTTTTATGTAAATAAATTACCGCCCCCTTCGATAAGCGAAAGGTTTATTTACTTTCTGTAATGTGTATTTGGTAGTTTGTATTAACTTATAACTCGATAAAAGTTTTATGAATCCTTCTTTGATATCTTAGGCGAGGATGCTATATAAAGAAATATCGGAAAAACTTTTTTCCCCAAAATATATACATAAAATGAAAATAAAACAAGACTCTGCTAAAATATGATTATTTATGAGAAAGTATGGATAAGTGCATTGGATTCCTCGCTATGTAGCGATGTTACGCTTCCTACCAACGAGTGCTTTCAACGTTCGTCCCTAGAATATCTGGTTATAGTATCCCATTTCGGGGCGAATAGAAATTTCAAATCGCTTATTTCACCCTTACATACAGGTATACGGTTTGATAATAACATTGGACGCACTGTGCTGGGTAATAAATAGAACGCTTTAAGCACAGGCGATATTATCTTCTTCACGTGACTTGACTCTGAGATCTATTTACCCACAAGCTACGAATCTGTGAACTAACCAACTCTATTGACTCTCAGTATACCTTTAGTTCAATAATTCATGAGTTTTCACTTTATATAAATTACTACTTATTTCAACGGTGTTTTCATTCAAATGATAATTGCATGATTCATTTAACTCAATCAAAAATTATTTTTACATAAAAGTTGAACGAGTTTTATAAAAATTATTTACAGTTCAGAAGGTTTTCACGGACGAAGATCACTTAGCTAAAGAAACACGAAAAGTTTAATCATGTAATCAAGAAAAACACTTTAAAGCAAAGACTTTTATTTTGTACAAAAACTCCATCTTATTTTTATCAACATTTTAAGCTACAAGCACCTTCATTTACTCTGATTTATAATTTAAAAACTCTATGAAGTAACATGCACTAACTATTCATAAATATTCAAGAATACTTGAAATTAATTAATTAGAATCCTTTAATCCTGTCACTGACTTCTAGATAATTTAAAGACAATTGATGTTCATAACTTACAAAGTTGTTGAGGTAGTACAAAATTAATTAAATAACTATTAAATTAGTCAATAATTTTAGAAACAAAGGGTGGACTAAATATATTTACTTTACATCCACCACAACCAGCCCATAACAACGCAATCAGAACATAATCTATTCATATTTCATACAAATCAAAGCACGAATAAACCTGAGGCTATAGATAAACCGTGTAGCCGATAATGATCGGTTGCAATTAAGCCACCCTCACTATTCGCCGCGTTCACTATCAACCTTTAACTATTATTCCCCTCCAGCACTAGTTTCCCGTATCTTAATGAAATCCTATGAAATAATTTAAGAAAAAAATTGTTTCGTAACTTAATATCTCGTAGGAATTCCATCGTAAAAATTTTATTATACAGACATTTTATTTTATTATTGTAGTTTATTTTGGAATAGGTTAATTTAAAAAGTTTTTGTTATTTAAATTTATAAGGCACAGAAAAAGTAACAATATAAAATATTTATTCACTTTGGAAGATAAAAGATGAAAACGATTTGTTAAGAAAATAGGTGTTGGATTAAGATAAATTGCTGCTATCTTTCATCAGAAATAAGTTCTCCGTGATCCGTGACTATATTTTGCCCGCCCGGCTTTTCAGAGTGTTATTTCACTCAATGAAAAGTCATGAAATAAAACCTAATATTCTTTTTAATACGTCATTTATGATTAATTATTTTAACACTCGTTTATTTAATTAATATTATTGCAGCAAGTGAACAACTTTGCGATCCCTTTTTAATGTTTCTTCCTGGCTATTATTGTATACGAATAAAGTTTTAACAGATTTTCAGTTTTCTACAATGACTTAACTTAAAGGGTTAAATTAAAAAGTTTTCCAAAACGTATACTTTAATTTAAAAAGAGTAAAAACCGATAAAACATAGCAAGTCATTTAAAGAACTAAACTTTTAACTGATTACATAACCCAAGTAGAAGAAAGAAATTGTTGAGGAACTTTGTTTAACTTACTTGCCGCAGTTGTTACATTTTCTTCTTGCTGGGTTGCTGCCCCTGCAACCATTTAGATCTCGTTTTAATAAGTTTCGTTGTTCAAATTTGCTTTTGACAGCTAACGAACGGTTAACTAAATAGTTCGTGACTTTTCATCAATACGCATTAATTTAAATTTGAGTTCTTGCCTTTTTGGCTTAAAGGTTATCCACGAAACTTCTATAGTGCATTTATATATTTAAATAATTGCAATTTTAATTTACAATATAATTAATCCATTAAAAATTGCTTTTTTACAATCGAACAAATTTAAAGCTTAATTTTCTAGGACTACTAAATTAATTTACTGTGGTTTAAAAAACGTTATGGAATATTTAAGTTACTTCAAGGAATTCTGTAAACATTTTTAATAAAGACCTAAATCAAGATAGGGTTGGATTGTATGTCAAGAATTTCCTAGTGACCCTCGACCCATGAGTGGCATGTGTTGAGGAAATCACAACAAACAACAAAATACACATAAATTAGGAGATATTCACCATACCCTAAATTTTCCAAGATCTATTTTTTTCCTTTTCGGAACCTCTGTTTTTAGGCCCTACTATTTTTTAAAAACTATTGCTTTTATTGATTCAACATAATACATTTGTACCTCTATTACTATTTTAAAAATCTTTGGCTTATTTAAAATTTGATAACACATTTTAAATTTGGATTTTGGTCAACATTTTTTACAAATTCACAAATACGGGAAAAATCGAAGGAATGACACTGGTTGAAATACTGTGTTAACAAAATAATTGGTCGTAGCTTTTTCAAAAAACATAAAAAATGCAACTGAGAGAAAAACGCACCAAACATTAATCCTTTGTGGCCCTATTTATTTTTTTCTCTCGAAATTTTCGTGGTTTTGTGTAAATCACTTTAGATTTTAGTTATCAAAAACAAAAATACCCCCAACAAAATACTTTTATTTAATTTTTGATAAAATATGTGATTCCAATTTTTGAACCACTGGGAAAAGTAAAGTGCTTCCATTTATTATTTTATATGAAAACAGGAAAATAAATGATATAATGAAGACTTTACCTAAATTAATATACATAAAGGGTGAAAATTTTGGTTTCAGTGAAAATTGCGAAACAATTTCTTATGTCTTTGAGGATATTTGTACTAGAATATTGTTTTTCGTTTTTGCACCGTTGGAACTATAGGAGAGGAAATTCATCTTTGGGATCTCAATCTGAATAATTTTCCATGAACCATTTTTTTAAAAATCGTTTTTTAAATTTTTTGATATAAAATTTGAACTACTAGTCTTTTGGTAAAAATGCGTATGCGCTGGTTTATGCATTAAATATCAATATGTGAAATTTTTTTTCTATACACCCATTTCAAAATGTTAAATACCAAATTTTCAGATGTTTTATGTAGTTCTTATAACATTTTCAAATTGGCTCATACGCGTCTCTTCCATGGAACCTTTGATCTATTCTCCTGTAGCATCCCTTCTATCATATTCATCCTCCACCATCAAATTTTTTACGCCCATTCCCCATCTTCGGTATTTTGGCCTGAATTGGCCATTAATTATCTGACGAAATTTCTTTTCTAAATCGATAAATGTATGTGGTGATATTTATGAAAAATCCAAGTTCTTTTGACTAAAATAAAAAGTTTGAATAAACTACTTGTAGTACCATACGAGATCAAGCACAAAACATGATAAAATTACACAAAATTTTATAATTCTGCCGAAATATATAAGGTACCACCTAAATTAATGATATTAATATTATAATGAGAAAATAAATACCTACCATTTAGTTAAATAGACACAAGGAAACGCTTTATAACTAAATACAAGAAATTTAGCATTGTACTTTATGTACGTCATCTTTTAGCAATACCGACATTTGGTTTGTAGTTCCATGGTGGAACTACTGGCACATAAGGATTAAGGAGTTTCCATTCTGAGATTTTTTTCAAAACTGTTTCCCAAATATTCAACTTCAATAAAAAACTAATTCTTTGATGGGCGGGAATAGGATCAAGTCAAGACTTTATATGGGGTTTTGGTGCCAACCTAATAAAAATATAAATAAATATACATAAATATATTATATATAATATATAAATATAATAATAATATAAATGAATCTAAATCCCCAAATAGCAAATTGTTGACATCGACAGAAGTCAGTAAAATTTAAACTTGAATTCAAAGAAAGTTCTATACATAAGATGACTTAGGAAATTTCACATCTTATTTTTGAAGATGCAACCAACAAGCACGTGATATTAAGTCTATTTTAGATTTAGAAGATTACAAACATTTTTACCTCAAAATGTGTTTCTTTTCAAAACTGAAACTTTGAGAAGTTCATTAGTTAGAGTGTACAAACGAAGAATACTGCAAGAATAAATCGATTTTGGGATCGTAATGCGATTGTCTTTTCCATGGATGTGTAAGTTGGCTTTTTAAAAAATGGTAACACAAAATATATAAATCCCTATTTTTTTAAAATCTTAAAAAGGAGTTTTGGCTTTGGCTGTGGGACTACAGAGCGATATAAACAAATGTCGGATGTACATAAAAGCATGCCGAAAGAAAAAAAAGCCGAACAATAAAATGCCGACTTGGATAGACAGTCGAATTGGACAAAAGATATAAAGCCGAAAATAAACCGAAAATTCATTTTAAATAACTTGATTAAATTAAATAAGTATGTCCATTCTGTTTACCCTTTGAAATCAAGTACTTTTCGTGCAATGCATGGTTTTGGCAGTATTGTCAGTCACCTTACGGTTTGTTCGGTTTTTTTCTTTACACTGCCCTTTTCCCATGTCGGCCTTTTCCCGTTCGGCTCATTTTCTTTCGACCTTTCGTTCAGTTGACCTTTACTCGTTCGGATTTTCTTCTTTCGGCATTTTGTCAAATTCGTCTTTTTACCTTTCTGTCTTATACTCTATAATATTTAACTTCATGCTATGAATGGGTGCGTGTTCATAGAAATAGAAATTTTGCATTATCGTATAACTGCCCAATGTATTGACAGGCTTCCAATATTTTGACTGAAGTTGATAACACGTAAAAACTCTCGGATTTCTTTTCGATATTAAGATTGATTACTGAAGCCACTTTAGTGCCTGTGTGCCCAAAGTCTTGAATGTCACAATGTTGGGAGCCTATCAAAAAGTTGAGGAGTTTTACGGTGGTTTTTTCGGAAAAGCCATTGAAGGATTGAAGCCACTTTTTCATTGAAGATTATAATTGTTTGTAGCATAATTTTTGCAACTTTCAGTGACTTAATTTATGTAAGGTCTTTCTGCGCTTGCGCTGCAAAAGGTTTTGAGAAGGCGATCTGAATTTGTGCTGGTTTCCGGCCTTTTAGCTAATAAGCCTTTCACGTGTGTTATCAATTTATGATAGTGAACAATTGAGTGGGTTTTCTGGTGAATTACCTGTGATATTGTTACAGCATCAGTTACCCGCCCATTAAATTACAGGTAAATACTACCGTTTACCCTGAAATGGGAAATTGTTTTATTAAATGGCAGAAAATTGTTAAAGTAAGGGTTTTATTCTATTGAAGATCTTAAACTGCAATGCATGGTTGTTTAATTGGTTAATGAAATTTGGAAATAAAGTAGTAAATTTCTCAATAATAGTTATTTTAAACGAACCCAACTACAGCCGAGTTTCGGTACAAGTTTTGGAAATATTTTCACCTTATATGTTAGGTTAAGTTTCTACTGCCTTTTTCCATGCGCGCCTTTTCTCGTTGGGTTTATTTTCTTACAGCCCATTGTCTGCGTTGGGCATTTGTCCAATTTGACCTTTTTCTGTTCAGCCTTTTTTATGGGACGGACTTGCCCATCGGGAAATCGGGAAATTCCTGAGAGGCCTGCACCTCGCGGAAGCCGGAGGCCGTTTGATGATCGTCTTTTTTTATTAAAAAGATACATTAAAATACTTTGACACGGTTACATAGTTGAACCTTAAGCTTAAAGTGACACTTAAGGCTAATCATGCCAGTCGCATCTTTCTCTCTCATACTCATTCAAATCATTGAAAAACCAAATAGTTCACGCTGGTAGCTTATTAATGAATCGACCAATCATGATGAAATTACACACATATATTTGGAATATTCTACGTTTATTTTTATTATAATAAATGTATTTTTTTGGATTTTTTTTTGTTAAAATTTTAAACTGATTAAGTGCAAAACAAAACTGTGAAACACGTCAAAATTTAGTTAATTTATTATTTATTTTTACATTTGTGACGTCATTCGTGGATAACGTATGACGTCATCAAATGAAATAACAAATAGGGAAGGGGACTTGTGATACATACTTTGAAATTTTTTTAATTATCTTTCCCCAATGATGTATTATATATCAGGATCAGCCTAAATAGTATTCAAAATAATAAATAAAGACTGTCAGGTTCATTAAAGGTATGAAATAAATTCATCTATTTCCGAACAAAAAAAATGTCGGAGGTATATCAACTTTAATTTTTAAATGGTTTTTTATGCATTTTTGACACAGGTCTGAGTAAAATACTATACTTTTTTTCAGGACAATTTATTTTTCAAAATAATTTTTATTAATGTAATTTTCAATGAACGCAAGTACGCAGTGCCACTTCAACTAAAGCAGCCGCGAAAAATGAAAATACTCAACTTTCTTATTGGGTCAAAATGCTTGATTAATGCCAATTGCGAGATTTACACCCTTGGAAATTGGAAAGACAATTAAAAAGCTGTTTCGCAATTTTCTTGTTTGTGAAATAATTCGATACTTTATGATGACCCAATATTTCTGAAGTATGAAAAAAAAAAACCTGCCTGCGGCGCTTTCCCAATGCTCGCAAGTCAAAAATTTGGAGAACATGAAGCCGGTTTTGAGTTTATTTCTCGGGCCGGTCTAATGAGCTTGGCCTTTTTTCTTTGGGTCTTATGTCCAAGTCAGCGTCTTTTCCAATTCAGCTTCATATCGTTCGGTCTTTTGTCCAAGTCGTCCTTTTTTTCTTTAGGTTTTTAGGTATACAGGGTGGGCCAACGAAACCGAAACAGACGAGTTTTGAAATAGTTAATAAAAAAATTTGAAAAAATGCTCGGACTGGTCAACTTTAGTTTCGAGGGGGACATATTTTGCAATAGAGCTGATTCAAAAATCCATTCATCCCTGCGCCCTATGGACACAACCCCTTAAATTTTAATAGGGATGGTGGGGTAAGTAATACCTTGTTGGAAAAATCTTTTTATCCAGAGTAACATACAAAAAAAAAGTTAAATCGATCGATTCGTTTTAAAGATATTCAAAATTTAGCAAGTAGAGATTTCATGCCTTTTAAAATTGTGCTATGAACACCACACCTTCAATTTTAAGTGATTTGATAAGGTAAGAAATACCGTTTCGAGAGGGACATACTTTGCAATACAGTTGATTCAAAAATCCATTCATCCCTCGCCCTTTGGACACAACCCCTAAAATTTTAATAGGGATGGTAGGGTAAGTAATACCTCGTTGGAAAGATCTTTTTACCCAGAGTAACATACAAAAAAAAAAGTTAAATCGATCGATTCGTTTTAAAGCTATTAAAAATTTAGCAAGTAGAGTTTTCATACCTTTTAAAATTGTGCTATGAACACCATGCCTTCAATTTTAAGTCTTTTGATAGGGTAAGTAATACCTCCTTGGAAAGTTCTTTTTACCACAAGTAACATACAAAAAAACAAAAGTGAAATCGATTGATTTGTTTTAAAGAATTCAAAATAAAACAGTATTGCACATTATTTTTTATTTAACCAAACTAAACTTAACTAATCTGTATGAAGAAAACATAACACTTTAAAGAATCCCATCGATCCCGACACTTTCAAGGATGTTTTTATTATTTTATTAAATGTTCGAATTGAGTTCCACCAACCTCCATGCAAACGTACAAATTTTGCTCAAAACGAATTCTTACATTTTGTAACATTTCAGCAGTAATTTCTCGGCATTCATTAATAATTCTCTGTCGTAACTCTGCTAGAGATCGTGGTTCCGTTGCGTAAATCCTAATTTTTAAATGCCCCCAAAGGAAAAAATCAAGGGGAGTAAGATCGGGAGATCGCGGCGGCCACTCCAACGGTCCTCTATGCCCAATCCATTGCCCAGGAAACGTCGTATCCAATAATTCCCTAACAGGCCGTGTGTAATGAGGAGGGGCTCCGTCTTGTTGGAAAATCAGATGGTCTTCTAAACAACGATCGTCATTTTCGATAATATCGTCAAGAAATGGACGAACAAAGTTTTGAAGTAGATCCAAGTACATATCCCCTGTTAGATTGCCATCTAGAAAATAAGGACGAATAAGACGGTCTCCAAAAATTCCAACCCACTCATTCAATTTTTGAGGAGTTTGAGTGTGAACTTCATGAAATACCCTAGGATTCTCATCTGACCAATATCGACAATTATGACGATTAACGGTTGAGTTTAAGAAAAAAGTGCACTCATCAGAAAAACAGATATTATAAAGATAATTTTCATCAGCAATTATCCGTTCCGTCATCACCTCACAAAATTGCAGTCGTCTATCAAAATCATCTTCATTTAACTCATGAATTAAATGAATTTTATAGGGATGATATTTGTGACCTTTCAATATTCGGCGAATGGTTGTTCTGCTGATGTTAGTCACAGTCTCCAGTTTTCTTGTGCTTAAAGTTGGATCTGCAGCAACTTGTCCCAAAACACCTATTTCAACGACCTCATTTCTTATTGGACGAAGATTACCAGAATCGTGTTTCTTATTACTATTTTTAAATTTTGTAAACAACTCCAGAACCTATTTTCGGTTACAATGTTTGTTTGGATGTTGTTCATTAAATAAATTAGCTGCACGATGAGCATTCTCATCGTTTTTAAAATAAAAAGTGATTAATTCAACCCTTTCTGGAATTGTATAAACCATTGCTAGCAGAAGCTTTTACAGAAGTTCACAAAATTTTAAATGTTGATTTCTAATAATTAGCCATAAACAGTTTTAACACGATGAAAATCACTACTAATACAAAATACAACTGATAAAAAGAATCTCAATGTGGTTATAAATCGTTTTATGTTTTGCATTGTTTTGTTCCAGATGATTTTAAACAATTCCTCGAATAAATTTAAATTTGTTTTTTAAAATCTCTCTTTTGTAGAAAATGAAAATAAATTGCGTTTTACATGTTTTTGTATGTTACTTTGGGTTAAAAGATCTTTCCCAGGAGGTATTACTTACCCTATCAAAACACTTAAAATCTTAAAATTGAAGGCGTGGTGTTCATAGCACAATTTTAAAAGACATGAAATCTCTACTTGCTACATTTTGAATATCTTTAAAACGAATCGATCGATTTAACTTTTTTTTTTGTATGTTACTCTGAGTAAAAAGATCTTTCTAACAAGGTATTACTTACCCCACCATCCCTATTAAAATTTTAGGGGTTGTGACCATAGGGCACAGGGGTGATCTGTGCCTATTATTCGTTAATTACTGAACAAAGCCGCAATAATAGCAAGTTTTATTTCATAAATAGAGGATTGTAATTACGGATTACGGTTTGTTCCCAAGCAAATTAATTCCAAACTTTTATAAAAATATAATACAATAATAAAAGTACTTTATTTTAAAGATAAAGCTGCATCAGGAATTAAATTATTGACAATACAAAAAATGTAGCAACAATTCCTCGAAAGTAATTTCAAAAATAAAATTGAGCAATATTTTAAGGGTTGTTTTATTTCATAATAAATAACCGTGTCGTATTCAGTTACAAACGTAAGTCAAATACAGACATCTCTATGTTATAAAGGAGAAACGTTTGTAATATATCTGTTGGGGGTATTTTTGAACATATTTGAGGAAACAAGTTTGCCAATATTCCGTTTCAATTAAATTTAGGTTTGGTTTAATATTCCACCGTGAAAATAAAATTCATTAAGTTAGTTACATGAACTAAAGATAATGAAATGAGAAAGTATTTGCCTGAGGAAAGTGATAAATAGCGTAATTGCAAAAGCTTCGCCGTTCTAAGCCAAAGCCATTTTTCATATGATATTCATCGCGTTTGCATAAAGAGTATTACAAATGTAAATTAATACTATTAAATACTAAAAATTAAAATGAACTATGTTTCATAAATTTATAAATTCAGTTTTGCTACGATAAAAGTGAATTATTAAAGTAACAATATTAAACTTATTTCATTATTTTTAAACTAGCTTAAAAACTTTATATTTTTATAGTAAGTGCATTAAATATTCATTGAAATATCTGCAGTGGCGCAGCCTAGAATTACCAAAAGTATCCTCCAAATAAAATTTAAATGGCTTTCAAAAGCTGTTGAAACTTTGTAAGGCGGTTTATAATTTAAAAGAAGAGCTTAAAAATAATCCCCATAAAATTTATCATTAATATTTATAATCTTTAATTCAAAGACTTAAATTTAAACTTCTTCAGTATAATTTTAATAAAAACTGTATTAACTAAAGCCTCTATTATGAATAGCTAAGCACTGCACTTATATTTATTTTAATTATACATCTTAAAGTTAGTATTACTTATTACTTTTATAAAAACATCTAATGTATATTAGCAAATTTCATAAGAAGACATATCCTTCACTTTATGTAATAAGATTTATGCAAAAAATAAATTAAAATTATTTCTAGCCTAAAAACTAATTACACTGATTTTATGCAATGTGTAATTGAATTATAATTATGTATGCAAGTTATATTACCAAAATTTGGAATAAAATTAATTTCGGAATTTAATAATATATACGTATGTGTACAAATATAATATGTATATTAAATGTACCGTTTTTATATTAAAATTATTGATGAAATTTTTATTTAAATTCTGACGTCAAACACGTCGCTCCATTATACGTTTAAATATGTGCATATTGAGTAGTCATACAGACATATTAAAAATCGCAAAAACGTCATACTAAGATTTAGTATATTCGTGTCAGCGATGTAAAAAATAAATTTTTAATATATCATTTTTATATCAGAAAATATACTAATTAAGATGTTATACTTCAATATCATCTTTAAATTTTAGAAGGTTTCGTGTAGCCCACCAAAAGCTTTCTTTTAAAATACCTTAGAAATTCCATAATTAATAATAATTAGCCTGCTCATCGTAATGAAATTAATACATGGGTATAAATAGGGTTTTTGTTTAAAAACCTTAAAATTTGGTATTTTCGTTAGGAATATTTCGTTCAAAAATTTGTTTTATAATAAGGTATAAAACATGCAACTCTTTTTGATCTCTGTAGAACTTTACATCAACATAAATCAAGATTAATTTTGAATGTAGTTAACGATATTAATTTTTCAAATGCAGTAAATGGTTTAAATATAAGGGTAACTTTAATAGTAAATAGTAAGTTACTCCAATTTGTAGACTTTTAAAAAAGTTGTTTAAATAGAAATTCCAAATACGAGTACATTATTATTTATAATGACTATTTTTGTTTATCCTCTATTCAAATTAAGTATAATACTAATGATGTCATGTTTTAACAAGGTCCGTGAAATTACCCAGAGCATATATGTGGAGACATTTATTTACACTCATTTTTGTGTAATTACATAAGAGCGAGTTCTCTTGTTGTATTCATTTATAACAAGAAAATTTACTAATGAAAGTAAGTCAACATAATTGCGAAATGCTTTTAAAAGATAATGTACTTTTATTTTTAATTATCCTATTGAATTACATCAAACTGGTGAGATAATTACTAATTACTGAAGGAACCTCCAAAGTACCTACTAAAAATTCACCAATCTAGAGCGGATTACTTAAAAATACGTCGGGGGTTCCTTAATATTAAAAGCCTTTGTACATATTTTAAGAAATCTTCAATCTTTGCCTAAAGTATAGGTGAAGCATTATAAAAATTTTATGATTATGTCGTAGTTTAACAATAAGAACTTTGATACTTGCTGATTGTGTAGATCAGTTACACACTTGCAAAATTAACAATTTGCAGGGTTCTTAACTCGGATTCTGAACTAGGATAAAACCACCTATAAGAGCAAGGTGACGAAGAACATTTCGAACTTCATCACTCTACACTGAATTCCAAAGTGCAGTATAATGTCTTTGATGTGGGTAAATTACTAAGCCGGTATAAGTAGCAACAATAAACAATAAAAACAAAATTTGATACAAAATGTATCAGAAATGTTATTATAAAAAATTGTTTCACATGTGTCTTTTTATTGTTTGTTTTTTGTTACTATATTGTTGGAAGAGTAATTAAAAATGTAGTCATTAAAAATACTTTTATGTTGCAAAATTCATGCATGCTATAAACAAAGTTACAGATTTGGTTAAATGTACACTCTTTTGCAAAATAAACAAAAAATTCCGAACCATTCCGAAGATAAATGAAAAACCCGAAAAATGATGATGATTTAACCTGTCACTTTAGATTATTATTTGGACTTATATGCCATTCATACATCATAAAATGACAGCTCTAATCGTCATTTGTTTAGCAGTCTTGTCAAAAAGTCATAGCTTACTTAATTTAATTGAAATAATATCTAATATTCTGCAGTGTATTACTTCAAACATGAATTGTAATACATCGTTGAAATTAGAAAAGAAATGCAATTTAACTGTTGAAAAATTCAATATGGCGTCCATTTAAATAAGAAAGTTGCTATAGATATCTTAAAAATTGAATTTATTTGTCATATTTTTTTGAATATCATATTTAAGTTTATCTTAAGAAAACACAAACCTTTTATTATTTGACAAACTATGCTCAGGACTACTTCTAATAGAAGTAGCTTTACTAAGTGAAGGAAAAGAGCTACGGTTTAAAAATTTCCCTGGTTTGTTGAGAATATGAACAAGTTTCAGAATTTTTTTTTTGTTTTGTGATATTTTTTCAACGTTTCAACAATTATTTTAGAACTACTGTTATTAGCTATTGGAAGAGGATGGTTTTAGCTTTATTTATTGGTTAAGATTTATAATCAGATTCTGGTCAAAATTAAAGCCCTTTAATTAGAAACAAATATGGCAATCAAAGAAATTGTCCATTACAACCCATAAAACAAATTTAAATTTACAGGCCTTTAAACTTAAATGAGTTGACCAGAATCTGGGTATTAATCAGCAATTTTGTGATTTTTCACAAAAATCGGTGACCTAAAATTGAAAAAGCTGTAGCTTTAAAACTAAAAAAGCTAGACCCCATTTTTTTTGTTTTTTATAAGTTGAGTAAAATTCTAGGAAGGGGCGATGGGCAATTATACAGGGAGTCCCACTACTTTCAGCCCAGTTTCCCAAATAGTGACTGTCGTTTAGAAAATTTAACTAATAAGTAATGATCACGAGAAAATTATATACATTGTTCCACAAAAATCAAAAATTTTAAACCTGTATCTTTTTTGGAGGCCGATAAAATATTAGTTCGTAGAAATTCTTTTGTTCGGATTTTTTTTGAAAACTTCATTTTCTGGTTAAAAACCGACCCCTAGCACTAAAGGACCTCGGCCCTATGATAGCTACGCCATTCTGTTTATAATATGTTTTATTTAACCCGAAACTAAAAAAAGATTTATTTGTATTATTGGCTGCTATTTTTCTTGATATTAATTTTTTGTACTCATGTTGTCATTTAAAAACAAAAGTTACCACTTCTCGGATATATCCGAAATATATTTTGGAAAAGCTGAATCAGAGTATAGTTTTCTTTTTTTGTTCACTCCTCTGGATAATATAAAATTATTACATTTATGGAGGTTTCAACTTTTATCTATGGTTTCGAAAATGTTTACGTTTTTTCTAATATTTCTAGTTTTTATGGTTCATTAAAAAAAACACTCCCATAGTCTGATTAGAATGTTCATCAAGCTTCCAGTGACTTCCATAATAATTTTGAAAAACCTACTGTGGTTGCTAAAAATTGCATGGTACCCAAATTTTTGAATAATGTTATGAATAGTGTTCCATTAATGTTTCACCAAACGTCGAGCAATAGTGGATACAGAGGAGGGGGGCGATTAGAGCGACCCCCCTCCCCCTAGAGACCCGAAAAATTTGCAATTTTTCCTCTCTTGAGTTCTAGAATTTTTATGGGGGTTTCAAACTTTAAAGTTTTTAACTGTCAAAATTTTTATATTTTTGTTAGTTTTTATGGTTTATTTAAGAAAATCCTTCTCCGATTAAAGAGTTCATACAGCTTCCAGTAAAATTTTCAAGAACACAAAGACTTTTTCTGATCAGCGCGAAATTTGATTATTCAAAAATTTGGGTGCCATATTTAAATAGTTCACTGCTGCAACTTGCAGTGACACGTTATCATCAAAGATTTATTTTAAAGGCTACTGAAGAAAATAGGGGAAAATATGGCAAAAAATTGAAGTGAAAGAAAAAGATTAGTCATATGACTTTGATTAAATATCTAGATCAGTACTGCAGTTCTGACAACTCGTATAAACATGGGGAGGTTAAAAGCAGCATCCAACTTGGTTAGAATCAGTGTTCATACGGTCCAACTTGATCAGGCCACCCAACTTATTTGGCAACAAGCATTCATACGACCCAACCTTCCACCCAACCCGACTAAGTTGACTTATCTGTAAGGTCTTTACAAATGATAAAATAATTATAAAAACTATCAATGATTTTTTACTGTTAATATTCACATTTGTTCAACTTAGAAAGCGTTGATATATTTTTCTTAAATTTTTTTTATTGAATGTATAGGCAAAAACAGGGCTTCGAAAATATTCGTAAAAATTTTAAATATGAGGCAATCAAGTACGCTAGGGGTAATTAATTAAAAACAGGCGCGCGACCGTCGGCATAGTCCCGCCTACAATATAATCCCATGTGGCCTTACAAAATTCCTCACTTACAAAAGTGGCATTCTTTTGCGGAAAATTAATTAGATTTTAGTTATGTTGGAATACCCATTTTATAAAAAATATTAATCACTTTATTGTAGTTATTCAGGAAATATCGTATAATTATGAACCATAACAACATTATTTTGTCAATTCATTCACGAAATTGGTGATTTACCTAAAATTAGTATTATTATTACCTACAACAAATTGAGAAATTAAAAAAAAATTAAATAGTATATAATTTACCGATGAGAAGTTAGCAACAAATTTCCAGCAACAAAAATTTTACATGTATTTTTCCATAAGAGGATTATCGCCCATAACATCTTCGTATTAAGCCGCATAAAAAAACTAATGATACCATTGGAAAGTATGATATATATTTTTTTTTTAAATTAATCAACTGAAGGATAATTCCTTATATCTACCTTTATTAGTGGCAAGGTGTACCAAGCAGCAATAACACAAGTTTGCAGAGTGATGGACGCTGCGTTTCGTGCTTATTAGCACTCATCAGCATCACATACTGCTTACTTGAGTCCTCTTCGTAAAGTGCAATGCAATGCAGTCCTCTTCATTCATATGTGATGCTGATGAGTGCTAATAAGCACGAAACGCAGCGTCCATCACTCTGCAAACTTGTGTTATTGCTGCTTGGTACACCTTGCCACTAATAAAGGTAGATTTAAGGAATTATCCTTCAGTTGATTAATTTTAATCACAAATCTACATCATCGATTGCAAACTTTGTTTGTTAATTTTTTTTAAGTTTATCAGTATGTTTCGTACATATAAAATATAAATGAATGAAATAGGATGAATGAAGAAAGTTATAGTCCAAGAGGTAATTGCATTAAAGTCTCCCTAACATAACATATACCGGGTCCGCCAAAAAAATGGAAATACCTAAATATTTTTTTCAATCGTATTAAATTTAAAAATAAATTTGGACAAAACAAGCTACCAGTTAAACATATATTTAATATACAGAGTGTTCGTTTCATTAGTGGTACCACTCTCTTACTGGAACCGTGGCAGCAACCAGAAAGTGGGAATCAAATTCAGACCTAACATCCGTCAAAAAAATATGAGGTTACTTACTATTTTTCTTAAATATAGCTCGCCTGACTTACCGATGAGACAAAAATTTATTGTCAATCCTAGCGATGACAGTATGTTTTTTAAGCCCATGAATGTTCGAGGTATATTTAACAAAAAAGTACCTATGTGTTAAATAAAAGATGTTAGATGCAAAAATGGTCCCCACTTGCGGATTGCTGCCACGGTGGCTGAACCAGGAATTTTGAATGGGAATACAGAGAAAGACTTTTATTACAGAATACATTAATTTTTACATATTGCAATAAAAAATACATCAAATATCATCGTTAAAAAAACTTTAAGGTTTCGTGTTTTCATTTTTATTTCATGCGTTTAGCTACAGATTAAAAAAAGTACTCACCAAAACGTTCTCAAATTAACTGCCTTGATCATTTTTTTAAATAATTCTGGATGGTTTTTCATTAAGAAAATAAATAAGAAAAAGAACTAGGAAGTCAAAATTTTCATGATTTTTAGTGATGATATTTTTTATCAGAAGATAAAATTAGGGTTTTTGAGAAAAAATCGAAAAATTTAAAAAACATATTTTTCATTGCGTTTTTTCTTCATCATTTTGGTAAGGATTTCTGTATGACTGTTGTTACTAATCGACTAAGACTCTCTTATTGTATTATTCTTTCGAAAAAATAGGTGACCTAAAACTCAAAATGCTCTAGAAGTAAAAAAATATAAAACTTGATCTACGTTCTAACCCTGAAGTTTTATCACTCACGAAAGATCTGTATATTTTTTTCTATAAGAAACCTCTCTTTGTTATGTTAGTGCAACCTGCTATTCAACTATTAATTTCGAATAAAAGTATTAGGTTTGTTCCGATATCGACTGCTCGACAAACCTTACATTGACGATTACGATCATGCGTAATAGACGTGTTCCATTACAGAAGTGACCGCATGTAGAATGGTCTAAAGCCTAGTGTCCACTTGAGATAAATAGTCTCGAGAGTAGTCTCGAGACTAAACTCACAAATTTATACGGGCCTGAGAGCTCTCTCCGAGACAAGTCGGTGCTGATCTCTGATACTGTACATGTCGCAAGTGGACATATTAATTTCTGCTCTAGTGAACAAGTCGCTACTTTTCTGGTATGGTTGGAAAAGCTGAGATCACATGTCGAGACTTTTTCAATATAAATATATTGTGTTTATAAAAATGAGCGTACGAGAGTGGACAGATGCGGAAGTTTTCCAATTAATTCACCTTTATGAGGAACATGAATTTTTGTGGAACTCCCAATTTATGTCTTCGAAAAAGAGTAGGAAAATGTCATTAAAAAAGTGTAAGATAAAGACAGAACACAATTCTGTCGGTCGAAAAAGTTACAGAATAGGTATACAGGGTGATTCAGACCACCCGTCCCACCCATTTATCTCGAGAACGCGTTATCGTAGACGATTGAAATAAAAAATTTCATTACCAAAGCGAACTTAAAGAATCTATTGGTGAACTTATTTTTTTCCGGAACAACCCGGAACAATCCGGAACCGGAAGTAACTTTGTTTTTTTAAATGGCAACATAGGTCAAGTTTGGTATTGTTTGAAAGGTATTTTAAAAAGAAATAACTTTTACTTAAATATTTTTTTAATAATTTGCATATTTACAATTTTATACGAAAAAAACAAAAAAAAATTAAAATTCAAATTTTGTTAAAAAATTCAAATACGAAATAAAATATGATACTTGAAGTAATTAAATAATGTTTAATTCGTTATTTTGTTCCAATAATTTAGAAATTTGCAGTTTATATCCGCTTTATTATTTTCCTAAACATCCCGGAACTGTCCGGAACTTAGTTTTTTAAGTGGCAACATAGGTCGATGTTGGGATTATTTGGAAGGTCTTTTAAAAATAAATAACTTTTACTGAAATATTTTTCTAATAATTTACTTAATTACAATTTTATATGAAAAAAACAAAAGAAAACGATGAAATTTAAATTTTGTTAAGTAATACAAATACAAAATAAAATTCGATACTAAGTAATCAGATAATGTTTAATTCGTTACTTTATTGAAATACTTTAGATATTTGCAGTCTTAAATAAAGCGAATAAAGCGGAGATAAATAAATCTGAACTGTTATTATAAATGCAACAACAAACTTAAAAAATGTAAACAAAAGTTCATTAGCTTTTATTTTAAATGTTCGAAATGCCTTCCACCTTCATCTCTGCATTTTTGCAGACGAATTCGTACACTATTTACTGCCCTTAGTATTTCGTTTTCGGATAATGAGCGACAGGCGTTCCGGATCCTGTCTTTCATATCGTCCCTTGTTGTTGGACGTTGTTGATATACCACATCTTTAATACGTCCCCACAAGAAGAAATCTAGCGGTGTCAGGTCTGGCGAACGAGCTGGCCATGAAACTAGACCTCCTCTTCCGATCCAGCGGTGAGGAAAGATACGATCAAGAGTTTGGCGGGCTACTCTTGAAAAATGTGCTGGACAACCGTCTTGTTGCAGAAACATGACCAAACGTGTTGCCAATGGGATGTCATCAATGAGATCGATTAAAATGTTCTCTAAAAAAATCAGCGTACATCACACCAGTTATCGACCCATCAAAAAAATACGGACCAATGATTTGGCCTCCCAAAATTCCACACCAAACATTAAGGTTCCAACGATGCTGATTATCCACTTCACGAAGCCACTGAGGATTCTCAACAGACCAATAATGTGCGTTGTGAATATTTAAATCTCCATTACTCTTGAAAGAGGCCTCATCTGTCCAAAGTATTGTATGATGAAAATACGGGTCCTTACCCAGAAGCCATTCACAAAAATCCAACCTGTTTTGAAAATCTTCCCCTGTAAGTTCCTGATGTAGATGGATGTGGTAAGGATGAAATTTATTTTCATTTATAACCCTCCAAATAGTCGATTGGGCAATTCCTGCATCAATCGCCAGTCTTCTTGTTGAAATTTGTGGTTCAACAACAACCGCAGCAAGAATATCAGGTGCTCTTTCATCTTGCACATGTCTCATAATATGACGATTTCTGTTGTGGCTTGGTTGAAGTTGACCATTTTGCTTAACTCGGTATGCAAGCCGCTTAATATAAAGACTTTCTTTGACTGGAAAGTTCGTTGAGGGTATCGTTCGGCATAGAGCCGCTCAGCAGCACGATAATTTTGATGGCATTCACCCAAAATCATCAACATATCAAAACCTTCGAGATTCGTAAAAACCATTTTGATACTTGGACACTACGATTTATTTTAACTCAAATGTTTGTGTTATTCTTTTCTTTTTAAATTTTGGTCAACATATGCAAGCAGATTTATTTTTAAATAAATAAAATAAAATAACGAATATGTTTTTTCATTATTAAAATTATCATATTTTATTTTGTATTTGGATTACTTAACAAAATTTAAATTTCATCCTTTTCTTTTGTTTTTTTCATATAAAATTGTAAAAAAGTAAATTATTAAAAAAATATTTCAGTAAAAGCTATTTATTTTTAAAAGACCTTCCAAATAATCCCAACATCGACCTATGTTGCCACTTAAAAAACAAAGTTCCGGGCAGTTCCGGGATGTTTAGGAAAATAATAAAGCGGATATAAACTGCAAATTTCTAAATTATTGGAACAAAATAACGAATTAAACATTATTTAATTACTTCAAGTATCATATTTTATTTCGTATTTGAATTTTTTAACAAAATTTGAATTTTAATTTTTTTTTGTTTTTTTCGTATAAAATTGTAAATATGCAAATTATTAAAAAAACATTTATGTAAAACTTATTTCTTTTTAAAAGACCTTTCAAACAATACCAAACTTGACCTATGTTGCCATTTAAAAAAACAAAGTTACTTCCGGTTCCGGATTGTTCCGGGTTGTTCCGGAAAAAAATAAGTTCACCAATAGATTCTTTAAGTTCGCTTTGGTAATGAAATTTTTTATTTCAATCGTCTACGATAACGCGTTCTCGAGATAAATGGGTGGGACGGGTGGTACAACTATTTAACCAAGTTTATCATTATCCAAAAATACTTCATAAAGCGTGGAAAATATTTAAAAAGTTAAAATAAATCGATCAATAAAGACGAAACTCATCAATGATAAAATTGATAAAATAATTTTGAAAAAATAAAAGAAAAATCGATAAAATGTCGCATTTTACAAAAAAAAGTTGGAGAAAAGATTTCAAACTTCAGTCACGTGATGTAGAAAAGCAAGAGCAACGTCACAGATAAAAGTAAATTTTTAAACCTTACAACATTTATATGAAACATTTTAAATTAAACCGATATCAAAAAAGTAATAGCCTTTATGCAGGACTTTTCCCGCACCCTGTATAAATGTAAAAACACACTATCAAGGTATAGTTTTTACAATTACTATTTAACCTAACTGATCGTTCAAACCGATTTTTAGTAATTTAAAAAAAATTATCTGTACCGTCCAAACGAAGCACTTTGGATAAAGTAATTTTAGTTAAATCGTTTTAATTTTAATTCAGGATTAATTGGTGTACATTCCTTTTAGAGACACCCGGTATACGTTGATATCCAATTGCTGATGACTTAGAATTTTTTTTATTTATGAAACATACTGTATAGATTCCCATTTAACAACGGGCATTGTACAAATTTCTAGCTTTCTAAATCCAATGAAATCAATAAACGTTGCTGCATTTTATGGTTTTTCGTCTACCTTTGTAAATACCACATTTTTAAGCTTAAATCAATCAAAAAATTTAACACGATTATGTTTTAATTTATTGCTTTATCATTATATAGATTGACGAAATTATTTTTGGGATCGAATGCTACTCGAGCTTCGAATTGGATAAAATGAAACTGTTAAATTGAGTTAAAGTTTTACAATTGGCACCGACGTAGGTAAGGTCATTAGAGGGTCTATAAACGAAACTGTCTTTTTCGTTTTACAATCAAAGCCTTCAGTTGGAGTCAGCCAAGCATAGGGACGTGAGAGGCCAGTACTGATGATTTAATCGAAACACGTGTCTTACAACCTTCACGTTTTCCTGCAAAAACAGTGAAGTTTTAGCTAAAACCAATTTTAAAATTTATTAAACCAATTTATAGTTCCGTAATTGTTTTCTTATAGCGAATTTAGCAGATAATTTTCGTTAAAAAAAACTCAAAAAAATAAGGAATTTATTTCGCTACCAAATTGGAAATAGATAAATGTTGGTTGTCAACATATTTTAAATTTGGCACGTGTCGAATGTACCGTACGTAATGTAATGTAATAAGGAGCCACCGCGATGGATATTTAATTAAAATCAACTGTCTCAATCCATCACGAGGGATTTTTTGTACTGTAATTTATTATCCACTCCTCGGGAAAACATATAAAATAAGAGGGATTCGGTTAAGTCGGGAAATTTTCCGGATTTCTTTGCGCGCCGAATGAAACGAAGCGTAAGGTGTGGTAAAGGAATTGAGAAAGAATATCACAAATCTAAAATAATAACAGATTAAATAACGAACCTGGCTGAGGAAGATATAAAGAAAATAAAATACAAAGAGTATCAAAGAATATTATTTTTAAATTTTTTATTTCAGTTAATTTGTTTTGGTCCCTCTTTTTTGTAATTTAAATATTTATGTTTGGTTTTATTTTAAATTTAAAATAGTTTTTTAATTGGATAGGGAAGGCATAAAATTAATTATTTCGTTACGTTAAACCACGTCTTAATTGCTAAATCAATAAATACCTATTACTTTTTATAGCCCTCGAGCTTTAACATGTAGATTAATGGTGAAACAAAATCGATTAAAAAACTTTTACTAAGTTAAAAGAACGGGTACTTTAAATATGCAGATTCAATATAGTTTTTGCAAAAGAAAAGTACAATTTTTATATTATACAAAACGTTTTAGCAATTAAATTTTCTTGATTTTTTTAAAACTTTTAAGCGAGTGTCTACTATTTAATTTCTTTCGCACAAATGTTATCTAAAAGAAATAAAATCACAAAGCGTAAACTTCCTTTTTTCCGGATCACCGATTCGCAAAAGTTTGTTGGGTGAATACAATTTGATGTTTTTAACTGTATATGTTTGTAGTTTCTATCTCGTTAACAAACTATTCATTGTAACAAAGGTCGTTTAATCATGAACCTATTAGTTGTATAAGTTTTCTTTCCAGTGATTTAAGAGTAATTACTTTTTTGAATGCATAAATTTTTATTAAAAAATCTCGTAGTTATAAGAATTAGCTCGAAAACTAAATTAAGAGGATAATTATTGAAATTCGTTTTAATCCAATTAGTGCATGATAAAATACATTAGGGAAAATTCCAGTAACATTTTAATCGATATTTCAGGCATATAGTCTTCAATCTGCTTTAATCTTCTGAAAAGTCAATAGCACAAGACCACGATAATTTTCTGAATATAAAGTGGAAATGGGGTAGTCGTTTCATTGAAAACTGGGAAATTTGTATTCCATGGATATCTTAAATGCTAAATATGCTTATACTTAATCCAATTATATTTAATGAATATAGAGATAAATCTGATTTTATGTCAAATTATATTAACCGCGATTAAATTAATTTAGGCTAAACATAATTGATATCGTTTCTTCCTTCAAAAAAAAATACTTTTAAGCGAATTAAATGGTTCAAATAATTAAATTAAACCTTTTATTATAATAACTCAAAGTTAAAAGTGTGTTTGTTAAATTCGGTTCAGCATATTTCCTATATTTTGTTGTTGAAGTAAATCCATCGGGTTTAATATTTCAGGGATATCTTAGTTCAAAGCAAGTTCGACTTTGTATGTTAGCGACTATTTTTTCAGTAAATATATTCTTAATAAAGTCGTTAAGTAAAAAGGCTTCTTTTAAGGAAAACTTCCAAAGGCAGACACCGAGAGCTTTTCCTTTTTACTAATGATGCCTTTACTTTACACACTTCGTTGCTAAAAGAGCGGTTCAAAGAGCAAACCGCATTGTAGTTCTTTGTTTGGATGCTAAAAAAGTAAATCTTGTAGTCGTCACTTACTCTGACTTTTATATGTTTTCATATTAAATCAAGTATGATATGAAAAAGCACCATTAGGACGATTATTTTAAAAGGTGTACGTGCAAATGATTATAAATATTATTTTTTTAAATTTTTATTTGTGATCTTTTTCATTTATTAAAATAATTTCACGAAAATATCATTTGTTTTACATTTCTTTCACGTATTATGTAAGTACAAAAATAAATATAAACTTAAAATTAAAAACAACATTGTGAAAATTCTAATTTCAGTATAATAATTATGAAAACAGAGTATTTTAATTTAGAAAAACATAAAATCAAATAAGAAATAATAATAAGAACAACGATTAAGTTGGTACTTTATAGTTAATACAAATTACTGTTTGTTATTCGTAAGGAATTTTCGTTTCTACTTTCTTGCACTGATATTTATCGATTTTGAAATAGTTTTTGGTACAACTGAATATAATGAGCTCTTGTCCTGACCCAACAAAATGTCACGAGGTTTAATGTAATTTGAATTAATGAACATGAACACTTTTACTTATTTATACATTAAAAGAGCAAGACCAATTACATTTATTTAAGTTTAAATTGTTCATAATGAAACTAATCCAAATCACCAGCAGTCGTACGAATTTCTTATTGAAGGATATATCTTTTAATCATCAGCGAAGACAAGTGAACCAGTAAATCAGAAAATCATGTCATTGATAAAAATGTTGAATAATAAAGTGGCTACCTTGGGGAACATCCGAAGTAACATTAATCTCAGTAGAGTAAAATCCCTTTAATCCAACACCCTGTATTCTATCTTTGATATAACTTATCAAAATTGATAGCAAAGATCCATAGAATCCAATAGCTCCTTACTTGGAAATCAAATTCGGGTGTGACACTCTATCGAAGGCCTTGGAAAAATCTGTATAAACAGCACCCACCTACATCCACTCTCCAATGCAACTGATATACCTTGTACAAAAAAAGTTATGGTGGATTTCCAATGGCAAAAACCATGTTGATAATTTACTACGATATCACTAAATTGAGGTGTAATTTTATCAACTATAATACTTTGGAAGACTTTAATTAAAATAGAACTTACTATAAGTCAGCCTTATCACCACTTTTGAATAAAGGTGCAACGAAATTTTTCTTCCAGACTAGAGGAAATACACCTGAACACAGTGAATATTTGAATAGGATGAAGAAAGAATGGGTCTGAAAAAACGAACAATTCTTCAAGAGTATAGGTGGAATTCCATAAGGTCCCGAACTAATCTTGACTTCAAGCGAGTTCAATTT